>CM077470.1:24714880-25314880 GCA_039654755.1 Calcarius lapponicus
CCCAATTTCCCAGTTCATTCCCCTCTGTGTGATGGGAAAATCCCCAATCCCCACGGCTGCACTGGGATAAAAACCCCAAAGCAGCTGCCCTGGGATTTGTTTGCAGGGCCAAGACCATCAAGAACACGGTGTCTGTGAACCTGGAGCTGACAGCAGAGGAGTGGAAGAAGAAGTATGAGAAGGAGAAGGACAAAAACAAGAGTTTAAAGAATGTTATCCAGCACCTGGAGCTGGAGCTGAACAGGTGGAGGAATGGTAGGTGCCAAAAACTGGGAGCTGGATGTGTCTGCGTTGGAATCTTGCCCTAAATCACAATTTTTATTAATTGTGTCTGGCCACTAAATCTAAGTTCACATTATAACTCACGGTTCATAATAATAATGGAAGGTGAATAAGCAAAAACCAGGGAAACCAGCAGCCATTTGTGGGAGAAAATGCCAAAGTTGGTGATTTCAGGGTAGAGCACAAAGGAGGCATCACTAATGTTAATATTGTTAATGATAGTAATAAAAAAAGGAAAAATGTCATTATATTTGGTTTTTTTTTAAATAACTCTGCTCCTCAGGCATGAGAATCATTGTGCTTTAAGGTAATTGGACCTTGGGTTTGGGGATTTTTTATAATTGAGTTTCACATTAGACTAATTAGTCTTTTAGTACGATGACAGGGAGTGGTATCTGCTTAGAAGAATCACCATTTGTCTGCTCCTGTGGCTTCTAAATGAAAATTTTTGTTGAGATCAGCCAATTTTCTGATTAGAAATGTGGGGAATTGCTGTTCAGAGTAGGTTGTAACATCAGCTGTAGGATGGTACAGGAGGCATAATGGATGTACACAAATGAAAGAATTTTTATTGGAAACCAAATTTTAAAAATGTAATTTAATCTGGAACACTGCCAGACAATTTTAGCAAACCAGCCTTAGCTTGAATTATTTATTTCACATTTTCAAAATCAACCAACAATAAAAAAAAAACCAAACCAAAGCTTATTTTTTTTTACAAAAGCCTGGATGGATCTTTTTGTTTAAATATCCTCCTCCCCTCCCTGAGTGCTGCTGTTACCCAGCAATGCATTCAAAAGATTATTGATTTCTTGTCTGACCTTGTGCACTCCCATCCTCTGGGAGGATGGAGGCTTTTTCCAAAGGGAACTGTCCCAGCAATCCCATCTTGGACAATATTCCAGCTTATTCCGGGAATTAAGGATTTATTCTACAAATTAAAAGGGTGGCAGAGCATTTCAGCTTCCTGGTGCCCAATTTTTCTGTGTTTTACAGGCAGGAGGTTCTCATCCAATGAGTGAGAAATTAAACATTCCTTTTGGGAATGTTTAATCCCAAAATGTTCATCCTGGTGGATTCTCCACAGCCTGAGGAACGTTTTTTGTGTACGAGGCCCTGCATTCTAACCAAACCCACCTTTCCTTCCCTGCTCCAACAGCAAAAAAATCAATTCCCATTTCCCTCATTAATAATAGAAAATACCATCAAGCTTTCAGAAATAGGGCAGGAAACATTTGGAGTCAAGTACCTTGAGAGAGGTGATGCTGCTTGATTTCAAATTCCACCTTTTCCATGCTTTTAGCTGGGAAAAAAAAATCACCTTGTGCTTTTTCTTGCCCTTTTTGTTTTGCTCTGGGGCCTCAGTCAGCCTTTCTGGGCTCTGATCTATTGGTCCTGTTGACCTGTTCCCCTTCCAGCGAGATAAATTGGCAAGAGGAGTGGCTGGTAGAGCTTTCAGGAGCTAAAATATTGGAGTTTTTTCCTGGAAAAGGAAAAAACCTTTACCCTTCCCACCCCCTGAGCAGCGTGTGCAGCATCCAGGGGCTTCCCCAGCCTCTGGTGAGGGTGGATTTAATTTCTGCCACGAGCAGCTCACCCATCCCTCATCTCTGAGCCTGTAATTGTGGCCCAGGGCTGTTCCTGAAGGAGATATTCCTTGGGGACAGGGATTTTGTAGGAATTGTGTCTGCTGCGCACAGGCAACCTCTGGAAGTTGGTGTTTGTGCTGGAATTTGCAAGGTGAAAGTTGAATATTATTTTAAACACGGCTGTGCTGGTCCATCCTGGAGCTGGAAATCCTGGAGGAAGATAGATTGAAATGCCAGCAGATTTTAGGCTGGAATTTGGGGGGGTTTCCCTCCTTTTTTACACCTCTGTTAATCCATGGAGCTAATCCTGATTTATCAAGGGAGGGAAAGGAGAGCCAGGAGTTCTGTGCTTTCAGTGTTCAACCTGCTGCTGGATTTTATGGGATCATAAAGGTTGGAAAAGACCTCACGGGGTCCATGTGATGCCTTGTTCAGGCTGCCCTGGAGCAGGGGCTGGGCAGAGTCCCACAATAAAGCAGGGATTCATTCCAAGGATCTCCTCCATGGATCCACCTGGGGCAGCACCAGAACCCAGCCAGGGCTGCACCCAAGATGACCCAAAATGGCCCCAAAATGCACGAGCGCTGCCGGGGTCTCTCCCTGGGATCAGTTCTGCTCCATTTGCACCTTGCAGTTCAGTGTCCCATTCCAGCTTTAGCCCAGGCACTCCCACCCTGCTTGTTTTTCTCTCTGCAGCCCACGGGGTTTGTTGTAGTTGAGATGGAGACAATACAAAGCAACAACTCCATTTTCAGAAGGCTTCAAATGTGCTTTTTATACATTCTTACAAAACTCCTACGTTTACACTTTACTCACTGGTCACGAGAAACAAACAAAGTGCTCATTGCAATAGGCAGCTGCAGGTTTCTCTTTTTTATCCTTCTTTCTTTCTTGGTTTCTATGTCAAAGACCTTGGTAGAAAATTCTTTCAGGGGTAAAAATGGGTCCTCTCATCAAACTTCTCTGTGGCTCACAGAAGCTGCTGTAAAACCTCTTCCACAGCTGGTTGTGCTCTTGGGAGCACAAACCTGAGATTTGGATCATTTGTCCTTGGTGCCCAGCTGGAGCAGGAATTGTTTTGTCTCCCTGCTCTGTGCACAGAGCTCAGCAACACTGAATGTGAAGCTCAGAGCTGCTCACTAAAGCAGCACAGAGCCTGAAAAATACAAAAGCTAAACCTGAGGCATCACATGGAGTTTGCATTTCCATGGGATCATCACCCTCACGAGGGTGGCCACCTCCCCACACCTTTCCCTTGCCATTTGTATCCCTGGAAGTGGCACAAAGCCCTTCCTTGACCAGGAACGCCCACCCTGGAGAATCCCTGGATTTGGGATTGCAGGATTTCCATGAGCTCTGTCCCTGCAGGAGAAGCTGTGCCCGAGGAGGAGCAGATCAGTGCCAAGGACCAGAAGAACCTGGAGCCTTGTGATAACACCCCAATCATTGATAACATCACCCCCGTGGTCGCCAGCATCTCCACGGAGGAGAAGCAGAAATACGACGAGGAGATCTCCAGCCTCTACAGGCAGCTGGATGATAAGGTGGGAATGTTGGATCCCGGGTGGGAATGTTGGATCCCGGGTGGGAATGTTGGATCCCAGGTGGGGAATGTTGGATCCCGGGTGGGAATGTTGGAATCCAGGTGGGAATGTTGGATCCCGGGTGGGAATGTTGGATTCCAGGTGGAAGTGCTGGATACCAGGGGGAACTGTTGGATTCCATGGGGGAATGTTGGATTCCATGGGGGAATGTTGGATTCCATGGGGGAATGTTGGATTCCATGGGGAAATGTTGGATTCCCAGTGGAAGTGTTGAATCCCAGGGGGGAATGTTGGATTCCATGGGGAAATGTTGGATTCTGGGTGGGAATGTTGGATTCCAGGTGGGGAATGTTGGATTCCATGGGGAAATGTTGGATTCTGGGTGGGAACGTTGGGTTCCAGGGGGGAACGTTGGATCCCAGGTGGGGTATGTTGGATTCCAGGTGGGAATGGACAATCCTTGCCAAGATTTTTGTGGTTTTCCTCCATTTCTTCTATTTGTGTATTTTTTTGCTCTATTTTTCTTTTCTCTGTTTGTATATTTTTGCTTCTGTTTCTATTACGAGCTGGAAAATATTGGAAAATTCCAAATACTGCATAAAAGCAGATCCCGTAGGCTCTCCACCCCCTCTCCCTGTGCAGACAGTGTTTGGGAGCACTCTCCAGGAAATTTTCTGATAGTTTTAAATCCAGGCTTTCCCTTTTCTTCAGTGATTTGTGTAAAATCCTCCCCAAACTGTAATGTCATCGTGGAGTCACCAGTGGAAAAAAAATCCTAGAATTTAAAGGAAAATACATCCCCGTCCCCTTTTGTTCGTGTTGTTGGAGCTGCAAGCACAGCCCAGAGGGCTCATTTATTTGTTTATTTCTTTGTACAGCTTGAGGGACATCAGTGGCACTTAAAGCTCTCAGCAATTCCCTTCTCCAGCCATTAAGAGCTTTGGCTTGTGGGAAGATGAAAAGTGGAAGGGAAGAAAAAGGCCCAGAAAAAGCCCATTCACCACCCTGGATGAGAGCAGCAAAAAAAAAAAAGGCAGCTCTCATCATGAATCAATAGTCAATTTTAAAATTCAGTTTTAATTAGCAGGAAAATAGCAGCAAAAAGCCCAGTGTGTCCTTGCCTGTTAATGTTGAGGTTTGGCTGTTTGTGGACACAGAAAAATTGTGTTTACACCTGAATTTTGGTCTCCCTGCACAGAAAAGAGCAGTTTTCTGTATGAAATGACAGCTTCTCTCTGATTGCACTCTCCTGCTTTTCCATATTGATCAGGAAAAGGAAAATTCAGTCATTGTTTCTCATTTTCCTCATCCAAAGCAGTAAAGCCCAGTAAATTATTCCAGAGGGAACTGGAGCAGGTTTGAGTTCTTCCCTAGAAAACATGGGAAGCATAATTTGAGACGGGACTGTAGGAAATGAGAAGAGATTTGATCCCAAACAAAGGGATCCCAAACCCAAAATACCACCATTTATACCAGTGTTAACATCTTTTACAGTAGAACTCTGTGTATATTTATTTATTTTATTGATGGTATATTTATTTATGTATATTTATTTTTCTCTCCCCTCATACCACTCAAACATGCACAAAGTTTTATTCTCCTTTCTTTCCTAGAAAGAGGAAATAAAAAGTGATCAAATGAGAGCTGTGAAAAGGAATTAAAAATCTCCACCCCTGTTTCATTGCAGGATGACGAAATCAACCAGCAGAGCCAGTTGGCTGAAAAATTAAAGCAGCAAATGCTGGATCAAGAGGAGGTAAGGAACTAAAATAAATAAACCAGCCTAAAAAAATCCCTTTCCACTTTGCTCCTGAGCCCCTTGTTTAATGATTCCGCCCCAGCTGTTGGTATTAACTGGCTGAAATTCAAGTGGAAAAGGTGTCAGCCAGGCTTAAATTTGAAATTTCATAATATTCTCATTAAGCCTTGATAAAAGTCCTTGAAATAACAATCCCTCCTGCTGGGAAGTGATGCTGGAGGTCCAAGGTAGGAGTGGGGCCAGGATTTTTCACTCCAAATGGGATTTTTGATGTGTCTGTGCCCATTCAGGTACCCAGGCACGATGGGCTACAGGCAGTTAGAGATTTCCTGATATTAAATCACTAATTATCATTATTTTGGCCATTAGAGAGAGCAGTCTGTGAGATGGAAAAACCTGATAATTGGTGCTGCCCCAGATTTGCTGTAAATTCTTGGATTGCTCACTTCAAGCATTTGATTGCATCATTTCTGTCCCTAAAATGAATTTTTGTTGGGTTTAGGATGGAGAACGTGATCACTAAACTCAGTCAAGCCATTCCCTTCTATGAGGAGTTCTGAGGAGGCAAAATGAGGCAGTAACACCAAATTCCCCAAATGTTGCTGTGATATTTATCAGGGATTGCTTTTATTGTGCATCCAGGCCCTCAGAAAGGATTTCCAAGGTGTTATTAGAGAAAAAAACCAAAACAATTTATGAACATGTCTGGTATTCATCACTCAGGGTTCACCTGCCCCCTCTGGGGACTTGTCCTGGCTGGGGGAATCTCCAGTTTTATTTTATTATTTTATTTTATTTTTATGATGAAGCTCCTTATTCTCTTGCCACAGCTTGATTGATTGCCCTGTTCTGGGGCTACGTTAATAATATTATAATTTCTTCTTATTATTTTAAAGTGCGTAATAATAATAATGCACTTGAAGTACATTATTATTATATATTTATAAAATATAATAAATATAAATATTATATGTTATAATTATTATGCAATAACAATAATGTATGCTATATTATATAATAATGTATTATTATATTATAAACATATATTATAAATATATCATTTACTATTATTATTATTATTATTATTATTATTATTATTATTATTATTATTATTATTATTATTATTATTATTATTATTATTATTATTACGTTTGTTTGTTTATTTCCTGATGTGTATTATGAGTTTATTTGTGTCACCTCACTTCTCCCATCTTTTTTACATCCCTTTGCTCCCCTGAGGCTGATTTTCCCCTTGGTTTTGGGGTGATGTGCATCCCTCCTGTTTGGGAGCAGAATTATTCCTCACCCTCCCTGTTCCAGTGCCACCTCTGGGAGATCAATCAGCTTTTCAGTGCCCATTCCCCCCATTTTTTTTTGCACATTCCCAGTCCAGCTTTGCTAAATTCCAAAATCTCTGCAGCTGTTGCTGCCTGGTCCCAGATATTGTGCAGCCCTAACCTTGGAAGGAGAAGGTGATATTTTATTATTCAAAGGTGATATTTTATTATTCAAAGGTGATACTTTATTATTGGAGGTGGTTTTCCCCACATCAGCTGTCCCTGGAGGTGTGATGAGCTCACTGTTCCACCAGCAGCTGCCTCACTCTACTCCCCCTAATTAACCAGCCCTTATTTCTGCTTGATTAAGCCAGCAGGTTAATTATAAACCTGCTGCAGATGAGGCTGATTTTGGGGGGTTTTGGTGCCTTTTCACCTCTGGCTGCTGCTTCAGGTGGGTGTTTTGGGGCATTCTGGATATTCCATCCCCAGGTGGAACAGATCCATGGAGTGCTGCAGCCATGGGCCTTTTTTCCTTATTTACAGCTCATCTTTTATTATGTGTTTTTGGTGGCTTTTGAAAAGCTGCTTCCTCCATTTTTCCACACCATATCAGCCAGAATCTCCTTGTTTATGCTGCAGGTGATGCCCACCACTTCTTGAAGCCACGCAGAAAATTTCTGAAGTAAATGTAAATAATAGCTCCATCTGTGTTTAGCAGGAAGACGATTTGAAGCTATTTTGTTGTTTAAATATTTACAGGCCATCTGGCTCTGGCAATCCCATGGCTTTTTCCATAACGTGAGTGCACTTGTGAGGCTGCAGCATTACCAGGGAGATAAATTTCCCTTACATCTGAGTCCTCCCTGGGCACGTGCCAGCCTCCAGAGCTGCCAGCCTGCTTTCCTATTTTCCACAAGCACTCTGAGCCAAAAAAAAAAAAAAAGCCATTTCTTCTGGGACATTCTGCTTTTTGGGTGGTCTGCTTGACAGAAATGTTGGTTTGTTTTTTTTTTTTTCCTGGAGGTCTCACTCAGGTGCTGGGTGTGCAGATCAGGAGACACCCACCCAAAACGCTTCAGCAGGGAAGGTTTTATTCCACTGTCTGCGATATTGTACCAATCCATAATCCAAATTTCTTGGGAAGGAGTGAGTTCTGTGAATGAGTGCCCAAACTTTGCTCTCAGGATGAGCATGAGGCCCTCCCACATCTCCTGCGCTGCTTTTATCTGTTGTAATTCCCTATCTGATGTTTTCATGCCATGTCAAGCCCTGGTTTTGTTATTATTCTTGAAAGTGCAGTATTAGCAATAAATGTTAGGTGTCACTTTTATTTATTTTCACATCACCCTGCAGTGCAGGGCTGCTGGTGGGGCTGGGGTTGTGCTGAGGACACCACAGCTGAGTTTTCAAAGCTTTAACATCGCACTGAGCATTGCTTCAAGGGCAAGGGACAGTGACCTCCCACAATCACTGAAACCTCAGCAGCAAGCAAACAGTAAATTTAAGAAGTTTTCCAGCTTGGAAACACTCTCTGAAGTGTGTGTGTGAAGTTAGTGTTTTCTTCTGAGATTAATATTTTCTCTCAGCAAACAGGAGTGGCTAATCTCAGCATCATCCTGCAGATGATAAGTGAGAATAATCGTCTTAGGTTTGCTTATCAAAATATTTCTGTGAAGCCACGAGGTCTTTGAGGCTGCCTCAGAGAGCCCTTTTCCCTCAGCTCAGAGCCTCTGGTGAAACATTTTACTTTGTGGGATTTTTTTTTTTTGCTCTGAGCTGCAGCACTGGATTGAGGGCAGAAAATGTCTTTGGAGCTCTGATGCTGCTTAAAGTCAGTTTCTCTGCCTCAGCCTTGGGTCATAATAGGATTTGATGAAGATTTTTCTCGTTGAAGTTCAGAGCTTTTTTTTGTGCTTCCTTCAAATGCTTTTATGCTGGAACTGCTGCTGTTTTCAGGATTTCTCCCCTGCTGCACGCACGATTTGTGCTCACTCTTTTTCCCCCCTCTTTGCCTGTTTTTCTCCTTTTCAATGTTGCCTTTTGAAGGAGTTCTTGGGTCACTCAATGCTGCTGTGATATTCCTCCCCAGCTTTTGGCCTCCACCAGGAGGGATTATGAGAAGATCCAGGAGGAGCTGACCCGACTCCAGATCGAGAATGAGGCGGCCAAGGATGAGGTGAAGGAGGTGCTCCAAGCCCTGGAAGAGCTGGCTGTCAATTACGACCAGAAATCCCAGGAAGTGGAGGACAAAACCAGGACCAACGAGCAGCTGGCGGATGAGCTGGCCCAGAAAAGTGTAAGGGCAACTTCTTCATCCTCCTGGTTCTCTCCTTGCTCCCTAAACATCCCCAAAACCTGCTGGTGTCACCCTCTCTTCCCTGTCGTCTCAATTAAACCAGGAAATTGAGGGGATTCAGAAGCTGCTCTGTGGAAGTTGGTGGCAGATTGTGGCTCTTGCAGCAAGGGGCTGGATGTGAGAAGTGGCCATCCTGTGTTTTGGGTATTTAAAAGCTGTATTTTGCCAAGAGAGCTGTGAAAATCTGCCTCGTGCAAATGGCAGCGTTTCGTGGTTTTTCTGGACTCTGTGCTGTGGAGCTGGGATTTTACAGGGAGCCAGGGGATCTCAAGGAAGGAATCAGGAAAAAAAATTAATCGGCTTTTTCAGCTCTGATGTGTCCTGAATCTTAAGCAAAAAATGGGATCTGAGGAAAATCAAGATTGGTTTAGTAGCTTAAAGCATCCTTTTTCCCTTAATTCATTACACCAACTTAAGGAGCTGTTGTTAACAGATCTGTTTCATTAAAGACTTTGTTATCTCCCCCAGTAAACCAGATTACCACAAAATCCGTTGGAAAAAATTGAATTTTCTATCCCTCTCTACCTATTTCCCTGTGATTAACCTCCTTTGATGTATTATGCAAATCAGATTCTTAGCGGATTTGCTACATTTAATAGATCTAAAGTAGCCTTTGGTGGCAAGTGAGTTGTGAAAGTGGATTATGCCAAGGTGGAACTGGATGTGTCACTACATTGTGCCAGCAGGCGTGAGGAAAATACCCCCTGAAAACCGCCCAGCCTGCAGCGGGGAGGGTAATTCTTGGTTTTGAACCTTTCCAGAGCGCCCTGACAGCGACCCAGAGGGAGCTGGGCCAGTTGCAGGAGCTCAGCAACCACCAGAAGAAGAGAGCCACAGAAATCCTGAACCTGCTGCTGAAGGACCTGGGGGAGATCGGGGGAATCATCGGCACCAACGACGTCAAAACCGTGCGTGGCCTTTGTGCTCTGAGCTTTGTGCCTTCCCCAGCTCCTCCTGCAGGGAAACACCCCAGCAAAACAGGGAATCCCACAGGGGCTTGCCTTGGAGGGGACTTAAAGCTCTTCTGGTTCCAAATCTCTGCCTGGGACAGGGACACCTCCCACTGTCCCAGGCTGCCCCAGCCTGGCCTTGGGCACTGCCAGGGATCCAGGGGCAGCCCCAGCTGCTCAGGGAATCCCAGCCCAGCCAGGAATTCCCAGTTCCCATTGTCCCATCCATCCCTGCCCTCTGGCAGTGGGAGCCATTCCCTGGCTCCTGTCCCTCCATCCCTTGTCCCCAGTCCCTCTGCAGCTCTCCTGGAGCCCCTTCAGGCCCTGCCAGGGGCTCTGAGCTCTGCCTGGAGCCTTCCCTTCTCCAGGGGAGCATTCCCAGCTCTCCCAGCCTGGCTCCAGCCCTGGGAGCATCACAGGTGAGGAAGGTGTGGATCCAGCAGTCCCTGTCCCAGGACACTCTGTGTAAATCCTGGCTGAGCACACAGAGCTCTTTGTCTGGCTGGGAGTAATGTCTTGTGGAGGCTGACCTAGAACAGAGACTAGACAGAGCTAAAGGATAAAGTAGGGATTTATCAAGAGGCCAGTTCAGTAAATACCCCAAGATTTCAGAATAACGAATAGGAATAATAAAGGAATAACAAATCCCCTCCTTGAGGACTGGGAATTCATAAAGGAATGAGAAAATTCCAGTTCTCTGCAGGGGAGCCGAGGTGTTGAGGCTGCAGGAAAACCAGGGAGGGACAGGTGACAAAGCAGGACAGGGATTGTGACAGAGGTGATCCCGCAGAAATGGGGGTGATGCTTTGTGAATGCTGCCCCGGAGCAGAGGCTGGGCAGAGTCCCAGAATAAAGCAGGGATTCATTCACAGGATCTCCTCCATGGATCCACCTGGGGCAGCACCAGAGCCCAGCCAGGGCTGCACCCAAGATGACCCAAAATGGCCCCAAAATGCACGAGCGCTGCCGGGGTCTCTCCCTGGGATCAGTTCTGCTCCATTTGCACCTTGCAGTTCAGTGTCCCATTCCAGCTTTAGCCCAGGCACTCCCACCCTGCTTGTTTTTCTCTCTCCAGCCCACGGGGTTTGTGCTCCTGGGCTGAGATTGGGATCATTTGTCCTTGGTGCCCAGCTGGAGCAGGAATTGTTTTGTCTCCCTGCTCTGTGCACAGAGCTCAGCAACACTGAATGTGAAGCCCAGACTTAGACACTAAAGCAGCACAGAGCCTGAAAAATAGAAAAGCCAAACCTGAGGCATCAGGAGGGGCTCAGTGTCTGGGCTCACAACTCCCACAGTTATTCCCAGCTCAGTTTTTGGGGCCAGAGCCCATCTGGGAGTCACTGAACTGATTAATGAAGGGTCTGAATTCCCCCCAAAACAATACACATGTAGCCCAACTCCTTCCCTAGCTGGCATGACTCAGAATTCCCAGGATATGAAAATACTGGCTTCTGAGGTGGCCAGTTTTTGATCTGAAGTTTGGTGCACATTTTGGTCAGCCCTGCTTTGAGGTTTCCCTTTTTTGTGGCTCTGTGTGCTTTGGGGATACAGCAGAGGAGGTGCCTGCTCGCTTTGTCACATTTGTAGAAAACCAAAATGCTGATTTCAGAGAAAATATTTGTATGGTCATTGCTAAATGGCAGGGATGGAAACTTTCCGTGGCCTGGAAAAATCTCCTTGGTGGTGTTAATGCCATCCTTGTCTATGGAGAACCCCATGAGAAATAGCAGTGCTTGAAAGTGGCTAAGCTCATTTTTGAGGTGTATGAACATGCCTTGCAATACATTTTTGTTACTTTTAGTTCACTTTTTGTTGACGTCCTGCCAAAGGCCAGCAGGAGCTCCAGCCTGCCCTGCTGCAGGGGACACAGTCCCTGCTGTCCCTGCGGTGCTGCAGATTGCAGGATTGCAGCCTTTGGAGATGTCACAGCAGCCTCTGGTGGCAGGAGCCAGGCTGGGAGAGGAAATCTTTGCAAATGGAGGCAGAGGCGGTTTGGTACAAGTTTTTGTAGGAACTGAGATGTCAGCACTTCAGGGGACAGCTGCCAGTGGAAATCAGGCCAGACTGAGGAGCTTTTAGAGAACAATTTCAAATTTGCTGGCAATTAGCATCTTTTCCAAGTGTGTCTAATCTCAGAGCAGACTGAAAATTTTGGAAGAAGTGTCAATTTTCAGGATTTTTGGGAGAAGAAGCAGCACATGTTCCCTTCCCCTTGGCAGTGCTGGAAAAAAAGGGGAAGCAGGTGAAGTTGAGCTGTGTTACTGCTCAGGCAGAACCTGCACAGATCCTCAGTGGAATATCCTGAGCTGGAAGAGATTCACAGGATCATGGGTTCAGCTCCTGTCCCTGCACAGACACCCCAAAATCCCACCCTGGGCACCCTTGGGAGCACTGTCCAAACCCTTCTGGAGCTCTTGGGAATGTGCCCATTCCCTGGGGAGCCCAGCACCCTCTGGGGATAGAGCCTTTCCCTGAAATCCATCCTAATGCGTGGATATGATATTCCTTCACACAAATGTGAAATATCCAAGAGAAATAAAAATACAATATGCAAGCTAAAAAGACAAATCAAACCAAAAATTGTGAAGGAAGCTATCTCCTTAATGTAATAAGCGCTCGTTACTTTGTGCAAAGATCCCAATTCTGATTTTTTTGTCCTCCAAATACGAGTTTTAAGTTTTCAGCAGTAACTTATGCTCTTCTCCCCTGCTCCAAACTCTCTTTCTGAAATGAGCCCTGGCCTGTGAAGCCATCCCAGACGCCAGGCCCAGCCTGCAGGCTGGTTCCCAGAGCAGGAGCAGCTCTGGGTGCGAGCACTGCCCATCCCTGTGTGCTCAGTTGGCAGATGTGAACGGCGTGATCGAGGAGGAGTTCACCATGGCCAGGCTGTACATCAGCAAGATGAAGTCGGAGGTGAAGTCGCTGGTGAACAGGAGCAAGCAGCTGGAGAGCGCCCAGATGGACTCCAACAGGAAGATGAACGCCAGCGAGAGGGAGCTGGCGGCCTGCCAGCTCCTCATCTCCCAGGTGCGTCTGCTGCTGCCTGCTCCAGGCCTGGGGCCTCCAGCCGGGCTGGCGGGAGGGTTTTGGGATGAGGTGAGACAGGAGAATTTGACTTCGAGTTTTCAGAAGTTTGATTTATTATATTATTATATTATATTACATTATATTACTTTATATTATGTCATAGAATAGCATATTATAGCATATCACATTATATTACATTATACTATATTATACTATATGATATGAAATGATATGATATATTATGTTATATTATATTATTATTATTATTATGTAGTATAGTATAGTATAGTATACTATTATTACAGTATACTATATTTTATTTAATTTTTTATTTGATTATATGATATTATATGATATGATATCATTGCATATCACATTATATTACATTATACTATATTATATTACATAGTACTATATCACATTATATTACATTATATTACATTATACTATATTATACTATATGATATGAAATGATATGATATCATATTATGTTATTATTATTATATTATAATGTAGTATAGTATATAATAGTATATAATATAGCATATTATAGTATAGTATACTATTATTATCGTATACTATATTTAATTTTTTATTCTATTATATGATATGATATCATACCATAGCATATCATACTATATTATAGCATATTATAGCATATCACATTATATTACATTATACTAAATTATACTGTATGATATGAAATGATATGTTATGTTATATTATTATTATAATGTAGTATAGTATATAATAGCATATTATAGTATAGTATACTATTCTTATAGTATACTATATTTTAATTTTTTATTTTATTGTATGATATTATATGATATGATATCATAGCATATCACATTATATTACATTATACTATATTATATTACATAGTATTATGTTATACTATATTATACTACATAGTATTATGTTATGTTATATTATGCTTTATTATATTGTATATTATATTACATTATATTATATGATATTATAGTATATTATATAATATCTATTATATTATATTATAGTATAGTATGTATAGAATATTTTAGTGTATTACATATATTACATTACACTATAGTATACTATTATAGTGTGTACCAGTATAGTATATTATATAAATAATGCACTATACCATATATATTATATATATATATATGTAAAATATACTAGTATAGTATAGTATAGTATAGACTCTCTCTTAGCTCCTTCCCAGCCATTCTGCTGTGAGTTCTCCCTGTCATCCCCTCTGTGTCTGGTGGAATAGCACTGGATGTGGAAATTCCCCTCTGGATGTGGAAATTCTCTGTTCCCTCTCCCTTCCATGGGCCAGCCGTCCCTGAACTCCCAGGGCAGGGCAGTGCTCCTCCCCTCTCACTGCTGTTCCTTGTCTTTGAAGCACGAAGCCAAGATCAAATCCCTGACAGACTACATGCAGAACATGGAGCAGAAGAGGAGGCAGCTGGAGGAGTCCCAGGACTCCCTCAACGAGGAGCTGGCCAAGTTACGCGCTCAAGGTACAGCTCTGGGGCTCATCGTTTCCATCCTAGGATGCTCAGTTTTGTGTCTTAATGATGTGAGAAACTATAAAACCCCCACACACATCCTTTACCAAACAGCACCAATCAGTCTTGCTGAATATTCTGTAAAATTCTGGATTTCTGAATTTTAATAGTCTAATATTCTATTCTAAAATTCTGGATTTCTGAGTTTAAATAGTCTAATATTCTATTCTAAAATTCTGGATTTCTGAGTTTTAATATTCTAATAATTCTAATATTCTGTGAAATAAGGATTTATCTAAATTTCACTTGTCCCTCTGCAACATCCCTGCCTCGTTCCAAACAAAGCTGCTTCCCTCAGATGTGCACAAGTTGTGTCTTTCCCAGCTGACTTATTTTTTAAGGCTTGGCTTTCCCCTTCCAATTTAATGTGGAAAACGTGTAGGTATCAAAAGAAGCTCTTGTGGCTTTGTTAAGCTCCTGGGTTATATCAATTTATAACCTTGCAGCCTTAAAATCATTCTGGATTTCTGCATAAGGGTTTTTCTCTCTCTGAGGGAGCAGCAGGTGGGGGCAAGACTTTTTATTTAAAAAAAAAATAAATCATCTCCTGCATTGTTAGAACAGAATCTTTATTCCATCTCCTGGAATAAATTAAATTGATTTTAAAATCTAAAATTTAAAATTAAAATTAAAACTGTTTCCACCTTTAAACAGAAAAAATGCACGAAGTCAGCTTCAAGGACAAGGAGAAGGAGCACCTGACACGACTCCAGGATGCAGAGGAGATGAAGGTAGTTTGGCACAGTGGGAATTTTGAAGGAATTTCTTGGTGAGATTGTTCATTGGGGTGGAATTTTGTCTTCCTGTTCACATGGCCAAAAATGACATTGATTCACCTCTGTGTTACACTAATTTTTTGCTGCTGGAGCTCTGCTGGAAGTCAATTTGCTCAGTAGTGAATGAGGCTGCTGGGGTTAATATCATTTAGGTACTTACAAATTTGATTTTAAAAGAGGCTGCTTCCCCAAAGTTCTGCTGGAATTCTGATTATCTCCTGGAAATAATAATAAAATATGTAAACCAGTTTTCTGGTATTTTTTCCTTTGGAATGCCAGGAAATGTTTGCAATAATGAGTTGCTCTGAGGGGTTGCACATTGCAGACAAGGAAAAATACAGTTTTACAAGGACAGTGCTAGAGCTTTGCCAGCTGCAGAAATTCTCCCTCCATCATAAAAATTTAAAGTGATGAAAGCAGTTGTAAAGTGATTAAAGCACTTGTGATTAAAGTGGTTGTACCTCACAGCTCCGAGGAAAAAAGCAAAGTTTGTGTTAGCAGCCTAAAGACATAAATTGAGTTTCTCCTGTGGCTTGAGGCATATTTACTCCTAGAATTTAAATTTAAATAACAATTTCAACAGCGGGGCTGTGGATAAACAAATCTCAGAGGTTTGGGTTTCATTTCTGTCACAGATAGAGCTGTACAAGTGAATAAACTGGGGAAATAAGAGAGGATTGGTGTAAAATCAGTGGCATTTGTGGCCAAGCCCTGGGTTTTCATGGGGTAATTTTGCAAGAAAATGAATCAAACTTGTTGTACATCTGTTGCTAAAAACAGAATTAAAATGTTGGATGAGCAGGCCTAGAGCTTAGTGATGAGGAAGGAAATGCCAGGAAGATTCCTGAATGGCTTTGGTGTTTTCCCTCAAATCCAGAGGCTGGGTGAGAGGGAGCTGTGTGTCCCTGGGCTGCTCTGATTCCCACTCTGTGTTTGCAGAAGGCTCTGGAGCAGCAGATGGAGAGCCACAGGGAAGCCCACCAGAAGCAGCTGTCCAGGCTGCGGGATGAGATCGAAGAGAAGCAGAAAATAATCGATGAAATCAGGGAGTAAGTTCACCCTCCTCACCCCTCCTCTGTCCTGGGATGCTTTGGGCTTGCTTTTGTTAGGTTTGATTGATGTTTCTTTGCAAGTTCTGTCCTTACACGCAGCACCAACCCTGTAATTATTTTGCAGGGTGGATTACAGTGCCTAATTCTTTATTGGGGAGCTTTAACAAGGCCATAAAATTATGGGGAGTTTATAAAAAAAAGGGTGATGTTGCACCTGCAGGTCAGGAGGTGAGAGGAGCTTGGAGGAGAGCAGGTTTTAAAGGATCATGGAATCATTTAGGTTGGAAAATCCTTTAAGTTCATCGAGTTCAGCCACCACTGAACCACGTGCCCAGGAAGGGTTTGAGATTCTCACAGCAGCCAGTCCTGCCCCAGACCTTCTGGCTGACTCCAACAGCTCCCATTTTCACGTATTTTTATATTTTTTCCTCACACACCAACGTGACTCTGTTATGTTTTGCTCCTGTCTTCTTCTTTTTCTAAAATCTAGGCATTCTTTTATCATATTTATTGCGTGGCCAAAGATTAATTGTAGGGAAATGAGGAAGCAAGGCAGAAAGATGCCAACAACAATTTGGGTCCTCCTTTAAGGGAAACAAAGCAAAGCACTGAATTTAGCTCTCCAATATTTTAAAATAATGTCCTCCAGGTTCTTTATGCTTCATTTCTTCCAGAGTTTTCCAGTAGAGAGTTAACAGCTTTACTTTTCCTCTGCCCAATCCCATTTTGTTTGTGGAGATTTTTCCTCCCTTCCTCCTGAGCTGGGCTGACTTTTCCTTTCACATTTCCAGCATGAACCAGAAGCTGCAGCTGGAACAGGAGAAGCTGAGTGCAGATTATGATAAATTAAAAATTGAGGACCAGGAAAGAGAAATGAAACTGGAAAAGCTCATGTAAGTACACAGTTTCTTCACTTAGTATCCCTGAATTTATTTCCATGTGTCCATGGAAAATGTGCTAGGGAGAGGGATTTGTGTTGGAAAATCACACTGAAAATATCATTTCAGTAGCAAAGCCAGCAGGAGCTACTAATAAATAATTACCCATTACTCTCTATTTTTTATATCACAAGCTTCTCAATACTGGCTTTGATAACTACCAAATAGAGATCATTAGAGCTCTGATTTTATAAAATATCCCAGCAAGTCTTAAATCTCTTATTCCTTAATACACAGCAAAGCAAGCATGAAAGAAGTTGGGAATTTTTGGTGGGGTTTGTTGACTTTTTTGAGGGTTTTAAATCAGATCTTTTGAGTAAAAAGCCTTTCCTGGAAATGAGAGAGAAAAATCCCATGTGTGGACACAAAGATGGAGGTGGCGACTCAGCCCTTCCAGGTGATAAAATTGGATATTTGGGGCAATCAAAAGCATAATTAGAGATGTGCAATTTGCTGCCACTGCAGATGTGCAGCTCCAGGTGGATGCTGGTTGATTCTCCTCTGTTTATTTGGATTGATTTGTGCTCCATGTTGTGATCTTTCCAGACTCCTTAATGATAAAAGGGAACAAGCAAGAGAAGACCTTAAAGGGCTGGAGGAAACAGTGGTAGGTCTTGATTACACTTTATTCAGCTTTTTCCCCTGTATCTGTATACCCTAGTGATATATATTTTAATTTTTGAGTAAACAGCTTTGAACTACCTAAATTAAAAGTTAAAAATGTTGGTTTTACCACTTTTGGAGAAATTGTTCTCATCAATGTGGTTTTGGGACTGGATGGGGTTTATTTTGTGGCACTCAGAGTGATTCCTAGAGAGAAAATCCAGAGTTCTTTTCTCCTCTTACCAACTCAAATCCAAGGAGAACTTTTACACCAGAGCATCTACTATATCCTAGTCAATTGTGCTTTTCTAAAAATTATTGTTTTGTTATTTTTATTCCAGGCAAGGGAGCTTCAGACTCTTCACAATCTGCGCAAGCTGTTTGTCCAGGATCTTACCACCCGTGTTAAAAAAGTAAAACTCTGCTCTTTTAAACCCAAATCTTCTCCTTTATGTGCAGTATTCTTGTGATTTGCTGGGAGCCTTTAGTGCATGCATTTACAAAATGGGATAATGTCCTTTTTAGTAGCAGTGAGAAACAAGATTAAAGCTGTTCTGATGTCTATCAGCTTTTATTTGGTGCTAATTAGATGAGGAAAATGTTGGTGGGTGAGGGAAGTGAACTTATCCAGTGCAGTTCAGCTACAAAATTCTCAAAGATGATGACCTTCAGAAATTATTTAGTATAACTTGATTTTCCTACTCAGGATTCCCCCATACTCGTTCAGTAAAAATAGCTTGGTTATTTTTTTCCGTAAGGGGAATTGCGATTCCTAAATATCAAACAAAGCGCTAAAATAATGTCTCCTAAATTTGGGGCTCACTAAGACTTTTCTGCCTTTGGGGAGCTCAGATTTGCCAAAGAGCTGAGCTTCCCCTTGAGTTTGTGCCTGGCTTTGCTGAGTGCTGCAATTTTGTGTGCAGAGTGTTGAACTGGATAGTGATGATGGAGGTGGAAGCGCTGCGCAGAAGCAGAAAATTTCCTTTCTTGAGAACAACCTGGAACAACTTACAAAGGTTCACAAACAGGTAAAGGCTCCTTTTTCCTCCTTTTTCCCTCCTTTTTCTTCTTCCTCCTTTTTCCTCTTCCTCCTTTTTCCTCTTCCTCCTTTTTCCTCTTCCTCCTTTCCCCCTCCTTCCTCCCTCCATCAAAACTTGCACTTTTTGAATATTTACAAGGGTAATATTGGAAGGTAACCTGTGTCTGGGGAAAATGTACCCACTAAACTCCTTGGAATTAGGAGCTAGAGCTGCTCTTCCCATTCTCTGTGCTTCTAGGAATTTTTTTTCTGTGAAAATAGAGCTGTTTTGGCAGTAGGAAATGCATAAAAATAACTGTTTTCTGTATGGATTGTGCATCCCCAATTTGACTCCTGGCCTGAAGCTGCTCAGAGGCACCTTGGAGGTGGTTGGAGTGGATTCAACCAGGAGAGTTTTCAATGAAAACAATGGAATGGGGGTTTTCTGTGCAGCTGAAGGGCTGGTGCCTCTCTGGGGTGCTGAGGTTGGTAATTTCTGGGCTTGTCCATTTGTGTGTCCTCCCTCCTTCGTGGAATTCCAGTTTCATTCAATCCCAGATCTGGAATTAAAGCCCATCCAGTCCCATCCTGCCATGTCCATACCTCCCACGTCCCACGCTGCTCCAAGCCTGGCCTTGGGCAGTTCCAGGGATCCAGGGGCAGCCACAGATTCTCTGGGCACCCTGTGCCAGGACCTGTCCACCCTCTCAGGAATAATTTCTCCTTAAAATCTCCACTCGCACTATGCTGGAGCTGTGTGCCACCATTCAGGTGCACACCACAAAGCACTAAAGCTGTTTTGATTCTTTTTTGAGCAGTGGCATAACGCTGTGCACTGCACTCTCCCGAGCTGTATTAGTGACCCACACTCCAGATTTGCTGTAATTACTCCTGTGGAAGTGCCCAAAGAGCAGGAAGTGCTGGACTGTGACAAGTGTCTGCTAAGGTTTGGGGTTTTCAGATTCCCAGGGAACAGATGGTTTCAAGACCTACTTTCTAAATGTGGAAACTGGGACATGTTCAGAGTGGTTTTTCTTTTACCATTTTGCCTTTTTTTTTGCACTCGTTTCATGCATCTGCTGGGTTTCAAATATGGATTTTTACAGCTCTCATTAGCGTGTATTTACTCAAAATCAACTTGTGATCCACATCTTGTAGGAAACTTGCAGAGAAAAGTGACATTAGACTTGATACCATCATGTTTGGATTTTATATCATAACTACCTCACACAACAAGGGTTCAGCACTTGCAGAAAAAGGACAGTGTGACAATGTTTTTTATAGCTTGTTTGTGTTTTTCTCCAGCACTAGGCCTGGCCCAGCAGGTGTAAAATGCTCTGATTGTTAAACAACGTGTGAATGTCAGTACATGCTGTTGCTTTGCTGTATTATTAATGTGGTTGTTAATCCACTTTTCTCTCCAGAAGAGGGAGAGTCACTCCTTTGGAGCAGATTTCTGTTGACTTCCAGCAGTGGTGTGATCTGTTCAGTAGAAATTGGGCTGGATTTTCTGCCTGTTTGCATCAGTTTTGTGTTTATTAAAAATCAATCCTCTCTTGGCTGTTGCTGCATGGGAGGTCAGATGTGATTTGTGTAATTGATAGACCTCGCTCAGGTTCATGTTAAACTGAGGAAGTGCATAAATTCAAAGTTGCATATAATCATTATATTTGTAGTTACAGGCTTAAAAGTGATTTCTTAGTGAAGTTCCCTGTTTTCCCACATGGCTGAGTAGGGAACACACAGGTGAACACATCAGAAGCACTGGAAGTGCTGAATGGTGTTGTCTGTAAGACATATTCAGGCATTATTATTTTAAAATAATGAGGTGATCAAGGATTTGCACAACCCTGGAGATTTCTATGTTCTGGGGAAATGTAGAGTTTCTGCTGCAGTTTTTGATGTGTAGAGAAGCAAATCTGGCTGTCAAGTGCTCTGCAGTGGCAGGGTTGGTCCTGGAGTCCTCATCTTTCAGGATCAGCTCTGTGGAATCTTGTTGAATGGAATAAACTCTATTTTTCTTTGATCTTTCTGGACAGTTTAAATGAATATCACTCCTCAGCCAGAGAAGTGAATTTGGTGAATATAACTGAGCTTGGACAATGCTCTCAGGCACAGGGTGGGATTGTTGGGGGCCCTGTGTGGGGTAAGGAGCTGGACTTCATCCTTATGGGTCCATTCCAGCTCAGGACATTCTAAATTTCTCTTTAACTTAGGATTTTTACATTAATCTCTGGAATAAACCTGTTTAATTTTAGTATGGAGAGCACCAGGTGGCATTTCCTCTCTTGTCATGAGGTGACTTTTCCTGCCATTTCTCTGAGGAGATTTTTGCCACTTTGTTTTGACCTTGTGGGTCCATTCCAGCTCAGGACATTCTAAATTTCTCTTTAAACTAAGCTTTTCACATTAATTTTTGGAATATGTTTAATTTTAGTGCATGACACATGGAGAGCAACCAGTGGCATTTCCTCTCTCCTCATGAGGACACTTCTCCTGCCATTTCTCTAAGGAGATTCTTGTCACTTTCTTTTGACCTTATGGGTCCATTCCAGCTCAGGACAATCTAAATTTCTCTTTAACTTAGGATTTTTACATTAATTTCTGGAATACATCTGTTTAATCTTAGTACACAAGGTATGAAAAGCAACCGGTGGCATTTCCTCTCTCCCCATGAGGGGACTTTTCCCGCCATTGTTCTGAGGAGATTTTTGCCACTTTCTTTTGACCCTGTGGGTCCATTCCAGCTCAGGACATTCTAAATTTCTCTTTAAACTAAGCTTTTCACATTAATTTTTGGAATAAATCTGTTTAATTTTAGTACATGACATGTGGAGAGCATGGTGGCATTTTCTCTCTGTGAGGCGACTTTTCCCGCCATTTTTCTGAGGAGATTTTTACCACTTTCTTTTGACCTTGTGGGTCCATTCCAATTCATGATGTTCTAAATTTCTCTTTAACCTAAGGTTTTCACATTAATTTCTGGAAGAAACCTGTATAATTTTAGTACACAACGTACAGAGAGCAACTGGTGATGTTTTCTCTCTCCTCGTGAGGGGACTTTTCCCGCCATTTCTCTGAGGAGATTTTTGCCCCTTTCTTTTCACCTCCTCCAACTTTGCACGGCTTTCCCCGCAGCTGGTACGTGATAATGCAGATCTTCGTTGCGAGCTTCCTAAGCTGGAGAAACGCCTTCGAGCTACGGCAGAGAGAGTTAAGGCCCTGGAGAGTGCACTGAAGGAGGCCAAGGAGAACGCCATGCGCGACCGCAAGCGCTACCAGCAGGAGGTGGATCGCATTAAGGAGGCCGTGAGAGCCAAAAACATGGCCCGGAGAGCACACTCTGCCCAAATTGGTGAGGACATGGAGCTAAAGGGGCTGCCCACGTGCTTCAGGCTCGGGCTGGTTGCTGGGGGTTGAGTGGAGGGGGTAAAACATAGGGGCAGCTTCTCCTCTGCTGCGCAGGAATCTTCAAAGGCCTCGTTTTTTCATGGAATTTGCCCCACCTCGGGTTTAAAGAGGCTCTGCAGTTCCACTGGGTAAATAAAGGGCATAATGGGTCTTGTGTGCCCTTCTAGTGACCTGAAAACTTGTCTCCTCAAATTAGTCGCTCACTTTCTTCCTCCTCCTCCCCCTACACGCTCCCTTTCTGCTTTCATTCTTTCCTTGCCTTTCTGGACCTTGTCCATTTCTCTTTTTTTCCCCTTGATTACTCCTCCATGTGATTTAATTCCAAAAAAATCTTCCTTTGTACTTCAGATATTGATATATCTCCGAGGCACAATGCAAAGCGTGCACACAACAGAGGAACAGGGCAATACTTGGAAAGATTTGTTGGGATTAAAAAGGATAATGGTTGAGATGGAGATGACAATATTGGGACATTAAATCCTGAGGGAGAATCGCGTAGCACAAAGTGTCACCTTCTGAATGCTTCCTCTTGTAGGGAGCCATCCAAGCTTGGTCTTGACACCTTCTGGAATGGTGTAAATTGGACATAAAAAGTGCCTCACTGCCCAGCAAGTGGCTTCCCTCTGTTGTTGGACAGTCCATAATATTTGCAGATCCAAGGCATGGGAAGGTGGAAGGGCTCTGCCAGGGAAAATGGGTGTATTTGTTGTTAGCCAAGGCAGGGGGTGCTGTGTTCTGCACAGCTGGATCAGAAACCACTGCGTTGGGAAACAATGGGGTTTCCCTTGGAGGAGAAGGGGAGGTGGGAAGCTAAAATGGGAAAGCTGACGTGTCCTGTTTGGTGCCTCCTTGCCCTGTGCAGCCAAGCCCATCCGCCCTGGTCACTACCCAGCGTCTTCTCCGACGGCCGTCCACGCCATCCGAGGGGGAGGCATGTCCAACTCCAGCTACTACCACAACACCAAATAAATGAGAGGTAAGGCCAGAGTAACTTACTCACCTCTTCTCCCACTGATCACTCAGTTCCCTTATATTTCATCTTGTTTTTAGGAGACCCACAGTAATTTTTTTTCCATTTTTAATAGTTGTTTGCTGATAATTACAATACTTGTTAATTGAGTGCCTGTTAAAAGGCTTTGCCAGCTGCTGAGGAGAGGTTTTATTTTAATGACTTAGCACTTTTAAGCTTTTTAAAAACTGCTCTGGTAAATCTGGACAGAAATTCATACGTAGAGGTATGAAACTCGTGTAGTAAAAAAACAGATCCAGAGGTTCCTTCTGCCAGGATCCTCTTCTGCTTTCTGTACCATGGATGTGCTTCCATGTTGGGATATTCCAGCCTGGGATAGGGGTAGAGCAGCTGTCAGTGGCAGCAAGAGACATCTCCAACTTTGAGTGTCACCATTTGGCACACTTTGCACTCTTACTTCTCTTCATGAAAAAAAAAAAAAACAACCTAAATATTTTACTTTAATTGCCAGGGCTTGAGAGTTTCTCCTAAGCAAAAGATGAGCAGCGTATTCCCAGGAGGCTGTTCCATGGACTCCATCCTCCCATTTCTTTCTTTAAATGCTTATTGGAGAGATTTTATAAATATAATTATAAATTATATAATTTATAATTTTATAAATATAATTATAAATAAATGCTTATTGGAGAGATTTTATATCTGCATTATTTTAGATGATCACTTTACGCCACAGACGTGCCAAGAGCTGGATGGCAGCGAGTGGCAGTGAAAAGCAGCCTGGGGACAGCAAACTTGTCCCTCCAAGTCTGGCTTTTTGCCTTCCTCGAGGATTAATTCTGTCTCACAACTCTCTTCATGGCCTGTGGTCTCCTTGAGGCATTCTTGGGTGTTTTTAGCTTTTTTTTGGGAATGTTTCATGTCAGGCTTGCATGCCAAACATCCATCACGCCACACTCAAGCTGTTATTGTGCTGGGGGATTGTTCCTGCTCATTGTGTTTGCCATGAGCTTCCAGCAACAAATATTTCCTCTGTGGATAAATTAGGGCAAGGCTTTGCTGAGTGGTTTTGTCCATCCTGGTTTGAAATTGGCTTTTCCACCTCAGGAGCGAGGTCCCTCTGTCCATCTGCTTCATCGCATTCCCACCTCTGTGACCTGGCAAAGAGCGGGGTACAGAGCCTTGTCAAAGATTTCTAAACATTTCTTGTAACAGCTACTCTGAGGGGGAAAAAGCTGCCACCTGCCTCAAATAAATGCACCTTTAATTTACCAGCTGCAGTGAAAGGAAGAGTCAGACTCAAACAGGCCACATGTGTCAGGTGAACAACTGTAGAATAATAAAAGGTATTAATAAAATGACCACACTTCAAGCCAGATTGGTTTGTAATAACAAGGCAGGACTGTGGAAGTCAAGAAAAAGCAATCAGGAGGCATAAAATACACACCAGGTATTTCAGATGCTGAGATTTAGATTTGAGGGCTGTGGAGATGAGCAGGTTCAGCCCATGTTGCAGAAGAGCACCAGGGAAAATGAGGCTGGAGAAAAAGAAAATGGAAGATCTCAGGAGAAACTGGATAAAGTTACAGACTTGGGGTTTCTGGAAAAAAATAGGAAAAATCTGAAAACCAAACGGCAGCCCTAGAGGTTGGAATGAAACCATTTCAACAGTGTGTTCTAGGTTTTTTGCTCACATCCAGAAATAAGTGTGGAAGGTGTAGCCCAGGAAGGCTTGGAAGTGATTGGAGAAGGTCAGTTCTCCTCAGTCTTGGTCCTTTGGTTAAGAATTTTATTGGCAAATTCCAACTGTTTGGCTGCCAAAATTGGGAGTATCTGAGTAACCTGAATTCTGAGCTTGGATGGAAACCCAGGGGTCTGGGTAAGGGTGTTAGTAAAGGTGCTGCCAGTGCAGGGAGAGCTTCATCCAGATTATTTCCTGATGATTGCTGAGACATTCCTAGGCTCTGCAGAAAGGGATTTGGAACGGTGCAGCTCCACCCAGCTGGCACTAGAACAAAACTCTTTTATAGTCATTTAACAGCAGAGAAATAAAACTGAGGCTCCTATTTCAACATTTGCTGAGGAGAGATTTATCTTGTGTTCATTCATTATTCACCATAAAGATAAAAGACATTTAGTGCTGTTAGACTGGTCAATGGTTATGATTGATTAACCCAGCAGATGGAAGAGAAAGAAATGTGGGTTTTAATAAAATGTGCTCGTATAATGTGCCTATAAAAATTATAGAGTATATTTTTATAATATTATCATGATATTATATATAAAATGTTTCAGGTGTTTCTGTAAACACTTATTCTATATATGCATATATAGATCAGGAAAATATCTGTCAGGAGACAGAGAAAAGAAGGATTGATTTTAATTTGTATTTTTTCATCCTTTTGATTTTATAGTTTTCAAATTCTGCTGCTGTTACTTTTCCCCCTTATTACATGAGATAAGCACACACCAGCTCTTCAGCACATCCAATGAGCCAAGAGAAAAATCCCTTGAAAGGAACAGAAAATTAAAGGGGGGAAAAAAAAGTTAGACCTTTAGATAGTGTTTGTGGGAAATGGATTTGTAGAAAATTCTTAAAACTTGACAGAAGGCTCACATAGTGTGTATCTGTGTGTAAACTTTGAGATAAGAAATGTTGATTTAGAAATACCATGGAATAGGACAGACATTGTTGAAAGAGAAATTGAACTAGAAATAAGTTTCAAAGGATAGTTTTGTAAAAAAGATTAGGTACTTTGGAGAAATAGAGCTATGAAAGATGTGTTGTGGTAGGAGCCACGAGGGGTAATTTTAGATTGGCTTTAAGGCATTTACAGCATGGTGTGGCAAAAGCTGATAGGCTAAGAAACGTTTCTAGTGTATTGTAATTAGGAAATAGTTGGGTTTTGGATTGTGAGGGTGTGAACTGCAATACTTGTTGAGAATTTTCTACAAATCCATTTCCCACAGTGTTTGGGTGAGACATAATTCCAGGCTGCAGGTGGCAGAGAGCGAATCCCATCAGGAGAACTGGCACATTTTGTGAGACCCAAATTCCATAATTTTTTAACGTGATTGCAGATCTTTGCTTGCTGCCCATCCCCTTTGGGCGCTCCGCTTTCTAATCCCCCAAACCCACTAATTTCCCTTCCCTTTCTCTCTCTCTCTGGCAGGTCAGTTCCACTTAGCATGTTAAGGACTGTCATTAAGTCACATTAGTTTCTTTTTTGCCCCTCTCCAACCCGGTCCACGTCCTGTCCATCCCGCGCTTCCCACGGCCGCCGGCGACGCCCCGCTCCAGGTACTCCGAGCTTCGTAGGATCTCCACGTGTACAGAAGTGTCCAGCTCAGCTCCTCCAGATCCTTGTACAGTGTCTGGAACATTCCCACCTCAGTAAGGATGATAGGGAGTCTGCCACTCCGAATTCCACGAGCCCTTGGCGCTGCTTAGGTTGGGGCTTCTCCACTCAGAGTGATGATTTTTTTTGTTTGTTCCCTCCGAGTCCTCCGTTGGCATCGGTAATTCCCGACTTCTGGCATCAAGGAATTAATTATTCAATGACCAAGTGCCATCAAAGGCAGGTGATTGTGCTCTGTCATGACTGATTTCCTGTATAATATACATATTATTTTATATTTTTAGGGGATGAAAATGTGCTGCTATGTGGTTTAATTTTACTGCTTAACATTTTCAGAAGGAAATTTCCCCAAAGAACCATTTGTAATATCCTGATTTAAGAAAAAATAATAATCTTTGGACTGTATAAAATAACCTTTATTGCAGTACCTGGTAAAGAACAAACGGGATGCAGAGAAATCTGTTAGTATAGACGTAGGATTTGAAGTTTGGTAGTTCCATGAATTTATCTGTGTGACCTGTTTCAAAATTAAGCTCCTATTCCCTTGTAGTTCTCCCTACAGTGGTGGGTTTTCCTGGAGTGGGGTGGCTTGGCCACATATTTGTAAGAGTTGCTCCCTAGGAATTTTTGAAGGATTTCAGAATGCTGTGGAAATCTTGCCTTGGAAAAGCTGACAAGCATCTCCCCCCTCCCTCCCTCCCTCCCTCCCTCCCTCCCCCTTTCCCCAGACAAGCCCTGATCTGTTCACACCGGAATTCAGATCCCGGAGGGAACAGTCCCCTACCAGAACAAAGGAAAATAAAATACCCCAAACCCTTCCTTAAAAAAAATCCTAAAGGAGGTGAGAGTTGTACACTCCAGCTGTCCTTTGCAGACCAAATTTGGGAATTTTTTTGCCGGGCTGTGAGGAGCACATTTCCAGGGGAAGGGAATGTCTTTCTAAGCCACTATATCCTCTCATCCTGTGGAAGGTCCAGAGGGAAGGAAAAGCCTTCCCTGGATCTCTCAGACAGCAAATTTCCATCTTCCCAGCAAGGGGGCACTGGAATTGCTCTGGGAAGGTTCTGCTGGCAGGCAGAAGGTGCTGCTGCTCCTCCTCCTCCTCCTCCCTCCCTCCCTCCCTCCCCATCTCCTGGGGCAGGTGGGACTGCAGGAAGCCGGGATTCCAGGAAGGCTCCAGGAAGCTGGAATTCCAGGAAGGCTCCGGCCAGCCGACCGTAGCCCTCTGGTCTTCTTTCGCAGACCTTTGCTCTTCTTTAATTTGAGATTGATTGGGATTTTTTATTTTTTAATTTATGAATGTGTAGGTGTAGAACTCCTCAGTTCCGTAGAGTGTTTTGGAAGACTGTGAGTTGACTTTAGATATTTTTTTCTACTGAAGTTAGGGTGTTGCAAAGTAAGTTGAACTTAATTTAACTGTTTTTTGGGTTTTGTTTTTTTGTTTTTTTTTTAATGTTGCACTGTTTTGGGGAAGCATTTTGCTAAACATATTTAATGAAGTTGCAGATTTGCATGTATTTAATTTATTTTGTATTTTCCAAAGTTTTATATTTTCTTTCGTTACGTGCATGTGCACTGCCAGAAGAATGAACTGTGAACTTGCCATATGCAATCTTTAATAAAATCACTGACTCAGAACTACTCTGTGCTATCTTACCAGCTGGTCAGAGCTGAGCTTTCTACTAGGAATTAATAATCCTCTCATTTTGGTTCTAGGAAGAGACCCCAAGCTTATTTGCTGTCGGAGACTTTTGTACTGTAGGCAAACTTTTTGTTGTGTCTCTCAGCAGCGTTTGGTACGGAATTCAATTGTAAATGCAGCATTCATGACAACAAAAAGGTCTGGATTCCTCAAGGCATCCCCCAGGAATTTCTGGGGGGCAGTTCTGCCAGCTCCCTGCAGCTTGAGGGAGAAGTGAACTTGGACATCTCTTCCTTGTGCTGGTGCTGATCAGCCAGTCAGTGCCACCAGCAGCGAAACGATGAAGTTTCTCCAAGTTCCCTTCTGCACCAACACTGCAGGAGGACTTGCAGCAATGCCCCAAAGATGCCTTAGGCTCAAATCCTCAAAATTAAATACCTGAGATATCTAATAGTTGGAAATTATGAATTCTCAGTTGAACATGCTCTGCTTGTATCAATTTTAGTTTTGAAGCCTATTTTAATTAGGCAACTTCAGTTTGTACTGCGTGTTGTATATTGAACTTTTGTACCATTTCTAAGGCTTTCACATTTTATATCTGGAAAGGAAAACCACACATCTGCTCTGCAGAGATCAGAACCCGTCTCTTGCTGTTTCCTGACCCCATCTTCCTTTCTTTGCTCTTTGAGTGTTCTATTTATTCCAGGCTCATTTTTAAAGTCGTGGTTTGTACAGCGCAAATGAAATTTCACATCTAAAAATGTCATGCATGGGACAAATTGGGGTGGAAATACCATTCCCAAATGGAAAATGGATTTCAGATGGAACTAAAGTGCATATTGTTCTTTTTGCTAGTAATTGAAAAGTATTTCTGGCTCACTTGAGCTTCTCTTATTGATATGTTCAAATATCTTGTGTTTGTCCTTGAGTTCACGTTTCATTGACTTGTTTTCTGGAAAGCAAGGAAAGTTTTAAGCTTGGAAAGACCTTGGCTGATGCATTTTTAAGTTTTGTATTAAACTCAACAAGGGTGAGAGTTGGATTATCCTGAAGATACTGAAAACTTAAAAATAAGTCACCAAAAAAAATGTTGCTACAACAATTCCTGCCCACGGAGCCTTGAGTAGCTTTTCAAATTCACTTTATAAAGCCTAATGGACTAAGATGCACATTTGTCTGAAATCTTTATAAATTATAGGATCATGGAATGGTTTGGTTGGAAGGGATTTTAAGGATCAGCTGATTCTACCCCCCTGCCATGGCAGGGACACCTTCCCCTATCCCAGCTGCTCCAAGCCCTGTCCAGCCTGGCCTTGGGCACTGCCAGGATCCAGGGGCAGCCACAGCTGCTCTGGGCACCCTGTGCCAGGGCCTGCCCACCCTCACAGCATTCCTTCCCAATATCCCATCTAACCCTGCCCTAAGGCTTGAAAACAAACAAAATCATGAATTTTAATTTGAGCGCAGTTTTACTCGAAGAACTAATTAAGTAATGGCGATGAAGGTCCGAAAGAAAAGGGCTCACCAGATTCCCCTGGCTGGAGGAGAAATACCTCACCTAACCATGACTGAAGTACTCCTCCACGGGGGAATAAAGAGGGAAACGAAAGGGCAGGATAATCTGAATCTCCCCTTGCTCTGACTTTGTCCTGCCCCGCAGGAGCCGTGCGGCGGCGCCATCCGCTGTGCGGGATGGGGCCGCGGGCTGAGGCACGCTGTAGATTTATCCCTGTCTAGTTTGTAAAGTGTGTAACGTGTACTGCAGATGTGTATTCTCTGGGCTCTATGTATCTTTACAGTAGTGTTCAATTTAGGAGAAAAAAAAAAGAGAGAAAAACAAAACAAAACAACAAAAAAAAAAGAAATAAATGGTGGACACGTTTTGCTGGTAACAAGGGGAAATTTTTTTTTTTCTTTTTTTTGGCCATTGCATCAAATGATGCTGAACTGTATTAAACTCTTGACAGCAGACCTGAACCCTCCTCCTCCCCCCCCAGCCCGTGGAGAGAAGTCTTTTATCTTCGTGCTGAAGTTCTGTCGGAGATGGATGGATACACTGGCAGACTGCATGATGTATCATTCGAAATCCGTTACAGTGGAAAATAAAACTGAACTGAACTCTGCCGTGTGGGCCTGGTGTGACACGGGACAGGGCGCTCCCTGCAGCACTGACAGCTCCTGTGACAGGGACAGCGCTGAGGGGATGCTGGAGATGTGTCCGGGTGTGTTTGGGGTGGGAGATCAGGGCAAGGCTCTTCCCCCAGAGGGTGCTTGGGCACTGCCCAGGCTCCCCAGGGAATGGGCACATTCCCAACAGCTCCAGGAGGGTTTGGACAGCGCTGCCAGGGATGCTCAGGGTGGGATTTTGGGGTGTCTGTGCAGGGACAGCAGCTGGATCCATGATGACAGCAGCTGCTCCCTTCCCACTCAGGATATTCCCAGATTCCCGTTCAGTGGAACCGCGCCCCAAAGCGGGCCGAGTCCACGCTCTGGATTTCAGCTTTCCTTCTGAACCTCTAAAAAGTCATTCACAAAATGATAAAACCCCAGACTGGTTTGGGTTGGAAGGGACCTTAAAGCTGATCCCATTTGTGAAAAACGCCAATCGCTTGCTTTTAAAATTTTTAAAAGTTTAATAGTAATAAAATGGTTATAAAATAGTAACACAACTAGAGTAATAACAATTTGGACAAAATTGAATTAGGACAATATCAGACAATAAAAACAAAGAGTTATGAACATCTGGGTACCTTTTTCTGGGCAAAATAAGCCCGAAAAAGGCCCCACATTAACAGAGGATTAACCCTTAAAACCAATAACCTGTTGCATATTCATACACCTCATATATGATGCATAAATTCCATTCGAACACAGGATTCTGTCTGGTCAGTGTCAGCTTCTTCCTCTGAATCCTGACAGCGCCTTTGAGGCAGGAAGAAGTTTGTTTCTCCTGATAAAAAGGCAATAAATTCCCTTTCTCTGAAAGATTCAGGTGTCCTGTGGCTGCTATCTCACTGCAAGTCCTTTCTTTTAAACAAAGCATCTTACAGAGCATAGTTTCTATTTTAACAATTTTTATAACCTAAAACTATATTTAACACACTACTTAAGAGAATTAATACAGCATTACTTTCTAACACAACACATATAATATTAATATTTGTGAAAAGCCAATCATAAAATACATGCATTTTTCACACATTGCACCCCTGCCATGCCCAGGGACACCTTCCACTGTCCCAGGTTGCTCCAGCCTGGATTTGGAAACTGCCAGGGATGCAGGGGCACTAATTAAAAGATTTGGGTGGCTGGGGAATGAACACAGCAGAGTTTTAAATATTTTTAATAAATAATTTCATCATCTCTACTACCTCTCCACGGATATATTCCTTCTTCCTCTTTTTCATTAGCCTGGAGGATGACAGGGAAACTCTTCCCTTGTGCATGTATTTCCATTTTTATAGGAACATCGCACTCACTTTATGTAAAATTTGTGTGTCCTTGCCCCTTCCCTAAAGTCATCCTCGGGAGCTTTAGCAACAGCTTATTTCCAGTAATTATTACTCTGAGCATTTCACAATTAAATCATTACTTTTCTCCTCAGCAATGCAAATTCCGGGTGCTCTAAGGTTTCTGTAGGAATGGCTTGCTCTCCTTTTTACTGCTGAGTAGACTCCTAATGAGGACTATGTGGTCTTTGCACCATAAAAACAATGAGCAGGCTTAGAAATTAGTCCAGTAAAATTTGGAGTCGGTTGTTAAAAATGATGAATAAATTTGGGATTGTGATAAATGTCAGTTCCAGTGCGTAAGAGGCGCTTCCTCACCCTCTGAGGGGCTCCTGCAGGAGGAGGATGGCTCCACCCGGGAAGAAGAGGCTTTCCAGTGGAGATGGTTCATGTTAAGGACAGCAGGTGGGAAGTCCAACCATTCCCCAAAAGTCCTGCAGAGGAAGGCAAACACTGCAGGGTGCCAGAGCTCTTTCCATGAGTCAAAAACCACTCGCCCTTCAAGATCTGCTCGATAAAGCTCATGCCTGGAGGATGAACTCAATTAGAGAGCAGACTGTTTGCAAGAATTGTATCCCTACAATTTCGTTTTCGGAATGTGGGATTGCAGCAGCTAATTAACTCTGTGAAAACAGCACAAATTACTGTATCCATTTCCAAGATCCACCTTTCGCAAGAGCGCAGGGAAAACAAAGGAATGGGACTCGCATCCCTAGAAAAAGACCCGCCGCAACGCTGCCGCTGTTGATTCAAACATTTCTTAGCTCAAACTGAAACACTTTCAATTTACCTTCCAGCACAGCTGATCCCAAGGGAAGCCGCATTTATCCTAAAATGAGGATATTCGGTAGTTCGGCATCAAGATCCTTGATGCGCTCTGATGGAAAACTGACGCGTGGGTCCCGGGGCAGGGGGTGTCGGGGGGGTTCCAGTTCCAAGGAGCCCCGGGGAGGTTCGGGAGCCGCCCCCCGTCCCCGCAGGTGTCCGGGGCCCGCCCTGCCCGCAGGTGCCGCCGCCCCGGGGGCGGGCACGGCGTGTCCGAGCCGCCCGCTCCGCCCCGGCCCCGGCCCCGGCCCCGGCCCCTCCTCCGCCGGCGCCGCCCGCACGGCCAGGGGCGAATATCCCGCTGTCCTGCTGCTCCCGTGTCCCGCTGTCCTCCTGCTCCCCTGTCCTGCTATCGCGCTGTCCTGCTGCTCCCCTGTCCCGGTGTCCCGGCGCGGAGGGTGAGTGCGGGGAAGGGGCCCGGGAGGGAGCGCGGAGCGGGGCGGGCTCGGGGCTGCGGGTCCCGCTCCTCCGCCCCAGGTGATGCTGAGCCGCGTCCCAGCCCGGGCACGGGGGGGTGGCACCGGAATCTGGGTGTCCCCAGCCCCACGGGGACTGGGAGGTGGCACCGGAATCCGGGTGTCCCCAGTCCCACCGGAGGGTGAAGTGGCACCGGAATCTGGGTGTCCCCAGCCCCACGGAGAGTGGGAGGTGGCACCGGAATCCGGGTGTTTCCAGTCCCACCGGAGGGCGGAATGGCACTGAAATCTGGGTGTCCCCAGCTCCCGGGCACAGGGAGGTGGCACCGGAATCCGTGTGTCCCCAGTCCCACCGGAGGGTGAAGTGGCACCGGAATCTGGGTGTCCCCAGCTCCACTGGAGCACGAAGTGGCACTGAAACCTGTCTGTCCCCAGCTGCCGGGGGAGTGGGAGGCGGCACCGAAATCTGGGTGTTTCCAGCCCCCTCGGGGAGCGAGAGGTAGCACCAAAATCAGGGTGTCCTCAGCCCCACCAGAGGGTGAAGTGGCACCGAAATCTGGGTGTCCTCAGCCCCACGGGGACTCGAAGGTGGCACCGGAATCTGGGTGTCCCCAGTGCCACCGGAGGGTGAAACGGCACCGGAATCTGTGTGTCCTCAGCCCCACGGGCACAGCGAGGTGGCACAGAAGTCTGGGTGTCCCCAGCTCCACTGGAGCACGAAGTGGCACTGAAAGCTGTCTGTCCCCAGCTCCCGGGGAGTGGGAGGTGGCACCGAAATCTGGGTGTTTCCAGCCCCCTCGGGGAGCGAGAGGTAGCACCAAAATCAGGGTGTCCTCAGCCCCACTGGAGCACAAAGTGGCACCGAAATCTGGGTGTCCTCAGCCCCACTGGAAGGTGAAATGGCACCAAAATCTGGGTGTCCTCAGCCCCACTGGAAGGTGAAATGGCACCAAAATCTGGGTGTCCTCAGCCCCACCAGAGCACAAAGTGGCACTGAAACCTGGGTGTCCCCAGTTCCCAGGGAGTGGAAAGTGTCACTGAAATCAGGATGTCTCCAGCCCCAGCTGTTGTGGTGAGTGGGAGGTGCCACCAAAAGTGGGGGTCCCCAGGCCTGCTGGTTTTGAGGAGCAGGAGGGAGCACCAAAATCAGCATGTCAGCAGCCCTGGTGGCTGTGGGGAGAAGGAGGTGGCACTGAAAACAGGTGTCTCCAGCCCTGGCAGTCTTGGGGAGCGGGATGTGGCGCTTAAATCAAAGTGTCCCCAGCCACACAGCAAGCAGGAGGTGTCACCCAAACCAGGGTGTCCCCAGCAGCTGTGGCAGTGGCAGGAAGGAGCCAGGCTGTGGGAAGCGCTGGGTGTGCAGCGTCAGGTGCCTGGGACCCAGTCCACAGCCTGTGTTTAACAGGTCCCTTGTAAAAGTGCAGTTATTACACATCCCCTGATGATTATAGAGCTGTAAAAAGAACTGGGCTCCGTGTTCCACAGGTGTGGACGCCAACCTCGGGCTCTTTAGCAGTGGGGCTTCACCCTAGGAAGTGACAGAACGCCATAAAAATGTACTTAGTGCAGCAAAAACTGTGAGTGAAAAATACAAGCTGCCCACCGTGACGGCTGCAAGGGGATTTTGGAGTGGCAGGACAAGGGGGAATGGCTTTCACTGCCAGAGGGCAGGGATGGATGGGACATTGGGAAAGAATTCCTGGCTGGGAGGGTGGCAGGCCCTGGCACAGGTGCCCAGAGAAGCTGTGGCTGCCCCTGGATCCCTGGAAGGGTCCAAGGCCACGTTGGAGCAGCTTGGGATAGTGGAAGGTGTCCCTGCTACGGCAGGGGGTGGGCTGGGATGTGTTTAAGGTCCCCCCAACCCAAACCATCCCCATAAAAGCACACGGGAAGGTGCTGGGCTGACTCTGGCAGGTTGGAAAAGCGCTGCCTTTAGCGTGGTGTTTTTCTTCAGAAGGGACACAGCCTTCTGGTCCCTATTCCCCACATCCACGTGCATATCCTTGTGCAGAATCAGGCTGTAAATCCCTGGGAACAGCACCCAGCAGCGGGTGGGGATGGTGGGTGCCGAGGGTGCTCTGCTGATGCAGGGAGCGAAAACACTCCTGGGCTTGAGCAGCACACGTGGCTCGCACAGATGGAACGGGTTTGCAAGACCCAGCTGGTTGATTGCTGAGGGCAGTGTCAGGAAGATGGGACTGTGTGATTTCCCGTCTGTCAGAGGGGAAGGGATGAGAGCAGCTGCGGAGTGTAGATCTCTATGTGTCCTAAACCCCCTCAGAAGTGAGTGTGCTGCAGCCTCCTCCAGAAATGCAGTGCTGCTAATCCCAGATGCTCAGAGAATGAGTCAAGTTTCCTTCCCTCAATCAACGTGTTTTTGTTTAAGATCACGAAATATGAAGTGTTGAGATCTCTGTTTCTCAGGTCGGTTTTGAACCTCTAAGTGTTCAAGCTTCCTCCGTGGCTTTGAACCTCCCCATTGTCACACCCCTGCTTGGATGAGTTTCTAAGAAAAGGACAAAAAGCTTAAAATGTTTGTGGTGACAGGGAATAAAGTGTGGGAACACAAAGATCAGCTCAGAGGAGGAGAATTCAGAGCTGACTCTGTCCCTGTTCTGTGTGTCTGTGTCCCCTTGCCCAGCCGGGCCCTGTACCTGCAGCGCAGGTGAATTCCAGAGGTAATTGCAGGGGGATGTTTTATGGCAGGGAGCAGGGGAGTTGTCCAGGTTGTTCCACAGCTTGGTGATTCATCAACCTTTGCATGGTGATATTTTACTCTTCAGTCAGCCCACAATTAACTCGTTTACCAGAGCTCCCCCCCTTCCCGCCGTGCCTTCCTTGCTTTAAGTCAATTAGTGCTTCCCAGCGTGATAATTGCTCTGCTCCCGGCCAGTCAGCCCCATCCTCTCAGTGACATCCCTTCCAGAGGGATAATCTGAGCCTCCAGCCTCAGCCTGGCTCTGCAGGGCCCTCTCTCTGAGGTTTGACATCTGGGTGATGCTGGCTGTCAGGAGTGGGGTATCCCATAATCGGCTTACACGGGATGGATCCCGCCTGCTGATCCTCTTGGGGTGAATTCCCTTTGTCTGGCAGGAGGAGGAGGGAAAGCACGGCCAGGGTGGGGGAGATGTGGTCTCTAGGTCAGGGAGGTGATTGCCATTGGCAGCCCAAGGTGCTGCAAGGAAAATAATCTGGTTTTTTTCCTTTTCCTGCATCCTTGGGAGCTCTGTAGGAGAGACACCTGTGCCTTGCTAACTCAAGTTTGAGGCACGTTATCCCAATCTCTTCCTGCCTGGTTTTGCCTTTTCCCAAGTTTCAGCTGTGGGAGAAGAAAGAGGGAGGATTTCCTTTTATCCTGTTTATATGGTTGTGGTAATTACATAGGAGAACCCTGCAGAATCAGGAGTTACAAACTCAGAAGTCACCAAGTGGAAGATTCCCAGCCCATGGAAGATTCCCTTCCCATGGCAGGGGCTTGCAACAAGACGAGCTTTAAGCTCCCTTCCAACCCAAACCCATTCTGTGATTAAAAATTCTAAAAAATATTAATTTTGCTGCATGAAGCTTGATACTTCTGGAAATTTTCCCTCTTTTTTTTTTTTTTTTTTTTCCCACCCAAGTCTGTGTTCCTCAATACTTTAATTCCTTTCCTCAGATCTATTGGCTGGATCTTGTGGACTCAAAGGAAAGGAATGCTTCAGTTATTCCTGTGTGTGCCTCAAAGGCCTCCTGGATGAGCGGCATGTCCAACAGCTCAGGAGTGGTGAAAAGGCACCTTTGATAGTTCCCTGCCAATAAACTTCAGAAGGAATTTCAGGTGGCAGCTTTCCTGAAGGATTGAGGCAGATTTGAGTGATGCATGAGATGCTGGCAGGTATTTTTCCAGTAATTGCTGGGAGAATCTTTCAGCCTAAATAAGGAGGTTTCAGTTGGGCTTTGCGCGTGATTTCTGCAGACGTTGGATCACCAGGATGGTCATTCCAAGGGCCAGGTGCTGAAGGCCGGCTTGGACAGGGCTTGGAGCAGCCTGGGACAGTGGAAGGTGTCCCTGCCCATGGCAGGGGGTGCACTGGGATTAATTTAAGGTCCCTCCCAACCCAAACCATCCTGGGATTCCATGATTTTCAGTGAAAGCTCAGGATAACCGTTGGCATTCCTTGTTTTCTTGCTGTGCCCATGAGCGGGAAGCACAAGCCATGATCCAACAAAACGAGATGGGGATTTCTTGCCTGGAGCCTTTGATGTGCCTTGGGTTGAACTACAGGCTTTGGCTTGGGACCAAACTGGGGGTAAAATGGTTTTTATTTGGGTTTTGCTTTGATGTTCAAACAAATCTGAGCTGTTGTGTGAAACCTGCTTGGAATAAACTTACAAACCCCATTGCTGATATCATCTTATAGGTCTGGAAGCGGGGCAGTAAAGGATCAGAAACTGAGGGTTTGTGTTAAAAAAACCCCAAAGAATCATCCTGGAATGGTTTGGGTTGGAAGGGCCCTTAAAGCTCAGCCCATTCCCAGCAATTCTCCTGAGGTTTGTACCGGGGGCAGGGGTAGAACCCAGTCCTGCCCTCACTGCTCTGCAGGGAAAATTGTGGTTTCTTAAATTTAATGTTTCCACTCCCCAGCTCTCAGTCCAGGGGAAGGCCCACCCCCATCCTTCACTTTCATCCTTCATTATCCTGCATTTTTTGTCACAGGAGTACATGTTAAAAAACAAAGTGGGAAGAGGTCCTTGCAACAGCAGGGTGCAAAATCAGGTGTATAAATAGATTGGACATTCTGCTTCTTCAAAATGTTGAAATGGAGTTGTTCTCACACTCTTAATTAGTTTTGCCCATAAATTAGTGTGTCTATGAGAACAATTGTCTTTCCTATGTCAAAATGCCTGTGTTTTACTATAAAGAAATGTGGTTTTCTTCCTTGTAGCCCAGTTGCATGACTATTTCCAAATGTTAGGGAAGCTAAGACTGAAATCCTTCAGTCTGCCTTGATTTATATGGATGGAGAGTTAACAAGTTGTAGGAGCCTTAGGTTTAAGTGCAAGATATTTAACCTTGCCTTAGGTTTAAGTGCAAGATATTGTAATTTTTTCCTGTCCTTTCAAATTTAGCAGGCAAAAAACCTGCATGAAGCACCATCTTTAGTGGCATCATAACAATTCCTTCCCTGGTGGCCCCATGGAACTTTTCACCCCTTCAATCCCTGCCCCAGAGTGCAGGGTTGATGTTGGAATTATGGTTACTGAGAATTTTAGATTTTTCGTGTTGATAGGTGTTGATTTTTAAGAGAATATTGTATTTGATTTGAGGATGTAGAAAAAGCAGTATAGAAAAAAACTTTTAAAAATAAACATGTGTTAATTATCATTACAGTTATCATAGTATTTGTACCTTGTCTACTTCAGTATATCAAACAGATATTTAACAAAGATGTCAAAACAGTGTTCATAATTCAAAGAGGAAGGGTTCTGTAGGAACCCTGGTGCTGAGAATTTCAGAGTTTCTGTGCTGAGAATTTCAGAGTTTCTGTGCTGGCAGGCACTGACCCCCAGGAGAACACTGCACTGACCTGAGGCCGTGGAGAAGCTTCCAAAATGGAATGATGGAACTGGGATTGTGGGTGTGGAGTTTGGATAGAAGTGTGTGATATCACAGGGTGGGAAACTCAGAGTTTAAGGGTTTAGAATAGAGTGATGGATATAGAGCAAGGTGGAGGGTTTGGGGTGGAGGCTGCTCCTTGTTCTCCGTGTCCTCCTTCTCCTCGTCCTCCTTCTCCTCGTCCTCCTTCTCCTCCTTCTTCTCTTCCATCTTCTCCTCCTTCTTCTCCTCTTTCTTCTCCTTCTCCTCCATGGGTTTGGGTGGTTTTGTGTAATTGGATAAAAAAGTCCACATTGTGGGCCATGGGTGGTTGGTTCTTGGGTTAAAAGTGAAAATAATTGAGGTGTCATTTCTTAATGGGACAGTTTGTCCTTAAAAGGCCTTGTAGAGAGAGAGATGGGGCTCCATTTTTAGAGTGTCAGAGTGAAGTGCTGCAGGACTCAGGGTTTGTGAGACTGTGACAGAGATAAGAACTAATAAACACCTGAGTCCCATCTCACACATTTAACCCCAACCTCACAAAAACCCCAAAGAACCCACTCAGGCTGCGGCCGTGTGGGGTTGGAAGGAGCTGCCATCCCAGCCTGGCTCCTGCAGGAGCTGCCTCTGGCTCTGGGGAGTTCCTGGTGCTCCAGGGCACTTTTCCACCCTCCCTTCCTCACCTTCCCTCTCGGCCACGTCAGAAGCAGCAAGGCAGACACCAGCTAATCTCCCCAGCCCTGGGGATGTGCCCTGGAGGGTGGTGATTACCTGCTCAGGAGTCTGAACACGCACATGGGAGCACTTAGCGTCATCTAATCCCCTTTTTTTTTTTTTTTTTTTTTTTTTGGGAAAAATGCTGCCCCGGTTTTGTCCTGATGTGAAGAAACCTGTTGTGGCAAATTGCACTAATTCAGAGCTCAGCTTAGAGCCTGAAATGGAGCTAAAAGCTTTGAGAGAAGCACAGCCAGGGGCCTCGTGTGCCTCCAGAGTGCCTCAAGCCTTATTTTCAGGGGCTGGTTCTGTTTAAATGTCAGTGAAGGCTGGGCTTGAGGCATTTGGGTGCTTGGGATGTGAAGAGTTTCCATGTGTTAAGTGTGGGGCTTGGACAGTGTGGCTGTTCCTTCTTTTAGCTGGCAGCTAAGAAAATCCATTTTATGGAATATCCAGAGCTGGGAGGGACCCACAGGATCATGGATCCAGCTCCTGTCCCTGCACAGACACCCCAAAATCCCACCCTGAGCATCCCTGGCAGCGCTGTCCAAACCCTCCTGGAGCTGTTGGGAATGTGCCCATTCCCTGGGGAGCCTGGGCAGTGCCCAGCACCCTCTGGGGAAGAGCCTTGCCCTAAAATCCATCCTAAAGCTGGCCTGGCTCAGCTCCAGGTGTTCCCTGGGTCACCCAGGTGGGAGCTGCCCCTCAGGAGGAGGCTCCAGGCTGGGATGAGTCTCCCTCCCCTCGCTCTTTTCCCCAGGCTGGACACACCAAAATCTCTTTGTGGTTTGTCTGGTAACATTCCAAATCCACAGCACAGAAGGGAGAAGTTTTCTGTTTCAGGAAGGGTTTTTACTGTGGGTTTTTGTGCTTTTTATGGCTTTGACTTTCAGAGCATCAGGTGCATGCTCAGGTCCCAGCACTGTTTTCTGGCTGGGATCATCATTTTTCCCTTGGAAGTTCACTTGTCTCCATCTGTTGTGCCTGGCTAGAGAAATGCACAGTGTTTAAAATATAAACATCTTCCCAGGCTCATCCTTGTTCCTGTAATTCCCACCTTGGACTCTGCAGGATAATTAATCCCCTCCTTGGCTGTTTGATCAGCAGCTGCTGGATCCCAGCCGTCCAGGAAAACGTGGCTGCTCCAAAACCGGAGTTTGCTCCTGTGCCCATCCTTTGAAACCAAGCCTACACATCAAAAACCCAAAAATGAAGATTACAGTGGTACCTCCCTCTGTGGGAAGGTCCAGGGCAGCTCACCTGCCTCGCGTGGATGTAGAGTCAAAGCAGGGGGTGTTTATAGAAATACATAAAAATGAATTTCATGTTTATTAAGAAGACCCAACAGAAGTCAAGGAAGCAGAATGTCCAAGCAAACCCAGGAGATGCTGGCACTGCAGCTGCTCCTCTGGGATATCAGTTTTTAGAACACCATGTGGGTGTAAGGGCTGGGGAATCTCCCCGTGCAGAGCTAATTCCAGCCTGGGGCTGCTTTCTGTTCCTCATAATTATTTTATTTTTCTGCGATTATTGCGACACTGCCTGATACCAATCTAGTCTGATAACACTGAAAATCCACAGCACAGGAGGGAAAAATTCTTTCTGTTTCAGGAAGGACTTTTGCTGTGGGTTTTTAATGTTTCATTTTCTTGTTTCTTTATTTCAGGCCTTATTTATTTGTATATATATGTGTGTGTGTGTACATATATAAAGTCTCTATAACATTTCAGAATTCACTATTTGGCTTCATTTCTTCAAATGAAGAAACAGAAATTACTTCAAATTGAAGAAATTTGAAGAAATGAAGAAACAGAAATTCCTATCTTTCCTTTCCTTCCCTGTGATAATTCTCCCATTTGGAGAGATTTGTGAAACCGTGGCTAAAAAATTGACACTGGCACCAATGATCCCTAGTGGGGAAAACCTTAAAATAGGTGTTTATAATATTCATGAGGTATCAAAGAGCTGCAGATTTACAGCTGATGTGCACAGACTTGAAAATCTCTTTTCTGTGAAGCAATAAGTGAAGTTAATAATTACAGCCCAATTAGACCAGGAGAGTGATGTGTGGAGCCAGGTAGGATTTCTCCTTCAGTGGTTACAGGAAATGAGAGATTTGGGGTGCAGGGCTGTGAGTGTCCTTTGACCTGCACATTACTGCAGCTGGATGAAATACTCAGGTTAGTAAGGTTTTGGTTGAACCATCCTGCTAATTTAGTTAAAATCTGCATTTTTTTCCTTTAGGAGGCAGAGATGAAGGGCTGTCATTGCCTCCCTGAGTGCCCCAGGCTCTGTGAACTCTGTGCTAAATCAAACTGGAATTTGGGGCATTCACCACCCAGGAGGGGCCTGGGCTGGAAGGGACCTTAAAGATGATCCCATCCCACCCCTGCCATGGGCAGGGACACCGTCTGATGCCTCAGGTTTACCTTTTGTGTTTTTCAGGCTCTGTGCTGCTTTAGTGTGGTAAGGGATAATGTTTAAGGGATGCTGAGCTCCCTGCACAGGGAGACAAAACAATTCCTGCTCCAGCTGGGCACCAAGGACAAATGATCCCAATCTCAGCCCAGGAGCACAAACCCCGTGGGCTGCAGAGAGAAAAACAAGCAGGGTGGGAGTGCCTGGGCTAAAGCTGGAATGGGACACTGAACTGCAAGGTGCAAATGGAGCAGAACTGATCCCAGGGAGAGACCCCGGCAGCGCTCGTGCATTTTGGGGCCATTTTGGGTCATCTTGGGTGCAGCCCTGGCTGGGCTCTTGTGCTGCCCCAGGTGGATCCATGGAGGAGATCCTGTGAATGAATCCCTGCTTTATTCTGGGACTCTGCCCAGCCTCTGCTCCGGGGCAGCCTGAACAAGGCATCACTTCCACCATCCCAGGCTGCCCCAACCTGGCCTTGGACCCTTCCAGGGATCCAGGGGCAGCCACAGCTTCCCTGGGAATTCCAGCCCAGCCAGGAATTCCGAATGTCCCATCCAGCCCTGCCCTCTGGCAGTGGAAGCCATTCCCTGTGTCCTGTCCCTCCATCCCATGGAAATCTTCTCTCTCCATCTTTCCTGCAGTGAGGTCACCCCAAAGCTTCTCCTCTCCAGGCTGAGCATTCCCAACTCCCTCAGCCTTTCCTTGTGGCAGAGGTGCAGGATGGTCCTTGTGGCTCCCTTCCAAGTCAGGATATTGTAACCAAACAGATTACATTTTCAAAATCAGGACACAGCAGTTTATATTATTTATGGATTTGTCTTGTAGAGAATCAAAACACAGCTCCTTTGTTTTTATTGTTTTTATCCCTTTGTGCCCTTCCTTGCCAGCTGCAATCACTCCTGGCTTTGGCAACGATTGTTTTGAACCAACTCCTCACATTTATTTATCCCTCCCACCCACCTGCCAGGACTGGGAGCCTCAGTTCCTGGGCTATTGTGAATTCCCCAGGAAATGCTGGAGTAGCCTTGACTCCCTTTCCTGAGCAGCCCTGACTCAGAAATGCCCTGGTGGTTTGACAAATGGTGGTTGGCTGCTGGCAAAGTATTGTTTGCTGTGGTTTGAAGCCACATTTCAGAGGCAGAGAAAAATATATCACTTAATATTCCCAGGAGAGGAGGAAAAGGCCTTTGTTCACGTATTTCAATGCCACAGGATTTATTTTTCCCTGGCAGAACCTAGTGAGCCCACCAAGGGCAAGCTCTAAAAAAGGACAATAATGAGATGTGGATTTTTGACACAGAGAAGTTTCTTTCCTCTTCTTCTTTTTTACCAAAAGGCACACGGGGTAACTGAAGTCACATCAGATACTTTAAATGCATTTTTGCTGGGTTATGTAACATCTGAAAGGAGCAGAATTTGTCTTTCTGCATCAGAATTTGGTTCTGTGCATCGACTGGAGCCAGCTGGGACAGCAGATCTGATCTGATCAAAGGCATTTTCCACTTCATTTCCATACCTTATCATGTCTTCCTCGGCAATAAAACCTGAGGACTTGGTCTTTCCAGAGAGGGTTTTTACTCAGGGAATGGTCAGACATTGATGTGCTGGTGGGAGAGGATGAGTGATTGCCTTTGCATCGCTTATTAAACTGCTTTTTCTCTTTTTTAAATTTAAATAATTTTTTTATAGTGCAGTCTGCAATGGAATATTATTATCCCGTAATAACTGAACACCCAAACCTCTTGCTTTGTATTTAGGCCACTCTTGGGTTTATCAAACCTCAGATTCTCACCCCTTCCTTGCAAAAGGCCTTTCAAGCCTTCAGGAATCGCAGCTGCGGGGTGGGACTGTGCCTTCCCAAAAGCTGGATGACAGAACAACCCTGGGATTGAATGGAGCCGTGTTTTCCCTTCTTTTTCAAAAAGCCCAGGGCAAACAGCAGCTCCTCTGATGCCTGAATTCTATAAAAAAAATGCCCCAAGAGCTGCAGGGTGGCTCAGGTTGTAACCTCAGGTCAGCAGCTGAAGTCAGAGCTCTGTAAAATCCGTGCAGGAATATCACAGGAGTGGGAGCAGAGAGCCAGGAAGGACCAGGGACACTTGGAGCTGCTTTGAGGGGTTGGTCTGTCCTGTGGTGTCCAAACCCCAGAAAATGTCACTGGACACAGGAATTTATTGATGAACACCCTTTGTGTGCCAGGGGAAGCACAACTGGGGACAATGCTGGGGTTTGAAGGATTTGGTGTCAGTGATGGAGACAGGGAAGACTCTTGGGTGAGCAGAATCCAAATTTATTGTGGACTACTGATACAGAGTTTTGGGGAGACCAGTAATGGTTACTGCCAGGATTAGGTTAAAATCACATTCACAAAATTGTGCATTTTAAACATCTCTTGCTTGCAGTTTTTAATGAATTTTTCTGGTAAAGCAGTCTGGTTTAATCTTCTTTCAATCTTGATTTAATTCTAAAAGTTCTGTTTGCTCTTGCCAAGGCATTTTGTCTGTCAAATCTCTTATGCTGACCAGGACCAAAGTCCATCATCTGTCTTGTGTTCCAATATCCCAACAGAGTGGACAGATTTTACAGATTTAATACTCAGTTTTTACATAAATTTTAAACAATTTTTCAATCTATAGACACAGATGTCTATTTACACTTGGACCTGCTTTTAGGGGTTGTTCTGCCTTGGAAAAAAACCTGTCCTGTGGTGTCCAAACCCCAGAAAATGTCACTGGACACAGGAATTTATTGATGAGCACCCTTTGTGTGCCAGGGGAAGCACAACTGGGGACAATGCTGGGGTTTGAAGGATTTGGTGTCAGTGATGGAGACAGGGAAGACTGATTGGTGATCAAAATCCAAATTTATTGTGGACTACTGATACAGAGTTTTGGGGAGACCAGTAATGGTTACTGCCAGGATTAGGTTAAAATCACATTCACAAAATTGTGCATTTTAAACATCTCTTGCTTGCAGTTTTTAATGAAATTTTCTTTTTCTGGTAAAGCAGTCTGGTTTAATCTTCTTGCAATCTTGATCTAATTCTCAAAGTTCTGTTTCCTCTTGCCAAGGCATTTCGTCTGTCAAATCTCTTATGCTGACCAGGACCAAAGTCCATCAGCTGTCTTGTGTCCCAATATCCCAACAGAGTGGACAGATTTTACAGATTTAATACTCAGTTTTTACATAAATGTTAAACAATTTTTCAATCTGTAGACACAGACATCTATTTACACTTGGAGCTGCTTTTAGGGGTTGTTCTGCCTTGGAAAAAAAACCTGTCCTGTGGTGTCCAAACCCCAGAAAATGTCCTTGGACATGTGAATTTATTGATGAACACCCTTTGTGTGCCAGGGGAAGCACAATTTGAAGGATTTGGTATCAGTGATGAAGAGAGACATGGACGACTGACAGGTGAAAAATCCAAATTTATTATGGACTACCAATGCTGAAATACTGTTTTGGGGAGACCAGTAATGGTTGCTGCAATGATTGGGTTAAAATCACAACCACAAACCTGTGCATTTTAAGCATCTCTTGCTTGCAGAGTTTAATGTAATTTTATTTTTCTGGTAAAGCAGTCTGGTTTAATCTTCTTGCAATCTTGATTTGATTCTCAAAGTTCTGTTTGCTCTTGCCAAGGCATTTTATTTGTCAAATCTCTTATGCTGACCAGCACCAAAGCCCATCAGCTGTCTTGTGTCCCAGTATCCCAGCACAGTGGCCAGATTTTACAGATTTTATACTCAATTTTTACATGAATTTTAAACAATTTTTCAATCTATAGACACAGACATATATTTACACTTTGAGCTGGTTCTGCCTGGAAAAAAAACCCTGTCCTGTGGTGTCCAAACACCAGAAAATGTCACTGGACCTTGTGAATTTGGGAATGAGGGTCAAAGTTGGGTTTGGTGTTGACCTCAGGGCCTGGGAGTCTTGGGAAGGATGAGCTGTGGGGTTGTTCCAGCTGGTTGTCAGGTTGTGTTTAATCCAAAAATCCAGGTTATTTCAGGCTCAACTTGGGTAATCACTCAGACTTGTTGAACATAATATTGCCAAACTGCTTTTTTCTGATTTTATGAATGGTGTTAGTATTCCACCTGGGTACTCTGTTGTGGAGTTCTGTGGATGCTTGGTGACTTTTCAGAATAGATAATGTCATTTCTAAGGTTTGGGGATTTTAAACCCATAGCCCCATTTTCTTTAATATTGCCAAAAGTGTGGTGTTGCCTCTGTGAGGATGAGAAAGTCCAGTTTGTAACTCTCCCCATAAATTTTCCTTCATTCTGTGTGGATAGAAACCAACTTTTTTCTTCTCAGCTAAGTGCAAAGTATGTATTTATTAAATTAGAAAAATTATATAAAGTATAAAAAGCATTATATATTATATATTATATATTATATATTATATATTATATATTATATATTATATATCATATTATACATTAAATATTATGCATTGTATTGTGTATAGTGTATATATAATATATAATATATTGTATATAATATATTGTATATAATATATAATATATAATATATAATATATAATATATAATATATAATATATAATATATAATATATAATATATAATATATATTATAGAATAGGCAATGTATTTTCTATAATAGACAATATTATATATTGTTTTTATATATAAATATATATATATTAGTAAATATTGTATATTTTTATTTAAAATATATTTCTCTTGGTGGCTTTGTGAGTAGTTTAACCACCACAGTGAAGCAATTACGCAATAAACTCCTCTAAAAAGAATGTTTAATTGCCAAAGGAATTTTTACTTGTGTGCTTAGCTGCCAAAATAAAGGGAGCTGAGATCTTCTCTGAATTGTCAGGATTGTCTTAACTGGTTAAATCCATGTTTACAACCTTGCCTGTGGTTAACCACCCCTAGATAAGATCATGGACTGTCTCCCTGTGCTGTAACAGGTGAGGGGTTGATGCTACAATTCACATTTAAATCGCTTTGTGCTTTATTTTTTTTTTCCCTGTGCCTTTGAGAGGGGTTTGCTGTGCCTGAGGAATGTTATCAGTTTATGAAGTGCTTCCCCAGATAATCCACTGTGGCTGGGGAGGGAATGCTTTGCCTTCCCTGCCACTGCACTGCCCCGTGTTTTCCTGAGGTGCTTCCATTAAAAAAGGCTGCAGTGGTTGAGGATAATGTGCTAAACCACATGTCCGGGCACATGCGGGAGGTGAAACCTGAAACTTGGCACTTCAGACACTTTTAAAGTCAACACAGCTAAAAGCAGCCACAGCACAACTCTTGAACTGTTCTTTAGTTATACAAAAAGCAGAAAAAATTTCTTTCAAGCACTGCTTTCAGCCCAGGTGTTGCTGTTAAGCTGCTTCAGTTTTCTCTGGGGTTTTTCAGGTAAAAGTGAGATTTGGGCTTTGCCACCTGGATTTGTGTTTTAGTGCTGCTTGTTTTACACCAGAGCGCTCATTGAATTCATTCCCCAATTCTCCTCTCAGCGTTGCCCCAAGCAAAGAAAGGAGAGGAAACTCTTCCTCCACCCTCTGTGCTGCCAAAACTCATCTGCTGGGCAGCTCTGGTTGTCCACAGTGCATCCACCCATCCTTCAAAATCCCAGGGTTGTCCCTGATTGTGCTTCCCCTGGCACACAAAGGGTGTTCATCAATAAATTCACGTGTGCAAGGACATTTTCTGGAGTTTGGACACCACAGGACAGGTTTTTTTCCAAAGTAGAACAGCCCTGAAAACCAGCTTCTAGTGTAAATATATGTCTGTGTCTATAGATGGAAAAATTGTTTAAAATTAATGTAGAAATTGAGTATAAAATCTGTTAAAAATTAATTACCAGCAGTCCGATTAGGTGGGCAGATGAGGAGTTTGTCCTTCACAAGAATGGAACTCATTGCAGGTTGTTCTGCAGAAGAAATCTGAAAAATAATAACCTTTGCAACTGTGGAGTAAAGTTCTGATGTATTTCCATTTGAAACTAGTATTTAAATCAAGGATTTTGTTCTGAGCACCTGCAGGATTTGATTATATCCCCAAACAAAGGCAGGAATTGGAATTGTGTGGATTGTGGCAAGTGTCTTTCATTTTCATCCCTCCCTCCACTTGCTTGTAGCTTTTTGATGTTTTCTTCATGTACTTTGCCAGATAATTTGATTCAGGATTTACATTTCTTTGGTCAGCCTCAGCACCTGATTTCTAGACACAGGAGGAACAGCTGGACTGGGATCTGTTCCAAAATCCCTGGATGGAGAATGCTCCCTCCATGGGATGGGGATCATTTTGGGATTGTCTTTGTTTTCAAAGGTGCTGCCCCAGTGGAAACTTAAGGTTCAAACCTGCAGAAAATTGACTTATTTGGTGCTACTGAGGGAGGAGGTCCAGCTCTCCTGGCTGAAGCAAAACTCATTTATTTCTGTATTGACATGGGATAAAGCAATCCAAAAAGCACAAATCTTGTGAGGAGCAGATGGGGGAGCCGGGCAGGGGCCGGAGAATCCCTGAGGGAGCCGGGAAGGGGCTCAGCCTGGAGCAAAGGAGGATCCAGAAGGGAAAAGCTCTTCATCAAAACCTTCCTCAGATTCCCCTCACTTTTTTTCCCCCTCACGTTTTCTCCCACTTTTTGATTTTTCCCCTCACGGCACGAGAGACCCTGAGAGGCTGGAGTGGGGCCAGGGAAGGGAACTGAGCTGAGAATGGCTGGAGAATCCCTGAGGGAGCCGGGAAGGGGCTGGAGAATCCCTGAGGGAGCCGGGCAGGGGCTGGAGAATCCCTGAGGGAGCCGGGCAGGGGCCGGAGAATCCCCGAGGGAGCCGGGAAGGGGCCGGAGAATCCCCGAGGGAGCCGGGCAGGGGCCGGAGAATCCCTGAGGGAGCCGGGAAGGGGCCGGAGAATCTCTGAGGGAGCCGGGAAGGGGCCGGAGAATCCCTGAGGGAGCCGGGAAGGGGCTGGAGAATCCCTGAGGGAGCCGGGAAGGGGCCGGAGAATCCCCGAGGGAGCCGGGCAGGGGCTGGAGAATCCCTGAGGGAGCCGGGAAGGGGCCGGAGAATCCCTGAGGGAGCCGGGAAGGGGCCGGAGAATCCCTGAGGGAGCCGGGCAGGGGCTGGAGAATCCCTGAGGGAGCCGGGAAGGGGCTGGAGAATCCCTGAGGGAGCCGGGCAGGGGCTGGAGAATCCCTGAGGGAGCCGGGCAGGGGCTGGAGAATCCCTGAGGGAGCCGGGCAGGGGCTCGGCCTGGAGCACAGGAGGATCCCCAGGGATCTTTTCCCTCTCTGGAATTCCCTGCCAGGAGGGCACAGCCCGAGGGAACAGGGACAGGAGGAGAGGGAACGGCCTCAAACTTCACCAGGAAAGATTTAGATTGGATATTGGAAAAATTCCTTCAGGAAAAGGTGCTCGGGTGGAGTCCCCATCCCTGCAGGGTTTTCACAGCCCTGTGGATGTGGCACTTGGGGACATGGGGCAGTGCTGAGGATGGTTGGACTCAGTGGTCTGAGAGGGATTTTCCATCCTTGACAATTCCAATTTTCATTCCACGTCACTAAAATTAGCCTGGCTTTCCTGGAGCACCATTCCCTCGGTGGCTTCTCTGCTGTGCCTTATTCCCATCGTATTTTATCTCTCCCCACGATGGATTTGGACCCAGTCCTCGTGGGGTTTGGCTCCTGATGGGAGATGCCTGGCAAAATTCCCAGCTCCTGCTGTTCCCACAGCCAGCCTGGAAATGGGTGGGGCTGAGCAGAGGAGGAGCACCAAAGGTACAAAACTGAGATTGCCTGCTGGAATGGCAGCTCATCAAAGGGAAATCCATAAAATGAGCAATAAAGTTCCTTTGAAAGCTTCAGGTTCACTCGTTTTACTACTGCGGGAAGATGTAATGTAGATACACGTAAAACATGGGGTTGTGTGGGGAATATGGGATTTATTCTCTGGAAAAGGAGATAAGGGGAAATCCCTTCAGGATTTTTCTGACAACTGTGCTCCTACAAATGGTTTGTTTTCTTCTGGGAAAATGTTAAACTCTTGTTTATTTGGGTTTCTTTACCTGAGTTGTTTGCTTTCTGCACCAAGGATGCCGTAGTTAATCAACTTCCGAGTCTGATTGGAGGAGGGTTAATTGTTAATCAGCATCAGAAGTGCCCGAACTCATTTGGTGAAATGCATTTTCCCTGCATGTCTTCAACAATCTGCTCTGATAGACGTTGGTTATCCAGCTCTGAATCCATGAAAGCTCTGATGCCTTTTGAAAACAGCAGTGAAACAATCTGCTCTGATAGACGTTGGTTATCCAGCTCTGAATCCATGAAAGCTCTGATACCTTTTGAAAACAGCAGTGAAACAATCTGCTCTGATAGACGTTGGTTATCCAGCTCTGAATCCATGAAAGCTCTGATACCTTTTGAAAGCAGCAGTGAAATCCAGGAAAGGCCACGTGGGACCCTAAAATCAGTGTCTGGGATTCTTTAGTGATAGCAGGGAATTCACAGCAGCTGCCAGGGGCCTCCTCCTACCTGTGGGAAGCTGCCTGGGGCTGTGGAGAGGGAGGAGAGGGAAACAACCTTTAAACACCTCTCTCTCTTGGAAACAGGGAGCTTTATCCTGCTTTACCAGGGGCCTTGGTGCAGCCTGGGAATGCAGATGTTTTATATGCCACAGCCACTGGGTGAAAGAGTTGGTAAAGGGAAACAAAGCCTGGCGTGCAGGTCCTCCTCCCTCTCCCAGGTGATGCTGGGGTTTCCGTGGAGCATGGAGGCTTTTTGGGGTGTGTGTGAGGCTTTTTGTGTGAACGTGGGGTTTTTCTGTGTGTGTGGCGGTTTGTGTGTGAGTGTGGAGTATTTTTGGGAGCGTGTGGAGCCTTTTCATGTGGGTGTGATTTTTGTGTGTGTCATTGCGCGTGTAGTCTGTGTGAGTGTAGACTCTTTTTGGGGGGTATGTGGAGCTTTTCTCGCTGTGATTTCTCTGTGTGTGATTTCTCTGTGTGTGATTTCTGTGTGTGATTTCTGTGTGTGATTTCTGTGTGTAGTCTGTGTGAGTGTAGGATATTTTTTGGATGTGTGGAGGGAGCTTTTCTCTGTGTGATTTCTCTGTGTGTGTGTGTTTCTGTGTGTAGTCTGTGTGAGTGTAAAGTATTTTTGGGGCTGTGTGGAGCCTTTTCCTGTGTGTTTCCCTGTGTGTGTGTGAATTTTGTTTGTGTCTTTCTGGAAGTCTTTCTGTGTGTGTGTGAGTAAGGAGTCTTTTGGGGGGTATGTGAGGTCTGTGTGTGTGTTTGAGAGTGAATCTTTCAGACTCTGTGTTTCTCTGTGTGGATCTGTGTCAGTTTTTCAGCGTGTCTGTGTGGGTGTCTTGCTGTGTGATGGGATCATTTTGTATGAGTCTTCCTCTGTGCTTCTGTGTGTGTTTCTGTATGAATTTTCTGTGTGTGTGTGTTTCTCTGTGTATGTTTGTGTGTGAATGTGTTGCTGTGTGTGTTTCTCTGTGTGACTTCTGTGTGTGTGTGATTTCTGTGTGAGTGATTTCTGTGTGTGAATTCTGTGTGTTTCTGTTTGTGTTTGATGATATTTGTGTGTGTGATTTCTGTGTCTGACTCTTTCTCTGTGTGTGTGTGTATCAGTGTGTGTTTCTGTTTGTGTTTGATGATGTTTGTGGGTGTGATTTCTGTGTCTGACTGTTTCTCTGTGTGTGTGTATATCTGTGTTTGTTTCTGTTTGTGTGTTTGTGTTTGATGATGTTTGTGGGTGTGATTTCTGTGTCTGACTGTGTGTGTGTTTCTGTGTGTGTTTGTGTGTGCGAGAGTCAGAGTGTGTGTGTCATTCTCTGATCTTTCTGTGTATGAGTGAGGTTTTGTGTGTGTGTGTGATTCTGTGTGTGTGGAGTCTTCCTGTGTGTGTGAATTCTTTGTGTGGCTTTCAGTGCCTTTGTGTGTTTTCCTCTCTTTCTCTGTGTGTTTTTCTCAGTGGAGCTTTGTGTGGATCAGTGCTGGGAATGGTTGGGCTCGATGCTCTGAGTGGGATTTTCCATCCTTAACAATTCCAGTCTTTATTCCCCATCACTGAAATTAGCCTGGCTTTCCTGGAGCACCATTATCTTGGTGGCTTCTCTGCTGTACCTTATTCCCATCTGTATGTGTGACTTTCTCTATGTGTCTTTACGTGTGTTTCTTTTGTGTGACTTTCTGTGGGTTGTCTTTTTGCATTAATTTTTCCCTGTGTGTGATTCTCTCTGTGTTTCTGGACTCTTTCTGTCTGCAGGATGGATCTTTGTTGTTCCCTACAAGGTGTCTCAGCTTCCCTAAATAAATTCCTATAATTATTTTATTTATTTATAGTCCTATAAATAGGAATTTATTCCACAGTGTTTGATAGAACACTTCCATGGAGAAACCACGCAAATCCCTCACATCTCCCACACCTGAGTGTTGTTAAACTCCTTTGAGGGGCAGAGCCCCTTCACCAGTTATTCTCTCCTCTCCTGATGCCTCAGGTTTTAGCTTTTCTATTTTTCAGGCTCTGTGCTGCTTTAGTGTAAAGGGATAATGTTTAAGGGATGCTGAGCTCTGTGCACAGAGCAGGGAGACAAAACAGTTCCTGCTCCAGCTGGGCACCAAGGACAAATGATCCAAGTCTCAGCCCAGGAGCACAAACCCCGTGGGCTGCAGAGAGAAAAACAAGCAGGGTGGGAGTGCCTGGGCTAAAGCTGGAATGGGACAATGAACTGCAAGGTGCAAATGGAGCAGAACTGATCCCAGGGAGAGACCCCGGCAGCGCTCGTGCATTTTGGGGCCATTTTGGGTCATCTTGGGTGCAGCCCTGGCTGGGCTCTGGTGCTGGCCCAGGTGGATCCATGGAGGAGATCCTTGGAATGAATCCCTGCTTTATTGTGGGACTCTGCCCAGCCTCTGCTCTGGGGCAGCCTCCCAGGGCCTCTCTCCAGGCTGGGTCTGTCCCGGGGCCATCGGGATCAGCCCCTCCATGGAGCTGGGAAGGGCCTGTGAGTACAGGCAGGAGGCTGAGCTGGGAGAGGGGTGGGAGCTGCTCAGACCTGCCAGCTCTGGGTGTGCCTGGGATCTGAATTTCGTGTGATTGCAGCATGGAAAACTTCGGTGTGCCTGGGGAATCTTGGTAGCAGCTGAGAGGGGGAATGTGAAGTTTGCATTATTCATTGCTCTAAGTTTTGTTTTTTTTTTTAATTCCTTTTGTGGCTATAAAATCAGGTGCTTGAGAAGAATTGCTGTTTAATATCTGTAAAAAAACCACCATGTCGTTGTGGGTCACTTAGGAGCTGGGCTTGATGATCCTGGTAGGTCCCTTCCAACTCAGAATATTCTGTGATTTCAAGATCAGCTCCACTCTAAGGTCCCATCCCAGCAATAATAATTGGTGGTGGTGGATTGATGTGTAGGAATGCCATGGAGTTCATGACTCGTGTCAGGAGTGGTTCCACTGGAGTTTAGGGGTTTTTTTCAGCCTCTCTGTCAGTGGTCAAGGACTGGAATGGGAAGGATTGGCAGCTTGTGCTTGGCTGCATTTTGCCATCCTGGGTGTGCATGAAACCCCCAAACCCCTTTCCCTGCCAGAGGATTGACCTGTCCCTGCAGTGACCAGTGGTTTAGAGAGCTGGAATTGTTATTTTCTGTTGTAACGGGAAAGCCTGAGGCTGTGAATATTCATTGTGCTCTGCAATCCCCCAAGTGCAGCAGGCAGAGAAAATTCCCTGTGCCTGTAGCTATATCAGGATGTTAAATACCAGGGTTATTAATCTTTCCTCACCTCAGCAACTCTTAGGCCATGCATTAATGTGTTTTTTGTGTGAGATTTAATTGCTCAGGCTTGTAACAACTCAAAACCTTAAGATCCTGTTTCCCCCTGTGACTTCAGTGCTGAGAAATTGGCTCCCTGGAAAAGCAGCAAAATGGTTGTTTGGATTGAATTCCATTTTCCATGGCATATGGAGGCTCATCTGTGGGTTATGGATCAGTGGAGAGCAAGGCTCAGGCTGGGGCAGGGATTTTCCAAAAGTAAACAGCAGCCGGGAGTGATGCTGGGAAGGGAATTCCAAAGTCAGGGCTTGCTGCACTCAGCTTGAATTGTGTCAGCTCCATATTTGCTGTCTTGGAGAAATTAGCACAATGAAACACCTGAATGTTTACATTAACTTAATTAAAAAAAGGTGTTTCTATAAATAAAATCTGATTAGACCCATGAAATAAGAAATAGGAGTTGCTAAATAAACCTCAGATGAAGGCCAAGTCTATTTTTTATTCCAGGGCTTTGGCTTTCACATTGCATAAGCTCCAAGAAGCCAAGCTTATTTTGAAGAGTTTAAAAAAAATTAAATAGTTGGAAAAAAAAAATGTAAAAGGTCTTGACATCCAATCTGTCATCGTTGTCTTCTCAAGAATGTTCAACAAAAAAGGCAAAAGGTTTTGTTGAATGACATTGATCTTTGGAGTTCTTGTTTGGCTTTCTGCTCATTAAGCTCCTGACATGGAAACAGACTTGAAAAGGCCAAGAACTGTGACACTGGATGCAGATTTTAGCATGTCAGCAGGAATGGTAATGAAATATACCTTGAAATTGATTTTATTACTTTTTCTTTTAAGAGCAGGAACCTATATTTGAAAATGATAGACCTGAGTGCAGTGATGGGAGAGACAGCATAGGAGACATAAATCAAACCCTGTGTATTTTCCTGTTTAAAAGAGGGGCAGCTTTGGAAATATTTGGGGATTTTATTTGTGAATTCCAGGCCTTAATTTGTATTATGGGCATGGGAGCAAATTGTGGCAATTAAAATATTTTAAATGTGCACCTGCTTGTTTTTTTGGAGGGCAGGGAAAAACCCCAAACCAAACCACCACCACAAACTTGTTTGGTTTGGAAAATCTGGCAAATCTTTGCCAGAAATGAAATTCTAGGAGATTTTTATTCTGGAATAGAAGGAGACCCAGCCAGTGCGTTTGTAGTGAAATTTATTTCAGAGCAAAGGAAGGAGCAGGAGAATTCCCTGGAAGCTGCCAAGGGCAAATGGGCCTCAGCAAGTGCCTGGATGGAGACTGGGAAATTAGAGGAGACACCTGAGAATATGAGAGGTTTAAACTTTTTTTTTTTTATTATTTTTTTTTAATTAACTTGTACCAAGGTACCAAGTGTGAGGCTTCAGCCCATGTTTGAATTAGAGTTTTGGTTTTGGTCATGAATCCAAGTATGGCAGCTCCTGGTGAAAAAAACCCAGAGCAGTTCCAGCGCAATCCTGCTTGAATCTGCTGATGCTTTCTTTTAGGTTTTTTTGTTAATCTCAACACATTTTCCCCTCTGCTTTCATCGCTTTAAACCCCAACCAAACATGTGTTCTTTTTGCTGGGTAACACTGCTTTGAGAAAAGGCTTTTTTATTGATCTCCTTCACTTCAAAACATGGTTCCACATTTGAAACCCAAAACAATCTTTCCCCAGGGATTAGCTCTCCTCCAAAGACTTTTCACATTCTTTAATCTGCAGTTTCTACTCTCTTGAAGTGGCAGGAATTGATGTGGTGCATGGGCTCGTTTGTTGTCTCTGTCATCAAGAAATAGAGAAGTTGTTTGTTTTTAATGTGTGGGGTTTTCTCCAGGCCAGGCCCAAGCAGTTGTTTGCCTGAAGTGAGCACTAAACCCAGTTTTGCTTCACCTAAAGCCCTGAAGTGAGCATTAAACCCAGTTTTACTTCATATTAAACCCTGAAGTGAGCATTAAACCCTGTTTTACTCCACATTAAACCCTGAAGTGAGCATTAAACCCTGTTTTACTCCACATTAAACAAGTCTGTGGTGTCTTCCACTGCACAGAAGGAAACAATTCTTCTCGGATTCTCATTATATTCTCCTTGTTTTTAAATAAACCTCACACACTTGTCTGGAATGATCCCCAATTAAAAACTGGGCTTCAAAGGAGCTGGGATTTGTGTGAAGAAGGGGGAAAAGAGGGGGCTCCGTGTGCCAAGTGGTGACCTCCAGGTGTGGAATCCTCAGTAATTCCCTTGGCTCCAGGCCATGGAATCAGGGCTGGGAAAATTGCAAACGCCAGCTTTGTGTCTCCTTGGCACTCTGGAGTTTCTCAGGAATTGATTCCGAGGGGATTCCAGACAGAGTCCCTTTGTTGGCCCCCAAACTGTGCCAGGGGCTGCTGTGGAATTAATGAGCCCCCTTCTCTTGGGGATGCTGCTGGCAATTCTGGGCTTTCATCCTGCGGTAGTCGCCTCAAAGGAGGAGAAAACTCCATTTTTAATGGTTTTGATTGGTGTGTGGGAGTCCTTAACTGGAATTTGGTGTGGGGCAGGTGATGATTTCTCACCCTCAGTGTTGCATTTCCCAGGTGTTGTGGCTTTCTCTGCCTCCAGTGCTGCAGGGATGAACTTGGTAAGAAAACTGATCCAGCTAAAAAAAACAGAGGAAAAAACCAAACCCAACAAGGAAAAAATCCCCCAGCAACGAGTCTGGTAGTAAAAGATACCCTGAACTTGATTTTATTGCTTTTTCTTTTAATAGCAGGAACCAGTATTTGAAAATGATAGACCTCAGTGTGGTGATGGGAGAGACAGCACAGGAGACATAAATCAAACCCCCTGTATTTTCCTGTTTAAAAATGGCATTTTGGAAGTATTTCCCTGCCCTCTGATCCCTTCTTTCCCCCTTTATTCCACTCCATCCGTCTCCTTTTTCCTCCACATCCCTGTCCTGCCCAGAAAACATCAGGGCCATGGGGGTTGCTCCTCCAGCTGAGGAAGTTCTTGGATCTCCCAGCTCCTCCAGATGGTGGTGGCCAAGAAATCCTCTGGGATTTCCCTGGCTTTCCATGTTCCAAAAAGCCAGTGGGAAACTGGGAAAAAAATCAGTTTATATCAGGCTGGGAAAGGCCTTGATGCAGACAGCAGCTCAAGGTGATGCTGGGACTGGCTGTGATCCTTTTTTTATTCTGACATTAAAAATAACATTTTAGTTTTCATTTTTTCCATGGCACTCCACAAAGCGGGGAGTGATCAGAATTACTTCATCATCTGCATTTGAGTAAACCTATCTAAATGAATTTAAGTCGGAAAAGAAATTACACCTTTCCATAGATTTCTTTTTTTCTCAAGTTCATTTCTGGCCCTAGAGAGGCTGATGGGAAATTTTGCTGTTTTTTTCAGTGATCAGGAATTAAGTTGTTTTTAAACTCTTTTTGTTGTTCTTATAATAGAGCAAAAATAAGCTTTTAAAATTTTCTCTAGGTTTCTCTCTTCCATGATTTTCTGGGGTTTAGCACTTAACTTCTCTCTGCTTCATTTTCATTTTGGCCTCAGTGAGGTGATTTAATTATTAACTTTTTTAGTAGTTTATGTGGAAATTCTCCTTTTATTTTTTTTCCACATGGTGCAAGACTGATCAGGAGCCCTCAGGGTGACAGAGTCAGTTCCAGGCACTGGAGCAGGAACCAGTGAGTGGCTCTTGGCTCAAACTAAAACCACATCAAAATGGTTTGTGGCGCAAGAGGAAAGATTTTGAATGATGTTTCCACTTAGAGAGACTGGGAACAAAAGGAGGTAACAGGAGTTGGAGAGGATGATGGAGTTTTCAAATGAGTCAGTTAGACCTGAAAATATGTTATATAATATATGTTTTATATGTTAGATGTGATACGTTGTGCATTACACGTTAAGTATTATATGTATTAAGATTCATTATATATAATGTATCTTATATATAAGATACTATTTATAATATATACTATATTCTAGATATAAAATATAATTATATATATAATTATATCTATACTATTTATAATATACACTATGTTGTATATTTATAATTATTTTATATATATAATTATATATATTCTATATAATTATATAATATAATATGTGATTATATATCATATGTTATATATTATACATTACGTATTATACATTATATATATCTTATATATGTTATGCACCATCTATAATATATAATATATACTATATCTAGTATGTAATTATTATATAATAATTATAGTATATAGTTGTATATGATATATTATACATTATATATATTATACATCATGTATTGTACATTATATATAAGGTATCATCTGCATTATAGATAATGTATCTTATATGTGTTCTATAAGATCAATAATATAGATCTATCTATAAAAGATCTATAATATAGAACTATCTATAATATATATTATATATACTATATTATATATAGTATTTAATAATATATTATATAATTATCATGTATAATATATTATAATATAATATATAATATATATTATAAACATATAATAATTATATACCTAAATATTATATAATGCATACCTATTATGCATTTTATATTATTTTATTATATAGTGTACATTATACATTGTTTGTCTGCATCCAGGATTTTGGAGTGCCTCCTTTGGGTGTGTTTTGTTACGCATGAGGATTCAAATGCAGGATTTCACCTCCAGCTTCCAGCTGGGCAACTCTGCCTTCATCTTCTGGCTAATCCCACAAAAAAATAAGTTACAGAAGAAGGGAAAGAGGTTATGGAACCCCAGGAAAAGGTTTGGAAAAACCCTCCCAGGCCATGGAGTCCCAGCTGTGCCCATCCCCACCCTGTCCCCAGCCCAGAGCCCTGAGTGGCACCTCCAGGGATGGGCACTGCAAACCTCCCTTGGGCCCTTGCAAGGCCTTTTCCTGGATTAAATCCACGTTGAAATGTGGATTATGGTAAATGTGAGTGCCCAGGGTGGGAATGTCAGAATTCCTTACTCCTAGCAGTGCTCCAGACCTGGTTCTCCCTGAATTCCCTTCTCCTGAGGCACAGGCTGTCCTCTTGGATTTTCTCTTTCTACATGGATTGCTTTCCCAAATCTCTGAGTTGCTGAACTGTTTGATTGCTCTGTCCCTCAGCAGTTTCTGCTTTTTCTTTGTCTGAAGAGAATTATGGAATCCCAGCCAGGCTTGGGTTGGGAAGGACCTTAAATTCCATCCCGTGCCACCCCTGCCATGGCAGGGACATTCCCACCGTCCCAGGCTGCTCCAGCCTGGCCTTGGACACTTCAGGGATCCAGGGGCAGCCCCAGCTGCTCTGGGAATCCCAGCCCAGCCAGGAATTCCCAATGTCCCATCCATGCCTGCCCTCTGGCAGTGGGAGCCATTCCCTGGCTCCTGTCCCTCCATCCCTTGTTCCCAGTCCCTGGAGTGTCACCAGCACACCCAGGTCAAACCCAGCAGCCCGTGCCTCCTAAAACTGGGGGTTTTTTTGGGGACAGTCCCCACCCTTCCCTAACTCTGCTGCCAGAACCCCTCAGGCTTTGCCTGCAGCAGGGGCTGGGTTTTAGGATTTCAGGTGAGCCAGCCCCAAAACACGTCAGGAATGCGAGGCAGCTCCCCAGGAAGGGCTGGGAGTGGCAGGGAAAGGCCAGCCTTGGTTTTGGGGCAAACTGGAGTTCAGCTCTGTGACAACACAGAGCCTGAGCTGCTCCTGAGTTTCTGCTCTGTTTGTGGGACATTTGTACAGCTGGGGAGGGAATGGGATTGGAAAAGTGGGATTTCCTGGGATTTGTGTCACCTGGGGCTGCCACACTCCTGCTGCCTCTTCCCACTCCTCACCCCCCCAGCTCCTCCTGGCCCTGTCCCAGGGTTTTTGGGGATGCTGAGTTGCTGGATCAGTGCTTCAGTTCTGCCCTAAATAATTTCCCATCCTGCCACTTTTTAGGCAAAAATTCATTGTGCAAATCTTTAGGAATTTTTTTGTGATTCAGTTCTCGCATTTCCTGTGGGTGAAGCTTGGAGTTTTGCCCCTGCACCGTACAAATGTTGTTAAAAATGTGGTGGAAGGACAGAGGTTCTGGATTTGGTTTTTCTTCTTCCTGAATCATGGAACAGTTTGGGTTAAAAGGGACCTCATGGATCTCTGATTTGAGCCCCCTGACCCCTATCCCAGGGTGCTCCAACCTGGCTGGGACATTCCAGGGATCCAGGGCCAGCCACGGCCTCTCTGGGCAGCTCCCTCACATTAAAAAATTCCCTGGGTTTATATTTGAATTCATTAGAAAATGCAGCACAAGAACCATTTGGTGTTGATTAAGACACATTGGTTAAAAAATAAAATCTCAAAGGGAAAAGTGTGACAGCATTTGTGGGAATGTAGAGGATTTCTAAGAAGTAAATCCCAAAGTGAAAAGTGTGACATTTGTGGGATTGTAGAGGATTTCTATGAAGTGAAATCCCAAACAGAAAAGTGTGACAACGTTTGTGGGATTGTAGAGGATTTCTAAAAGGAAAAATACCAAACAGAAAAGTGTGACAATGTTTGTGGGATTGTAGAGGATTTCTAAAATAAAATCCCAAAGGGAAAAGTGTGACAACGTTTGTGGGATTGTAGAGGATTTCTAAAAAGAAAAATCCCAAACAGAAAAGTGTGACAATGTGTAGAGGATTTCTAAAGGTAAGATCCCAAAGGGAAAAGTGTGTTGATGTTTGTGGGAATGTAGAGGATTTCTAAGAAGTAAAAGCCCAAACAGAAAAGTGTGACATTTGTGAGATTGTAGAGGATTTCTAAAAAGTAAAATCCAAAAGAGATAAGTGTGATGATGTTTGTGGCAATGTAGGGGATTTCTAAAAAGTAAAATCCCAAAGGGAGAAGTGTGACAATGTTTGTGGGATTGTAGAGGATTTCTAAAAGTAAAATCCCAAAGTGAAAAGTGTGACATTTGTGGGATTGTAGAGGATTTCTAAAAGTAAAACCCCAAACAGAAAAGTGTGATGATGTTTCTGGGATTGTAGAGGATTTCTAAGGGGTTTTTATAAAGTGGATGGAAAAGAAAAACCCTTTCCAGCACTGCTGGGAGGAAATGTCCCCCGTTGTGCCCGACACCCAGCACAGAGGGATGTTTTCCAGCAGCTGGGACATTTCTTGTGATAACTGAAGCTTTGAAATTCTGTTCAGTATTTTCACAAGCAAAACACAACAGGTCTGTGAGGAAAGGGATTATGGAGCAGCAGCGTTTGGATTCTGATTTCTCAGTCAGTGTCAAGGCTGGATAAGCAAAGGCAGAGCAGGTTTTATTCTTTGTACCCAGGATTAAGCCTGGCTTTACAATGGAAGGTGTGTGGGATGTGATGCTGAAAGAGAATTTTTTCAGAAAGCCTCCCAACCTTTGGGGTCCAGCAGCAGCAATCTGGTGGAACCGGTGTGTTTGGATCCACATTGTGTCCAAAAAGTGAAAATATTTTGTTCTTACCTTGTGTGTGAATTGTGGAGGACTCCAAATTTCACATTTTGTAATTTCAAACATTTGCTAGGATGTTGCAGTGTCTTCACTCAAGCAGCAGTTGCTTTCAGTTCAATCCAAAATATCCATTAAAGGGTTTTTTGGGGGGTTTATTTACAGTTATATCACAGTCAGTGGGCAGCTCAGCGCTTAATTGGTGTTATTTGTCACAATTTTCAATGTTGGAATAGCTGACAATTCAAGGAGTAATTATATATATATATATATGTATATATGTGTATATATATATATATAATTATATATAATTTTAATTATATATATAATTCTCTATATATAATTGATTGTATATATATTCAATATATACATTTAATATATTTGTATATTGATATATATATTTAATATATATATTAATATATATATAACATATATACATAATATATTTCTCTATAATATATATAGAAATACATAGAAATATATAAAAAGTATTAAAATATATTTTTAAAGTAAATACAGCTTATATATTATATATATTTTGAAATATATGTTGGGATTTGTGCTCTCTCAAGGCTCATCTTGGGTTTTCCTTCTCTTCCAACCCTGTTTTCTGCTCCTTCCTCTCCCTCTTTCTTAAGGAGGGGCTAAAACATTCAGATCTGACAGGAATAATGAGGAGAGCAAGAAGGTTAAAGAGAAATTATGGATGAGCCCAAAACCACAAAAAAACCCCCACAAATCAAGTGAGAAAAGGTGGAAATTTTTGGGGCATTGGGAGGACACAGCCACGCCTCCATCTCCTTGTCTTTTCCCAGCCTCGGAGCCTCCAACCTGGAGCAAAATAACAAAAAAAAAACCCTAAAAATAACAAAAAATGGAGCAAAATAGCCAAAAATTCCCCCAGCAGGGTGAGGAGGAGCATCCCAGGTGCTCCTGGTGCCAAGGATTGCAGTCCCAGCTTTCCATGCCCGGGAGGTGCCCGTGGCACAAAGCAGGAGGATTTCACCTGGATGGGATTCTGCAGCTCTGCTCATCATTAAATTGGGATTATTTCATTTTTTTTTTTGTTACCCCACCCTGTTTTCCCCAGCCTTTGAAGAGAGGCCAGAAGGCTGCAGAGGCTGTCAGAGTTCTGGTTTTGGGGCCAGAATTCTAGGCTCAGGGAATTCTGCCAGCTCGCAGGAATTTAGCAAAGAGGGACAGAAGCAAAATTGCTTCTCCTTGGGGTGGCACAGTGGGGGGAGATTCTAGAGATAACATTTATTTTCTACAGATTTTTATTCAGAACGGTCATAAGGATGGAGAAGGAGGCTGGTTTTGGCTCCCAGCTCTACACCAGATTTACACCTGGGTGTAAATCCAGCTCTAACTGGATTAAGTTCATCCTGGTTTATCAATAAGGCTCCTTGTGGTCATCACCTGGAGGCTTTTCCTTCTGCTCTGCAGGAATTCCCGTGGGTCTCAACTTTTCATGGACAAAATGTTCCTTTTTCCTTTAATTTCAGCACTGCTTGGATAAATCCTGGATGTTTCTGTTCTTTAGGAATGGCCATAATCCCATTAAATTATGAATTGCACTTTGAAATCCAATATATAATTTATCTATTTTTAAATATCATATATCATATCATATATCATATCATATATCATATCATATATCATATCATATATCATATCATATATCATATCATATATCATATCATATCTCATATCATATCTCATATCATATCTCATATCATATCTCATATCATATCTCATATCATATCTCATATCATATCTATCATATCATATCTATCATATCATATCTATCATATCATATCTATCATATCATATCAATGTTATAACAATATTATATTATAATTATATGATACTATACTATATTCTATTATACTATATTCTATTATATTATTGTTATAGTCTATTATACTATTATACTCTATTATTATATTATATTTTACTATTATATTCTACTATATTAGTTATATATTCTATTTAGAATAGCTATTTATATAGAAATATACATTTATATATTTGCATATTCCAGTTTTATTTATCTATTACATTTATATTTATATTAAAATATATGTTTATATAAAATTATAGAAATTTATTTATGATTATATATATTGGGGCGTATACATGTATTTTGGGGGAGTGGTACTTGGGGTTTGACTTTTTTCCCCACAAATCTTCTTCGTTGGAGGTTATTAATTGTAAAATTCCGTGTTGTCCATAAAAACCCAACATTTCTGGCTGCCTGCAAATACCTCCCAGTCTGTCAAGGATAAAATTATGTTTAAGGTGTGAAATTATTCCTTAATACTGGAAAAATGAGAAGGCTGGGGAGTTGCCTTGCATGGGAGATGTTTGCGAGTTGGAAAGTGGACCCTTCCAAGTCTTAACCTATTAAATTGATACTTTAATGTCCATTTATTGGGTTTTATTAGATTTTATTTATTATATGTCTTATTTATTAGATTTTATTTAATATATGTCTTATTCATGAGGTTTTATTTATTCTATGTCTTAACGTAATGAATTGACATTTTCCCTTGCTTGATATTGACTTTTTGGAGAGCACTTAAACCTTATTATGAATAATGCTAATTACTCATTTGGAATCATTTCCTTGGAGGCTCATCCAGCAGTTCATTAATTTTCTTGTGCCTGGCTATTGATTATTCAGATTATTTCCATTAATCTGCTCTTGGTCCAGCCCTTTATCTCCTCTCTTGTCTTTGCCTTGCTTCTCACGAGCCCCTTTTTTCCCTCCAAATTTGGCTTTATTTAAAGGGCTTAAGCCATAAAACCCTGCCTGAGTTAACTTTTTGACCCCATTTTTGATAACAGCAGCTGGAGAACTTTATCTGTGCCCAGCACTTTGTGCTGGTTCTGCAGTGTCTGATAAGAGCTGGAGGAATTCCACCCCTGCTCCAGCATCTCCTCACTCTGGTCCAGGCAAAATTGGTGGTTTTATGCTTAAATGGCTGCAAAAAGCAAAATTTCCTCATTCTGGTCCAGGAAAAAGTGGTGTTTTTATGCTTAGATGGGTGCAAAAGCAAAACATACATAAAATTTTTAATTCTAAATTCATTCCTTGTCCTATGAGGAAAAGTAGGAATTTTTATTCTCTTGGCCAATGAGTTTGTTTTTTGACCTTAAAATCCTTCCTGCCGTAATTATTTATAAATTATTTTTGTGATTTGAGTTCTTTGGGATAAGCTGATGAATATTTTAATGGGATTTTTGCTTTCAGGACTGTTCTAAATCCATCAGATGAGCACCAGCCCCAAATAGGTCTCATCCTATAGATTTTATTGCTCATCCTGCTGCAGGTTTTTACAGGGAGAACTGAAGGGTGGCTGTGGAGTTGGTGGGATAATAATTGCTGTGTTCTCATGGTTGAATTTTGTAAATTGAATTCTTTTTCTTCAGCCTAACAAAGCTGTGGTTTCATGGCTGAGTTTCATAAATTGAATTTTTTCATCTGCATGAAAAAGCTGCTTAGGTGGAGAAAAATAACAAATGCTGCCCCCATTTCTTTGTAGGTATGACAATATTTAGAATATTTCAAGACACTTCCTGCAGGCGCTGAGGAGGTTTTTTGGAGCAGCATCCCTTCACCCTGACCATTACACATCCCCTGAATTGTCAGCAATGTTGGCTCTGGGGTTTTTTTCCCTTTTCAGCCCCCAAAGTCCTTTCATGGTGGGTAAGTGAGAGCCCAGAATTGCAGCATAAACTTCTCTTATTTCAAAAGGTTGTTGAACCTCTTTTTTCCCCCCTCTGTAATAAAGTTTATTGCTTCCTCTGTCTTTCCTGGCGTTGTGGAAGGGGCAGATTTCCCCTGGCTGGGTAATTTTGTTCTGTAGAATCCTCCAGGCTTTAAAAAAACAAAAAACCCTAAAAGGGAAATTGAATTTACAAAACTCAACCATGAGAACACAGCTTTTTTATGCAGAAGGAAAAATTCAATTTACAAAACTCAACCATGTGAACACAGCAATTATTACCCCCACCAACTCCACATCCACCCTTCAGTTCTCCCTGTGAAAACCTAAAGCAGGATGAACAATATATTATTTTAATTCTATTTTTTAAAAATATTTTATATTATATTATTTTAACAAAATTATATTATTTTAAAATATTTAATGAATATATGTATTATATATATATTTTACATATTCTTTTAAAAGAATATTTTTTATAAAGAATATATTCTCTTTTAAAAATGTATATTCTTTTCATCTATAGGATGAAACCTGTTTGGGGCCTGTACATTTAATTTTGTCTCAAGGAAAGAAAAGAAAAATCTGCTTATTCCTGTAATCTCTTTTCTCCAGAGCCATATTAAATTCCAGTTTCCAGCCTTGCACAGGTGAGGGGGAGATTTAAACCAGCTGCAGGTGATCTATAAAAGTGAGTTTGTGTTCCAAACTCAACTTTTGGCTTTGGCAAAGCTCAGTTCTTTGAGGAAATGGAAAACTGGCAGAAATTTAATCTCATTAATGGATTTTTAGACAAAATGAATTATTTTCCACATGGGGAAAATCCATCCATCCACGATGGGGGTTCTGGATTTTAAGCTGGATGTCATTTTGAGCTGTGAAAGGAATAATGCACTTTTCATTCCCTGTTTTCAGCTCGCAAATCCTTCACCCCAGTGATGCTCCCCAGGTTTATCGTGTTCATCAGGGATTATTTTCTTTCTGAAATCATCTTGTGTGCTTGGTGCAGTCAGGCACCTCCCGTGCCAACATCCTGCCCCGAGCTAAAACCGTGTTGTGCTTCACTTTTACAAGATCTCAGATAAAGAGCTCGGTAATTTCTGGTAATTAAGGCCAAATTTACGTTCCAAGAGGGGCTCTGGGTGCAGGCAAAGGAAATTGTGGTGGTTAAAGATCCGGTGGGTGAGTTCACTTGGATCCTGTCACTGCTGCTCCTTGCAGATGTCTGTCAGTGTGATGTAAAACCCATTTTTCTGGGGTGTGTTGTGCTAATAATAATGTGCTGTGAGGCAAAAAGTGAAAAAATACAGACTTAACTCAGCAGGGGGGAAAAAAAGATAAAACTCCCGTAGCAAAGAGTTTTAAATTTGCAGATCTGCAATAATTTTTGGGGTGCTTTAATCTTTATGTAATTATTAATCTTTATTTAATTAAGTCGAAGCATCCACTTTTCCCCACCTTTTCATTTTAAATGTGTCTGCTTGTTTCCTGAAAAAAAATTTCGGGGTTTTTAAAAATTTGTTTTGCCACTTGTTTCCCTGGCTGGGTTTTTCAGGAATTAAGTGGTCTCCAGAGGAGAACGTGAGAAAGGGGCAGCCAGGGAGCTCTTTTTGCCCTTTCAGCCAAGCTGAATTTCCTCTGTGCCCTTTGGGATTTGTGGCAGGGCCACGTCAGCTGTTGGGTTTTACCTTTCCAGCCCCAAACAGAAAATTCCTTTCTGCCTGTGGATCTCCCCTGTCCTGGAGTGCAATTCAGCGAGCTCAACAGAAGCGTTTGCAATTATCTAATAGCACCTGAAAATTGCTTACTGAATGACAGCAGGAAGTTTCATTTGCATTCCATATCTGACCTTCAATCTGCTAATCCTCCGCCGAGCCTGCCAGGAAAAACAGGCTGGAATTTTATTAAAATCAGAAAGCAGGGATGCTGCTTCCCACTTTTCCATCACACCCTGCGAGGTTCCAGCCCTCTGGAATATTTTAATTATTTCAGCCATTGTGCTCCTGGTGGTTTTTCTTGAAATGGGTTTTAGTCACAGGGGTTTTTTATAGCGCCCAGCCCTTCCCTTTTGGGTTGTCTTCCCTGCCCCAGGAAAGCTGGAGCTCCCTGTTTGCTCCTGTTTATGTAAGTTAATCTTCCATGTTGTGACATTTTCCCCCACCTTCATTAATGAGAGCTCCTAATTGGGCCTAATGAAACATTTACTCACTCTGCTAGATAATATTATCTGCCAGCTCCACAGAGATAAGGCTCTGGGAGGAAAATAAGCTTTTGAAAGATCCTGGCTGAGATATGAAAGCCATTTTTGGGGCCAATATTTTCTTATTTGACTGGAGAACGCCCTCGTGGTGCAGCTGTGTAACCAAGCCATGGCAAACAGCATCCATTATTTATTGGCAAACAAGGACACCTTTGACTGCACCAGGTTGGGAGGTCGCTTTGCTGAGCCTTGCCCCCAGCCAGAGTCGCTTTTTTTTGTGTTTATATTCCCTCAGATTTTCCATTTGGCACGAGGGAAAGCCAGAGGAGCTGTGGGAGGGGAGCAGGGGGGTCTGCAGCAAACTGGCACAAGTGGAATTGTGCCTTTTATTTCTGCCCAGGTGCTTCAGATCCAGTTACAGCCCATAAAAGGCAGAGTTTCCTTCAGCCAGCAGGGCAAGGAGAGAAGCCTTGGAAATGTTGGAATGATTCAATTCCCCTCCCTTCCTGCAGAAATAATTTTAAAATGCTTGAAGTACACGGTAATTTTGTGAAATTCTTGATCAAAACTGCGTTGCTTGAGCTATTCCAAGGGTATCATCAGGATATTCCAAGGATTTAAGTGTCCCAGGCCAGGTTGGAAAGGCTTGGAGCAAGCTGAAGGCGTGGAGGTGGAAGGGAGGGGGAAGGGAGGTGGAACTGCATGAGCTTTGAATTCCCTTCCATCCTGGAATTCCAGGATAAAGCCATTTATTTGCAAGGGATCCGGGAAGGAGAGCGAGGACTTGAGGCACTTTTCATGTTGTTACCAACATCCCTCAAAGCATTTTTAAGGTTTGGAGCCTTTTTGGAGTCAGGAAGTCTGCATCCCTGATGGTGCAGGGGCACAAGGATGATGAGGTGATGGGGATCAGGAATGTGGCTCTGGAAACTGCAGCCTTGGAATGACTTGGAATTCCAGGAGTTGGATCAGCTCCACACACTGGGGGGACCTGTTTGTTCTCTCATTGGTTTGGCTTCACTCCCTCAGGTTCCCTTGCTGCTGATCTGTGCTTCTGTTTTGGGCAGAATTCCTGGGGAAGGTTGGGAAATCTGTGCAATGGGAATGTTCACTGGTGTGGTCCCACCCAGGCCATCCCCTCAGCAGTGGTTTTCCTGGAGGAAACTCATCCTCAAGGTTGGGCTGAGCCTCGTTCCTTCACTTTTTGTCTTTTATTTGTCTTCTGTGGCACTGGACTACCCCAGGAAGGAGGGAATTTCAATTTCTGCACAGTGCTCAGCGAGAGCCGTGTTGTGTTGTTCAAGTGCTTCCGCAGATATTTCATTATAAAAAAACCTGGTTTTTATCTTAATTTAATGCTAATTTGTGTCTTGAAAACAGAATTTTGATGATCTCTTGCTGTTTGTTCTCCACAGATTCTTCTGCCTGATCCTGGGGCCAGAGGAAATCTGGACCTTCCTATGGAAAAGAGTGTTGGAAGTACACAGGGAGCAGAGGTAGGCTGGGACTTTGGAATTTCTCCTGAAATATATCAATAGAGCCAAGGTTTAATAAGCAGATCTCAAGCAGTATGGTTAAATTCACAATAAAATTCACAATTCCTAAAATTCTGGTTTTTGCTTGGTTGGGAAAACCATCTCCGCTGGAAAAGGAAAAACCCCAACCAATCCAAAAACACAGGGAAAAGAGGGAAATTCCTGGAATTTTCTGCTGAGCACCATTTCCAGCCTGGCCAGGGTGTGCCTGGAAGTTTGGAGGGAATGCCTTTGGCTCTGGTTTGGCAGGAGCCTCCACTCCAGCTTGTTTGTCCTGCTGGGAATTTGCATGGGAGGAGCGAGGTTGTGATTTGTAATATCTGAACCAGGCTCCAGGGATGCTGGAATTTGCCACAATTCCCTGGGTTTGTCTGGAGGTGTGGAAATCTAAATACCAACCTGAGAAAATGTTCAGTTCTTCCCTCTAAAGCCTTGGCAGAGCACCCAGGGGGCCCCAAATAAATGGATTTTGGGTGATTGCATCTCATCCCTGTGAACTTTCTGCCCTGCCCTTCGCCAGCACGTCTGTGCCATCTTCCTTAGCATTCCCTTGGGATGCACTTAAAAAGAAATAAATTTACACTTAGAAATTTTAATGCTGTGACAGTGTGAAGTGCACTTAAAATTCAGATGATGCAGCTTGTGTGAAATTTATTTATCTCAGGCAAGGGATTGGTTGTTGGTGTTGAAATTGAGATTTCTCTGTGTTTGGTGCTGTTTATCCCACATCGTTTCAAGCTGGATCTGAAGGACCTCAATCCTGCTGATTTTCAGGAATCCTTTTGAGGAGCTTTTAAGGCTCAGGAGGACAAACAGATGAAAGGAATAACGTGAACTTGAGTTTGTTTTGCAAGTCCCAGCCCTCTGTGAGGGGTTCTGGCCAGCAGAAGGCACCACCAGCTCAGCTTTGCGCCGCTCGCCGGCGTTCCCGGCTGCATCTCCACGCTCCCAGCAGGATTTGGCAGGAAAATCACCATCCCACAGCTCGGAGCCTCACAATTCCCACTAAACAACAGTAATAATGTTGTGTTCCCTTGCTGTTCCAGGCCTGAGGGCTGGAGTTTTCCCTGTGCAGTGATGCCCGGGACGCGGGCGTTGCGGCGCGCGCTGGCCGCGGCCCTTCTCCCCTTCCTCATCCTCTCAGGACGCTGGGCTGCAGCTGAGAACATCAACTTCCACAACATCAGGCCTCCGCTAGACCGTGAGTAGCCTTTTTTGTGGAATTCTGGCCTTTTCTGTACGGGATTCTAGCTTAAAATTGGAATTATTTGCCTCCCAGTCCTTTGCGTTTGAGCTGTTCGTCTCCAAAGGAACTTTAAAATAAACATTCTGCTTCTCGCCCCGCAGCACTTTGTCCCTAATGTTTGACAAGTTGTCTAAATGAAAATAAATCAAATCGTTGCCAAATTAAAGAGTGCACGAGGACTTTGGCATTTTAAGGGCTTTTCTTGTATTGTTTCTGTCTCCCTGCAGAGGAAATTGTGCGGCGGTTTCCCTGTAAATAATCCAGAACAGGTGGTTTTGGTCTTTTATCTCGTTGGGGGTTTTGTAAAGGGAGGAATAGGTGTTGCTGCATGCAATTAATTCACTCTGAAGGTAATTAAAAACCTCGTGGGACCTGTGAGGCCAGTTGGCACTAATGGAATCATTTATTTATTTTATTTTTTTTTTTTGCCTCTTATCTGGCATCACCAGTGTTCCATCCCTTCATTTGCATTATCTGCATCGTTAAAGCAGCCAGGATATAATAGCTGCAAATAATACCTGCCCCTAATGAACCCTGCACCTTCCAATAATGCATTGAAATCATGGAAATGAGATTTTAAAAGACCTTTTGTTAACAGGATCCAACTTCTCCTTCTCTGGAGCTGCTTAGGAAATGCAGTTTTTCCATCAAAGGAAAATGTAGATTTATGTTTGCTCCACGAGGAGGGAGAGAAACTCTTCCCTCTTCCCTGCTTTCCCCACCACTGCCTCAATTTTGGATTATGAGAGTGAAAACACGAGGATGTATTTTGAGTTCAAGCCTAGAGAGAAAAAGAAAGCTTTCTGCCAAACTCGTTTTATTTGTCCAACAGTGAAAAGATGTAAATAGATATAATTTATTTCTTTAAATACTTGCACGTACAAGCATCATTTTGAATATTATAATTTTTCTCAATACTTCCCAACTAACTGTATTTTAATGCTTTTTTTAACCCTTTCCAAGCCACGCCATTCCCAAACAGTTTCAAGTGCTTTACCTGTGACAATGCAGTGGACAACTACAACTGCAACAGATGGGCTGAGGACAGGTGGTGCCCTGAAAGTGAGTAAGGCTGGATAAGGAAATATTAAATATTTGTGATATTTAAACCTGCTTTTCCCTGACTCACCCCTTGGAGAAGTCTGGCTCATGCATGGCATTAATTAATGTGCCAGCAGTTTTGTTGTTGGCAATGCTGAGTCAGGAATTTTCTGCTGACGTGACAACTTTGGCCATTCCAGAGTGTAAAGCAACAGGGAAAAATTATTTATCTCCATCTCTCTCCGTTTTATATAATATATAACAATAAAATATTAATATACAAACAGATTTCTGACTAATACATCAATAATAATTACCAGTGTATATTTCCCTGTGTATATATATAATGATGTGCCTCCCAAGAGTTAATTCAAAGATGTTGTTTAAAACACCTGAAGAATTTCCTCTGTAGCTTTATTTTCTTCAGGGTTCTAAAGCAACAATGAAAAATTATTTATCTCCATCTCCCAGTTTTATATAACAAAAAAAAAATATTCAAGCAGCTTTTTAATAATACTTCCCTATTAATTACCTATATATGTTTCTCTGTGTATATACACATAATTATGTGCTTCCCAAGAGTTAATTCAAAGATGTTGTTTAAAAAACCTGAAGAATTTCCTCTGTAGCTTTATTCCCTTCCCTTTGGATGCCATCCCAAAATTTCCTGTTCTTGGTGAGCAGCAGGACCTGCCTGACTGGGGCTCACACCTGTGCTGGGGAGGATGAGGCTCAGAGCAGAATGGAAACGTTTCCTCATTTTTCACCCCGGTGACATTCAGGGAACGGTGGGAAAGGGGAAGGAGCAGAGCAGAGGAATGAGGAAACAAACCTGAAACCAACCTCTTGGTTTTGAAACAAACCTTTTTGGCAGGAGCCTGCTGCCAAAAAGAGGAAAGAAATAGAAATATACCTGTGGATGATGGTGCTGGTTGGTAATTCTTATCCAAGCAGCCTTGCTGGAGGTTGGAAGGGTCAGCTGAGATTTCACAGGAATTCATTTCTTGCTAAATGCTCTTTTCATCAAGTAGCAAATATCGTGTAGAGCCTTTTTCTGGGGATGTTTTCCTGAGCTGTGTGGAGATATGAGAGGCTGTTCTGGGGGATCAGTGATGGCAGTCAAACTCCAGAATTGCTTTTAATGATGGGAACCAAACTCCAGAATTGCTTTTAATGATGGGAACCAAACTCCGGAACTCCTCTTAATGATGGGAACCAAACTCTGGAATTCCTTTTAATGATGGGAACCAAACTCCAGAATTCCTTTTAATGATGGGAATCAAACTCTGGAATTCCTTTTAATGATGACAATCAAACTCCAGATTTCTTTTAATAATGGCAATCAAACTCCAGATTCCCTTTAATGGTGGGAATGAAACTCCAGAATTCCTTTTAATGATGGCAACCAAACTCCAGATTCCTTTTAATGATGACAATCAAACTCCAGAATTGCTTTTAATGAATGGAATGAAACCCCAGAATTCCTTTTCATGATGGGAATCAAACTCCAGAATTCCTTTTAATAATGGCAGTCAAACTCCAGATTCCTTTTAATGGTGGGAACCAAACTCCAGAATTCCTTTTAATGATGTCAATCCAACTCCAGAATTGCTTTTAATGATGGGAACGAAACCCCAGAATTTCTTTTAATGATGGGAATCAAACTCCAGAATTCCTTTTAATGATGACAATCAAACTTCAGATTTCTTTTAATAATGGCAGTCAAACTCCAGATTCCCTTTAATGGTGGGAACCAAACTCCAGAATTGCTTTTAATGGTGGGAACCAAACTCCAGAATTGCTTTAATGATGGCAGTCAGACTCCAGATTTGTGTTTAATGCTGTGAATCAAGCTCCGGCTCCCTGTTGCAGGCACGCGGTACTGCCTGACCGCTCACCTGTTCACGGCGCGCGGGGAGAGCACCTCGGTCACCAAGAGATGCGCCACGGGCGAGGAGTGTCACCTGGTGGGCTGCCACCGCCGCGGGGACAGCGGCCACACGGTCAGCGCTGCCTGCCCCTGCCCTGCTCCTGCCCTGCTCGTGTTCTACTCCTGCTCTACTCGTACCCTGCTCCTGCCCTATTCCTGCCCTGCTTCTGCTCGTACCCTGCTCCTGCTCTACTCATGCCCCACTCCTGCTCTGCTCTGCCCTGCTCCTGCTCTACTCCTGCTCTGCTCGTACCCTGCTCGTGTTCTACTCCTGCTCTACTCATACCCTGCTCCTGCCCTATTTCTGTCTTACTCCTGCCCTATTCCTGCCCTGCTCCTGCTCTGCTTCTGCCCTGCTTATGTTCTATTCGTACCCTGCTCTTGCCCTGCTCGTACCCTGCTCGCGTTCTACTCCTGCTCTACTCGTACCCTGCTCCTGCCCTATTCCTGCCCCACTCCTGCCCTATTCCTGCCCCACTCCTGCCCTGCTCTGCCCTGCTCCTGCTCTGCTCCTGCCCTGCTCCTGCTCTACTCCAGCTCTGCTCCTGCCCTGCTTATGTTCTATTCGTACCCTGTTCCTGCTCTGCTTGTACCCTGCTCGTGTTCTACTCCTGGTCTCCTTTGCCCTGCTCATGTTCTGTTCATGCCCTGTTCCTGCTCTACTCGTGCCCTGCTCCTGCCCTGTTCCTGTCCTGCTCCTGCTCTACTCCTCCTCTATTCCTGCTCTACCCCTGCTCTGCCCTGCTCCTGCTCTACTCGTACCCTGCTCCTGCCCTGCTCCCGTCCTATTCCTGACCTACTCTGCTCTGCTCTGCCCTGCTCATGTTCTATTTGTACCCTGCTCCTGCCCTATTCCTGTCTTACTCCTGCTCTACCCCTGCTCTGCCCTGCTCCTGCTCTACTCGTACCGTGCTCCTGCCCTGCTCCCGTCCTATTCCTGACCTACTCTGCTCTGCTCCTGCTCTCCTCCTGCTCTGCTTCTGCCCTGCGCATGTTCTATTCGTACCCTGTTCCTGCTCTACTCGTGCCTGCTCCTGCCCTATTCCTGTCTTACTCCTGCACTTCTCCTGCTCTGCTCTGCCCTGCTCCTGCTCTACTCCTGGTCTCCTTTGCCCTGCTCATGTTCTGTTCATACCCTGTTCCTGCTCTACTCGTACCCTGCTCCTGCCCTATTCCTGTCTTACTCCTGCTCTGCTCTGCCCTGCTCCTGCTCTACTCCTGCTCTATTCCTGCTCTACTGCTCTGCTCTGCCTTGCTCCTGCTCTACTCATACCCTGCTCCTCCTCCACTTGTGCCCTACTCCTGCTCTACTCTTGCCCTGCTCCTGCCCCACTCCTGCCTTACTCCTTAGGTGCCCTAATCCTGCCCTGCTCCTGGGTTGGAGGTGGCCATTCCAGGTCTGGTTTTTCCAGGAGGATGTGCCAGGAGCTGCTCTGCACTGGGAGCAATGGGATTTCTGCATGCTCTGCACTGGGAACAATGGGATTTCTGCATGCTCTGCACTGGGAGCAATGGGATTTCTGCATGCTCTGCAGGGGGAACAATGGGATTTCTGCATGCTCTGCACCATAAAACCTAGAGGGGAAAACTGAGTGGGAACAAAGTTTTTAGAGTCAGAATCTTCAGCTTAGAAACAGCTGCAAGGTTGCAGAGCAGATTTTGAGTGGATGTGTTAGGAAGGGAAGCTCTGTTTTCTGCAGTGCCAGTGTGGCTCTGTGACATCCCACCTCCGCCTGGGGACACACCTGGGGATGAGCAACTCCAGGAAAAAACTGCACTCCCGATTTGGAGAATTGATTCATGGATAAATTGTATTTTAAGATGATTTTTAGCGTATCTGCTCCACCTTCTGCCCTGGCCAGGATGGGTCTGTTCCACTCAGCTTCTCGACGCTAAATGCGCATTTCTCTCATAAAACCGCCCTGAATTAATCCCCTCGAATTAATCCCCCCGAATTAATTACCCCGAGTTAATTACCGTGAGCTAATGGCCCTTTTGTCCCAGCAGGAGTGTGTTTCGTGCTGCGAAGGCATGATCTGCAACGTGGAGATCCCCACCAACGCCACCAACGCGGTGTTCGCCGTGCTGCAGGCGCGCAGGGCGGCCGCGGGCAGCCGCGCCCTGCCCGGCCTGCTGACACTGCTGGTGGCACCCCTGGTGACACCCCTGGTGACAATGGCACTGTCCTGACACAGCACCCCCTGACAGAGCTGCTGGGACAGCCCCCGGGCCAGGAACCTGCAGGGTCTCCAAGGAGAAGCCGCTGATTTCATCCCAGCAGATTCACGGAAAGGCGCGTCCTGAGCTCCTTGGGTGTTTCAGTGGGAATCCTTCCCCGTCAGTATTGGAAATAAACCCCACAAAAACCCCCCAGTGGGGAGGACTCAAGTTTTAATTCCCCGTTTTCTGAGGAAAATGCACATTTTTTGGATTTTGGGACAGATCTGTGACAATCACAGTCAAAAGGAGCTTTGGGTGGATGACGTGGAAAGGTGGGAACTGGATTGAAACCTTTAATGTGCATAAACAACTCAGAGTTTCTTATCAGGGTGTGTTCCAGCTTATCTTGATTTCATAGGGAGCACCTCTGGTTTTCATAGAGAACAAATATGAGGTTGGGTTTTTTTTCTGCTTGATCAGAGCTCTCATTTCTCCTGGCAAGAATGCAAAATTAATTATTTTCTTTCTATAAAATGTCTCATCCTCCTCCCATTTTAAAGCTGTGGGAAATGTAGAATTCCTAAAAATCCTGTTGGAACAGCTAGAGCAGAATTCCTGATCTTGCAAAGCAAAGGGATTATTTCCTTGCAATTGAGTGTCCCCCCAATATTATTTTTGTGATATTGGGGTATCACCACTTCAAAATCTCAGCTACGGTCAAGCAGCTTCATTATCCTGAAAATTCCAAGTGGGCACTTGGAATAAATAAGGAGGGAACTCTGCTGTGTTCTCTCTTGATTTGCACAGGTTTTTCCCAGGAATGTTATTCTCCTGATGGATGTTTTCAGGAAGGATGGATCACTTAAACTGGCTCAAAAAAGAGATTTGGAGCTGCTCCCTGAAAAACTCGAGTAGCTACAAATTTGGCTTCTTTTACATCAATATTGCCTTAATTATTTGCTGGTTTGTGTCAGTAATTATATTTAGTTGTAAAAAAGATTTTGAAGTATTTCCGGGCTCGTTGACATTCCGAAATTTCCTCCACAATGTTCTTAGAATGCAGAAAGGTGTCTGAATTCAGTCTGTGGCTCCTGGATGGGTGATGGTGCAGCGACAAAATTTGGATGGAAAAGCTTTTTCCCTGCCGAAGGAAAATGGTTCTTGATGTTTGAGTCAAGGTTTTCCAGGATCTGGATTCTCATGGATCTCTCATTTCTCAAGATCTGGATTCTCTCTTTCCATATCTGGATTCTGTGCCATCCAGCAGGGCTGGAATTCAGCTCCGGAGCCAGGCTGGGAGAGCTGGGGGTGCTCACCTGGAGAAAGGAGGGATCCAGGGAGAGCTTCCAGCAATTTCCAGGGCCTGAAGGGGCTCCAGGAGAGCTGGAGAGGGACTGGGGACAAGGGATGGAGGGACAGGAGCCAGGGAATGGCTCCCACTGGGAAAGGGGAGATTTCAGTGGGATATTGAGAAGGAATTCCTGGCTGGGAAGGTGAGGAGGGGCTGGGCTGGGCTGGAATCCCCAGAGCAGCTGTGGCTGCCCCTGGATCCCTGGAATTGTCCAAGGCCAGGCTGGATGGAGCTTGGGACAAGCCTTGAGAAGGCTGGGCAGAGTCCCAGAATAAAGCAGGGATTCATTCACAGGATCTCCTCCATGGATCCACCTGGGGCAGCACAAGAGCCCAGCCAGGGCTGCACCCAAGATGACCCAAAATGGCCCCAAAATGCACGAGCGCTGCCGGGGTCTCTCCCTGGGATCAGTTCTGCTCCATTTGCACCTTGCAGTTCAGTGTCCCATTCCAGCTTTAGCCCAGGCACTCCCACCCTGCTTGTTTTTCTCTCTGCAGCCCACGGGGTTTGTGCTCCTGGGCTGAGATTGGGATCATTTGTCCTTGGTGCCCAGCTGGAGCAGGAATTGTTTTGTCTCCCTGCTCTGTGCACAGAGCTCAGCATCCCTTAAACATTATCCCTTTACACTAAAGCAGCACAGAGCCTGAAACATAGAAAAGCCAAACCTGAGGCATCAGTGGGACAGTGGGAGGTGTCCCTGGATGATCTGGGTGGGCTTTAAGGCCCTTCCCAACCCAAACCATTCCAGGATTCTCTGATGGTCCCATAATTACCTTCACCCTTCTGCTCCATGGAGGATTTTTCCAGATGAAAGGATTTTTTTTTTTTTTTCTGGTGGAGAAACCATTCCAGGTTTCTCTCGGCTCCACGGGGAATTCCTCCAAGTGGAAGTTGGCTCCCCCATTTTGGGCCGTTGGATTTTTCCTGCACAAATTGCTCCGAAATTCAAGTTTTTGGGATTAATTCTTGCAATCTCAAGGAGGCCTCCCAGAGCTCTGTGATCTGCTAGGAGTCCCTGTCAATAATTTACAATAATCTCAGTACTGAGGGGGTTTTTTATACTGGGAATGCCATTCTAGAGCTTTTGGAAATTGCAGGGAGACCCTAAAAATCTGCTGCAACAACAAAAAAAGGACATTTCAAGAGGGAAAAAATGTGCGTTTTTTCCTTGGCTGAATGATTTTTTTGGAAAGTGAAAAAAGTTCTGAAATGAGGATTTTAAGCCTCATGTCTCTGCTTTTGGGAAAGAATTATTTGGGATAAACCCCAATATATCAGCTGAAGGTTCAGGGATGCTGCCTGGGCATGTGAAGGGATTTGATCTTGGATTTTATTTTTTAACAAATCAGAATTTTAGAATTCCAGGAGTGGAGGATTTTAATGAGGAGTTGTAATCTTTGGGATGCATCAATGCCTTTGTTTTTGCAAAGTTTGGGATTATTTTTAATGGGGAATTGAATATGCAAATGCTCTTAATGCAATGCAAAGAGGCACGTGGTAGAAGAAATATGGAATTTAAGAGGGAATTCCAGTTTTTCCCTTTGCTTCATCTTTTTTTTTTTTTATGGAAAGCCCTGCTTGGATTTGATGTTAGATGCTGTTTTTGTAGGAAAAACATGCTGAGAAAAGAGTCTTAAAATTCACCATATTTTTGGCAGAATTAATGACTGTACAGAAATCCGACCTTAATTTATGGCAGAATTTTTATATTAAATATTTTCAGGTATCAGAATTTTCAGATCTCTGTCTGAAGAACTTTAAAAAGTATTATTGGATTTGATAAAACAAATTTTCAGTGATGTCCTTGTCTCAGTTTGGGTTCAGATGTTGTAATTTAAATTACAGATGTTGTAATTTAATTACATTCAACTTTTTGTTTGATAAAACCAATTTTCAGTGATCTCTTTATCTCAGTTCAGGTTCACAGATGTTGTAATTTAAATATGTTCCAATTTTCCTTTGACAAAATCAATTTTCAGTCGTGTCTTTATCTCACTTTGGGTTCACAGATGTAGTAATTTAAATATATTCAATTTTTCATTGCCTAAATCCACCCCTAAACTTTGGGAATGGTATTTCTGTAAATTCATAAATTTTTGAGGCTGAAAATAATTCAGAAGTAATGGCAAATCCATTCATTTGTGCAGTTAAATGTATTTTTTATTATATATATATATGTGTGTATGTAATATGATTTTTATTTACTTTGCACTGGTCAGCTATAGAAGGTTTATTTTTAAAACTTAAATTCTGATAAATTCTTCATTATTCAGTGTTTGGATGTTTTCTTATTGCTGTGTAACTGCTTTAAATCTTCTCCAGAAATGGCACTTTTAATAAAAAATACTCCAATATTTTCTGGTGGAGAACGTTTCTGGTGACAAATATTGCTTGGTAAAATCTTAATTTAAATTGAATTCTGCCCTAATTCAGCATAACTTAAATATTATTTTCTTTGATATATCCCAGGATTATTTTTGGGAATATTTACCCTCCCTTTTTGGGGTAACTTATCCTCTTAGAGACCCTCAGTGCCCAGAAAGCTTGAAGAAACTTAATTTTATTTGCATTTTTTAAAACTCTTGATTGCTAGAATCACGGCTAAAATAATTTTAATTGTAATTTTGTTGTGTTTTAATGAAAATTTTAAAAAATCTCATTTATTTTGCTGTTGGCATCAAGGAGAGGCAGAAAAAGAAGCTGTAGGTCCCAGTTTGGGATCTGGGTTTGCACATCCCACTTTGGGATCTGGGTTTGGACATCCCAGTTATGACTGATCTGAGTTTGTAGGTCCCAGTTTGGGATCTGGGTTTGCACATCCCAGTTTGGGATCTGGATTTGTAGGTCCCAGTTTGGGATCTGAGTTTGCACGTCCCAGTTTGGGATCTGGGTTTGGACATCCCAGTTTGGGATCTGGATTTGTAGGTCCCAGTTTGGGATCTGAGTTCGCACGTCCCAGTTTGGGATCTGGGTCTGGACATCCCAGTTTGGGATCTGAGCTCGTAGGTCCCAGTTTGGGATCTGAGTTTGGACATCCCAGTTTGGGATCTGGGTTTGCATGTCCCAGTTTGGGATCTGGATTTGCACGTCCCAGTTTGGGATCTGGGTTTGCACACCCCAGTTTGGGATCTGAGCTCATAGGTCCCAGTTTGGGATCTGAGTTTGGACATCCCAGTTTGGGATCTGAGCTCGTAGGTCCCAGTTTGGGATCTGGGTTTGCACATCCCAGTTTGGGATCTGGATTTGTAGGTCCCAACTGTGACTGGCATCTGAGTTTGGACATCCCAGTTTGGGATCTGGGTTTGGACATCCCAGTTATGACTGATCTGGGTTTGCACATCCCAGTTTGGGATCTGGGTTTGGACATACCAGTTTGGAATGTACATTTGTAGGTCCCAGCTGTAACTGGGATCTGAGTTTGCATGTCCCAGTTTGAGATCTGGGTTTGGACATCCCAGTTGAGACTGGGATCTGGGTTTGCACATCCCAGTTTGGGATCTGGGTTTGGACATCCCAGTTTGGGATCTGGATTTGTAGGTCCCAGTTGTGACTGGGATCTGGGTTTGCACATCCCAGTTTGGGATCTAGGTTTCTAAGTCCCAGCTATGACTGGGATCTGGGTTTGGACATCCCAGTTGTGACTGGGATCTGGATTTGCACATCCCAGTTTGGGTTTGCACATCCCAGTTTGGGATCTGGGTTTGTAGGTCCCAGCTGTGACTGGGATCTGGGTTTGGACATCCCAGTTTGGGATCTGGATTTGCACATCCCAGTTTGGGATCTGGATTTGTAGGTCCCAGCTATGACTGGCATCTGAGTTTGGACATCCCAGTTTGGGATCTGAGCTTGTAGGGCCCAGCTATAACTGGGATCTGAGTTTGTAGGTCCCAGTTGCAGCTGGATCAGAGTTTGCACATCCCAGCTGTGACTGGGATCTGGGTTTGCCCATTCCCGTTTGGGATCTGGGTTTGCACATTCCCGTTATGACTGATCTGAGTTTGCACATCCCAGTTTGGGATCTGGGTTTGGACATCCCAGTTTGGGATCTGGGTCTGGACATCCCAGTTTGGGATTGAGCTTGTAGGGCCCAGCTCTGACTGGGATCTGAGTTTGTAGGTCCCAGTTTGGGATCTGGGTTTGCACATCCCAGTTTGGGATCTGAGCTTGTAGGGCCCAGCTCTGACTGGGATCTGAGTTTGTAGGTCCCAGTTTGGGATCTGGGTTTGCACATCCCAGTTTGGGATCTGAGCTTGTAGGTCCCAGTTTGGGATCTGAGTTTGTAGGTCCCAGTTGCAGCTGGATCAGAGTTTGCATATCGATCTGGGTTTGCCCATCCCAGTTTGGGATCTGGGTTTGGACATCCCAGTTATGACTGATTTGGATTTGCACGTCCCAGTTTGGGATCTGAGTTTGTAGGTCCCAGTTTGGGATCTGGGTTTGCACACCCCAGTTTGGGATCTGAGCTCATAGGTCCCAGTTTGGGATCTGAGTTTGGACATCCCAGTTTGGGATCTGAGCTCGTAGGTCCCAGTTTGGGATCTGGGTTTGCACATCCCAGTTTGGGATCTGGGTTTGTAGGTCCCAGCTGTGACTGGCATCTGAGTTTGGACATCCCAGTTTGGGATCTGAGCTTGTAGGGCCCAGCTATAACTGGGATCTGAGTTTGCACATCCCAGCTGTGACTGGGATCTGGGTTTGCCCATTCCCGTTTGGGATCTGGGTTTGCCCATCCCAGTTTGGGATCTGGGTCTGGACATCCCAGTTATGCCTGATCTGGGTTTGCACACCCCAGTTTGGGATCTGGGTTTGCACATCCCAGTTATGACTGATCTGGTTTTGCACACCCCATATTGGGATCTCGGAGGAGCAGAGTGCAGCCGCTGCTGCTTCCAGAGACACCTTAATTCCCGAAAATCCTCAGGCAGGGGAATTCCTGCTGGCAGCAGGATGCTGGCACGGGCAGCAGGACAATCCCCATCTGTCAGCAGCCCTTCCAGAGCTGTCATTACCCCCAGCTCCCTGCAGCTGCCGTGGAATTTGCTGTCCTAGGGCGAGGAATTCCAGAGCTCCCCCGTGTGACCCCCGGCCCTGGCTGCCATCAGTCCTGTAAATCTCTCTGCCCTCAATCCAGATGAATTTGGAGATAGTAAAAGTGGCTGGATTTCAGTGGGTTTGGGGCTTTTTTTGTTGTGTTACTGTTGAAAAAAAAAATAATTAGGTGAAGAGTAACTGGAGAAGGGTATCAGTGGCGTGGAAAAAAGGATGATCTGATGGATAAAAAAAGAGAAAAAGCTTCCATAAATATGCAGAGTGCTGCTGGAATGGAGCCTAAACACCATTCCAGGCATCTTTGGGTCCATCTGGGTGCCTCACCCCGGAGCAGCTCCATCCCCATCACGATGGAGGCTCCAGAGCTCTCCTTGTCTCCTTTCCCTTTGTTTCTGCACTCATTCCCATGTGATGATTGATTATTCCAAGTTTTTATCTTTTTGTTGTTGTTGTTATTGTTACTGTTGTTGTGATGGGGCTGAAGGCACCTTTGAAACCCAACAGAAATCCTTGCAGGCTCTTTGTGGGCTCCTTTGGGGCTGTTTTTGAGCTCTTTTTGGTCCCTTCTCAGGCCCTTTTCACTCCCTTTTTTAGACTTTTTCCAGGTTCTTTCTATGTCTTTCTCAGGCCCTTTTCAGGCCCTTTTTAGGCTCTTTCCAAGCTCTTCTTAGACTCTTTTCAGGCTCTTTTCTGCCTCTTTCTAGGCTCTTTTCAGGCTCTTTTAATGCCCTTCTCAGGCTCTTTTCAAGCCCTTTTCATTCCCTTTTTAGACCTTTTTCAGGTTCTTTTTAAGGTCTTTTCAAACTCTTTTTATGCCCTTTTAAGTGCTTTTTTAGGCCCTTTTAAGGCCCATTTCAGGCTCTTTCCAGGCTCTTTTCAGACTCCTTTTAGGCCCTTTTCAGGCCCATTTTCAGGCTCTTTTTGGGTTCCTTTTTAGGCTCTTTTCAGGCTTGTTTTATGGCTTTTTTAGGGTCTTTACAGCCTCTTTCTAGACTCATTTCTGGTTATTTTCAGGCCCTTTCTAGGCTCTTTTTAGGCCCTTTTAAGGCCCTTTCAGCCTCTCTTCAAGCTCTTTACAAGCTCTTTTTTAGGCTTTTTAAAGGCTATTTTTGGACTTCTTTCAGGCCATGTTTATGCCCTTTTCAGGCTCTTTTTGGACTCTTTTTAGGCTTTTTTGGGGCTCTTTTAATGCCTTTTTTAGACTCTTTTCAGCCTCTTTCTAGACTCATTTCTGGTTCTTTTCAGGCCATTTTTAGGCTCTTTTTAGGCTCTTTTCAGGCCCTTTTCTGGCTCTTTCTATGTGCTTTTCAGACTTCTTTCAGGCTCTTTTTAGGCTCTTTCCAAGCTCTTTTTAGGCTTTTTTCAGCCTTTTTTCTAGGCTCTTTTTGGGCTCATTTCAGGCTCTTTTAAAGCTATTTTCAGTTTCTTTTAAGGCTTTTTTTCAGGCTCTTTCCAGGCTCTGTTTTGGCTGGTTTTAGCCCTTTTAAGGTCCTTTTTAGGCTCTTTTTGGGTTCTGTGGGCTCAGTTTCCCAGATCCCAAGCCATACATGCCACAGGGACACGTGGCCTTCTCCTGCTTTTTTCCCCGGCCAAAAGCTGGAGGCCAACATCTCTCAAAAAGGGAAGAATTAATGTGGGGCCTCAGGCTGAAAACTCTCAGGTTTCCTTCTCCCTCACTGAGTGAAGCAAAAGGATCCATCTGCCAAAAAAGCCCCAAACTTCACAACATGAACTGGGAGGGTTGTAATGAAAACCGCTTTGGAGGGGGAGGGAAAAAAAATCTATTTTTGTTTTATTCTCATGGCTTGCTTTGGTTGTTCACCAGGAAATGCCTCTGTAGGAAAAATGATAAATTAAAATAGAATATTTTTAAAAAATATTTGTTTCTCTACTACATTCCTGGTGTTATGTTGTGCCTTTTAAACGGGATTTTATTTGGGATTTTGGGTCCATTTAACCAGATTTCACCAGAGTTAAAAGCATCAAACCTTATCTTGCCCTGGTGTCCAGATCCAGCTTTTTAAATCCCTGATACTCCCAAGGATTAAGCAGTAATTGAACCTCTGGAAAAGCTTCTCCTCATAAAGATTTTGTGGAAAAAACCCTAAAATGAGTGGTTTGAATAATTGGATAATTCTAATTTTTCTCCTGCAGTAATGATCTCTATATTTGTGTAATATTTGTGTGTCAGAAGGGATATATTCGAAGGCAATGAGCCTGCTTTAATTAACAATTAATAAATGTAGTTTTCTGTTATAAATGTTAACAGTGTTTAAAAATGTTCATAAAGAGTAATGCTGAAATGTTAATAATACAGGTCATATTTAAACAAGTAGATAAATATAAGACATCTTTTAAATCTAAGAACATAGATAACTATAATAGGTATAAAATAGATAATAATATATAATAGGTATAAAATAATAATATTTAAATTCAGTATAGAAATAATCTATAAATAAATATAAAATAAAAAATAATGTTTAAAATGTTAAGATAATTAAACCAGGGGCTGAGCTGGGCATGTTTGTCTTCCCAGCCAGTTTTGTGTAACCCCAGGCATTAAAAATTTTAATTCTGGGACATTAAAGGACCAAAATGTCCTTTGTGAACTAGGGAAGGGAGGGGGTGACTGAAATTCTCCCCACTTTCAATAACAAACAGGGTTGAATTTTGAAGTTGCTGCAGTTTATATTTTACAGCAACCTTAAACCCCCCCCAAAAATACCAAATCCGCATTTCCAGGCTGGTCCATGGTCTGTAAATCAGGATGAAAATCAGAAATGTTGCCCAGAGAGAATAAAAACCATCATCATTTCTATTGATCTGAACAGTTTTGTTGCTGAAGCTGTCAGAGGTGCATTGAGAGCAGATTTTGGAGTGGTTGGAGCTGATGACTGATCCTGCCTGGGTTCAAAGGGGACATCCAGCAGGAACACGAAATTCCTGCCAAATCAACCCAGAGCAATTTGTCTCACGTGAAAAGCTTGGCTTTTTGCTAATTGGGTTTTATTGCTGGACTGCTTCAGTTCCAGGTGGAAAGAGGAAAAACAGAAGAGGAAAACCAGCAAGAAATCCCCAAAAGTTGTCCAAACTGTCCTCCTGCCCCTGATTGTCCCCAGCCCCCGTGAAACACCAGTTTCCCCCCAAAAATCCTATAAAAACACCAAGAAGGGGGTGAATTTGAATTTGTTCTTTATTTTATTTTGATTTTTTCAGTGGTAACCCAAGGTGAAGGGGGTGGCAGGGCTGGATGTCCCCCTGCTCCTGGGGACAGGCACCTGCCTGGAACCGGAGCTGCAAAGTGCACGGCAATTACATCCAATTTGCTCAGCTTTTCCCGTATCTGCTGAAATCTAAGAGAGCAGGGATGGATTCTGGGAGGATGGGAGGGACCCTCAATGGCTCTGTGTTTCCTGCCTGGATCCCTCAGTGTTCCCATTGTCAGCCTGAACTCCAGAAATCCAGGAGATTCAGCCCATGGAAGGATGGTTGTGTGCAGGGAATTGTGGTTTTCCTCCCGCCCAGCCACTCCAAATCTGCATTTCTAGTTCTAATTAGAGGTTCAATAATTTTTCTTTATATTATATATTATTTTATTTATATATTATTATAAAATAATATAAATAGAATAAATAATACCTAAATAATAAAATAATTAATGAATAAATATGATATGAATTATATTAACTATATTAATTATATATAAAAGATAAATATTATAAAAGAAATATGAATAACACATAATATTTATTTATTTTATATATTTATTTATACCCTGGAATGCCTTTAAAGCCCCCCCAAAGCTGCTCCTGGTGAGGAGGGCTGATCCCAAAGTGCTGTAACCCTAGCGCTGCTGGGCACTGATAGGGGGCAACAATGGTGTAATTCATGCTGGCTGCAGGGACTGAAAACGGGTTTGAAGAGGCTGGAAATGATGAAAGGGGAAATCAGGGCTGGGCTCTGCTCCACAGATAGAGAGGAAAAGGGATTTTTGGGGGAGAAATTGCATTTTTCCTTGCAGGGAAGCAAGACCCACTGCTGGCTGTTTAAGCCATTTCCTAAGTGAAAATCAGATACATTAAATATATTTTATAGGACCAGATACATAAATATAATGTAATTATATTTATGTATCTGGTCCTATAAAATATATTTAATGTATCTGATTAAATATAATGTAATGTATTACATTGAATATATTTAAAGTATTTAATAATATGCTGGACCAATAGGTATTGGTGCTAATCTTTGTGCTTCCAAGCAGCTTTTCCCTCCACCCCTTCCCATTTGGGATCGGATTCTTGGGGATGTCACTGAGCCCAAACTCCTGATTTCCCTCTGGATGGTGGCACCACCTCTGCCTTCCCTCTCCCTGGGAAATCCAGGCTGCATCCTGAAGGTATGAGTTCCAAAATGCCATGGGAACGAGGATTTCCCTTCTGTTTGCAGCTTTGGGGCTCACACACCTGTGGGAAGGGGAGGAACGTTTTCCCCATGGAAGTTTGTGTTGGGTTGAGACCAGCTTTGCTAAGCCCAGGCTCTGGCTTTGCAGAAGTGTGGTTTGGTCAGAGCCTAATTTATAAACTAAAGGGAGGAATAAAACCCCCTCTCTGACAGTTCACTGGCAATTTCCAGGGGATTTTTGGAGTTTTCAACACTCACCAAAACCTTCACCTATAAATCAGCTCAGGCTGAGGGAAGGATTTTTGATTCGCAGGTGCTGCGAACGTGAGCAGTGTTTGATGATGGGACAGCCTCTCCCTCTCTTAAAATTCCCCCCCACTTGGTCCAGGAAAATAGGATTGACTCCTAAATCTTGCAGGAACACCTCCATAAATTCCCCCACTGATATAATATCAGCCATAAATCATTTTGCATGAGCAAATTGCTCTCGAAGGCATTTTGTTTCATGTTCCCCTTCCCCCCCTCCAGTTTCTGCCATCAATCTTTAAGACAGTGATCTCTTTCCAGCCTTTCAGATTAACAAGATAAATTATTCACTAATGTGTTGGAAAAACAAGTCAGAACTCCCAAACACTGCTTGGAGTGTCCTGCACCCCTGCAAAAGGGCTGGGACTGCTGATCCTTGTCAAGCTGCTCTGGTTTGGGGAGTTTTTGGGGTGTCCGAGGCTGGGCTGGAAGGGGTTTGGAGGAAGCTGGGATGGTGGGAGGTGTGTGAGGGGGGAATGGGATGAGCTTTGAGGTCCTTTCCAACCCAAACCATTCCATGAATCCGTTGTGCCCAGGCTGAATTGATTGTCCCTCTAAGGGGGACAACCTTTGAGGACCCTTCAGGGAGCTTTGGTTCTGCCAGGAAATGTGGGTTGAGCAGCTCTCCCCCTTGGAACTCTCGCTGGTGTTGTGGGGTCTGAGCTCTGCTCTTTCTTCTCCTCCCTCTGGTGTTTTCCCTTCTGTGCTGGCTGAGCCCCTTTGTCTCTGTCTCTTTCCTGCCCTAAATAATCCCTGGAGTGGGAGGATGAGGGTGTCCCTTCCATGGCAGGGGGAGAATGGGATGAGCTTCGAGGTCCTTTCCAACCCAAACCATTCCATGAATCTGTTGTGCCCAGGCTGAATTGATTGTCCCTCTAAGGGGGACAACCTTTGAGTACCCTTCAGGGAGCTTTGATTCTGCCAGGAAATGTGGGTTGAGCAGCTCCCACCGCTGGAACTCTCGCTGGTGTTGTGAGGTCTGAGCTCTGCTCTTTCTTCTCCTCCCTCTGGTGTTTTCCCTTCTGTGCTGGCTGAGCCCCTTTGTCTCTTTCCTGCCCTCAATAATCCCTGGGGTGGGAGGATGGGGGTGTCTGCAGGGCAGAAGGCTCTGGGAGGCAGGACAGGGAGGAGAAACAGGGAAAAGCAGGAGGAGTGTGAGGCTGAAGGAATTGGGGAGGCTCAGGATCACCAGAGCTTTTCTCCCTTTCCAGTGAATGTGTTTCTGTTGAACTGGATTGAATCCCAATCCAAAACCGTGCAGGGAACATGGAACGGGTGGGAAGGGACCTTAAAGCTCATCCCATCCCACCCCTGCCAGGGCAGGGACATTTCCACTGTCCCAGGCTGATCCAAGCCCTGTCCAGCCTGGTCTGGGACATTTCCAGGGGAGCTTCATCTCATTCCCATTCCTGATTAAAACCCTGGCCTCTCCCATTCCTGAGCCACAGCTCCTGCTGTCTGCCTGAGCATTCATCATCCTCGAACAGGGAATTGTTTTTTTCAGCCTTTCTGTTTTTCGTGCAGTGAAGTCATCTCGGTGATGAAAGTTTTTCTGGGATGAAAACAGTCCGGAGAAAATGAGTTTCCACGGTGCTATTTTAGGAACGGGATCATTCAAGTGGCAGCTAATGAGCTTGAAAATGTGCCAAAAAAAATTATCAGCAGGAAAAGGTGTGACAAGGGGGTTGGCTCCCACAGGTTTCCACTTCCAAGGAAGCAATAAATCAAATCCACCATTTGAGATTCGTAGTGAAGATTTGAAAAAAAAATAATTAAATCTGAATTTTTCATTCTGCGGGAAGAACCGCGGAAGCACATTTAGGATTCTTTTAAGATATCTGTGCATTCCAAGAGGGGAAAAAAAAAAATCGGGGAAAGCAGCACTTCTGCAAATCCTCTGCAGGGCCAGGGCTGGATTTCAGTGGATTGTGCAGGTTTGTGTTGCCCAGTTACTATCGGGGAGCGTTTGTGGGAGATCTCATCTCGCATTCCTCCTGCTCCTGGGGATCCCTGCTTCTCCCAGGTGAGGATTTATCTCTGCCCTGGTGCAATTTTCCAGCTCCTCTGGTTTCTGTGAGGAGCAGACAGCTCGGCTCCGTGCCTGGGACACGAAAGGGTCCTGGGGAGGGAGCAGAGAGCAGAAATTGTGTTTATAGAGGAGAAATTGTGTTTATCCTTCGTTAGAAATCCTTCCACACGTTGCCTGCTCACCTGGTAGATGAGAGGATTCCTTGGAACAGCTGCAATGCCACGGCTCTCATTTGAAATTCCCTGGAAATTGCTGTTCATTGAGGGATGAAAGTGAAGCTGTTGTTATAAATAGAGTTTATGTGTTATATAATATTGTGTATCTATAAAAGAGATGGAGGGACAGGAGCCAGGGAATGGCTCCCGCTGCCAGAGGGCAGGGATGGATGGGATATTGGGAATTCCTAGGTGGGATGGAATTCCCAGAGCAGCTGTGGCTGCCCCTGGATCCCTGGCAGTGCCCAAGGCCAGCCTGGAGCAGCCTGGGACAGTGGGAGGTGTCCCATGGCAGGGGGATGGAATGGGACGAGCTTTAAGATCCCTCTGGACCCAAACCAGTCTGGAATTGTGTCCAGAACTGCTTCCAGAGCTGGGCTTGCAGCGAGGGCTCAGGTGAACCATGAAATGAATGAACTTTCCCTCCAGCCTGGTTTGGTGGCAGTGCCAGGAGCCAAAGGGACCCACGGTGTGGGAACCCAGGAAATTCCTCTGGCTGCCCTGGAGGGCTCCAGCCCTGCCAGGGGGCTCAGAGACCCTGGCACAGAGCCCAAGACCCCCTGTGCCTTGGATTTGGCCCTTGGAAAAAACAAATTACCAACCTTATATGAAGAATTACAAGCCATGACAGTTTAAGTAGAATGATAGTGAATTTATCACGGGGTGAAAAACAGATTTTTGGGGTTTTTAGAATGGGGGTTCAGGGGGCAAGATGGAGGAATCTGGGTGTGTTCAGCCTTTCTCCTTCTTCTTCTTGGCCTCCATCTTCTGTGGTGCTGTTCACAGGAGTCCCAGGAAGAGGGAAGAGATGAGCATCTGACTCCCTGTTCAGAAGGCTGATTGATTATTTTATGATATATATTATATTAAAACTATACTAAAAGACTAGAAGAAAGGATTTCATCAGAAGGCCAGCAAGCCAAGGAGTGGAATGTGATGATAACAAAAGCTCCTGACTCAGAGAGTCTGAGCCAGCTGGGCTGTGATTGGCCATGAATTAGGAACAACCACACGAGCCCAATCCCAGATGCACCTGTTGCATCCCACAGCAGCAGATAACCATTGGGTACATTTTGTTCCTGAGGCCTCTCAGCTTCTCAGGAGGAAAATCCTAAGGAAAGGATTTTTCATTAAACAGGTCTGTGACAATCTTCTGCTGTGATGGTGGCACTTTGGGGTTGGATTAGAGTAGAAGCTCCACAGGTGATGGGTATTGGGAAGGAATTGTAAACATTGTACAGGTAGTTTTTAGTATAAAAAGATAACACAGCCCTGGGGCAGGTAGAGTGCCTCTGTCTGTCCTGCTGAGCAGACTTCAACTGGACAGGAGAAAGAATTTTATAGATAAGGAACAATAAACAACCTTGAGGCCGAGAACTGAGGAGCTCTGAGTCCTTCTTGGAGCTGGGAAAAGAGAATTTCTGACCCATCTCGGGGTCACTGTGAGCAGCCAAATCCCCAAGGGCACGGGGACAGCTCAGCCCTGAGCTTGGGGCTGGGAACAACTCTGGGCACGTCCTGGATCCCAGGAGTGAGTGAGGAAAAGGGAATGGCCATGGAATCTGGGATCAAACCCTGCTGGGGAAGCTCCTGGCAGGAGCTCAGCCTGGATTGCATCACTTCCACCACAGAATCTTCCAGGCTGGAAAAGCCCTCTGAGGTCACTGAGCCCAGCACTGCCAAGGCCACCACTTGTGTCCCCAAGTGCCACATGCACGGGGGTTTGGGGTCCCTGCAGGGATGGGGACTCCAGCACTCCTGGATCGCTGAATTTGTACCCCAGGGACTCTCTGCTCATCCCAAAGAGATGCTGGAAGGGCAGGAAGGAAGCACAGCTGGGCTCTCAGAGCTCTGTCACAGTCAGGCCCCGCCACAAGAGTGAAATGACTGCATCAAATCTGCCAAAGATCTGGGCAGAATGACTGCCCAGGCCATCTTTGCCTTCAAATCCCCAGAGTTTATCTCATCCTCTCTCACAAAGATTCCTTTTCAGCCAGCTTGGGAGCAGCTTAGAGGAAAATGAAGGAAACAAAGATGGGATCTTGGGGTGGCATCTCTTAGTGAGACCTCTGGAGCTTTCTCATTAACTCACAGCAAATGCAGACGTCCAAAATTGCACCAAGATTTTCTCCCCTGGCCCATAAATAGTCTGTGCTTAGGGTCCCCCACTTTATCTCCATCTTTTGGCTTCTTCCCAGAGCAGCTTCTTTTGGCACGCTGGAGCTGGTGGGAATGATCTTGCAGGAAGAACAAAGTGCATTTTTTTTTTCCAAAGGAAATAATAAATCTGCTGTGGGCTTTCAAAGCCAGCTGATATCATCAGCAGGGGAGGCTTTTTATGTGTTTTGAGAATGTAGGAAGAACACAGATGTCAGCTTGGACCATTCACATCTTAACACTAAAGAGGTGCAAAGGATTTCCCGATGGATTTTCCTCTTTCTTTTGTTTATTTTCTTTTTTTTTAAATTAATCTCAAAAAAAAATGTGGATGGAATTTAATTACAGGGTAAAACTATATATATTTATTTTATTTCAGCAGAATGCCAGGACGGTTTGGGGTGGAAGGGAAGTTAAAGCTGATCCCATTCTACCCCTACCATGGGCAAGGACACCTTCCACTGTCCCAGGTGGCTCCAAGCCCTGTCCAACCTGGCCTTGGAGACAGTCCCAGAGCTGGAACACCCACAGCTGTGGGTGATGCTCATTGGATTCTCTTGCTGGACTGCTTCAGTTCCAGGTGGAAAGAGGAAAAACAGCAAGAAATCCCCAAAAGTTGTCCAAAGCCCCTCAGGATCTCTCTGGTTGTTTGGGTTTTTCTGCCCGTCTGAGAGGAAGAGTGGCTGGAATGCAGAGCCATTGTATCCCGAATTTTCCACCAGAAATTCCACAGAGCCTCCAACCCCACCCCTCCTTAGGCTCCTTCTTGGTTTGCACTCCAGGAACTGAAGCCCTGGTGCTCCTGGCAGACAATCAGAGGCAAGCGGGGTCTCTTGCATTCCTGTCATTTGGCTTCCTTCTTTGGCAAAAAAAAAAAAAAAAAAAAAAAAAAAAGATTGTGGGGGGAAAAATTAACCCCTTTTTACACCATTAATTATAATTTTTTTTTTTATTCTTCATTCCATGCATTTTTCCAGCTGCTGCTGCTGTAGGAGCGCTTCTTCTGTGGAGCATTTTCCACCCAGGAAAAGGTCTCACAGCTGGAGTTTCTACACCCAGTCCCTGCCTCTGGAATTTTCTCCCTGGCCCAGCAAAGCCTGGCAGAGCAGGAAAAACACCCTGGGAGCTGTTGGCTGAAATCTTGTTCTCCTTGGGCGCGCTGAGAGCGGAGTTTAGAAATCGTGGGGTGTTGTTCAAACAGACCACACACTTCCAAACCTCCAGCGCCCATCCTTGAACATTTCCACGTTCCCACACCTCCTTTGGGCAGCCTGGAATTGTTTCTCCCTGTTATGTTGCCCCTGTGCCCTTGAAATATTCCTGGTTTTTCCCCTCCAACTTTCCTTCACCTGCCCACCTTTCTTTCCTCACTCTCCCCTGGAATATTCCCTGGAATATTTGAGGTATTAATTTTTAAGAAAATTTAAGTAGAGATGTGTTAAGTTTTATTCTATCACCCAGTTTCTCTCACAGGGATGTCCAAGTGGAATTGTTTTTTGGGAATTATAATGGAAAATTAAGGGATGTGCTGGAATCCTTTTATTTTTGAGGTGCTTCGCTGGTTGGGGTGTTAAACTGATTTATTTTTAATTAAATAAAAATTTAATTATTTTTTATTAATTAAACATTAATAAAAATGTGCTAATGTTAAAAAAATTAACACATTTTTTCCTCTGTTCAAATGATTCTTAAACCAGGAAGGGAAATGAGGGAGACAGGAATTCCCAGTTTATCCCGTTCTTCCTAAAATGCTGGAATTTAATAAGAAGTTCCCAGTTTTACCACTGGGAAAGCAGGCAGATGCTGGAGACCAGCAGCACCACGGATTTTTCCTCTTATTCCTTCTGCAGGACTGGAAAATTCAGTCTTTAAACTGCTCCTTCTGGCTGTGAGTATCTGTGGAAGGTTATGAAATGTTGTTAATTATGTCACTAATTCCAGGTGGAACCCAGGACTGTTCGGGCATGCAGGGAACCTCAACCCCACGTTTGCAATTTCCCTGTAAAGCACCAGGAGCTTGGGATTCATCTCCACTCCTCGCTGTTGTGGAACCTTCTCCCAGAGGACTTCCTTTGGTGGGGAATTTAGAGCTTGAAGTGTCTGAGCTCAGTATTTTGATGGCGTTTCTTGGATGTAAATTTTAATGTTTTGATGCCGTTTTGGGGGCTCTTTCTTGCTGGAGCTGCTGGGTCTTGGTGATGCTCCCTGGGGTCAGCACACAAACACCTCAGTTCCTGAGGTTTGGAGGAATTAGGGGATGTCTGGAGGATCATAACTTGGAAAATCTCGGGATGCAGCTCTGATTCCATTAGCACATAGGGCTGGGTCATATCCATCCTCTAATCCACCAAATCCTTCTCCTCAGGGCTGCTCCAACACCCAGCCCCGGTTCTCCCAGCCCAAAGGTGCTTTGTGCTCCAAAATCTTGGTCTAAATCCAAAAGTTTATGGAAAATTCTTCCCCCTTCAGGGACTACCTGAAATAACCAAACTGTTTTTCCAGAAACACCAAATGCTGGGTGCTCTTTGCTTCAGCAAAGGTTTAAATGGGATTAAAAGTGGCAGGAGGCTTTTAAAAATGAGGATACAGCAAAATTTCATTTAGTCAGACGTGTTCTGTTTGATGCTGATAGTGCAGAGCTATAAATAGTAATAAAATTTATACTTAACAGCAGAGTTACTGATCTGAGACACAGATAAATCTGAGACACAGATAAAGCCCGGCTTTGTGCTAGACTAGACTAAGTCTGGTGAAAACAGAATGAAATTAGTACAGTCCCAGTTTAGCTCTTTCCCCAGTATTTATGGGGAATTTGAGAAATCATTTCCAGCAGCTGATTGTGCTAAAAAAAATCAGCTTTCATCTCGCTGAGCCATGGGCTGAGCGTTCATGAGCCACCCCGAGCCAGAGATGAATACAAACCATTGAAAGCTGGCGCAGAAGCCAAGGGCTGAGCTGCACATCCTGGGAGACACTGGGGAAGCTCATTCCTGGCCAGTTAGGGAGCGTCTGGAGAGGTGTGAAATGAGAATCTATTTTTGCTGAGTGCCCACAGGCAGAGCCAGAGCCCTCAGAGCCATTCCTGGAGGAGCAGAGGTCCCTCAGCAGCAGGACAAGGCCAGGGTTTGTCATCAGCAGAGCTGCAGATGCCCTCTCTGAGCACTCCTTCTTTCATGTGATATTTTTAAATTAATGAGTTCATAACTGCTGTTAATAACTGGGTTTTGATGCTGCAGGATTTCCCAGTTTGGCTTGGCTTGGGACACCCCAGCACTTGTGGAATCTTTGCTTTTTCTCTGCCAAGGTCAGGATTAAATGTGTGAGATGGGATTTCTTGTTGGGACTCAGGTGTTTATTAGCTCTTATCTCTGTCACAGTCTCACAAACCCTGAGTCCTGCAGCACTTCACTCTGACACACTAAAAATGGAGCCCCATGTCTCTCTCTACAAGGCCCTTTAAGGACAAACTGTCCCATTAAGAAATGACACCTCAATTATTTTCACTTTTAACCCAAGAACCAATCACTCATGTCCTGCAATGGGGACTTCTTTATCCAATTACACAAAACCACCCAAACCCATGGGGGAGAAGGAGAAGGTGAAGAAGGAGAAGAAGAAGGAGAAGGAGAAGAAGGAGAAGGAGGTAAACAAGGACCAGCCTTTGCCCTAAACCCTCCACCTTGCTCTATATCCATCACTCTATTCTAAACCCTTGAACTCTGAGTTTCCCACCCTGTGATATCACACACTTCTATCCAAACTCCACACCCACAATCCCAGTTCCACCATTCCATTTTGGAAGCTTCTCCACGGCCTCAGGTCAATGCAGTGTTCTCCTGGGGCTCAGTGCCTGCCAGCACAGAAACTCTGAAATTCCCAACACAGAAAATCTGAAATTCTCAGCACAGAAAATCTGAAATTCCCAGCACAGAAAGGCTGAAATTCCCAACACAGAAACTCTGAAATTCTCAGCAGGAACCAGGGTTCCAACCCTTCCTGGGCTGCTCTGGTAAATGCTGCCCCAAACAGCCCCAAATCAGGGCTCAGACTCAGCCCGTGGGGCCTGGCTGCTCCTCAGGAGAAGAGAGAAAAGTCTTTCCCAAAGAATCACCCAGCTTTTTGTTTTTCTAGTGCTTGACATCGATTGCTCCTTTAATCCTCCCCTCTGTATGGGAGTCTTAAAAGGATTCACGATTTATTCCGTGACTGACGTGATTTTATGAGCTCTTTTCACAATGGGGTTTCCCACAAAGGTTTGAAATCCCTCTGTGCATGCACACCCAGGCAGGGAGGGGTTCACCCCTGTGGATCCTGACGGCATAAATTGATCCATCTAAACCCCTTCTCAATGGCACATTTTGACCTCCTAATCTCCCTGCAGGACCACAGGGCTTTTGTAGCCTTCCCCAGAACTTACAGCCTGTCTAATCCTGATTCCGGGTTGGGATTTTGTAATTTCTGTCAAACATTTCATCTTCCTGATGCTGCCTTGCTGCTCCTTTACGCTAAATCTCCTTGTTTTGTTCTGGTTGATTGGTGGGGATGATTCACAGGCTCTGAGAGCAGCAGACAGGTTGTTCTGTTCTATTCATGGGGATAAATATGGAAATAATTAGGGCGTGTTATTAAATCCTGAGCATCAGGTGAGGGGTTTGGGTCTGGTGGATGGGTCTGAACCTTCTCAATGAGACATTTTGACCTCCTCATCTCCCTGCAGGACCACAAGGCTTTTGTAGCCCTCCCCAAGACTTGCAGCCCTTCTAACCCCAATTCTGGGTTGGGATTTTGTGATTTCTGTCAAAGTTTTCATCTTCCTGATGCTGTCTCGCTGCTCCTTTTCACTAAATCTCCTTGTTTTGTTCTGGTTGATTGGTGGGGATGATTCACAGGCTCTGAGAGCAGCAGACAGATTGTTCTGGTCTGTTCATGGGATCTGTGGGGATAAATATGGAGATAATCAGGGTGTGTTATCAAATCCCATGCGTCAGGTGAGGGTTTTGGGTCTGGTGGGTGATTTGAGCTGAGTCAGGAGGGTCTCCACCCTGTGGCAGCAACGCTCAGGGTCTGCCCCACTCTTCTAATCTCTGAGAGGAGATTTCTTTCCCTGCCCATCTATTTTTGGGATAGGTTGGCTGCCACCTCCCTCTGCAGTGAGTGAACCACTGAATATTTGCTGTGCCTCAGCCGCTTCCACAGCTGCCACCTGACAAAATCCAGGGAGATGCTTCCTTTAACTAAAAGAGGGGAGGTTAAATTGGATTTTAGGAAGGATTTCTTCTCTGTGAGGGTGGGCAGGCCCTGGCACAAGGTTCCCCTGGATCCCTGGAAGTGTCCAAGGCCAGGCTGGAACACCCTGGGACAGTGGGAGGTGTGGGACATGGCAGGGCTGGAATGGGATGGGGTTTGGGGTCTCTTCCAGCCCAGCCCAGTCTGGATGCTGGAATTCCTTGCCCAAGCAATGCCCTGTCTCTGGGGCTGCTGTTCCTTCTTTCCCACAGGGAATCAATCCCCAGCTCCTGCCCTCTCCATCCCAGTGCCTGCTCAGCACTGAGCTCTCCACGCCCAGCCCTGACTCAGTCCTGACACCCAGATCTGCATTTAAATCTCCTGCCCGAGCAGTTCCTGCTCCAGAACCACCCCAGCCCTGCTCCTGCAGCAGGGCAGGGACAGGGATCCTTCCCTGCCCTCCCCGAGATTCGTTCCTTATTCCCCTAAAGGTTTTCCCAAACCCCTTGATTCATTGCCTGTTCTTCTAGGCCTCATTCCTGTGAATTTTTTCCATCCTCCAGGCTCTATCTGAATTTTGGGACACACTGGTCTGGGGAGGGCTGTCCTTGACCCTGACTCACTGCTCAATTCCACGGCAATTTTCATGCAAAAGCCTAAGGAATTTTTTAAATTAATATTTATGCCTTAGTAACCCTAAGAGGAAAACATAGGCATCTCCGAGATGCCGTGTAGGCAAATAAGTGATTAATTCCTTAATTTTGTAATTAATTAAGTGATTAATAGGCTTAATTAAGCCCTTAATTGTGATTAATTAATTAATTTTCCGGCTCACGGGTTTGAGTCAGACTTTGCAGCTTTTTCAGGGAGTGATCAACAGAGCACATTTTAGGAGAAGGTTTTTCCTGCAGAGGGTTGTGGGGCTCTGGAGCTGCTCCTCATGGAACAGGCAAAGCCCCAAGGCTGCCAGAGCTCCAGGAACGTTTGGGCAACTCTCTCAGGAAGGGTTTTTGGGGAATCCTGTGCAGGGCCAGGGGTTGGATTGGATGATCCCTGTGGATCCCTTCCAGCTCAGGATATTTTGGGATTCTGTGGTGATAAATGAAATAGAGGGGAGGAGAGGAGAGGAGAGGAGAGGAGAGGAGAGGAGAGGAGAGGAGAGGAGAGGAGAGGAGAGGAGAGGAGAGGAGAGGAGAGGAGAGGAGAGGAGAGGAGAGGAGAGGAGAGGAGAGGAGAGGAGAGGAGAGGAGAGGAGAGGAGAGGAGAGGAGAGGAGAGGAGAGGAGAGGAGAGGAGAGGAGAGGAGAGGAGAGGAGAGGAGAGGAGAGGAGAGGAGAGGAGAGGAGAGGAGAGGAGAGGAGAGGAGAGGAGAGGAGAGGAGAGGAGAGGAGAGGAGAGGAGAGGAGAGGAGAGGAGAGGAGAGGAGAGGAGAGGAGAGGAGAGGAGAGGAGAGGAGAGGAGAGGAGAGGAGAGGAGAGGAGGACACTCACAGCCCAGAAGTCAGAAATGTCTCAGACCCGTCTGAGGGAGGTTCCATTTTGGAGATGCTCTTCCCACAAACACTGGAAGAGGAAGCAGGAGCAGCAGGGAGCAGGAAAGACCGGTGGTGCCCCCTGATTTGTGTGCTGGGAGTGAGAGAGAGGAGCTGCAGCTTCTCCCAAGAGCATTCCTGCCTTTCTGAGCAGCTCAGCAGCCGGGGCTGGTTTCATAGTAATGCTTTTTTAATGAATTGGTGCTTGGGCTGGTTTGAATATTTGCTGGTTCGAATACTTTCTGCTTTGAGTACTTGGTGTTTTGAATACTTGGTGTTTTGAATACTTTCTGCATGACTAATTAACGTCCCTAAATGAGTTAAGTCGCGCTGTTAAACCTCACCCCGTGTGTGCAAACTGCCCCTCCTCGACGTTTTTATCTCGGAATTCTCAGGGAGGGGGCATCGCCTGTTATCTAAAAGCCACTTAGCCGAGCTGAGATGTGATGTCACGCTCTGCAAAATACGAGGCGGTTTTCGAGCTCAGCCTGCCGGGACGCAGACGCGACTTGGCTGCGATAAAGCTCATTGAACGCCGTCCCTAAACCTGCGAGCGGCAGAGACAGCGAGCCTGGCACGGGATGGGTCCCCGCGGGCTTTGGCTCGGGTGAGGCTCCGGGCAGCGCCGGGCCGGGATCAGCCGCTGGTTCAGCCCCAGGGAGCCGCGGCAGCGAGCCCGAGCTCCCCTCGGCAGCAGCGAAGCGGCCCCGCAGAGCCGGGGAAAAAAACGGGAATAAGGTTTCTTTAACATTCCCCAGGCTGGAATGGTTGTGCCCCGCTCCGGGATGGTGCTGGCTCCCGGCTCGCAGGATTGCCGGCTGCTGACTCCCTGCGCTTTTGAGCTCATCCTCTGCTATCCATAGGGGTTTTTTCCCTTCCCTCCTGGAGCAAAGCCCAGCAGGATAGCCCGCTGGTTGTTTGATCTGTCCACGCCAGCCCGGAATAAAATCTCGTTTTTAATGAAGCGCCAAGGAAAGCCGGAGCTCAGCACAATTCCCTGCCCGCCGGAGATCCTAATCTCGCCTCGCCGGCGGAGCGGAGCGGGCACTGCCGCTCCATGAGCCGGCATTCCCGGCAGGGAGGCGAGCCCAGCCTGCTCCCGCATCCCTGGATCCCGCACTCCCGGCTCCAGCATTCCTGGATCCCGCTTCCCTGGATCCCGCATTCCCGGCTCCAGCATTCCCAGCTCCAACACTCCTGGATCCCGCACTCCCGGATCCAGCGCTCCCGGATCCCGCATTCCCAGCTCCAGCATTCCCGGATCCCGCACTCTCGGCTCCAGCACTCCCAGATCCCGCATTCCCTGCTCCAGCATTCCCGGCTCCAGCACTCCCAGATCCCGCATTCCCTGCTCCAGCATTCCCGGCTCCAGCACTCCCAGATCCCGCATTCCCTGCTCCAGCATTCCCGGCTCCAGCACTCCCAGATCCCGCATTCCCTGCTCCAGCATTCCCGGCTCCCGGGCTGCCCCGGCCGCCGAGGGAGCGATGGAAAATCCCTGAGCCAGCGCCTGGAAAATCCGTGCGGCAAAGGTACGTCCCCGTCTCTGTTTAACCCCCCAAATCCCTTCTTCCTACCCCCTTTCCCTATGATTTTCTGTCTTCTTTTCCCTATTCTTTTCCCTGTTGTTTTCTCCATTGTTGCAGCGGGAAAAGCGATTATTACATTTTTTTAGTCGGGAAGTCGCTCGGCTTGACACGTGCTTAGCAAAACAAACCCGTGCCTGTGCGGGGTTCAGGGGGAAAATGTCCATTTTCCCTTCGCCCGGCCCTGGCTCGGCGGTTCCAGCCGGGTTTGGGGACCCCCCGCTCCCCTCCCGGAGCAGAACGGGTTCCCCGTGGGATAAACCCCGTGGGACAAACCCCGTGGGACAAACCCCGTGGGATAAACCCCGCGGGATAAACCCCGTGGGATAAACCCCGGGATGGGGGAGCCGGAGGGGTTTTCCAGCAGCCCCCCATGTCTGGAAGCCTCCCTTCCATTCCAAACAGCCCCGAAATTCCCGGTTTTTGGGGCTCTCCGGGTGTTTCTGGCTCCCGGGCCGGTCCTGCCCCGCTCCCCGGCGTTTGGCATGAGGATGCCCAGCGCGCTTATCGCAGGTTTTAATTTTATTTTTTTTTTTCCTGGGAGCCTCTTTATGGGACCGGGGCTCTTGACAAGTTGTTTTCCGAATGAAGGCAAAGGGAATAATTCTATTTGTTGGGAGTAAAAGAGAGTCGCGGTGCTGCTGCTGCTGCCAAAGAGCTTCCTGCTCTTCTTCCCTGTTAATTAAAAATGCTGCTCTCGAAAAAATCACGGAATGTTTTGGGTTGGAAGGGATCTTAAAGCTCGTCCTATTCCAGTCCCTGATGTGGGCAGGGACGCCTTCCACTGGCTGCTCCAAGCCCCACCCAGCCTAGCTCTGGATTAAATTAAATTAAAAATTAAATGAATTTCATAGATAAAGAATTGTGTTTCCAGTTGTAGCCAGTGTATGTGCTCTTTCCTGCTTCAGTGGAGGGAATATTACCAAAGACTTAATAATTATTACATTCTGTTCCTAAACATCACTTGCCAATAGAATGAACTGGATAATTCTCTTTTATATCCACATAATTTCTCCTGTATTTTGGGAATTTTTACTTGGCAATGGACAGGGGCAGGTATGAAAACCTGCCCAAATGGTGGGAGTCCCTGCAGGAATATCCATAATTTTGGTTGATTTTTCCAGTGTCAGGAGCCCAGGCTGCGGTTCATTTTTTAAAATCACTTCAAGGTTCATTTTCAGACCACACCAGCTGCTGGGCTGATGGATTGGGAACTTCCAGTGGGCAGAACTGGCACAATAAATGCATTTTCTATATAAAAAAATAATTATTCTGTTGCTTCAGGCAGCTTGCTCAGTGGGAATTGCTGCAAACCACGGAGATCCCAGTGGGAAGCGGGTGGAAATCCCCGGTGTGACTATTAGCACACCTTCAGAGCAACCTCTGCTGGATTTTCCCCTGCTTTTATTGCTGTGGAAAATCTGTTTTTCAGCGAGGTGGGAGGACCTGGCTGGCTCAGAGCTGGCGGTGTCAGGAGGTCAGGCTGGCTCCAAGCTTGCGGAATCCCGCGGATCTCAGAGCCGTGCGTTATTTTCCTGCTCTGGAAACTCAGTGGTGCCATTCCAGGTCTGGAAGCAGCACAGGAAAATACAAATCTCGATATTTTTCCCTGGTTGTGATCCGTGCTGAGCTTGTTTCCAGCTCTGAGAGGGACGAGGGGTGGGGATGAGGTTTCTCCACCGGATCCGTGTTGTCTCGGCGGCGGGACGAGCTGGAAGCAAATCCTCAGCGAGACAAATGATCCCAAAATGATTTAGCTCGTTAGGACTGCTGGGCTAAAATGATTCCCAACATCCACTCATTAGTTATGCAAACACCAAGGATGGGGTCTAACCAGCCTTGCCCTCGGGTCTAACCCCGCTGCCTCCCTCCAGCCCCAGGAGGTGCCAGCAGGGAGGGAATCCAACCCTTCCCATTCCCACTGGATTTATTTTTTAGGCCAGTGCTGACATAAAAACATCTGAAAAGTCCTCCTGGCCGCGTTACAGTGGGAGGCTTGTTCCCTGTACATCTAAAACTTTATTTATGCGTCAGCGATCCGCTGGCTCCATTCTCTCCGGGCTGATTTCCTGCCACTCTCTGGTGTAAAACCAAAGGATAACTTACAACAGAGCTTGGAAACTGAATAAATTATTTGCTTTCAGCTCTGCTCGTCAGCAGGGCTGGGGTTTTCCAATGGAAACCCAAGTTGCATCCCACGATTTGTCGATCAGTCCGGTTTCTCATGGCCTGGATGAATAAAGGGGTTTAAGGAGCACTAAAAATAAACCCTGGGCATCCCTCAAGATGATTTTTTAGGACTGAGGACAGGAAGTTCTGATCCCCCTCCTTTTGCTGCCCCGTTTTGCTCCTCGTGTCTGTCAGATTGATGTGTTGGGATGGGCAGAGCGAGTCCTTGGGGTCAAGGGATCCGAGGGTTGAGCTCGGCCCTGGAGAGCTCTGGGGAGAGCTGGAAGCGTCTGTGGGAGCTGCTGATGGTCTGGCTCCACAAAACTCACCCAGGGAGACCTATTTAGTGGCAATGAACTCATTTAGCTCGAAAACAAACTGTTATTTCAGCCCTGGGGCGGGCCCTGGGTGAGAGGTGCCGGTGTCTGCCTTGCTGATTGGGATCTGCCTCTGGAAAGGGATCCTGGCTCGCTGGGAGCACTAAAAGCAGGTGGCAAGGTAGGATTTCTGGTGGCTCTTTGCCACTCTGGAGAGATTTTTACCTCAGACAATCCCTCCTTGTGGTGCAATGGGGGAGCAAGAGCAAAAGCACAAATAAGCCCCATGATTATACCACCACTTTTTAAAGACTATTTTGAGTTCCATGATTTTTTTTTTTTTTGGTAGTTTGAGTGACAAGAGTTGCTGGAAATCCATCTTTTTTCCTACAAAGTGAATAATTCCTCTTTTTTTTTTTTTCCTGTCCTAGACCCATTTACCCCTGGTGAGTTTTCTGTGTTTTATGTGGTGTGGTGTGACCTGCTCAGAGAGGAGCAGAGCCCTTATCCCTCCATGGCCATATGTTCCTAGAAATAATCATCATTTTCCACCAGGGTCGCTATTTGGGCTCTTCCCTGTCCACTTTGTTGTCCCTGGTTGAGTTTTTATAAATCTGCTGTGGAAATTCTATGGGCTTCACAGGAGAAATGTGTGTCTGGAGGCAGGACTCCTTCCCCACCAACAATACAGTATTGTTAACCCCAATAAAAATCTATTTTGGACATCTGTACACCAAATAAACCCACGGTTTATCCCTTGGCACGTGTTAAAACGGGGAGAAATCCAGTATAAATGGCTGTTTGTTCATTGCCCAGTTGTGCCTACGTGATCCCAGCTCAGCCCCTGCTCCACAGATCCCCTGTGAATCCACAATATTCCCATTTACGGGGCTGCCAGCGGTGCCAGGGCAGGGAGTTAAGAGTGGGGCTCTCTCCCAAGGGATGCTGCAGATGCTCCCAGCAGGAGCTGCGCCTCCTCCCAGGGCTTGGCTTCGCTGGGAAACTCAGGAAAGCCTCAAAGTTGGGATGGATTTGGGATGATGACATAAAATATCCCTCCTGCTGCTCCATCGGTGGGTATTCCTCAGCAACCTCTTCCAGGGGCTTCCTAATTTTATAGAAATCGTTAAGTATTCTATATAAGTTGCTAATTATTCTATATAATCTGCTAAATATGCCATATAAATAGCCAAATACTCTTTATAATTTGCTAAATATCCTATGTAATTTGCTAAATATTCTATATAAAATGCTAAATATTCCATGCAAATTGCTACATGTTCTATATAAGTTGCTAAATAGTCTATATAATCTGCCAAATATGCCATATAAATAGCCAAATACTCTTTATAATTTGCTAAATATCCGATGTAATTTGCTAAATATTCTATATATATGTTGCTAGGTATTCTATATAAATTGCTAAATATTCTATATAATCTGCTAAATATGACATATAAATAGCTAAATACTCTATAGAAATAACTAAATACTCGATATAAGTGTCTAAATATTCTATACAAACTACTGAATATTCTACATGAACTGCTAAATATGATAGGAAAAGATGAGAGGAATTACCTCACTTACAATTAAAATTTTATCATGTTTTCCTTGTAGTCTTCTAATGGTTTAATGCCAATTATTCCTGTATTTTATCAAATTCTATGTGGATTTTTTTTTTTTTTTTTTGCATTCTCTTCCTCTACAAGTGCCTTGAATAGAATAACATAAATTCCTCTCGTGGAATTCTGCCTGCAATTATTTCCTATCAGTCAGCCCCGAGCTTTTGTGTGGCTCTGCTTTCATCTCCTGAGCTGCTGTGCAGACAAATTACGACTCTCAGGCAGGTGCCTGACTCTCTGTGGGATGATCCCTGTGGATACTGCAGGGATTTGGCTGGAAAAATGAAAATATTTCAGCATGAGGCAGGTTGCAGAATTCCTGGGGTTCGTCCCAAGGAGGGAGTTAAGCGCTAAAAGAAAAAATATAAAGTATAAAACCAGATTAACAGAGGAAATTATTGGGATTCAGGATTGGTTTGCAGTGCAGGGAATAAGAGGACTCTGGAAAAGGGGAAGTCATGGAAGGAGAGTGTTTTCCTGGTGGTTTATATCCAGAAATGCTGAAGGCTGCACACTCCTAATCTTGCCTAATTTTTAGTTTATTAAATGTGGGGTTTAAATGCCCTGGGGCTATTTTAAAGAGTCCTCAAAATTCTATTTTCTCAGGGAATATCGTGAACTGCTGCTGTTAGTCCTTAGTAATTAATTAATTTATTTACTTACTGATTATGTTCTCCTCTGAGATAGTAGGGAATTTTTGACTCAGGCCCTGTTCCCTTTCCCTGTTATCATTCCTTGGTCCAGGCAGAGATTCCCAGCTGGAATCACCTCGCAGGGTGAGTCCAATGCTTGCCAGCTCTGCTCCTGGACTGCAGTCGGGGTGATTTCAGCTCACTGTCCTTCTGTGCCAAAAAATTCACACTCCTGATATGGAAATCAGGGATTTTTGGGTCTTTCTGGTAGAGGGAAAGGCTTGACAAGCTCATTTTTTGGTGATTCATCGCCTGTAGGATGGATTTTTAATGTAAATATTGTGTGTCTGGAGGAGAAGGTGGAGTAATGCCATAAATGCATGCCACAAAGTCACCTGAAAATGAGGTTGGTAGGAAGGAGAAGGACAAACAAACCAAAATATTCTCCATTAAATTCTCATTAATCCATTAAACCCCTGGATTTCTCTTTGTCAGCTCCTGCAGATTTTAATTTATTTGTTGTTTCACATCAGCAAACACAATTTTTGAATAAACAAGGCAAATTCCGTCAGGTTACTCTTCAGACATTAATTTGGGGAATTGAACAAAACCCTTAAAAAAAACCTTGAAGAAACACTTATTAAAATTTATGAATAAAATAAATTTGGGCAGATGTGCTTCAGCAGTGTCCCCAAAGAGCCCTGGTGGGACAGGGAACAATGGCTCTTGTCCCCAGAAGAATGGGAGCCCTTGATGAAATGTCAGCATCTCCAGACCTCGCTCTGTGCATCTGCTGCTCAAGTCATGGGGTCTCGTGGGCTCTCCTGGCCAGAATCCCAAAAGGCAGCACGTCAGTTCCACAGCCCAAATATTGATTTAATGGGGGCTCTGCACGTGCAGTTTATTTAGAGTTGATTTGTGTGTTTGTAGAAGTGATATTTGTTTGAGTGTCCCCACATAAGGCTTGTGGTAAATCTAAATATATGAAATAAAATAGGCCATTCTAACTTTTAGATTTTAATTTTTTTAAATGTATTACTCTGTTTTTTATACAAATTTGGCCAATTTTGTTGTGTTATTATCTATATTTAAATATTTAACGGGGTTGAATTTATTTTTGCACATTTTATTTTCTCTACACCTACCAAGCACTTTGTTTTTGTGCACGACCGGCCTTTCCCAACCTGCAATATTTCACCACAGGGAGTTTGTTTTCCTGGGATTCTCGTGCTCATATAACAAGATTCTAAAGCCAAACCAGTGCAGGGCTGGATTTCATAGAAATCCCGCCTGCTTTTAGGGCTCTCCTTCTTCCCAGACGTACATTTGGGGCTAAACTGCCGGGGAAGCAGATGCCAGTCTGCAGATATTAGGAGTTAAAATCTCTTGAGATGTCTTCATGCTCTTAAGGAGCTTCCAGCCCTCTCCAGGAGGATCCAAGGGGCCGGCGAGGGCGGCGCCGGCGCGGGAGGAGAGGGTGAGCGCGGGGTTGGGATCCAGCGTTGGGAGCCATCCATAAATACCAAATCTGGAGCCTTGGGATGCCCACTGGGATTTTGTGGAGGTCTTTTCCAAGGAGGTTATTTGGTGGATGAGGTTTTTGGGGGATCCATGGGGGTAGGGATGAGGGGAGGTTTGCGGGGAGTGCAAACGTTGTGGGTCCGTCACATCCCAAGGAAAGGTTAAGTGGCCTTGTCGTCCTCATTTTACCTCCTGTCTCTGCTGGGTGTGTCCATCCATAGATAAATATACAAAAATTACATCTAAAATACCTATTTTATCCACCTAAAATATCTACTTTATCCACCTAAAATATGTGGTTTATCCATCAAAAATATGTGTTTTCTATAACTCCATAAAACCTGTACACAAATACAGACATCTCCATATCAGTCAGTTGGCCTTCAAGGATGGAGAAGCTTTTAAAGTTGTTTTTCCAGCTGCATTCTAAAGATGGGAAAAAAAAAAAGTTTCACTGCTATTAAATTGTTTTCAGTTTGTATCTGCCAAGCCATGCTCTGCTTAAAGATTTAATAGGGTACAAAGCATCTTTGGGGCATTTTACAATTTTTAAAAAATTAATATCACCTTCTTCTTATTTTTTCCAGATAACAGAGATTTAAAACAGCTTTTACCTTGGGTTTAGATCTAATATTCAAGTGGGGAAAAGGAAAGAGGTGGTTTTTCAGTGGTTTTTATCCTAGGGAGTGTTTTTTTTTGTGGAATTGCTTTATGGAGAAAATTGTAATGGAGGCAACTAAGAGTGTTGTTAAATGAATGAATATTTACCTGCTTTGAGTTTCATATCCACGAAAATATTTTATCTGGAAATGACATTTGGTATTGTTGGGTTTGGTGTTCAGACAAGGCCTTGGCTTTTTTGGGACTGGCAAAATAAAACTCTTGAGCATGACCCAGTTTAACAGCAAATTCCCAGCAACATTCCTGGCCCCAAGGACACCATGAGCCCCATGTCTGTGGAGGTTGATTTTTAAAACTTTGGGTCTTATCCTGGTTTGTAATTCCATTTTTTTCCATGGTTGGGACACTTAAGAGGTTTTTCTCTTCCTTTCTCTGTTGGATTTTGGGATTTTTGGGGTTTTTGGTGTCCAGTGAGGTACTGATGGGAGTGCAGGGTTTCCTTGGCTGAGGTAGCTGGAGAATGTTCCCATCATGGAATGTTCATTGACTTCCCAACCTTCCCTTCCTTTCCAGCCTGGCCAAATGCCCCCGTGGATCCAAGTGACAAGTTGTGTAACTTGACAAAACCCTCTTTTCCCTAGGGAACCACACTGAAAATGGGATCTGAAGGATGAAAAAGGGGAAAATAAGCAACACCACAGGCTGGATCCGGTTGCTTTTTTCCCCGTCTGCAGTGAAAGGGGACTGTGGGAACCATGGGTTGGGATTTTGTGGTGGGATCTGAGGTGGGAACCATCCATAGATGGAGCTGGGCCTCGTTTCTCCCCTCACCTTGAAAGTCTGCTGGCAGTAAAACTTTTTAGCACTTCTAATAATTGAAAAGTCCTGATTTCCTCACTGGAATTAAATGCCTTTTAGTGGATTAGTTTGAATCACATCCACTAAGAGCTTGATCATCTGCCAGCCCCGAGAGTTGGGCCAAAGCTTTGTAAATTAATGAGCTCAAGGTGATTAGGACAGGTTGGGTGCTTTGGACCCTGCACCAAATTGTCCCCGTGCAAGGTGTGGAGCTCTGGGCGTCTGTCACTTCTTTTTCCCATTTCCATTTGGGTTCCTTGGCTGGGAGGGGGTTTTGGGAAGGGATTTTCCTGGCTTGGCTGCCAAAACCATGAAGGGAACCGTGTGATGCCACATGAAAATTGTGTGGAGGTCCCAAAAGTAGAAGCAACATCATAACCAGACTTATTGCTGGGATAATTCCAATTCCAGTCTCAATCCAAGGATATTTATCCTTGTATCGAGGATCAATCCACAGGATGTTTTATGGGAAACCTCTGTGGGAGGGGATTTTAAGTCTTGCAGCCAGGTTTTGTGTGAATGGAAAAATGTCTTGGGACAAATATGTTGGTACATCTTTATTTAAAGGGTGGGATTTCCACAGAGTTTTGTGGATAGTGAGCATCTTCCCCATGGATTCTTGGCTTGGAGTCAAGAGAGGAACTGAGCTTTTATTACCCAACAGGGCAAGTTGTGGGGATGGCTCCAGCACACATTTCATCTGTAATTTCTTTCTAAAAATGTGGTCACTTGCAGCAAAATATGGCTTTCCTTGGAGGCAGGGAAGACTCTGGTGTTTCCTAAACTCTCAGGCGATGGAAAATGAAAAGCGTGCACTGCACACTGAATTCCCACTGGTGTTTGTGGTCCCAAGGACAGTTTGATGGGTTTGAGGGTGAAGGCCTCATTCCCAAGGCTGATCCCACAGCTGCCTGCTGCTTTGCATCCTGCATCTTCAGGAAATGAGAGCAATTCCAAACCACTGAGTTTAGTTTAAACTCAGTTTCGTTTTTTTAGTTTAAAATTCCTGATGTGCATTGATGCCTGTCTTTATCTTCAGTTTTTCCTTCTGATCAACGCCCATGGAAGAGGGCTGGAATTAGAGAATTCTTTCCAATCCAAACCCTTCCATAACTCGTATTATCATTGCTTTTCCTCACAGAAATTTTTCCTCATAGTCCTTCCTGTGTTTCTCTGAGTGTGGTTTATGCTGTTGGGTATCAGAAGCTTTCTGGAGGGGGGATTATTTTCAAGGTGATCTGTCCTGAAAAGATCCCATGTGCTTCCAGCAGCTGTCAGCAGGATCTGGCAGGGCGGGCCAGTGCCCTTGGGTCTGTCTGAGCTCTGTTGGATTTTTCATGTTATTTTGAACTGGTTTGGGTAAGAATTTAATATCTGCTTATTGTTTTCAAATCAAAAATTCCTGCAGCTCACCTGACTGTATAATACAGCACTTCCTGAGCTGGTTTTGGGTCTCTGATGTGTAAAATTGAGCACTGAGATTGCTTAAAGAACACATCACCATCACCAGGTCTGGGCTGCTGGTGGTGAGAGAGAAATCTCCTGAGTCCAGCCCTTCATGGGCGGAACCTTCTGTGGCAAATCCTGGGGCGAGAATTTGGATTATCCCTCAAGTCAGACCCCACCTGCAGAGCTGCCTCTGGAGAAGGGAAGGCTCCAGGCAGAGCTCAGAGCCCCTGGCAGGGCCTGAAGGGGCTCCAGGAGAGCTGGAGAGGGGCTGGGGACAAGGGATGGAGGGACAGGAGCCAGGGAATGGCTCCCCCTGCCAGAGGGCAGGCATGGATGGGACATTGGGAACTGGGAATTCCTGGCTGGGCTGGGATTCCCAGAGCAGCTGGGGCTGCCCCTGGATCCCTGAATTCCTGGGAGTGTCCAAGGCCAGGCTGGAGCAGCCTGGGATGGTGGAAGGTGTCCAGGTTGGAAGTGGATGATACCCATGTCCCTTCCCACCCAAACCATCCCAGTGTGGCTGGAGGCTGCATCTCCCACCCCATTCCGTGTGCTCCAGGTATGGGAAACGAGCAGCTCCTTGGGGATGGCTGGGCTGGGAGCTCCTGCCAGAACCTCTCTGTGTCTGTGCCCTGATTTAAACACATACCCAAAGAGCCCACACTGGGTTCCTGCTCCAGAGCTGACGGGGTGATAAGGTGGGAGCTGATGGGGTGATAAGGTGGGAGCTGTGCCTGGAGCTGGACATTGAGGTTCCTCTGAACCCTCAGGGTAGCACTGGAAAAATGCTCTTTTGTTCCCAGTTTTGCACAGGAAGCTCATTTTGGCTTCTTTTAATATCACAGCTCGATCTGGCAGAGCTTCAGCTCCATGACCTCATATCTCTGGCACAGAGCGCGGCTTGGAGCTCCACAAAGCAGCCCCTGATAATAAATGAAAAATGTGAAGTATCTGTAAGTCTGTCATAACAGGAGGAGGTTGTACAGCACATTTTTTATTTCTTCTCTTCTGCTTTGAGGTGAAAAATGAATTTTTCTGAGCTGTGATCAGGATTCCAGATGATGAGGGGGGGAAGTTCTGGGTTTTGCTCTGTCCCCTCTGTGGCTGTTGGGGCTGAAAATCCACCCGATCTCCCAGAGTGGTGCCTCCACCTCCACATTTATCAGGGAATTGGAGCCATGAGGGGTGAATGAATGGATATTTTCATATTTATGTTCATATTTATGGCTGCCTTCCATAAATTTAGGAAAGGATCTTAAAGCTCATCCCATTGGATTATCCCTCAAGTCAGACCCCACCAGGCCTTGCAGTTCATTGTCCTGGGCCTGGGTACCCCAGGCCAGGGCCTCACCACCCTCACAGGAAAGGTTTTTTCCAATATCCCATCTAATCCTCCTCTCTCTCAGGCTAAAGCCAAAAGTTGTGGCTGCCCCTGCATCCCTGGCGGTGCCCAAGGCCAGGTTGGATGGGGCTTGGAGCAGCCTGGGACAGTGGAAGTGTCCCTGCCATGGCAGGGCTGGTTTGGGATGAATTTTAAGTCCCTTCCAACCCAAACATTCCATGGTTCCTTGATTTTTTTCTTATAATATGAATCATGGTATTAAAATATAAGACAATTATAATAACATGCAATTAGATATAACAAGAAATTATATTTTCATCTATAATCATTGCAACCAGCTCTGGCCTGCTGGCACTGCCAGCTGCAAGCCTTCATTTCCAGCTATGACCAGAGCTGACCTCACTCCTGAGTTGGCTGGAAGTGCTCAATGCTCACAGAAAGAAGAAAATTTCTTTTTCTAAATATCTTTTTCCGTTATTAGTTTGAGATATTTACACAATTAGACATCATGGAAGTTAAATTAGTGTTTCAGTGCCAAAAACTCTGTCTGCTGGTGAGCCTGGTCATTGTATTAGCAAGTAATATATATTTTTATCTGTAATATCCTTGGAAAGGCCATCATTCCCTAAAGGAATCCTGGCCTGATTGATTTTTTCCATGAGGCCTCAGTGACATATAAAAAACATTAATTAAAATAGTGGCACAAATAATAATTTGGAATTCCTTTTATCACACCTGTTTCCATGTATCCTCTGGACCAGTGGGATTTTTGAATTTCCAGCCCATTTTCTAGTCAGTCTGTTGGCTTTAGGGAGCAAATTTTTATCATGTTTTAATCTAGGCTGTTTTAATTTAAGTTTTTTTCTTTTCTGTAATGTTGTGGATGGGCCAGGTTGTGCTCTCTGCTCTATCTTGCATAGTCTGTGCTGATCCAGGGGCCACCCTTTGGTATTCCCAAAATTCCTACACCCTTCTGGAGGTTGTTTCTCAATGATTAGGCACCAAAAAATAAATATAGTAAAATATAATTGTGTCAGCATATTGCTTGAGTTGGGAAACAAAACCATACAAAGCTTTGGTACAAATATTTTAAATTTAAATGGGTTTATTTTGTCTTAAATGTTCCTTTGTGGTTGTTTTGGTAAAATCATGGAAGTGTTGTGGAATGATTTTCTTGGAAGTCTCTTTTCTCTCAAGGAAAAGCAGGAAGAGGTGCCCTTGGAGGGTCATTATTTAGAGTGGTATTCGTTACTGTCAGCATGGAAATAATTGGCAGAAAAGGTCCATTTGTGAGAAATCAGCAGCTGAAAAATCTGAGTATTTTCAATGTTTCCCTGGTCAGACATGGATTCTTCCAGAATCTGGGGCAGGATGAGAGCAGAGATCAGATCTGATGGAAACCAATAAATCACGGGGAACACGTCAGCAGTGACACAGGGAAAGTTATGGATCGTGGCCTGTGGAATTCCAGGTGATTCATGAGGGAAAATGGAGCCATGGTGAAATCGGGGGGGGGCACATTTTGGGACTCTTCTGTGCTTTTAGTGTGTTCTGGAGGTGAGTGTTTGAGGCAGATGAGTTGGAGCACGATTTTGAGGGATTCTTCATATAAGATAACATCTCTGAGCTGGCAGACTCCTGAATTCCTGGTGACGTTCCAAAAAAACCTTGGGAAAGTGGACTTGGCCATGCCAAGGGGATGAGGCATTCAGATCTAGCATGGGGCAGGGCAGATGAGGAGAGGTTTAAAGTTTAATTAACACCAAGGAGGGGTTTGGTTTTAATTGATGTGCCACAAAAAGCTTCTGTTTTCCTCATTTGGTTATGGGGTGAGCTGGAAAGATGTGGTGGCCTAAAGGGGCTCCAGGAGAACAGGAGAGGGAATTTGGACAAGGGATGGAGGGACAGGAGCCACGGAATGGCTCCCACTGCCAGAGGGCAGGGATGGATGGGACATTGGGAATTCCTGGCTGGGATGGAATTCCCAGAGCAGCTGTGGCTGCCCCTGGATCCCTGGCAGTGCCCAAGGCCAGGCTGGAGCAGCCTGGGACAGTGGGAGGTGTCTCTGCCCATGGCAGGGGGAGGAATTGATGCCTTGAGGAGGCTTCCCAAAGAACAGAGCTAGAGAATAAAGCAGGGATTCATTCCAAGGATCTCCTCCATGGATCCACCTGGGGCAGCACAAGAGCCCAGCCAGGGCTGCACCCAAAATGACCCAAAATGGCCCCAAAATGCACGAGCGCTGCCGGGGTCTCTCCCTGGGATCAGTTCTGCTCCATTTGCACCTTGCAGTTCAGTGTCCCATTCCAGCTTTAGCCCAGGCACTCCCACCCTGCTTGTTTTTCTCTCTTTTCAGAAGGCTTCAAATGTGCTTTTTATACATTCTTACAAAACTCCTAAGTTTACACTTTACTCATTGGTCACGAGAAACAAACAAAGTGCTCATTGCAATAGGCAGCTGCAGGTTTCTCTTATTGATCCTTCTTTGTTTCTTGGTTTCTATATCAAAGACCTTGGTAGAAAATTCTTTCAGGGCTACAAATGGGTCCTCTTGTCAAACTTCTCTGTGGCTCACAGAAGTTGCTGTAAAACCTCTTCCACAGTTTGCGCTCCTGGGCTGAGATTTGGATCATTTGTCCTTGGTGCCCAGCTGGAGCAGGAATTGTTTTGTCTCCCTGCTCTGTGCACAGAGCTCAGCATCCCTTAAACATTATTCCTTTACACTAAAGCAGCACAGAGCCTGAAACACAGAAAAGCCAAACCTGAGGCATCAGGAAGGGATCACCTTTAAGGTTCTTCCCACCCAAACCAGTCTGGGATTCCATCAAAATTGTTCCAAACACTTGGGTTTGTCTCCATCCTGGACATCCCATTTCCTTCCCAGCTCAGCTCCTGCTCCCTTTCCCTGCTGATCTCAGGCAGTGTCCAGCCCTTTATCCTGGCACCTGGGTGTATTTATTGGGCTTCACTCCCCTGATTTTTATGTTTATTTTCATTTTTTAGTTTTATATTACCCAAACAAGGGTTTTCCATTCTCATGGGCACTGGGTGTAGGCCCGTGACCCTCAGGACTTATTTCATGAGCATCCCAGGAAGATTCTCAATTATTTTCCCACCCCTTTTCTTCTGAGCCCATTTTTAGGAAGCTTTATTCATGCCAGCATTATTTCTGCCACAAACCAGAAATATTCTGCTTATTGTGACTAAAATGCTGTTATTCTGGAAAAATTCCTGCTATCCAGGCACTGTAGTTTCAGGGAAATTCACTTTTTCTATCCTTGCGCCCTGTTATTTGCAGTTAACCCTGAATAAAAATGGCAATTAATCCATGAGCTCCAGGGAATTGTTTCTGGTGCGTTGAAGAAACAATTGGATGAAAAAAAAGAATGAGAACCTCCAAAAACTCCTAAAACCCACCATAACTGAAAAAATAACTGGAAAATAACTGAAAAAACAAGAACAAAATAATCCTTTTGTGACATTGCTTAAAAATTATAAGGTTTATTTTGGGGTGAAATCCATTAGAATGTGAACCTGATTCTCTGCTGGCAGAACTGTTGAGTAGCTTGGTTTATTTTATTTACTAAATAAATATTGAATATATAAAAATTATTTATTTATTAAATAAATATTAATATTAAATATTAAATAAAATTTAAATAAATAAATTAATCTATTCACTCTTACTAAAAATAAATTTGTGCCTCAGCTTTCTGACCTGCTGGCAGACAATTATGGGTCACAGGGATATTTTCCTGTTTAGCTGTGGAACGTAACGGGATTTTTCATTATAATATTGTGATGTGCCCATACTTTTACATTGTGATAAATACACATTAAAATTTATTGACAGTGTTTATCTACAAGGGAAATGCAGGGAGGGTAATGAACTTGTGTAAAAATTGAATTAAAAATTAAATATACAAGGAAATGGATACTGAGGGAATGAAACATCCCTACTTTATTCCTGGAGTTTTCTGCAGTTAATTCACTTTATAAAGAGTTTTCTCCAAACTGAACTTGGAACAGCAAAATTGTTCTTTTCAGCATCAGAAAAATGAGTTAAAATTAATTCAGTTGTACAGAGCATTTTGCCCATCTGTACATTGTTATGACATAAATGAAAAGGAATCACTTTCTGCACAAGGGTAAAGAATTTTCTGTGGGAAGGCACCTACACTGCTCAGCTTTCCAGGACATTTATGTGATAAAAAACAGGGAGAAATCCAAAATTTCCATCTCAGGAATATCCACTGAGACCCCTCATTGTGGTGTTGGAAGTTTGAAACCGCTAAAATGGGGATGGAGTTTTACAGATTCCCATCGTGCTGGGGATGAGTTTTCCCTGAAGTAGCCTTTTTTTCATCATCACGTTGGAAAAATAAAGGAATTAAATGGCTTTTTCTGAGAGGAAGAGTGGCAGTTAATTTACCTTGGAATTCAAATAACTGGAAATTCTTATGGAGCAGAGGATTTGTTTTGGGTTCTGCCGGGTTTTGTTTCTCTGGAAAAACTAATGAAAATCGTCATGAATTAAGGATTTGTTTACTCCGTGGATTAACCACAGCTGAAAGCACGTTAATTAGTCAGTTCTCATTTGGGTTTATTGCATATTATTTAGTGATGTGTAGCTTTTCTAATTTATACCAAAATAAAGCATATATTGAAACTGGAGTATGAGAACCTCGAGTAAAGCTTTTGGAGGAAAATATCTGAAATTTGGTGTCACAGGATAGAAAATACAAAATCCAGGTGAATTTTGCTCTTTAAATATAACTAATGATGGCAATTTCTGCAAAGAGATTTACGGCAAAATCTGTTACAGTCCTTATGGAGCAAAGGGTGGCAGCAGAAATTATAAAATAGAACAAGAAACTTATTTATTTGGATTCACACAAACATGAGCTACTTTATCAAGATAAAAATGAGAACGAGGTACTTATCTAAAGGATCCTTGTAGGAGGCTCGGGTCCTTGGTCATTAGATTTTACGGAGATGTCGGAATTGTACAGCCGGGAATGGCCAAGCCATCCCCAATTCCCAGTTATTTCCCTGAGGGTTGCTGTGGCATCTTCTCCAGCCTGGTTTGAGATGTGCTCTTTGGAAATGTGGAAAGCAGAGGTGTTGTCCTCCTAAGTGTCCTCTCCTTTTGTGGCTTCCCTGGATTTTTGGTGCCTTGTGCCAAAGGGAATTCACGCGTGGGTCGGGAAATAAAAAATGGGATGAACTCTGAGTGAACTGCCAGGGGAAGGGAGCCCTTCCATGGCCTCATCCCTGCGTGTCCAGGGCTGGAAAAAGGACACATGGTGTTCGTTAACTGCTCTGTGCATATATTAAATTATTTGGGGGAAAAACACAGCATTACAGCGGGAATTGGGAAAACCGTGATTCGTTAATATCGCGTAACTGAGGAGAGGCAAGGAATAATAACGGTGCAGTCAGCGATGGGTCAAAACACTCCCCAGAGGGGAAAAGGCTGAAATTTTGGCTGTGTTCATAACAATAAGGCCTCATTTGCGTGAGGTGACGTTGGCGGGGCTGAGCCGTGGCGCCGCACAGAGCTCGCTCCGGGCGCGGCTGCGGCTCGGTGCCTAATCTAGCATGGCAAATGTGCGAGGTGATGTCCCAGAGGAACTGTCACAAATCCCGCCGGAGAGGCATCAGGAGAGCGGGGACACAATGGTGCAGATTGATGTCTGGCTTTATTAAAGCACAGTTTGGCGCAGGAGGGACAAACTCCCCCCTTTCATGTCCCCGTCAGCCTCTAATCAAAGAGTTTCTTATCAATACTTCTGGCGCAAAGATACTGAATGCAGAATTGCAGGGGAAAAAAATATCTTTTGGAGGTGCCCTTTTCACCAATTAGATCAGGAGATGTCACTGGGCTGGGGTTTAATTTGGCCCGAGCACGCTTGGTTAATTGGGTAGAACTCATTTTTGTAATCAGGAGGGTTCGGGGCTTTGGTGCTCTGCTTTGGCCGCCCCCCAATTATTCCCTGTAACAGTCTCACAGCCAGAGCCAGAATCCTGGCTGTTGGAAAATGATGGGATTGTTTGGAGACCTATTTTCCCCATCATCCCAATGACCCTCCCTTGTCATTTTTTACTACTTGAAATATTTGTTGCTGTAGCACCAATAAAATGCTCCAGGAATTTACTCAGGATGACCTTGGACTCAGGGGCTGTTCCTTTGATCCTTTAAAAATACTGAGGGTCCTCCTGCTCCCAAGGTTGTCCCAATTTTCTTGACTTAGTAAAAATGTAACCTTAAAACCTCATCCCATTCTGCTTAAAATGCTACAAGCTGAAATATGGACTAGAAAAAATGTTTTCTTGATGGGTTTCATGTCTTGGTTGCAGCTTAGATAATTTTCCAGCTCTTGTCATAAGCACAGAATGCATTCTCTGGGTTTTTTTATTTCCTTTGTTTCTTTGGCATTGTTTGGCTTCATTTTATTTGCTCACACTGCAATATTCTTTCCCTTTCTCCCAGTAACTGGGATGCTCTTGCTTGGTTTAAGTAGGAAAGATGGTCCAGGATGATCCCAATTGCTGTTTCCACACGGAGCAAAATTTAATTTCATGCATAGACTCTGTTCCTTGGGACTTCATTTTGTTTGTCCCCAGGACATCACCACCCTGCCCCCTTCCAGTGCTGTCACCAACCCTGGACCAGCAGCCACAGCCTCCCTGTCCTGAAATTCCTCCCCTGGATGTTCCCCTTCCTCCTTTGCCGCAAGAGTTTCCCAAGGAGGAGGAAAGCAGTGTGTGATCCACAGAAATCTCATCCCTGCCTTGGGGAGAGGAGCCCTTTCAGCTGCCCCAGTCAACTCAAATATTTATTTAGGGAATAATTTGGCCACTGGAACTCAGCAACTGGAGGTTTTTGCTTCTTATTAGCAGGAAAATCCCAGGATTTCTGTGCTCACGCATGGTTTCCTTATCCTGTCTGCGTGGAGCCGGGCTGTCTGGGGGCTCTCTGTGCACTGAGGTCAGCCTGTGTGCCGAGGGGCTTCCAAAATTCCCAAACTGAGCAAAATCCTGATCCCCCATATTCCTCCAGGCTTTCTGCCCTCTTTGCCTCTCATGCAAAAACCCAGGAGTAGGTCTTGAAATGATCTGTTGGATCATCCAGGTCCATCTTCCTGCTGATTCAGAAGTGTTCATGGTCACAGGTTTGAATATTCTGTGCAATTAAAAGGAAGGAAAAGTAGTGTCCCTGCACCACACTCATGGAGTAAATGGGAATGAATTATCTGTAACTTGGAATATTTCACCTGCTCAGATTGACAATTAATTTGCAGAAATTATATTTTCTTATAGAGTGGCTGAACTGTAAGTTCACTTTCCTCCCCCTGTCATTAATGCCAAATATTAAGTGTCTTAGATATTCCAGAAAAATATATTTATTCCATCCTTGTGTTTTTCTAAAGCCGAACTATACTGAGGATGAATAGAAGTGACATTTTACCCCAAATCATTAAAAGATGGAAGAATTTAAGAAACGTTTCACTGGTGGGACTGAAAATATTTGTGATTCAGGTTGAAAGTAGAAGCCAAGTGCTGGCTGTAAAACAACCTTGGAATCACATCCTGTGAAAGATTAAATTGCATCCGAGGGAAGGCGGCGCGAGAGGGAACATATTGTGCCCCCCTTCACTTCCCCAGGTCCAGGGCTTTTAGCTCAATGAACTCCAGGCTTTGTAATTAGCAGCCAAGGCGATTAGATGGGCCACGTTCCTGGGAGTAATTAGTGCACTAATTGTGTTTGATTGTTTAATTACTCTTGCTCACTGTAATTGAGGAGAGGCAGCGAACCCCTCTGTGAGAGCTCCGAGAGGTTCTTTGGATACAACAGCTTTACCATGTCCCATTTTATGGGGAAGGGGATGCACATTTAACCATTCCTGGGGTGAAACTGCCAAGAAAATCCCCTAAATAGCACATGGAAAAAAGCTGGATTTGGAGGCAATTAATAAAAATTCCAATTTTTTTTTTTTCATAACCTTTTGATGTGTGTGGTGGGAACCAAAAGAAATAAATAGAATAGACACAAAAAGGCTGAGCAGGATAAAGAGGAAGTGGAAAAAGGCAATTAGAGCTGGAGAAGTTGCAAATAGTCCTTGGGATTGTTGTCTGGGATCCAGCACAACTGCTAGATGGAAAACGTTCCATCGCCATTCTTATTTGTCTTTGGACAGTGATGACACAGGTAGACAGCTGGGCTTGGATTTGGAAGCTGGAGGGAGATGAAAACTCACCCAAATATTGTAAATTCAGTCATGGAAAGTCCAACCTGTATCTTTGTGTGACCTGCAAGAAAGGCAGGAGGAAAATCTGCAGCGTTATTTGGGAAAGCCACACTGGGGGTGTGCATGAGGGAATTCCTGGAGGGAAGACTGCCTCCAGGAACAGCTCTTCAGCCTCATCAGGCTGCTCAGAGTTCCCTTGGCTTTGTTTCCCACTGAGGAATAACCACCCTGAGGCAGAGGAAGGACGGCCCAGCAGAACAGAAACAGCCTCGGTGGTTTCTCACAGATGGCACTGCCTGGCCATGCTGCGATTGCTGCTTTAGGCCTCAGAAAGCCTCCTGCCCGCTGAAAGGGAACTTTTCCTGGCTTTTGCAGGCTCGTTTCACTCAAGGAAGAGTTGATTTAGGGAGCTCTGAGATGGAGGTCCTTCCAAGGGGAAGGATAAGAGGAAATGTCAGGATGAAATTAGTTGGAACCTTGTAGGAACTTGGAGGGGTGGCCCAGACAGAGAGGAGGAGATGGAGGAGGAAGGTTGAGATGAGCTGTCAGCAGAATCATCAACCTCCTCCTGTGAGGGAAAATCATCAGCCTCCCACCAACCAGGCAACTTCCCACTGTGCTGGAAATCCAGGGAGAGCAGGGAAATGCTCCATCTCCCCCTGGAGCAAGGTGGAGGGCCCTGAACGCCACAGCCTGTGCCATACTAGCATGAGGAGAACCACAGAAATAAACATGAATCGGGAATTCCTTCCTGCCTGGCTTTGGCTGAGTGTTTGCATAGGAAGATTTGGTGTCTGACTCCCTTTCCCCCCCTTTTTTTTTCCTTCCTGGAATGGTGTTTTTACTGCAAAGCTGCAGCTGGCCCAGCTCGGGGGTTTGGTCATGGTCAGCCAGCTGAGCCTGAGGAGGACAGAAGGGACAAAGCCATCCTTAAAAATAACTGTCCCCTCCATCAACACTTCTCCCCTAAACCCAGAGCCCTGATATCCAGCCTCCTCTCTGGGGAGGGTTGGGACCTTCCATTGTCCCCACTGCCGGTGCCAACGAGGCCGAGATGTCCCCTCCCTAATGAGACCTGACAAGTGGGCAACTGGGCAGCTGCTGGGGGCCTCCCATGGCTCGTTTGCACCGTGGTGGGGCAAAGGCCAGGCCGGAGTAATCCAGAGTGGGAGCTGTAGGAAAGGCATTTTGTGCTGTTCTTGTGAGCCAGCAAAGGCCTCCTGATGATAAGGAAAGCCCCAAATCTCTCCTGAGGAAGACACCAAGGTTGTCACCATGGAGAGGTGATGAAGGAGAGAAAGTTAAGAGATATGGACTCCAGCTGGCTCACAGAACGACGTGGCTCCTTGTTCACCTACTGAGGACTTTGTTTCTTTCTTACAATCAATGGGCAGTGAATGTGTCTGTTAAGTAAATGTAAATATCTTGAAAATTATAAAAGCAGCATGTTGCTATAATAAATCCCTCTCTCTTGCACCCTTGTGATGGAGTCTTGGTGTTTTGCGCTGTGTCGCGCTCAGGGAACGGCCTTCCCGCCCCTGAGGCCCCACTGGAGCGGGGCAGATGGAGTTAACAGGGATGGGATTTCTGTGCCAGCACCCAGGCCCTCTCACAACCTGGCTGCATGATCCAAATGATCCAAACCCAAACGTGGGACTTGTTCTCGGATTCTCTGCTGGTCACAGTGACCCCAAGATATGTCCAACTCTCTTTTCCCAGCTCGAAGAAGGAGTCAGAGCTCTTCAGTTCTCGGTCTCAAGGTTGTTTATTGTTCCTTATCTATAAAATTATTTCTCCTGTCCAGCCCAGGTCCGCTCAGCAGGACAGACAGAGGCACTCTGCCTGCCCCAGGGCTGTGTTATCTTTTTATACTAAAAACTACCTGTACAATATTTACAATTCCTTCCCAATGCCCATCACCTGTGTTAGACAGTGAGCTTCCACTCTAAACCAATCCCAAAGTGCCACCATCACAGCAGAGGATGGAGGCCAAGAAGAAGAAGGAGAAAGGCTGGACACACCCAGATTCCTCCATCTTGCCACATGAACCCCCATTCTAAAAACCCCAAAATCTATTTTTCACCCCATGATAAATTCACTATCATTCTACTTAAACTGTTGTGGCTTGTAATCCTTCATCTAAAGGTTGGTCATCATTTTTTCCAAGGCCTAAATCAAAGGCACAGGGGTCTTGGGCTCTGTGCCAGGGTCTCTGCCATCCATCCAGGGCAGCCAGAGGAATTTCCTGGGTTCTCACAACTCGTGTGACCGTGTCCCACCACCCCATTCTGAGTGGGCCATGCCGGATTCCGTTAAGCTGGGATGAACACTCGGCTCTGCACAAAGAGCTGAGGGAATTCTGAGGGAAAAAATATTTGCCTGTGCCTTGTATCTGCTCTGCCAGCAGAGGTTTAGCCCTGGAATAGGTGGTACTCCACCAATAATTCTTGAAAATAAAAGTTTTGGGCAAAGTTTGGCTGTTTCAGCTGGAAGTCCCGGATAAAGGGAGTTTGGGAGTGAACGAAAAACCCTTTACGCCCTTGGTGAAGCTTCTTAGGGCATATAGGATTCCTAAAGAAAACCCACCATTGCAGAAAATTAGAGTTTTGTAGGATTTTGGGAACCAAACCAAATTTTTGCAGGTTTCAAGACAGTGCATCCATAGCTATATATTTATGTTGCCTTCCTTACATTTTATTTTTATGGGTGAGTGTAACACCAGAGAAAATGAGTGTGCTGAACATTGAATTAGTATATAATTAATTGAGTATTTAATATGTAGTTTTTGGATATTGAGTTTTTAAGTGTTTAATATTACTTTAATGCAAAGTATTTTTGCTGCTCCACTCTCTGTAATCGTCATTACCTTAGATGTTACCGAATATTTGCCCCCCATGGAAGACAGAGCTATGTGTACCCCTGTGTTCATACTCAAAATATTAATGGAATATTAAATATTTAGGTTTTTGGCACTGGATATTTTCGTATTTGCAGAATTTCCTGTTTTTTCCCTACCTGTGTGCATGGAATGAGCAGGTGGAATGTGCTCATGGTGACAATAATGGTGCCAGGTGCTTGCCATAGAAGGACTTCCCTAAATTACGTGGTTTTAAATTTTGGCCCTGCTTGCCTTGCTCTGGACAATTCTCTGACCCAGAGGATTTTAAATTTGTAATTCTTTGCCTGTAATTAAACCTGTTTCAAACAGAAAACAGAGGTGGGGCAGTGAAGTCTCTCAGTTCATTCGCGGTTTCTTGCCACTCATTAGGAGCTGGCAATTAAGGTCCTTGCCATTAGCAGAGAGAGGATGTGGATGTTTTTAGGGAGCAGCTGGAGGGTTTCTGACACCAGCCACTTTTCCAAACCGATGGCTGAGTGCTGCCACAGAGGATTTGGAGAGGGGCTGGGTGAGCAGTTGGTCCCACAAAAGGGACACTGGGAAAACCAACGTCCCCAGCTGCAGGGCTTTGATCAGTTCTGCAAAAACAAAAGAGTTTTGTGCCTCGGATGAGCAAACCCAACAAATTCTTGTCTCTTTGGGAGGAATTCCTGCCGTTATTTCAACCTTGCTGTGCTTTAACTTAAAATATCACTATAATGGTTGGATGTGATGATATTGGAAGTCTTTTCCAACCTTGACTCCATGACTGTTTGTCCTTTATATTGAAATTTTTTAATTATTGATGAGAGTTGGAGTTGAGCTGTGATGAGCTCCTCTTTTTGGCAAGTGAATCCTTTTTTTTTTTGGTGCTGTAGCTCAGGATCAAATCCTCATTTTTTGCTCCTGGTGATCTCACTGCAAACTGCTGATGTCTTAAAATGAAGAGTGGCGCTTGTGAAACCTTCCTGGTGTTGTTTGGGATAAAAAAAAATAGTCCCAAATTCCAAATTCTGCCTCCAGATCCCACATGGACCCATTTCTTTCATCTTCCACGTGGTTAGGAGAGGTTTGTTTTATTTCCTGTCTGCTTCTAATCAGGATTTCATTCTCCCCTGGCTGAGAGGGATCAGTGGAGTAAATCCAAAATTCCCTCTTCATAAGGTTAAAGCAACAAAGTTTAAAGCACCGGGCTGTGTGTTATCTTTTTTCCTCATATTTTTTATGGATTTCACTGTGTTTTAATAAAAAAGCTGTTTGCAGATAACAGCAGGGACAATGACAACCTTTGTGCTGCAGATCCTGGGTGGATTTCTGCTGTGGGACAAACATTTGGAAGTGACATCCCCAACCCCATCATATCTTTCCTGAAAAAAAAAATTCAACAACAAAAAAAAATATTTATTAGGTAATAACCACCACACATTCAGAGCTGCTTAGGAATTATCTTGGTGTTGCAGATCTTTTGGTTGGTCAGGATGGAAAAACTCATCCCAGCTCTGTGTGTTCTGGGTGGATTCCAAAGGAAACCATCGGCTCCAGCCGGGCTCAGCAGCCGCATCCTTTCAGGATTTTCCTGTCCTGTTTGATTTTAGAGGCACTTTCATAAATTTTTAAGGGTTTCTCATAATCTGGGCTGTGCATTCAATGATTTTTTTAGCTTTGTCTGCCCCTGGGTGGTTCCCCACAGCCTGGGATAGGGATGGTCTCAGGAATGGTACCACAGTGGTTGTTGTGCTTTAATTCGTTCCCATCAGTCAGGGACTTGGAAAAAAATACACCAAATTATTGATTAATGGCTTTATAAAGGGAATAAACCCCTTTGGAGCATGGACGAGGAAAATCCAATGGTGACTTTGCAGCTCGGAGATGGAGGCTTTTCCAAGAGGAAATGCCAAGACAAAATCAGCAGGAACCTCGTAGGATCATGGAGATGTGGCCCAGCCAGTGAGGGGGAGTCAGGAGGAAGGTGGGGATGAGGTGTCAGCAGAAGCACCAACCTCCTGTGGGACCAGCCAACTTCCCACTGCACTGGAAATCCAGAGAGATCTTTTCTCCACCTTTTCCAGCAACCTAAATGTGCTGTGTGGGATGGGGTTTTACAAATCAGAACCAACCCACTGACACTGACAGGAAAATCTGGACAAATTTGGATCCAAAGAGAAGAAACGTTGCTGTTTTCTCCTGAAAAGCAGCATAGAACCAGATTAACAGGGACATTTTAGCTCCATATTATCCATTCCCTTTAGCTCCATATTATCCATTCCCTTTAACTCCATATTATCCATTCCTTTTAACTCCATATTATCCATTCCCTTTAACTCCATATTGTCCATCCCTTTTAACTCCATATTTTCCATTCCCTTTAACTCCATATTTTCCATTCCCTTTAACTCCATAGTATCCATCCCTTTTAACTCCACGTTTTCCATTCCTTTCAGCCATGCCGTATCCTTGTGGATTCAAGTGTTTCACCTGCAAAAAGGCCTCAGATAATTATGATTTTGGTGTTTCTTGATGCCAAAATTACCAGAGGAGTGGGAGGCTCTGGGATTGGAAAAGACCTCAGATAATTACGATTTTGGTGTTTATTGATGGCAAAATAACCAGAGGAGTGGGAGGCTCCTGGGTTGGGTCGTGGGGACGAGGTGGTGGCCAGGTCTTTATGGGTTTGCTCTGCTCATCCTTGCTCCCTGCCAGAAAAGAGGGATTGGCCATGGGAATGGCTGCCCAGGGAGGTGCTGGAGTCACCATCCCTGGAGGTTTGTAAGGACAGCCTGGATGTGGCCCTCAGTGCCATGGTTCACCATTTGGCTTCTGAGAAGGTGGCAGCACCTTGAGAAGGGATTGAAAGTGCCCCAGAAGTGCTGCCAGGAGAGCAATTAAGGAATTAGGCCTCGTTTGGTGAGATAAATTAGGACAGAGGCTGCTGCTCAGAGCTGGAGGGGCAGCAAAGTGGTTTTGTTCCCTCTGGGGCCGTGAGCCTGCCTGGAACAGGAGCAGCTCTTTCCCTCGGCGGGACAAGGGGGTGTCGGTCACGGGTTGGACTCGCTGATCTCAGAGGTGTTTTCCAGCCTGGATAATTCTGGCGTTCTGTGCCTCTGCCCAGGTGCGGATTCTCGGCCGCCGCATGAGCAGGTCCTGGCCGGGCCATGGCCTGGCCACCAAGGCTGCTCCTGCTGTTCCTGCTGTTCCTGCTCCTGCTGCTGCCCGGGCGCGCTCCGGCCGCGCGCAGCCGCGACTTCACCGCCAAGGACATCGTCTACCTCCACCCCTCCAGTAAGTCACCTCCCCTGACACCCCGAGGCGTTGTGAGGGTCCCCAGGACGAGGTGAGAGATGGGAGTCGACTCCACGTTCTCAGAAGGCTGATTTATTATATTATGATATGATATTATATTAAAAGAAATTGTATACTAAAACTATACTAAAGGAAGAGAAAGGAGACATCAGAAGGTGTCACGGACATGTTTTATGAAAAATCCTTTCCTTAGGATCTTTCCTCCTGAGAAGCTGAGAGGCCTCAGGAACAAAATGTACCCAATGGTTATCTGCTGCTGTGGGATGCAACAGGTGCATCTGGGATTGGGCTCATGTGGTTGTTTCTAATTAATGGCCAATCACAGCCCAGCTGGCTCAGACTCTCTGGTCAGTCACAAGATTTTGTTATTATTCCATTCCCTTTCCTTGCTGGCCTTCTGATGAAATCTTTCCTTCTATTCTTTTAGTATAGTTTTAATATATCATTTTCTTTTACTATAATATATGTCATAAAATAATAAATCAGCCTTCTGAAACAGAGAGTCAGATCCTCGTCTCTTCCCTTGTCAGGGTTCCTGCAAATTCCACATTTGGTGAGCCCCAAGTGAGGAACATTGCCACAAGAAGGCTCGGCAAGAATGAATAATAAAATCTCGTGACACTCTCAGAGAGTCCAACACAGCTGGCTGTGATTGGACATTAAATTTAAACAATTCACATGCTGGGTAAGCAGTTCTCCAAATCACATTCCAGAGGAGCAAAACATGGAGAAGCTGAGGCTTCTCATCTTGCCAGGGAAGGGGGTGATGAGGAGGAGAGTGAAGATGTGGCCCTTGGGGCTGTCGAGGTTCAGAGTGCTGATAAATGTGACCTGTTCACCATTTGGCTTCTGAGAAGGTGGCAGCACCTTGAGGGGGGATTGAAAGTGCCCCAGAAGTGCTGCCAGGAGAGCAATTAAGGAATTAGGCCTCGTTTGGTGAGATAAATTAGGACAGAGGCTGCAGTTCAGAGCTGGAGGGGCAGCAAAGTGGTTTTGTTCCCTCTGGGGCCGTGAGCCTGCCTGGAACAGGAGCAGCTCTTTCCCTCGGCGGGACAATTCCCAGGGTGTTTCAATCCACCTGATATTTTGTTATCAGCACTGATAAAGCCGCGGTGCTGGATGTGAGCTCCGATTCCAAGGCAATGAGCACTCCCAGCTCCCATTAGCTCTCTTTGAAGTCAGCACTGGGCGCTTTGGCTGGGTAAACACAGCTGGAACGAGTCCACAGCGACCTAAATGTGCTGTGGGGAACGGGGTTTTACAAATCAGGACCAACCCGCTGACACCGACAGGAAAATCTGGAGAAATTTGGATTTAAAGAGAAAAAATATTGCTGTTTTCTCCCAAAAAGCAGCATAGAACCAGATTGACGGGGTCATTTTAGCCCCATTATCATTCCTATTAATTCCATATTTTCCATTCCTTTCAGCCACGCCGTATCCTCATGGATTTAAGTGTTTCACCTGCGAAAAGGCCTCAGATAATTACGAGTGCAACCGCTGGGCTCCGGATGTTTACTGCCCCCGAGGTAACCAGCCCCATCCCAACCCAATGGAGCCCCTTTATTCCCAGAAATGTGGGATTCTGGAGTTCATCCCTTAAGCTTTTCTGTCTCCTTGCAGTGGATGAGGTTGAGGACTTGGAGCTATTCCCCGTTTTCCTCTGGCTCAGCTGGGGGATTCAATCGGGCAGGTGTTGCTTTCCTAAAATTCCAGCCTGGTTCGGGTGGGAAGGGATCTTAAAGCTCATCCCATTCCATGGGCAAGGACACCTTCCATGATCCCAGGGTGCTTCAAGCATCCAGCCTGGCCTTGGACACTTCCAAGGCCTTGGACTCTTCCAATCCAGCATTTCCTTCCTATTTCTCCGGCTGGTGGAATCTCTGGGAATTCCATCCCAACCCCTCCCCACCCTCACAGGGAAGGATTTCGAAGAGTTTTATTTCTCTTACTGGTGAATACAGGACCAGTTTCTGGCTGTGTTCACCTATGGCACGAATCCACATTCAGGGCAGCCACAGCTGGAATTTTGGGGTTTTTTTTTTGATCCCATAAATCCCCTTGGAAATTGGGAACAGCTCAGAAAAACCCTTTAATAAAACACTCAAATACCAGATCTGAGCTGCCCAGATCTCCCCCTCCTTCACCAGTTCTCTTCTGAGACAAAGAAACAAAAACATCACAGAACATGGAGATTATCCACAGCCCCAGTGAATCCCATTTAGCTGGGTTGTTTTGGGATTTTGCCTTTGGGAAATATTTATTTTGGAGGGAGATGAACCTGCTGTGTTTGCAGGCGTGTTATCAGCCCAGAATTTGCTTCCTTTGAGCTCAAATCAGAGCAATAAAACCCCCCAGCCCAGAATTCCCAGAGACTCCTTGTTTGGACAGGAGAAAGGGGCAATAGGGAACTGGGCACATAAAGATTTCCATGTTTTTTTAGGGCCAAGGTACTGCTTTAGACAGCACATGATGTACAATAAATAAAATTTTTAAATGGCTTAAAAAAAATCCTATTGTTTGATAAAAATCCAGCATTTCTTTCCTATTTCTCCTGCTGGTGGGCTCTCAGGGAATGGGAATTAGGCAGATAAATATTTCTCGTTTTTTAGGGACAAGGTACTGCTTCACCCTGCACATGATCTACAATAACTACATCAAAATTGGTATTTTTTTTTAAATTCCATTATTTGATAAAAATCCAGGACTTCTTTTTTGTTTCTCCTGCTGGTGGAATCTCAGGGAAAGGGAATTGGGGAGATAAATATTGTCCCATGTTTTTGAGGGACAAGGTACTGCTTCAGCCAGCGCATGATCTACAATAAATACATGAAAAAATGGTTGGGTTTTCTTTTAAAGTCACACGATTTGGTAAAAATCCAGGACTTTTCTTTCCTGTTTCTCCTGCTGGTGGACTCTCAGGGAACAGGAATTAAGCAGATAAATATTTCTGTGGTTTTTTAGGGCCAAGGTACTGCTTCAGCCAGCGTATGATCTACAATAGATACATCAAAATTGGTATTTTTGAAAAAATTCCTTTATTTGATAAAAATATAAGATTTTTTTTCCTATTTGTCCTGCTGGTGGGCTCTCAGGGAACAGGAATTGGGCAGATGAAGACTTTTCCATGTGTTTTAGGGACGAGGTACTGCTTCAGCCAGCACATGATGCGGGCCAGCGGGGAGAGCGTGTCGGTCACCAAGCGCTGCGTGGCCCTGGAGGAGTGTCTGAGCACGGGCTGCACCTACCTCAGGCACGAGGAGTACAAGGTGGGAGAAGCAGAGGAAAAATTAGATCTTTAGTAAATAAAATTAATAGAATTGCTATATAAATATAGCAATTCTATTATATAGTAATAGCATTATATTAAAATTATTATATTATATTATATTATATTATATTGTAATTATATAATTTGTAAATATAGTATGTGCAGATATAGATAAAAATGAAAAATATAATATAATATAATATAATATAATATAATATAATATAATATAATATAATATAATAATAGTACTATAATATGTATTATATATTCTGGAATTTCCTGTTTATTCCCTAGAATATTCCCCATTCCCTATTTTCCCCTGGAATTCCCCATTCCCCGTTTCCCCCTGGAATATTCCCCATTCCCTATTTTCCCCTGAAATTCCCCATTCCCCGTTTTCCCTGGAATTCCCCATTCCCTGTTTTTCCCTGAAATTCCCCATTCCCCATTTTCCCTGGAATTCCCCATTCCCTATTTTCCCCTGGAATATTCCCCATTCCCTGTTTTTTCCCCTGAAATTCCCCATTCCTTATTTTCTCCTGAAATTCCCCATTCCCTATTTTCCCCTGAAATTCCCCATTCCCTATTTCCCCCTGGAATATTCCCCATTCCCTGTTTTCCCCTGAAAATCCCCATTCCCTGTTTTCCCCTGGAATTCCCCATTCCCCGTTTTCCCTGGAATTCTGGCATTCCCTGTTTTTTCCCCTGGAATTCCGGCATTCCCTGTTGTTTCCCCTGGAATTCCCCATTCCCTGTTTTCCCCCTGAAATTCCCCATTCCCCGTTTTCCCCTGGAATTCCCCATTCCCTGTTTCTCCCTGGAATTCCCCATTCCCCGTTTTCCCTGGAATTCCCCATTCCACGTTTTTTCCCCTGGAATTCCCCATTCCTTATTTTCCCCTGGAATTCCCCATTCCCTGTTTTTCCCCTGGAATATTCCCCATTCCCCGTTTTCCCCTGGAATTCCTCATTCCCCGTTTTCCCCTGGAATTCCTCATTCCCCGTTTTCCCTGGAATTCCCCATTCCCCTTTTCCCTGGAATTCCCCATTCCCTATTTTCCCCTGGAATATTCCCCATTCCCTGTTTTTTCCCCTGAAATTCCCCATTCCTTATTTTCTCCTGAAATTCCCCATTCCCTATTTTCCCCTGGAATATTCCCCATTCCCTGTTTCTCCCTGAAATTCCCCATTCCCTATTATTCCCCTGGAATATTCCCCATTCCCTGTTTTCCCTGGAATTCCCCATTCCCTGTTTTCCCTGGAATTCCCCATTCCCTATTTTCCCCTGGAATATTCCCCATTCCCTATTTTCCCCTGGAATTCCCCATTCCCCGTTTTCTCCTGGAATTCCTCATTTCCCATTTTCCCTGGAATTCCCCATTCCCTATTTTCCCCTGGAATTCCCCATTCCCTATTTTCCCCTGGAATTCCTCATTCCCTGTTTTTTCCCTGGAATTCCTGATTCCTCAGTTTCCCTGGAATTCCCCATTCCCGTTTCCCCCTGGAATATTCCCCATTCCCTGTTTTCCCCTGAAAATCCCCATTCCCTGTTTTTTTCCCCTGAAATTCCCCATTACCTGTTTCCCCTGGAATTCCCCATTCCTTATTTTCTCCTGAAATTCCCCATCCCCTATTTTCCCCTGGAATTCCCCATTCCCTGTTTTTCCCCTGGAATTCCCCATTCCCTGTTTTTTCCCCTGAAATTCCCCATTCCCTGTTTTTCCCTGGAATTCCTCATTCCCCGTTTTCCCCTGGAATTCCCCATTCCCTGTTATTCCCCTGGAATTCCCCATTCCCTGTTTTTCCCCTGGAATTCCCCATTCCCTGTTGTTTCCCCTGGCATTCCGTATCCTGTTTTTGTTGCCCCGGGATGGCTCACTCCCTGTCCGTCCGTCTGTCTGTCCGCGCAGGTGTGCACGTCGTGCTGCGAGGGCAGCATCTGTAACCTGCCGCTGCCGCGGAACGCCTCGGACGCCGTGTTCGCCACGCGGGCCCCGCTCAGCGCCGCCACCGCCCCCGCGGCCCCCGCGCTCGGAATGGGGCTGGGGCTGCTGGCGCTGCGGTGGGGCTGCATCGCCGCGGGACTGTGACAGAGACAGGGACCGCGACAGGGACCGGGACCGCGACGGAGACAGAGACTGCGACAGAGACCGGGACAGGGACTGCGAGAGCGACAGAGACCGGGACCGCGACAGAGACCGCGACAGCGACAGAGACAGGGACCGCGACAGGGACCGCGACAGGGACCGGGACAGGGACAGAGACCGCGACAGGGACAGGGACAGCGACAGAGACCGCGACAGGGACAGAGACTGCGACAGAGACAGAGACAGGGACCGCGAGAGCGACAGAGACAGAGACCGCGACAGGGACAGAGACTGCGACAGAGACCGGGACAGAGACCAGACAGTGACAGCGACCGCGACAGGGACTGCGAGAGCGACAGAGACCGGGACAGCGACAGAGACTGCGATAGGGACAGAGACTGCGAGAGAGACAGAGACTGCGACAGAGACCGGGACAGGGACAAAGACTGCGACAGAGACAGGGACCGGGATAGGGACACCGGGACAGCGACAGCGAGAGCGACAGAGACTGCGACAGGGACCGGGCAGTGACAGGGCCCGCGACAGGGACTGCGGCAGAGACCAGACAGTGACAGCGACAGGGATCGCGACAGAGACCGGGACAGCGACAGAGACAGGACAGTGACAGCGACCGCGACAGGGACAGCGACAGAGACAGCGAGAGCGACAGGGACAGAGACTGCGACAGAGACCGGGACAGCGACAGAGACCGCGACAGGAACAGCCAGAGCCACCGGGACAGGGACAGAGACTGCGACAGAGACTGCGAGAGCGACAGAGACCGGGACAGCGACAGAGACAGGGACCGGGATAGGGACACCGGGACAGCGACAGAGACTGCGACAGAGACTGCGACAGAGACCGGGACAGAGACCAGGACAGCGACAGAGACAGGGACAGAGATAGCGAGAGCGACAGGGACAGCGACAGAGACCGGGACGGGGACAGCGAGAACAACAGGGACCGGGGACAGGGACAGAGACTGCGACAGTGACAGAGACCGTGACAGTGACAGGGACAGCGGGAACGACAGGGACAGAGACAGTCACAGAGACCGGACAGCGACAGAGACTGCGACAATGACCGGGACAGCGACAGAGACCGGACAGGGACAGATACAGGGACCGCGACAGTGACAACGACAGTGACAGCGAGAGCGACGGGACAGCGACAGTGATAGAGATCGGGACAGCGACCGAGACCGGGACACGGACACGGACAGGGACAGGAACAGAGACTGCGACAGTGATCGGGACAGCGACAGAGACCAAACAGTGACAGAGACAGGGATCGCGACAGAGACCGAGACAGCAACAGGGACAGACACGGGGACTGCGACAGTGACAACGACAGCGATAGAGACCGCGACAGAGACAGCGACAGCGACAGTGACAGAGACAGCGAGAGCGACGGGACAGTGACAGCGACAGGGACCGGGCAGTGACAGGGACAGAGACAGAGAGAGTGACAATGACAGCGACAGAGACTGGATAGTGAGAGCGACAGTGACAGAGATGGGACAGTGACAGCGACAGAAACCGCGACAGGGACACCGCCAGTGACAGAGACCGGACAGTGAGAACGACGGGACAGGGACGGGACAGTGATGGCGACAACGACAGTGACACAGACCGCGACAGGACAGGGACGGTGATAGGGACAGTGACGGTGACAGTGCCAAGGACAGGACAGGGACAGGACGGTGACAAGACAGGCACAGGGATGGTGACAGGACAGGGACAGCGCCACGCTGGCCCCGCTGAGCCAGCCCTGAACTCCCGCCTGGTTCTGGCTGATCCCGGCTTTAGGAGCGCGCTCGGTGCCCCCGCTGGCTGCGGGAACTCCGGGGAGGATCCCGGGACCATCCTGGAAAAGGCTGGAAAAGCCACCAAGCCCGGCCTAACCTGGGGAAAGCCCGGCTTATCTCGGCCAAGAGCTGGCGCTGGAAGCGTTCCTGTGTCCGTATATCCCGCTGGCATTCCCAGCTCGTTAACCCCCGGCTCATTAACACGCGGTAATTAACACGCGATGGGGCTGCAGCGTTCCCACAGCTCCCGCTCCTCTGGGATGGGCAGCGAGGAAGCAAAGGAGGAGATCCCATCACCCGGGAGGCACGGAAAACAGCTGGAATTCCCAAACTCTGCCAGAGAAATCCCTAAAAATCCGCATTTCCAGGGGAAAACCACTGGAATTCCCAAATTCAACCAGAGAAATCCCTAAAAATCCGCATTTCCAGGGAAAAACCACTGGAATTCCCAAATTCTGCCAGAGAAATCCCTAAAAATCCGCATTTCCAGGGAAAAACCGCTGGAATTCCCAAATTCAACCAGAGAAATCCCTAAAAATCCGCATTTCCAGCAGGAAACTGCTGGAATTCCCAAATTCAACCAGAGACATCCATAAAAAGCCTCATTTCCAGCAGGAAAGCACTGGAATTTCCAACCCCCACCAGAAAAAAAAAAATCCCTAAAAATCTGCATTTCCAGCAGAAAACATTGGGAATTCCCAATCTCTGCCAGAGAAATCCCTAAAAATCTGCATTTCCAGTGGAACACCACTGGAATTCCTAAATTCAACCAGAGAAATCCATAAGAATCCTCATTTCCAACAGAAAACAGCTGAAATTCCTAAATTCAACCACAGAAATCCCTAAAATCTGCATTTCCAGTGGAAAACTGCTGGAATTCCTAAATTCGACCAGAGAAATCCCTAAAATCCTCATTTCTAGAAGAAAAAACGCTGGAATTTCCAAACCCCCAACCAGAAAAATCCCTAAAAATCCTCATTTCCAGCAGAAAACATTTGGAATTCTCAAATTCTGCCAGAGAAATCCCAAAAAAATCCGCATTTCCACCAGAAAACAGCTACAATTCCTAAATTCAACCAGAGAAATCCCCAAAAATCTGCATTTCCAGTGGAACACCACTGGAATTCCTAAATCCAACCCGAGAAATCCATAAAGATCCTCATTTCCAGCAGGAAACCATTGGAATTCCTAAATCCAACCAGAGAAATCCTTAAAAATTCTAATTTCCAGTGGAAAACAGCTGCAATTCCTAAATCCAATCAGAGAAATCCCTAAAAATCCTCATTTCCAACAGGAAACCGCTGGAATTCAACCAGAGAAATCCCTAAAAATCCTCATTTCCAGCCAAAAACTGCTGGAATTCCCAAACTCCACAGGAGAAATCCCTAAAAATCCTCATTTCCAACAGGAAACCACTGGAATTCCTAAATCCAACCAGAGAAATCCTTAAAAATCCTAATTTCTAGTGGAAAACAGCTGGAATTCCTAAATTCAACCGGGGAAATCCCTAAAAATCCTCATTTCCAACAGGAAACCGCTGGAATTCAACCACAGAAATCCCAAAAAATCCTCATTTCTGGCAGAAAACCACTGGAGTTCCACCAGAGAAATCCCTAAAAATCCTCATTTCCAGCCAAAAACTGCTGGAATTCCCAAACTCCACCGGAGAAATCCCTAAAAAATCCTCATTTCCACCAGGAAACCGCTGGAATTCAACCAGAGAAATCCCCAAAAAATCCTCATTTCCATTGACAGCCCTCAGCAGGAGGATGAAGAGCTGCTGCTCCCGCTGCTTCAGGGGGAATATTTCCAATATTTTCCCATTTTTAGCCCCAAAGGCCAGAATCTGGAAGAAAGGGAATTGACCCCAAATATCTCCTGGGGTTTTTATCCCGTGGGATTTTTGATTCCATGGATTCTGGGCTGTTTGGGTGAGCCGTGGTGCTCGTTTTGCTGGGAAATCCCAGATGCAATATTTATTTTTGTAGGTCAAGGAGGGTTTGGAAATGCTGGGGGAAAATTCCAGGAGAAAGGGATGGTTTGCAAGTCAGCGAGCCTGTAATATATAAATGATCAAAAAGATATAGAAATATTAAAATATATATATTAAAAACGGTTTACATCACTTTTTAAAAAGGATCAACTTTGTATTGTAACAAAAGCAGGGTGTCGTGGACTTGCTTTAAACTCTTTTATAATTAATTTTTTTAAAAGAATAATTAATTTTTCTTTCAGGAGCAAATTTTTTCCTATTCCTGCTCCAAGGTAACTTGAGCTCTATCAAATCCTGGTGTTTTTAAGGCTCAAAATGCTTTTTTGGGGGGGATTACAGGGAAATGGAGATTCCTGGAGAATCCATGTGGGACATTCTGGAAAATCAGGAATCTGCTCATGGAAGGGGCTCTCCTGAATTCTGTGGCCTTGGGATGAATTTTCCAGGGAGATTTCTTGGAGGTTCAGGAGCAGCCCTTGCTCCTCACTTAATTCCAGGGGATTTCTCCAGGCAAGGAAAAACTCAGTGTGTTTTATAGTAAAAAAATTATATATATATTAAAATTATAGGTATACATCTTTATAAAACTTGACCTTCCCCACTGTTTGTTTTGAATAGTTTTTAATATAAAATCAGCATATTTTTGGTCTCACCCCCAGCCAAACCTGGAATTTTGCTTTGTCCTTTCACCCATCTCTGGTTTTAAAGAGCTTTCATCTCTTTTTCTATGCAAATTCCGCCCGGCTCTGGAGATTCCCAAAATAAATTCCAAGCCTGTCCCTCCTCTGGATGCTTTAAAAAAAAAAGGAAATTAAAGTGTCTGAACCCCCCTGCAGCAGTTTGGGGTTCCCTGAGCTCCTGGGGGGTTCCAAACCCCACAAATGCTGAGCTGCACCATATTTATTATTTTAGGGATCTCGCTTTGAAATGTTTAATTGTTTTTAACAGGTGTAAATTCTTGTACATTTGTATAAATAAAAGGGTTCCATTTAAATACTCACTGTGAGGTGTCTGATAAAATTCCAGCCATGGAATCAGAGGGAACGCCAGGAAAAAAAAAAAAACAACAAACCCAGGCAGGATAAATGGGACAAAAATTATGGAAAATATGGAATTTTCCCAAAGCAGAGGGAAAACAGAGTCCAGGGATCCCAAAATAAACAGCAATTCCTCAGATCTGTGTCCAGTATAGAACAATTTATACCAAATTGTCCAGAGCAGAGAGGAAAAACAGAGTCCAGGTATCCCAAAATAAACAGGAATTCCTCAGATCTCTGTCCAGTATAAAACCATTTATACCAAAATTCACCAATACCAATTTATACAATTGAATAAATAATGTTATTTTAATGATGAAATGACAGTTTATACAATTTATACCTGGAGCTCAACAGGAGGAAAACATGGCAATGATTTATTATTTACAGGGGGAATATAAATAAAATTCCTCGAACACAGCTCAGGTTTGGGGATTTTTTGGCTACTGGGACATAAAGAAAAGGGGACAGGGAGCAGTCAGGGGTTGCTGAGGATGAGCTCAATAAATAACAGGATAATAAATATAATGACAGGAATTAATAAATAACAGGATGGAGTTAAATCCCTGCATTTCTTGCATTCCTGCCTGTAAGGATTATTCATGTTTTGTCCATAAATTCTGAATTTTCCTCATTTTCTCTCTCCCACCCTCTCCTCTCAGTCCCTCATTTCCTGTTCCACACTCGCCCCTCACTCCCCACCAGGATTTCTCAACATTCCTGGAATTCTCTGGATTTATCTCAAACACAGGGAGCAAAGATCAGTGGGCAGAACAAAATGAGGAAGAAACGGAATTTCTGCAGGTCCCCAAAGCCATCCCAAAGAATTGCACTGCAGCATTTCATTCTACTCCAATTAATGAATTCATTTCTTGCTTCAGGGTGGTTCCACTCCACGTTTTTTGGGGCTAAGACACAAAACCTGCGGGAAATCCCCTTTTCCTATTCCTGCTCTATCAAATCCTGGCTGTAAACTTTTTTGGGATTTGCTACTTTAACTTCCATTATTACATTTTTTTAATTGTAGTTTATTTTATTTTGTATTCCTGAAGTTTGATTTTTATAGGAGAAAGTTCAGCCTGGCTCTTGTGATGGGAGGAAAACACAACTGGAAGAGCTTCAGCTATTTTTGGGGATTAATGAGAAAATCCTAATTAGGAAAGTATCAGAAATTGAAGCTCCCCTCAAACCTTGACATAAAACATTAATACTCATTAATATGAACATTAATATTCATGAGGTCAAGGCAAAATTCCCAATATTCCAGTGAGATTTCTGCCTCAGGAAAAGCCACTGGAAAATGGCTTTTTTTGTCCTTTACAGGACAAAACTTAAAGAACCTGAAGTCATAAATGAACATCCCAATTAATTGGAATCACAGGAAGCCAGTTGAAGATAAAACATCAAATCTTCAAGATATTTACAATTTATGTGAAGAATTCCACAATTTTTCCAAGAAAATTCCCCCAAATGTCCAGTGAGAGCACTCTGATGTGGATTTTGCAAACAGACACAACACACTGCAGTTCTCAACTTCTTTAATCCTCTTAAGAAGAAAAAAAGGAATAAAATCCTTGGAGTAACAGAGATTTTATGGAGAGCAGAGGTCAGGGATGGGCTCTGGAATCACAGCACAAATTCCATGGCAAAGGGATCAGTCCTGCCCCAAAATCCAGAGCCAGCACTGCAGGGCAGCAGGAGAATTTGGGAATGGGAAATTTGGGAACAGTTCCCAGCTCTGTGATGCAGCCAGGCCATGGATGTGCAGTGCTGACAGGGACAGAGAGGCACTTGGGCAGGGAGCTGCTCCTAAAGCCAGAAGAGCTTTGCTGGGCCTGGCTTAGGGCCTGAGGAGGGAACAGCAGAGCCTGGGACAACTCTGGAATCCATGGGGGTGGATAACACTGGGAAAACACCAAAGATCAAGGTAAAATCCCTGGATTCTCACCCACACTGAGCTGGAATAAAGCCTGAAGGATTCCCAGTGCAAAACGGCTCCAAACTGCCTGGGATAACAGCAAAGATCAAGGTAAAATCCCTGGATCCTCACCTACACCAGGCTGCTGCACATTCCTATGGAATAAAGCCTGAAGGATTCCCACTGCTCCATGAAAATGGCCCCACATTGCCTGGGATAACAGCAAAGATCAAGGTAAAATCCCTGGATCCTCACCTACACCAGGCTGCTGCACATTCCTATGGAATAAAGCCTGAAGGATTCCCACTGCTCCATGAAAAAAGGCTCCAAAACTGCCTGGGATAACACCAAAGGTCAAGGTAAAATCCCTGGATACTCCCCCAGACTGAGCTGGAATAAACCTGAAGGATTCCCACTGCTCCATGAAAAATGGCTCCAAACTGCCTGGGATAACAGCAAAGATCAAGGTAAAATCCCTGGATCCTCACCTAGACCAGGCTGCTGCACATTCCTATGGAATAAAGCCTGAAGGATTCCCATCGTTCCATAAAAATGTCTCCAAAACTGCCTGGGATAACAGCAAGGATCAAGTTAAAATCCCTGGATCCTCAGCCAGACAGAGCTGCAGCACATTCCCATGGAATAAATCCTGAAGGATTCCCATTGCTCCATGAAAATGGCCCCACATTGCCTGGGATAACAGCAAAGGTCAAGTTAAAATCCCTGGATCCTCACCCAGACTGAGCTGGAATAAACCTGAAGGATTCCCACTGCTCCATGAAAAATGGCTCCAAACTGCCTGGGATAACAGCAAAGATCAAGGTAAAATCCCTGGATCCTCACACAGACTGAGCTGCTGCACTTTCCTATGGAATAAAGCCTGAAGGATTCCCACTGCTCCATGAAAAAAGGCTCCAAAACTGCCTGGGATAACACCAAAGGTCAAGGTAAAATCCCTGGATCCTCACCCAGACTGAGCTGGAATAAACCTGAAGGATTCCCACTGCTCCATGAAAATGGCTCCAAAACTGCCTGGGATAACAACAAAGATTCAAGTTAAAATCCCTGGATCCTCATCTAGACCAGGCTGCTGCACATTCCCATGGAATAAACTTGAAGGATTCCCACTGCTCCATAAAAATGGCTCCAAACTGCCTGGGATAACACCAAAGGTCAAGTTAAAATCCCTGGATTTTCACCCACACTGAGCTGGAATAAAGCCTGAAGGATTCCCAGTGCAAAACGGCTCCAAACTGCCTGGGATAACAGCAAAGGTCAAGTTAAAATCCCTGGATCCTCACCTAGACCAGGCTGCTGCACTTTCCTATGGAATAAAGCCTGAAGGATTCCCACTGCTCCATGAAAATGGCCCCACATTGCCTGGGATAACAGCAAAGGTCAAGTTAAAATCCCTGGATCCTCACCCAGACTGAGCTGGAATAAACCTGAAGGATTCCCACTGCTCCATAAAAATGGCCCCAAAGTGCCTGGGATGAGACCCAAATCTGCTTTACTGCTTCAGCCCCTGAGCCAAACTGCAAGGCACTGAAATTCCAGGTGTTCCAGGAGCCTTGGAATTGCTGCCCTGCTGCTCCCCATTGATCTGAGTGTTTTTGTGAGACCTGAGGAGCCTGGAACCTTCCTGTTGAAACATCTCTCTAATTGCAATAATTGATCCTAATTGCTTTGTGCATTTCCAAATTCCAGAGGCAAGTCTAGATTGCATCCAAATCCAGGAAAACAATGATGAGATCCAAGCATTGCCCCATTATCTCTCTTTTTTGGTATTTAATGACCTAAGAAAGTTACAAAAGCAACTTTAAATTACACTTAGGTATATAAACTAATTAAATATATTTAGCTAATACTGAGAAAATAAATCCCAAGCACCATGAAGACAAAAAACAATAAGAGATGAGTAATTCCAGGGTAATTTAGGACTTTTATGGAGTCTCTGGATGAGTTGGAGACCACTGGAAGTTGACCTCATTCTCATTTTCCAACAGCACATGAGTGATTAGCCCAGATTTTATTAAGATTCTGGGAGAATGCAGATTTTATGACTCATTCCATTTTTTTTTGCCAGTTCCTAATTTCAGGAATGGCAGATTTGTTGGGAATTTCAGTGGCACTTCAGAGGATTCTGAATACGAAATCGACCGGTGACAGAACTGTCGAGATGAGAGAAAACGGAGAATTTAAAAAGGAAACCATCACTCCTCTGATTCTCAATCCAATATTCCAAGCCACATGTGGTGAACACACATTCCCAAAAGACTAGAAATAAATCCCAGCTACTTTTATTCTCTAAGAACACTTGGAAGTGAGGAAACCCCTGGCGATACCGAGGGCGAATCACCCAAGAACTCCAAGATGCCTGCAGGGAGGGCTCAGTGGCCGCTGAGTTTCCTCATGATGGGGCTGTCGGGCTCGGCGTTGGTGAAGATGCTGCCCACCAGCACGTGGGTGCCCCACAGGTTGTGCCTGATGACTTTGCAGCAGCCCAGGTCGTCCACGGCAAAGCCCAAGTGCCGGTAGCGCTCGTCCGTCTCCAGCAGGGGGTTGTTGCTGTAAGGCCCGAAAAACTAAAGGGAAATAATAATAAAGGAAAGATTTTCCACGTGGATTTCGAGTTCTGATGGATGGTGGAAAGCTAAGCTTGAGTTGAGATGTGTGGAGAAGTTTGATGAGGAGTTTGAAAGGTTTTCCTTTCAAATCTCAATCCCAGCCTCCCCTTTGTGAGGAATCAAGGGCAGAACCCTGCCAGGAACAGCACGAACAGGACAGGGACTAAGGAGAGAAACTGCAGAAATTAACAACTGAACTTTGCAATAAGACCCTAAAGAAAGTTGGTTAGAGGAGCAAAAATGTGATTCAATTGCAAACAGGTAGTTAAATTAAACTGGTATTTAAGTATTTCAATTAAACTGCTATTTAAGTTGCAAACAGGTATTCAAATCAAACTGATATTTAAATTAAACTGCTATTTAAGTTGCAAACAGGTATTTAAATCAAACTGGTATTTAAATTAAACTAATATTTAAGTTGCCAACGGGTATTTAAATCAAACTGGTATTTAAGTATTTAAACTGATATTTAAGCTGCAGACAGGTATTAAAATGAAACTGATATTTAAATGAAACTGATATTTAAATGAAACTGATATTTTAGTTGCAAACAGGTATTTAAGTATTTAAACTGATATTTAAGTTGCAGACAGGTATTTAAATTTAACTGATATTTAAATTAAACTGATATTTAAGTTGCAAGCAGGTATTTAAATGAAACTGGTATTTAAGTTGCAAACAGGTATTTCAATCAAACTGGTATTTAAGTACTTAAACTGATATTTAAGTTGCAGACAGGTATTTAAATTAAACTGGTATTTTAAGTTTTTCAATTCAACTGGTATTTAAGTATTTCAGTTAAAGAACTGAAATACCTGTGTGCAACTTAAATACCAGTTTATCTCAGGAAGAAGCTTCTGACTTAAAATCCACTCCTGATTCTGGGCCAGGGTGTTACTGTTGGAGTCTGAAGATAAAACCCCACTTCCATGAATCCCTAATTCCTCCAAGGCATGGAATTCTGGGAAGCTTTTCCACCCCTGACCTGCCTGTTCTGCCTCTGTTGGCACAATAAATCTCTGCTTTTTGGAGTGTTTTTCAATCAAACCCCACTAAGCCGAGCTTTGCCCGCATCCCCTTGAACTACGATACGGTTTTAGCAGAGCTCAGACTAAAACTCACCTCCCACTGAAAGCTCCCAGTGTTGCACAGGAACAAAAAGTTCATTTTTGGGGGGACAAAGGGATCATGAACAGGTGCAAAGAGGTTTTTTAAAGCCTTCACCTGCACAGGTGTCAGGGTTCCCAAGTTACCTGGGCAGGGCAGAAAGTGCCCAAGGGATTTGGGGCATAAAACTTCTCCAGTTCCCCAAAAGCCAATTTCATTTCCTGACAGTGCTGGCCCTGCACTCAGAGCTGACACAGCTGAGCTCACAAACCTTCATTTCTTCAAGGAATTAGCCTGAAAAAGTTGGATTTAATCCAAATTTGATTGCAAGAAAGAACTTACTGCCAGTCCTGAGGATGGATCAATGAAATCAGCCCAATAGCCCTCAGAAGAAATTGCATAGCAGATTTCCTTGGCACCATTGATGAACTGGAAGGGGAAAAATGGAGAAAAGAAAGGCATCAAATGAGGTTATCACACAAAAAGAATGATTTCTAACTTTACTTGTTATAAATAAAATCATTTATTTACTTACAGTGGTAAAAATTGGATTTTCTCTGCAATTAGTGCTCTAAGAAGCTCAAGGTTCCAAATTTATAAAAATATTATTTATTCAGCTTCAGTCCCTTACAGGTCCAAAAGGAGGGAAATTTACTTTTTACAGCAAATTCTGTATTAGTTCAAAATGAGGAAAATTTATCCTTTTCAATACAAACTAAGGGAATTTTCCCCTTTACAGTAAATTCTGTGTTAGTTCAAAATGAGGGAATTTTACCCTTTCCAGTAAATTCTGTATTACATCAAAATAAGGAAAATTTCCCCCAGTAAATTCTGCATTTTGAAGTTTGATGGCTCTGATGATTAAATATGTCCAAATTGTGAATTAAATCCCAAATATCACAATTTTAGGCACAACACTTCTGATCCAGGATCTCTTCTGGTCCCTCAGGGTGAGGTTAATGAACACTTGAGCTGGATTAATGCAAATATTTCGATTTGGCTGGATAATCTCATTTTTTAGCCCCTGAAATGAGGATTTTTCAGGTGAATTCTGCAAGCAAACCAACGTTTCCCTGTGAATTTCCAGGTTTTAACCTCACACTCCCCAGTGACTGAATTAGACCTGACAGGGAGGTGCCTGAGGAAGAAAGATGCCAATTAACACATAATTAGACCAGATTAAAACACTAAAGAGCAACAGGCCAGAAATAATTCAAAGAGAAGAACACACTGAAATGAAGGGAATTTTCATTTCTTTGTCATTTTGTTGTGATTCCTTTTTTTGTGGTTGATTTAGAGAGCCCACATTAGTGTTTTAGGGCATTCCCAGATTAATTTCAGGCATAAATATGATTTATTTCCAGATGAAATGCTGGCTTTGGGGATATTTTAAAAAGAATAGGCAGAAATGTTCTTTTTTTGAGGTGCTAAGGGCAGTGAACAGCGACACTTGGTGGGGAAATGGTAAAATTGTGGAAAGTGGGAAATAAAGGGATTTTTCAGAGCCCTCTAGGGGTGAAAGAACAAGACAAAGTTAAGATGAAAAAACAGAACTGAAATTCAGGGTTAAAAGAATTAAAAACATTCATTAAAGTGGATAAAACCCCAGAGAAATTGGTGATTTTTACTTTTCTGACCAGTAAAAAACACATCTCTATATTTATATAATATAGATATATATTATATCTATCTATCTAGAATATAGATTTAGATTATTTATATTCATATATATACAATACAGACCTCTATTATATATATATATCTATATATATAGAATATGGATCTATATTCTATATATATACATATATAAAGAATATAGATCTATATTATATACATCTCTATATTTATATAATATAGATCTATATTATATATCTCTATCTAGAATATAGACATATATATTTTTATATCTAGAACATAGATCTCTATTCTATATGTCTATATATAGAATATGGATCTATATTCTATATATGTATATATCTACATATATAAAGAATATAGATCTATATTATATACACATCTCTGTATTTATATAATATAGATCTATATTATACATATCTATATCTAGAATATAGACTTATATATATTTTTATATATAGAACACAGATCTCTATTATATATATCTCTATATATAGAATATGGATCTATATTCTATATATCTATATATATGGATCTATATTCTATGTATATATCTACATATATAAAGAATATAGATCTATATTATATACACATCTCTATATTTATATAATATAGATCTATATTATATATATATCTAGAATACAGATTTATATTATATATATAGAATATAGATCTCTATGATATATATATCTACACATATACAGAATATGGATCTATATTATATATACACATATACCTCTGTATATAATGGAATATGGATCTAAATTATATATCTCTATATCTGTAAATATAGAAAATAGATCTCTATTTTATATATGTGTATATATATATATGGAAGGTAATATAATATAAAAATAAAAAAACAAAGTCAAAATGCACGGAAGCTTCAGGACTAGGATTTGAATGTGGGTTTGCTTTGTGAGTGAACTGACATTTTCCAGGAGCATCTCCCTCTCCTCCTCCACCTCCTGGCTCCAGACGCTCATGTCGTGCTGGCTCTTCTGGGTGACCGTGAGCACCGTCAGGCGCTTGGGGTTCACCTCGGGGAACAGCGACTGCAGCTCTGCAACAGGGAAAGAACAGAACAACTACTTATATAATTTATATGTTAGGCTATATAAATATATTGCTATTAATATAAATTAAAATAATATTTTAATTTATTATTTATTTAGACTATTTTACTTTTTATTTAATTTAACTGGTTCAATTTAATTTCCTATTTGGATATTATTTTTACTTTTAATTTAATTTAATGGTTCCCATTTTGGTATTATTTTTACTTTTTACGTAATTAAATGGTTCCCGTTTAACTAAATATAATTTAATTTAATAATTAACTAAATTTAATTAAATACACTTGAGCAGTTTCAGGTGATTTGCAGTGGCACTTCACACTTTTCATATTAAATATTGAAATATTGTACTGAATTAACCTTTCCCACAGCACATTCTGTGGTAGAGCATTGACCATTCACTGGTTTTACATTTAAAAGTTGAATTTCTTGGCTGGAAATAGAAATGAACTTTTCTCAGCAGCTCAGGACAGGCTTGCACTGCACATTCCACCTTGGCATTTTCAAAGTAGGTTTCAGCATTATTGATCTGCTGCTTCTGGGGAGCATCAGAACCCTAAAAAGCACAAAATTCCAAATTTGCACAGTTAATATCAAACAGGAATAACTCAGTACCCCATCAAAATGGGGCTTAGTGATCAGATCCACTCGAGCAGCTTTCAGGTGATTTGCAGTGGCACTTCACACTTCTCATATTAAATATTGAAATAATAACATTATTAACAGTATTAAAAGTTACTAAAAGTTATTTAAAATCTGAAAAGATATAAAAAGATTGACAATTTTGAGAACTAAACATTGCCTAAGCTCTGCAAATACAAAATACTGAAGGAAATTTCAATTTTACTGGGTGTATTGAAAATGATGAATCTCTCACTGGGAGGTTGGGGGATTCTGGGATGAATTCCATGGTTTTAGAACTAAACATTGCCCAAGCTTTGCAAATCCAGATCCATGAAATAAAATACTGAAGGAAAATTCGATTTTACAATGATGAATCTCTCATTATGAGGTTGAGGGATTCCTCTGTGAATTCCATTGTTTTAGAACTAAACACTGCCCAAACTTGGAAAATCCAGAACTCAAATACTGAGAGACATTTCAATTTTACAGGGTAAAAGGTGGTGAGACTTGGCCAACTGCAGGTTTGAGGACTGAAATCCTCCCATTGATCACTCCTAAAATGCCGCTTCAAACCAGCCTGAAACCTTTTTCTCCTAAAAAAGAACCACCTTGAGGCAGTTTCTGTGACAGAAAACGGTGCAGAAAATTCTTTTTGAGGAAGAAGAGAGTTGTGCTTGTCCTCCATGCAGGGGTTGGGAGGGAAAGGAGGGGAAAGGAGGGGAAAGGAGGGGAAAGGAGGGGAAAGGAGGGGAAAGGAGGGGAAAGGAGGGGAAAGGAGGGGAAAGGAGGGGAAAGGAGGGGAAAGGAGGGGAAAGGAGGGGAAAGGAGGGGAAAGGAGGGGAAAGGAGGGGAAAGGAGGGGAAAGGAGGGGAAAGGAGGGGAAAGGAGGGGAAAGGAGGGGAAAGGAGGGAAAGGAGGGGAAAGGAGAGGAAGGAAAGTGAGAGGGAAGGGAAGGAAGGGAAGGAAGGGAAGGAAGGGAAGGAGGGAAGGAAGGGAAGGAAGGGAAGGAAGGGAAGGAAGGGAAGGAAGGAAGGAAGGGAAGGAAGGGAAGGAAGGGAAGGAAGGGAAGGAAGGGAAGGAAGGGAAGGAAGGGAAGGAAGGGAAGGAAGGGAAGGAAGGGAAGGAAGGGAAGGAAGGGAAGGAAGGGAAGGAAGGGAAGGAAGGGAAGGAAAGGAAGGAAAGAAAGGAAAGAAAGGAAAGAAAGGAAAGTCAGGGAAGGAAAGTGAGAAAAGGAAGGGAAGGGAAAGGGAAGGAAAGTCAGGAAAGGAAGGAAAGGAAGGAAAGCCAGGAAAGGGAAGGAAAGTCAGGAAAGGGAAGAAAGTCAGGAAAGGGAAGGAAAGTCAGGAAAGGGAAGGAAAGTCAGGAAAGGGAAGGAAAGTCAGGAAAGGAAGGAAGGGAAGGAAAGGTCAGGATGAATCTGATTCCACATTCTCAAAGGCTAATTTATTATTTTATTATACTATATTATATTAAAGAACACTAAACTAAACTATACTAAAGAACACAGAAAGGACACTTCCAGAAGGCTAAAAAGACAATAACGAATTAAACTCACGACTCTTTGCAAAACCTGAACACAGCTTGGCATCGATTGGCCAAAGAGTCAAAACAACTGACACGAAACCAACGAAACAACCTCCAACCACATCCCAAAGCAGCCAAACACAGCAGAAGCAAATAAGAACAAATAAGAGAGAAGAAGTTTTCATTTTTCTCTGAGGCTTCCCAGGAGCAAACCCTGAAGGAGTTTCCCAGGGCTGGCTCTGACCTGGAACTCGTTGATGAACTGGGCCATGACGAACTCGTGGCGGTCGCTGGCCGAGGGCTCTGCCAGGAGGTCGGGCGGGGCTCTGGGGCGGGCGGGGCTCTCTGGCTGCCCGTGCCGTGCAGGTGGCACCCGAAGCCGCTGTTCCCCGGCAGCTGAAAGCGCTGGTCCTGCGGCCCAAAGGGACCCATCAGCTCGTCCGGCCACACCGTCCTGGGACCTGCGGGGACACGGAACCCAGAGAGGTCAGGGAACACTGAGGACAGCAGGGAAACACCAAAAACGGCCAGGGAAACCCCCAAAACGGCCAGGGAAACCCCAAAAGACAGCAGGGAAATTGCAAAGAAAGAAGGAAATCCTAAAACTGGCTGGGAAATCCCCAAACCAGCAGGGAAACCCAAAAAACAGCCAGGAAATCACCAAAAATGGTCAGGAAATTGTAAAAATGGCCAGGAAATCCAAAAACGGTCAGGGGAACCCAAAAACGGTCAGGGGAACCCCAAAAGACAGCAGGGGAATTGCAAAGACAGAAGGAAATCCTAAAACTGGCCAGGAAACCCCAAAAATGGCTGGGAAATCCCAAAACCAGCAGGGGAAACCCAAAAAACAGCCAGGAAATCACCAAAAATGGTCAGGAAATTGTACAAATGGCCAGGAAATCCCAAAGACGGTCAGGGGAATCCCAAAAACCAGCAGGGAAATCCCAAAACCAGTCAGGGGAAACCAAAAGCAGCTGGGAAACCCCAAAAACAGCCAGAAAATCGCAAAACTGGTCAGGAAATCTCAAAACCAGCAGGGAATCTCAAAAACTGGTCAGGGAAACCCAAGAAGCAGTCAGGGAAATCCCAAAAGTGGCTGGGGAAATGCAAAGACAGAAGGAAATCCTAAAACTGGCCAGGAAACCCCAAAAATGGCTGGGAAATCCCCAAACCAGCAGGGAAATCCCAAAGACAGCAGGGAAACCCCAAAGACAGCAGGGAAACCCCAAAACCAGTCAGGGGAAACCCCAAAGACAGCAGGGAAATTGCAAAGACACCAGGGAAATTGCAAAGAAAGAAGGAAATCCTAAAACTGGCCAGGAAACCCCAAAAATGGCTGGGAAACCCAAAAGAAATCCCAAAAACGGTCAGGGGATCCCAAAAATGGTCAGGGGATCCCAAAAACGGTCAGGGGATCCCAAAAGCGGATGGGAAATTGCAAAGACAGAAGAAAATCCTAAAACTGGCCAGGAAACCCCAAAACTGGCTGGGAAATCCCAAAAACCAGCAGGGAAAACCAAAACCAGCAGGGAATCCCAAAGATGATCAGGGGAATCCCAAAACCAGCAGGGAATCTCAAAGACAGCAGAGAAATCCCAAAAATGGCCAGGGAACCCCAAAAACAGTCAGGGAAATCCCCAAACCAGCAGGGAAATCCCAAAAAAACCGGTCAGGGAAACCCCAAGGACGGCCAAACTGGTCAGGGAAACCCAAAACCAGGCAAGGGAAAGCCCAAATGAGGCTGGGAATTCCCAAAATGGCCAGGAAATCCTAAAGACAGCAAGGAAACCCCAAAAATGGCAGGGAAACCCAAAGGAAAACCCCTCTGGCACACAAGGATTTGATCACACACATCAGCAATGCATAAGACAAAAATCCCACTTCAAAAGTGGGATTCCAAGGGAATAAATTTGTTTTTCTTTTTTCTAGATGTGCTTTTTTCTTCATAAATTTGCTTTTCTAACAAGTCAAAAATCAAGCTTCCAAATTTGGATTTGAAGGGATCAAATTTTCTTTTTCTCCTTAAATTTGCTTTTCTATCAAATCAATTCCTATTTCAAGGGAATAAATTTGCTTTTTCTTCTTTTCTAAATGTGATTTTTCTTCATAAATTTGCTTTTTCTTCATATAAATTTGCTTTTTCTCTTCTACCAAGTCAAGAATCCCAGTTTCTAAATAGGATTTTGGGGGAATAAAATTGTTTTTTTCTTACATAAATCAGGAGGTGCAGCAGCCACGTGAGGCTCATCTGAGCCAGAGGATCCTGCAGTGGAAAAAGCTTTGGCATTGCCAACTCTTCTGAGCAAGGAATAAAAGCCTGGGAGGTAGGTGACCAATCTTGCTCTGTTACAGAGCACCTGAGGAGAGAGAGAAAAAAAATGTAAAAGAATAAAATAAATAATAATTTCATCATAAAAATCCAAAGAATTGTTTAAACGCGGCTCTGGGAGTCCCAAGAAAAATCCTCCCTCGATAATTATAATAAAATTATAATAGAATAAAATTATAATAAATTATAATTATAATAAATTATCATTATAATAAATTATCATTATAATAAAATTTGAATTCTGGCCAGCTGCAACATCAAGGTGTAGAAATATTTTATTGTTATTTTCTATTTCGTTGATCCAAAAGCAAAAGCTTGGTTTAAAAGGTGGTTTTAGTGTTAAATAAAACAGGAGAAAGCCCTGAAAAATTAAAATTTAAATTAAATTACAGATAGGGATTGGCTCCATGATTCTCCCCTGGAAAACACCAATCACGTTTTTTGGAAAATTCAACTTTCCAGGTGAGGAATAAGAATTCTTTGGAGAAAAGGACATAAAAGGATTTTCCTCAAATGTAGAAAAATTGATACAATTTTACATCAAAAGAGGCACTTTCAGAAGTAACTTGCTTTTAAAAGAAGAGAATAAATGGTTGATATAAAATGTATATTAATATAATGATATAAAAATTAATATAAATATTGTAATATTTAATTAATATAAAAATTGCATTGAAAGCATCAGGACCTAAGGCAGTTTTTCACCCAGCACTTCTGTGGAAACGTAAAATAATTCCTACCAAATTATAAAACCTCAAATGCTTCGAGACCCATTAAATTTATGACTTAATCAATAATTTCCAGTTAAACCTGGAGCTGTCTCCTTCTAAACAGCTTTAAAAGGTTCCTGTAACCCAACAAAAATCTGATTCCACTCGAATCTTTTTTCTTTATCACGTCAAATCGCTATTAAAATCAATTTCTGCATGATGTTGATGCTGCAAACAGATGTAAACAATTACAGCCAACGTGTAATTAGCAGAAAAGAGCATTTTTCCTTATTATCAGCCTGACTTAACAAGGAGATGTCGCTAATTACTCATGCAAATATTGACACACCTGGCGTGACACACGAACCACCGGCGAGGGAATAAATGAATTATTCATGAGCAATAAAAACAAATCAATAAAATAAAAGGTGTTTTATGCTGCAGCTGAATGCTCCAAAAAAACTCCTCCGTGCCTGAGCCCAGGATGGCAGAAAAAGCATCAAAAAATGGATTTAATCCTTAATTAGGTTATTATTCCTGGGATATCCGGGGCTGCATTGGATTTTAAGGAGAAATTCTCCCCCTATGGCTGCCTCGGAACCCCTGTAAGCCTCGGAGCACACTGACAGTTGTCCCTGTCGGAATTAAAGGATTTTTAAGGTTTTTTTGCCCACCCAAAGCTGTTTGAATTCCATTTTAATGCTCAATTCCGCCCTTCCCGGGCTGTTCGCAAGGCCTGGCGTCACTCACTCACATTGGCCATGGCAGACGCTGCTCTCCCCGCGCTGACAGCCCGGACACCCCTGCAAAAGAGAACAGAAGAAGGTGGAGAACAGAAAGGGAACGAGGAAAAGGAAAGGAAGAGGAAAAAAAAGAGGAAAATGAAAAGGAAAGAAGCCGCTGAACTCTCCAACCCCGGAGCCCCCTCACACCCCGCACGGCCTCCCCGCGTCCCAGGAGCGGCGCTGCCTTTTCCTGCTCCTTCCCGCAACAGCTGAGCAGGAAAAGGGAGAAAGGAAGGGGAAAAGGGAGAAAGGAAAGGGAAAAGAGAGAAAGAAAAGGGAAAAGAGAGAAGGAAGCGGCAAAAGAGGAAAAGAAACGGAGCCCCCGGCCCCGCTCACCTCTTCCTGCAAAATGGCGGCGCCCACCCGCCCCCGCCGCGCCCTCACCGCGCGCCCCCAGGCCCAGCCAGCCGATCCGCCGACACCTCGATGGGCGCGGCGCGGCAGTGCGCGGAATCGGCCGCTCGGCGTTCTGTTGCTCAGGGCTGCGCGAGGGGCGGTGGAGGCCGTGAGGGGGAGGCGGTGATGGCGGCGGGGCCGGCGGGGCCGGGGAGGCTCCCGGGGGAGCGGCGGGGCCGGGATCGGTCGTGGCGGGGCCGGGATCGGTCCTGGCGGGGCCCGAGTGTCCCCTCGGTGTTCCCAAGGCGGTGTTGCCCCGTGTGAGGGGCGCGGAAGGGCGGCCGTGGGTGCTGTTCCCGTGCGGGGCACCAGGGGGCAGTCACGGAGCGTCAGCCGCCCTCATCGCCTTCATCATTGCCAGGGATCCAAAAAGTGGAAAATGAGGAGGAAAAGGGGGAAATGGGGAGAAAAAGGGGGAAAACGGTTTTATTGAAGGGAATTGAAAGGAGGAGAGGGTGTTTCCTGTAAGGAAAAGCGCAAAGCCAGGTGTTCGCTGGGAATGGGGAGCATCAGTGGCGCTTCTGCCACAAAGCTGTGACTTTAAGGGCAATACCTCAAATAACTTTACAAAATAAGAATAAAAATATTTAAAACCTGCTTCAATGGCTTCCCTCCCTGTTGATTTTGTTGATTTTTTTTTATGGAAGAGTTCTGGCCAGGCTTCCCAGAGAATGGTCACAGCCCCAAGGATTAAAGTTTTCTTTCTCATTTTTTGCCATTTCTTCGCTGTCTGTTCCAAGCAGCGTTGCTGGTGAAGAAAAAGGAATTTTAATCTCTCCCAAATAAAAGTTTGGGCGTTCCCATCCCTCAGTGACTTTGCACAAGGCCTTGAATTTATTTTCCTTGTAAACCAGAGGTTTCTGGACATTTATTTTGCTTTGTCACTAGTTTATTAGCAGAAATTTATTAACACAAACCAGTGCCAGAGGTTTCCATAGTTCAAAATCAGAGCAGGACATTGGGTTTGTGGCCAGGGTAATAATAGTCAGGTTTACAATGTTCTTACTGCATTTAATAAAGTCTTGGCTTTATTTTATCAGGATCAAGAGGAAATTGTGATATCCATTCCTAAACAATGTGATGTATGAAGTAGCTCTAATGTTGCAATTTTGATTTTTGGACTTTTTCATGAGCAACATTTGCTCACCATTGGATGCCACTCAACTCTTTTATTAATTCAATGTTAGCACACTTAATTCTCATTTGCTTTTGAATTAAATATTCATGTGGAATCTCTGAACTTCAGGGGGAAAAAAAAAAGAGAGAGATGAGAAATCAGAAAGATTTAAGTTTAACTCTTTACAGAATGTAATTTCTGTCCTCTAATGGGAAGCACTGTGGATTAAATCCAGCCTGTATTGACTTGTCCTTAGGCAATCCCAATTTATCTCCTCTCCAGGGCTGCCACTTCCAGATACTCCAATCAATCCTTGACTTATCAGCCCCTCAAGTTTGTGGCTTGAATTAATAAAGATTCATTTCAATAAAGCTCCTATTCAAAGGAGACGGCGGAATCAAACGATCCAATTACAGATTTATCAAATATTAATAAGGGAAAATCTTCCAGATCTTTTGGATGCCAACATCCTTCTCCCCTGGTGTCAGGAAAGTAATTAGCAGCTGGCTTTGATTAAGTTCTTCCCTTGGAGATTGCTGCTCTCAGTTTGAGGAGAGGAAGAAACGCACACGACAGGATTTCCTAATTCCTCCTTGGAAAGCCTTTTTGGAAAAATCCTTGTGCCTTCAGTTCAGGGAAACTCCTCGGCGTCCAAAAGCTGGAGCTGAAAGCTGAACTTCCTGCCTGGGTCTTGTTGCGTTTTCCTGTTGTTACTGAGGTGATCTTTTTCCTCAGGGATCTCCCTTTTCCTCAGGATCTCCTCTTTCCTCAGGGATCTCCTCTTTCCTCAGGGATCTCCTTTTTCCCTCAGGGATCTCCTTTTTCCTCAGGGATCTCCAGCGTGGAAAGGACGTGGAGCTACTCGAGAGTTCAGAGGAGTCCATGGAGATGATCAGAGAAAAAGGCTGGGAGAGCTGGGAATGTTCCCCTGGAGAAGGGAAGGCTCCAGGCAGAGCTCAGAGCCCCTGGCAGGGCCTGAAGGGGCTCCAGGAGAGCTGGAGAGGGACTGGGGACAAGGGATGGAGGGACAGGAGCCAGGGAATGGCTCCCACTGCCAGAGGGCAGGCATGGATGGGACATTGGGAATTGGGAATTCCTGGCTGGGAGGGTGGGCAGGCCCTGGCTCAGAGAAGCTCTGGAGTGAGTCCTGAGGAGGCCATGGAGATGCTCCAAGGACTGGAGATTCTCTCTGGAGACAGAATGCAGCAAAAGAATTGTTCCAAAGATCTCCTTTTCTTACCCCTCCCTGCCTTCTTCCCATGGTGTCTCCCAAATCCTGATGCTGGACCAGAGCAGCACACGGAATTGTGGATGGTGTCTGGAGAAGGGAAGCTTTAGGGAGACCTCAGAGCTCCTTCCTGGGCCTGAAGGGGCTCCAGGAGAGCTGGAGAGGGACTGGGGACAAGGGATGGAGGGACAGGAGCCAGGGAATGGCTCCCACTGCCAGAGGGCAGGCATGGATGGGACATTGGGAATTGGGAATTCCTGGCTGGGCTGGGATTCCCAGAGCAGCTGGGGCTGCCCCTGGATCCCTGGCAGTGCCCAAGGCCAGGCTGGAGCAGCCTGGGACAGTGGGAGGTGTCTCTGCCCATGGCAGGGGTGGGATGGGATGAGCTTTAAGCTCCTTTCCAACCCAAACCATTCCATGATTCCAGAATTATTGTCTCTCTCTTTGGAACAGGAATTTTCGACCTTTCCCAGTCACCAGCACCCCCTGCCTGAAACCTGAACTCCAGACCTCATCTGGGATTCTCTTTCCATGCCCAGATTCCCTGCTGGATTCCCTGCTCTGGAAGCAGAGGAGCCAGAGGTGCCCCTGAGAAGCTGCTTTGGTGCCCAAGACAAGCAGAAAGTGAATTTTCAGCAGTTTCCTCTCTGCTCTTCCAGGGACGCAGAGAAGCTGTGCAAACTCCATCCTTGGAGTCTTCAAAACTCTGGGATGAAGTCCTGGAATTGGGCTGGAAACCCCAAACCGGGGTTTCATCCTTAGTGTGGGTATTTGCTGGTTTTATTCCCATTTCCACCCTGGGAACTGTGGGAAATAGTAAAGAGAAGAAGATTTTCAGAAAGCTGGGAAATCTAAAACAGAAAGAGCAGAAAACTCAGAGCTGGCTGCAGCTGCCAAGTCTGAAAGCAGAAAAAGTTACAATAGTACAGCAAGCAGGGACACGAAACAATAATCTGAATTTTAGGAATTTTCCCTGCTGGTTTTCCCTTTGGATCCAGAAGATGCTGGTGAAGTAGTGCTAAAAAACCCCCCAGATATTCTTTATTCCCATTTTCCATTTATCTGTGCAATGATGAATCGTGCTGGTGCTCCCAATTTCCCTAATGGCACCCATTAAACTTCATTAGGACCGTGTTAAACCCGAGTTCAGATCGTTGCCATTGATTTTGCGTCTCTCCAAGCTGCTGGAAGCACATGGGGCACGGAGCATTCCCTGGCACTCCAGCCACATTCCAAAGGGCAGCAGAGGGATGGGATCCCAGCCTGTGGTCCAGGGGATCTTTGGGATCACCCCCCAGAGCTGACAGCTCTCAGCCATGCTCTGTCACTGCCCCAGCCAGGGAATTTTTAGCCCCCACACTCCAGCTCAGCTATTTTGTTTATCCATTTCATTCCCTGTGCTTATTTTTCCTCACGTTTTCCACTGGGGCTCCCCCCTTCCCTTGACCTGCTAAACCTGGGGAATGAGGGATGAGGAAACCCTGAGTGCCAGGGGTGGAGGAGAAGGGAGGAAAGGTTTTAACAGCGCTCTTTTCCACAAAATAAACATCCTCTGGCTGTAGGAAGAGTAAACTTCCCCTGGAAATGGATGTGTTTATATGACCAATCCCTTTCTTCTGGCATTTCCAGAGATTTGCTGGCTACCACTGGGAAAAGAGGCTTTTAGGGGAGCAGATAAGTCTTTGCACGATTTGTTTTCTTTTTGGCAAGGCATTCCCCCCTGGATGGGTTGCTGTGAACCTGAAAGGGATTTCCTCCTTTATCTCCTGCGTGTCCCTGCCCTCTGGAATGTCCACCAAAAGGGCAGGGGAGGGAAAGGCCTTTTCCCACAAAACTGCTTGGCTTGGACTCTGCTTTACTGGGGGTTTTCTGGGAATCCTCTACCAGCACACCCTGGTTCTGTAATCTCCCAGTTTTTCACCAAAGAGAGAATTTTATCAACCTTCCTAAAGTGGGATGTGCCATTTCCAGGGACGCCCTTCCAACAGGAGCCCTGATGCAGGATTATCCAGATGGATCTGAGGTTGAGGCAAACACTAATTCACCTCAGTTTGGTTTAAAACAGAGAAATCAGGTATTTAAAAGCTTTATAATTTGGCTTAAACAGGAATATTTTTTAATAGAATTTATTAGAATAATTTAATATAAAATATAATATAATGTAATGTAATATAGTATAATATAATATAGTATCAATATAAATATAGTATAATATAGTATAATATAAGTATAATATAGTATAATATAATATAATATAATATAATATAATATAATATAATATAGAATTGTATTATATAATAATAGACTAATTTTAATACAGTCAAATTTAATATTTTAAAATATATTTTATTAAACAGGAATATTTTTCCTGAGAAGTATGAGACTGCTCCTTGCTGCTCACATGGGGTGAGTGAGGAGATTCCCCAATTCCTTTTTCTCCAGGTCCCTTCCAGCAGCACCTCAGGGATGCTGCCACATCCAACACGGCCTCTGGGGAACAGGGAATGATTGCAGGTTGGGTGTTTTGGGAGTATTTCTATTTACCACTGGTCCCACCCCAAACTTTATGGAATTCAGGTGTCAATGTTTTAGTGCTGAGGCTGCCACCAAAGCTGGAGGCCAGAAATAGTCTGGATTAAGTTTAATGTGGGCTGAATTTGGTGACAAATCTGGACTTTTTGGAATTTAGGTGTCAATAATTTAATGCTGAGCTGTCACCAAAGCTGAAAAAAGGAAAATCAGAGGGGTTAATCTGTGGGATAAAATTCCCTGAAATTTCCAGCCAGGAGGTTTGATTAAACCCCATAAATCTGGCCAGAAAGGGCCTCCAACTGTCCTGCCTCATACGTCAGGAGATCCATTTTATCACAACATCCATCAGGCAGCCCAGCTCCTCGGGCGGGGAGCTCTGTGATTTCTGCTCTCACAATTCTGTCCAGATGCTGGGCTCTTTCATTCCCTGCCAGACAGGAACAGCCTCATCCACTCCCAGGCCAGCCCACCATGCCATAAACCTCTTTGGAGACACGCTTCCCGTCCGCGAGGGTTACAAAATGCAAAACACGACCCCATCTATTTAAAAAAAACAGCAATAAATGAGGAACCTGGGGGAATAAGTAGCCCATTAGGCATGGCACTGGGTTTAAGCTGGAATTCTGCCTGCTCAGGTTTTCTAACACTTCCCAGATGGATAAAGATTGACCCAAAAATAGAAGCAGCCTATAAAAAGCTGTTTTTGATCCAGTTCTGAGGGGAACCTTTTCCTCACCTGGCACCCAGCACATCTGGCACCCAGAGCCTGGAATGGGCACATTCCAGAGCAGATTCCAGGATATCAGCACCTGGAGCATTGCAGGCTGCCAAGCCTGGAGTCTGGGCCACCAGCAGACCCCAAGAGAGAGCTCCACGTCCTCCTGCTCCTCCTGGATCTCTGCATCCAAGAGTTGTGACCTCAGGAAAACGCACTCCTGACACAAACCCATCTTTTTCCCAGGCCAGCTGCAGTGTGAACCAAATTCAGGTCCCATGAAACCTAATCCAGACTATTTCTGGCCTCCAGCTCTGGTGGGCAGCCTCAGCACTAATTATTGATACTTAAATTCCATCAATTCCCAGATTTGCCACCAAATTCAGGTCCCATGAAACTTAATCCAGACTATTTCTGGCCTCCAGCTTTGGTGGCTAGCCTCAGCACTAAATTATTGATACTTAAATTCCATCAATTCCCAGATTTGCCACCAAATTCAGGTCACATTAAACTTAATCCAGACTATTTCTGGCCTCCAGCTCTGGTGGCAGCCTCAGCACTAATTATTGATACTTAAATTCCATCAATTCCCAGATTGGCCACCAAATTCAGGTCCCATGAAACCTAAATCCAGACTGTTTCTGCCTCCAGCTTTGGTGGGCAGCCTCAGCACTAAATTATTGTCACCTGAATTCCATCAATTCCCAGATTTGCCACCAAATTCAGCACACATGATAACCTAATCCAGACTATTTCTGGCCTCCAGCTTTGGTGACAGCCTCAGCACTAAATTATTGTCCACCTGAACTCCACAAATTCCCAGATTTGGAACCAAATTGTGCAGCATGCTGCCATGCCAGGGATGCCGAAAATCCTGAATATTCCTCTTTTGCCCCGTGTTTTAGGAGTAAATCTTGACTCAGCTCTGTGAAAAGGGAGGTCAGAAGCCCCAGAATTTCAGGACACAGACCAGAAAAATCTTTTTGCAAAGCCTCTTCGGGATTCTCCTTACCCACATCCCCAAGCTCAATGAAAGTTTATGGAACACTTTCCAATGCCTTGGTGAAAACTGGGATAAAAAATTCCCATTGGAGATATTCCATATTAGGAATTCTCAGATATTTCCCCCTCTGAGTTACTGAGGGATGCAAAATCCAGGTGTGAACTCCCTCTCTGGCTTTCCACCACTGATTTGGTACCTGGGGGTAAAATTATTGCTGTAGAGAGGCCTTGGGTGGAGTCAGGAGGTAAATAATTATTCCAATTGCTGCATTTTGCTCTGTCAGATACGTTAAAATAAATATCTTGACTCAAGAAGGCATTTTTACTGTGGAGAACAAAGCCCTTCTGCTGACAAACCTGGTTAGGTGCTGTTACCTAATTCTGTCACATGACAGAATTTGTTAATTCTGTCCCCAAACTCTTGTTTCCTAATTTGCTTTTTTGCTGATTTACCTCATCCCATGGCACAACACTTCTTTTATCCTTCAGGAGGAGTAAGGAACGGTGAAATTTCCAGAACACGTTCCTGGTGGGTTTAATATTCTCTTTTTTACCAGCTCAGAAATAACAAACAACCTCCTGACTTGTCGCTGACAGATTCTTCTTTTTTTTTTGTGCGTGTGTGCTGGAATGACTCAAACAAAGGAATGAAAACTCCATTTTGCACGCGTCAACCTCCTCCTTTCCAAAGGTACCTTAAAATAAAGGCTCTTCACTTTCTCACATCGGCTTCAGAAGGAAACATCAGACATCCCTCTTCAAAAGTTCTGGTGGGAACAGATGAGCCCTGTGAGGTGATCAAAGGGAGAGGGGAGTTTGCTGAGGTTCCCTGTCTGTGTGATGGAGCCATGAAATGCTCTGGGTTCCCATCCTGCACGTCCTGCAAAGAGCTGCCAAAAGCTTGTTCGGGTGCGCCTTGCTTGCATCCTTCGTTGTCAGGGCCTTCCAAACAACAAATCAGAGGGGTTCGTCTGTGGGATAAATCAGCATTTTCCTCTGGGATAAATAAATACTGATCAGGAGAAATGGGATTATTCCTGGTCCATTTTGCTGATTCCCTGCTGATTTTTTTTTTAAATTTTAAATGTCACTTACCTCCCAACGTTGATTGCACAACTTTGACAGCCCCAGGATCATTTAGCTGGACTTGAATTAATATTTCCTTCCAACCCACAAAAACCCAGACATGCAGCAATGTGCGCACGATTTTCTTGAATTTTTAGGGTTTTTTTATTTTTGCAACTCCACACAGCAGACCCAACATTTTGTGCTGTCTCCCAAATCTTTAGCTTTGACAGAAGGTACAAATCAGTGTCTGCTGTGTCTAACAAAAGGCAGCATCAACACATCTCTGCGTACTTGAATATTCAAATTCACATCTTTATTCATCTCCCTCCAAAGTCGCTCCTCACCAGCTCTGGGGATGAAGGGCTGGGAGCTCAGGAGAGGTTTCTCAGCCCCGAGGTGATGGTGAGAGCATCATTTCATCACCCCAAAACTCAGCATGCCCTGGGAGCAGCCCCAGCTCAGCTCCTCCCAGCCAGGCCTGAATAGAAAGGAAAAAGGACCCTCCTGGCTCTGCCCGTTCTTTCTGCCCTGAATAAAACAACTTTTGGAGAGAATCAGTTTGAGGGAAGAGAGCCTCGGGGCTGAATGTTTAGCCGAGTGAATCAGTTTGGTGTGGAAAAGCAGCAGAATCTCCTTTAAAACTTTTATTTTTCTGTCGTGCTCGCTTTTTTCACCAGGGAGAAGCTGCCTTCAGGGGACCCACTTGGGGCTCTGGTTACACCAGTGGCTGCAGCCATTTCCCTGTTCCTTTGGGAGTGAATGAATTTGTGGAAAAATTGGCATTTCTGGTTAATTTGGGCTCTGCTACACCAGTGACTGCAGCCATTTCCCTGTTTCATTTGGGAGTGAATTAATTTGTGGGGAAAATGGCATTTCTGGTTAGTTTGGGCTCTGGCTACACCAGTGGCTTCAGCTATTCCCCTGTTCCTTTGGGAGTGAATGAACCTGTGGAAAAATTGGCATTTCTCCTTAGTTTGGGCTCTGGCAACAGCAGTGACTGCAGCCATTTCCCTGTTCCTTAAAAAATGGCATTTCTGGTTAGTTTGGGCTCTGCTACACCAGTGGCTGCAGCCATTTCCCTGTTCCATTGGGAGCCTTTTGGGAGTGAATGAACTTGTGGAAAAATTGGCATTTCTCATTAGTCTGGGCTCTGCTACACCAGTGGCTGCAGCCATTTCCCTACTCCCTTGGGAGCCTTTTGGGAGTGAGTGAACTTGTGGAAAAATCGGCATTTCTGGTTAGTTTGGGCTCTGGCTACACCAGTGGCTGCAGCCGTTTCCCTGTTCCATCGGGAGCCTTTTGGGAGTGAATGAACTTGTGGAAAAATCGGCATTTCTCCTTAGTCTGGGCTCTGTAGAGCTGCTGGAGTGAGCGGATTTGGAAAGGTCACCGAGGCAGGGTGGCTGTGGGCTGTGCCTTCTCTTTTGTAGCACATCACTGCCTGCTGTGAGCATTGCTGTCCCTCCAGACTTCCCGAGGATGTTGGGGCAGTGTCCTGGCTCCAGAGCTGTCACCCTGCCAGCGACAGGGCAGAGGAAATGAAGGCGCAGCTCCCTGGGGCACCTCCTGAATATTTATGGTGGCAGGGAAGCATTTCATGGAGCTGCTCAGCCCGGGGGGGATCTGGAGCTGATTTTGCTGTTGCTGTTTGATTTGCAAGCTGCCAGGAACCATCCTAAAAGCCAGATGAGACCCCTGGGTGTGCAGCAGTGATGGGGCTGTGACAGCCACCCCAGCCAAGGCCACACGTCCCTTGCCAGGCTATGACAGCTGTAGCTCCTAAAGAGCTCCAGGGCTGGGGACAGCAGGGCAGAGGTGATCATAACTCACTGATCACCCCAAAAACACCCCAGGGGTGAGGAAAAGGGGGAAAGAATCAACTCAGATCACCCAAAGAGCTGCTTGGCCAGCCCTGAACTGTGGCGGTGTTCGCAGGGGTCCCAGGACGAGGGAAGAGATGAGAATGTTGACTCCATGTTTCAGAAGGCTGGTTTATTATTTTATGATATATATTATATTAAAAGAAAATGATATATTAAAACTACACTAAAAGAATAGAAGAAAGGATTTCATCAGAAGGCTTGAAAGGAAAGGAATGGAATGATAACAAAAGCTCGTGACTCTCGGAGAGTCCGAGACAGCCGGTCTGTGATTGGCCATTAATTAGAAACAACCAACATGGACCAATCAAAGATTCACCTGTTGCATTCCACAGCAGCAGATAATTATTGTTTTTCTTTTCCTCTGAGGCTTCTCACCTTCTCAGGAGAAAAAATCCTAACAAAAGGGATTTTTCATAAAACATCATGGCTACACTGAACTCTTAGGAGAGTGCCAGCTGTGGCACAGGGTGCCCAGAGAAGCTGTGGCTGCCCCTGGATCCTTGGAAGCGTCCAAAGCCAGGTTGGAGCAGCCTGTGGAAGATGTCCCTGCCCTTAAATGGACTTTAAGATCCCAACCCAAACCATCTGATGGCTTTGTGTCCCCCCTGCTGCCCGTGCCCCTCTCTGGCCCTTCCAGCCTTTCTCCCTTCCTGCACAGTGGTTTAAACCCTGGCCTGCATTTAAGCTGAGCCCAGCAGCCCTGAGCAGCAGCAAAAGCCCTGGCTGTGTGTCTGTGCACTGACTGCTGATTGCCTGGGTCTCAGAAAAGTGGGTTAGACTCAGATTATTGCCTTTGTCCACGTCCCTGACCTTTTGCCCCGCATATTGCGTGGCCCGCGGGTGGAGGAAGGAGGATTAAAGGTTAAGAAGCCTCTCTTGAAAGAGTTAGCATGCCTAAATGTTTAAAATGTTTCCTTTCCCCAGTAATTCCAATCTATATTAAAGCTAAAACCCTTCTGAGAGGTAATAAAACAGAGCAGTGGAGGAGATCATTGGGAAGATTAGGAAGAAGAGACTTAAGGGCTTACTCTTGATGCTTCTGGGTTTATACTTTGTTCTTGTTTTACTCTGTCAATCTCTTCTAGTGTTTCTCCCAGTGATTTTATTGTGTTTTAATGGAGCAGGGATGGTGCTGCAAACTAGCAGGGAAAAGCTTGTTGTCGCTGAGGGGAGGGGGAAGAACATTCCTTTGCATATTTTTCAGTGTTCCTGTTATATCTCAAATTTAGAAAGTAACAAGAAGCAGCATCCAGTTTTCATTAATGCTTCAGGGTTTGGTTTTTTTGTTGGGTTGTTTTTTTTTTTTTCTTTGGCACATATGTTTTCGTTTCCAGGCATCCAAAGGAGAAGTTGAAATTCCTCCCTCCCAGCCAGCGCTGGAGGACACCAGGACCAGCAGATTCCCTGGATTTTGGTGCCAGGTAGGAGCCTGGTAACCTCCTTTGTCCTAAACCCAGCAGAGTGGGAAGTGCAGTGATGTTTTTTTGGGACAAAGGGTCGTGCTGTGACTGCTTCCCTTATGTGAACATTCCTCTTGACACAGCCTGGCTGGTGGCCCACATTAATTTGGCTCCAAAAAAAAAAAAAAAAAAAAAAGGGGAAAAAATACATGATATTCACGTTCTTGGAGGAGTTGTGTGTTCCATCTGGATACTGCAAACCTGTGAATCCTGTCCAAATAACTCCCGTGTTCTCCTTGCTGGGTTTTTTTGTGCATCTCGTCAGTTAAATATATCTGAGAGCTCCCGGGCAGGAGCGTGAGGGCGGCTCGAGCCCATCACAGCCCAGGAATGCCCTTGGGAGATGCTCCCACGGAGCATTTGCTCCCTGGTGAAATCCCAGCAGTGGAATTCTGTCTGGGGTGGCCGGTGGTGGCAGGAATTCCATGGAATTCCCATGGAATTGTGTTTTGTCAGCTGGGGCGTGAGCAGGCCCCGGAGCTGCGGGCCTGGGGGGTGCTGGAAGGCTCCTCTCCCTCTTAATTTTGGTGTTTCTATGGAAACAGATCCCCAACAGGAATCCTGCTTCCCTGCTTCGTCTCATCCTTTGCTTTGTCAGTGGGAAAAAGTGAAACTCGGGATGAAAGCCAGGGCAGGCAGCAGTAGGTGTTGCTGTGGGAGCAGGACCAGGCCCTCGCTGCTCACGCTCCTCTTCACTTCCAAATCAAACCACATGGAAATAGGGGCTCCAAAAGCTTCAGTTCTCACCTGGGAGATTATTTCTGGGTTTTATTCAAAAAGTGACTCGTGTGACTTGAGGCAGAGCATTGCCATAGGCTGGAAGGGAAGGAAGCTGCAGGATTTTCCAGATTTCTCCTAACCCCCTGACCTGGAGCACCTCTAGCTTGGGTTTCGGGAATAAAAACCCAAACTTTGAGCGCTGTGATAGTATGAGAATAAAATATTCATTTTGGGAAAGAGAATTTGGATGAAAAGCGCCTGGGGCCTGGCTTGTGTTTGTCAGGGAGATGAAAACCAGCAGCTTTTTTGCTGTCGGAGACATTTGGGTCTTGTCTCCATCACCACAAGAAGTGCAGGATAAGGAGGTGCAAGCTGGGGAGAGAAATCCCTCTACAAGTCATCAGTGAAGCAGCTTCTTGGCAATAAAAACTTCAGGAATTGTTTTCCCTAAACTTGGAAGTCTGGACAATGAGTGCTTGGCTGGAGAGGGACCTGGACTCCTGGGGGTGGCAGGACCTGGTGCATCCAACGGGTTTGGTGCTTTTGAGGTATTTCTAAAGCTCCTGGTGGCTGTCCCTCAGTGTCACAGCAGGGTCACAGGCTCCACAAGGTGTTCTTTGTCTTCACTCCAAGGTGCCTCCACTAACAGATCATGTTTTGTTTCACAGCTGTCTTGGTGGATCCTTCAGGCCCAGCTATCCCAACACCTGGCAGGAATGAGGAATAAACTCCAGTAATTCAGGTTCTTACTGGTCAAACTGGGCCAAACCTCTGGCTGCATCCAGAGGGGACAGAATGAAAAGGGAAGGAGGATGGTGAGCACATGGACAGGTTCAATCTCAAACCAAACAGGAGAGTTTCTCACAGGCTGGCTTGGGAATAATTCCCTTTTTGGGAGATTATTCCTCTCTGTGCTGTCAGAGCTCAGGAAGATGATCTGCCCTGGTATCTGTGATAGGAGGGAGAGCTGGCCTTGCCCTCCTTGTCACCCTGAGAAGGGAAAGCAGAACCTTCCAAGGATTTTGAGGCTTTTCCCAAATCTCCCCATCCAAAGCCCCTGATGGAATCTAAGCTGGGTGTAACTTTCAAGTTCAGCACCTTGTCATGCTCTTCTTGAGCAGCCAGCTCTGCTCTGTGTCCCTGCTCCCATCCTCTCAGATCAAAGGGATACTTCACTAGAAAAATCACTGCTGCTTTATTCACACAGAGAAGAAAGAGTTAAACTTTTTTTTCCTTTTTATTTTTTTTAAGGGCCTGCCTTGCTGTAAGTTTTGGTATTTAAAATTAATGAAGAAAATGAGAAAATAATGTGGCTCGGATTACTCCTCTTCAGCTGTTTTGCTTTTTCTGGCAAATTGCTTCTTGTAGACGTCTGGCATTTTATTTCTTTTTGGGTTTTTGTTTTTTTTTTTTAAGCACTGACATCTCTCATCATGCTCTATATAACTCTTTCTTGGGAATTATGTGACGGGTGGATGGCCCCTCATTCCTGGTCCTGCTCCTCAGGGCATCCTTTTGCAAAGCCCTTCTCCCCCTCTTCCTTCCCTCCTCCAACCTGTGGGCGTCTGACTCAGAGAGCTGGAGACTCATTCTGGAGTTTTCACGTGTAACTTCTCATTAATTAACTTCTGACTCAACATGTTCGCATTAGAAAAGGCAGAATTTGCAGTCTTGCTTTTGCTTTCCCCATTTCTGATGCCTCATGGGTGCGTGGTAGAATTCCTCTGGAGAGGGTAACATTTGTGGGACGCATCAAGTTGTGGTTGCCCCATCTCTGGAAATGTTCCAGATCAGGTTTGGAGCAACCTGGTCTAGCGGGAGGTGTCCCTGCCCATGCCAGGGGCTGGAATGGGATGGATTTCAGGTCTCTTTCCACCCAAACCAGTCTGGAATTCTCATTGTATGGCTAAAGAAGGTTCTGGCACTGGACCCAGGCTTGAAAGGAAAAGATCTTCTGGAAGCAGCGAGGCTCTTGCACGAGTGCAGCTGCAGTGGTGGGCACCCCTCTGCCCACATTGCCCTCCTCGGCAGGGTTGGCCGTGCCCCCCAAATTCTCCAGGTCAAAATTCTGGTGCTGATCTGGCTGTGCTAGCGTGGCTGGGTTGGGCATCTTCCATCACGCTGGGTTGGGTGTTTTCCATCAGGTTGTGTGTCTTCCATCATGTTGGGTTGGGCATCTTCCATCATGTTGGGTTGGGTGTCTTCCATTACATTGGGTATCTTCCATCACGTTGGGTTGGGCATCTACCATCACTTTGGGTGTCTTCCATCATATTGGGTTGGGCATCTACCATCACTTTGGGTTGGACATCTTCCATCACATTGCTTGTCTTCCATCATGTTGAGTTGGGCATCTTGCATGGTGTTGGATTGTGCATCTTCCATCACTTTGGGCATTTTCCACCATGTTGGGTTGGGGGTCTTCCATCCTGCCAGGCTGGGTCTTCCATCACATTGGGTTGGAGGTCTTCCATCACGTTGGGTTGGGCATCTTCCATCAGGTTGGGTTGTGCGTCTTCCATTGCATTGGGTTGGGCACCTTCCACTGTGTTGTACTGGGCATCTTCCACCATGTTGGGTTGGGTGTCTTCCATCAGGTTGGATTGGGGGTCTTCCATCAGGTTGGATTGGGGGTCTTCCATCAGCAACAGGTCCAAATTCCCACATGTCCCACGTGCAGTAGGTCGAGCCCCTCCAGGTGCCAGACTTGCAAATGAGGAGGTGTTAACGAGCGTGAGGGCTCCTGGCAGCAGCTCCTCAGTTCTCCTGAGGTTTGGGAAGTGCTGGGTGTCCCGACACTGCCTCCATCGGAGCAGGGCGATGGCGACCATTCCAGAAGGAGATTCGGATTTGTCCAAAATCCAAATTTAGATTTTTTCCAATGGATTTGTCCCATTTCTACAGCCACACTTGACCTCTTCAGAGGATACCTCCCTCCTCATGAACTTTAAATGTCCATAAAGCCCCCAGGTTTCTCTTTCTTCCCCTTTGCTCTTTAGGAACTGTTGGAAAACTGAAGGAAAAATTGTTAAACCGAAGCAATTGAGTTGAGCATACAACTGCAAGCCCAGGGCCAAACCTCTGACAGGAAAAACAACTCCAAACCCTCCTGCACCCAAATAAATCCAATAAAAGCTCCAAAGTTAATCTTTAACTTGAGCTCATGGGATTGGGGTCATTACAGTTATTAAAATCCAGTTGTTGGAGGGCTGGGGGACTCCGTAAAGGAATCTGTGGCTTGAGGAGGAATTCTGCCCGGGAGGATTTCCTGGTTAATGCTGCTGTTGACTGGCAAATTGCTTTGCTGGCTGGGCAAGTGCTGGGATGCTTCCATATGGAATTGCTGCTGCTGCTGGAGGTGAAGGCAGAGAGTGGGAAAAACTCCCAATAATTCAACCCCTGTGTGGGATTCAGGCTCACGGTGCACTGTCCCAGCTATAAATATTAAACCTGGATTTGGGATGGGATTTCAGCGTGGCCTGCTGGCTCCTCTTCCCAACCTCATCCATCTCCAAGCTGGAGGGGTGGGCTGCAGGATGCTGCTCTCCTCTCCTTATCCATTTTTCCTCTCCTTATCCATATTTCCTCTCCTTCCATTAATCACTCTAATGGCAAACTGGGGGAAAAGGAGTTTAAAAATCCCTATTTATCTGTAGGAACACGTCAGAACCAGAGCCAGCTCTGCCCCACAATGCCTGGGGGGTGGAAGAGCTCTGGATTTCGGGATCCGGGGGATGAAAGATCCCGCCCCACTCCGTGTCTGCAGGGAGGTGACTTTCCAGGGTCACAGAGTGCTGGGTTTATTCCTCGGAGGGCTCTAAACCCTCTTTGCAAGGGGCACGTTTGAGTTACGAGTTGCAGCTCCGCCGAGTCCCCACGTCTGGGCAGAAACGATCCCCCAGCTCATTGTAAATGCAGGCAGGCCTGCAGTAAATGGGATTCAATTAGCAGGGAAAAGCTCGGAAAAGCAGAGGTTCTTTGCACTTAGGAAGGCTGGAGGAGGGGGAAGAGGGCAAGCCTGGGGTTGCTGAGCCAGACCCGGTGCCTGATTCGTGCTGCACTGGGGAATTTGCTCTGGTTTGTATTAAATTTTAGAGTACGGAAGGTTGGAACTGAGTCTGACTGATTTAAGTTGTACCAGGCTGAATTTCAAGCCCCAGCTCTGATAACTTTAAACGTTTCTTGCCAGGCTGCCACGCAGTCTCCTGTTAGACAGGAGATACCACCTGGTAATCTTTCCCTTCATGAGAAAATCCATCTATTAAACCAAAGGTTTTCACTATAAAAATCTATTTAATTTTATTTTTTGAGTGGGCAACAAGTTTTTTTCTACCTGCCCACCACTGCTGTGGCTGCCTCATCCCTGAAGTGTCCGAGGCTGGGTTGGACAGGGCTTAGACAACCTGGGATAGTGGAAGATGCTCCTGCCCGTGGCAGGGGTGGAACTGGATGGGCTTTGAGGTTCCTTCCACCCCAAACCATTCCATGATTCTACAATCTGGAGTTTTCACTAAAAACACAAACCCTTCCAGCCAACACTTTTTATAAACCCCAAAGTCACTTCATTTATTGGAAGGCCTTTTCAGAGGGGGGGGGGAACATTGGAAGAGCTTTGCTGGCTAAACCTGAGGAAAAGTCCATGTTACTTAATTCCCTTTCAGAAATGTGTTTAGTTCCACGAATGCAAATGTGCTGGGTGCTGCAGGTGTGTGAGGGGGTGATAAGTGCTGTTCGCACACTCAGTGAAGCAACGTGGAAATAAATGACCACATTCCCGATTATTTGAATCTCCTGACGGATTCCTTATGGAGAGGAAACAGTCAGTCCAAACAGACTCAGCCCTGAGCTCGTGTTTAATGGATGGAACTCTGCGAGGTGCTCGAAAAACGCAAAATCCCACGCGTTTGAACGGAAAAGTCACAACTTTGCAGCCAGGAATTCTAACAATCATTGCACAGGGCTGCTCTCCTTCCTTTTCCCATCCTGTCCAGGCTGCTGTGATGGATGCACCTCATTCCCAGGCGGAGAGCATCTCCAGCAGGAGTGAGATCCCCCCAGCTTTGGCAGAGCGCAATCATTAGGCTGATTTTGCTCCATAATGAGGTGTTGTGGAGTAGAGCTCCATTGAAAAGCCTTTAAATAATGTTAGCATTGAATATAATAACCTTCCAGGGAAATCAAATCCCTCGCCGCCTCTGGTTCTGCCTCTGAAAGGGAATCAATTTTCTTTGCCTGATAGCTTTCCCCAGCACTTAACACGGACGGGGGAAGGCACTCATTGTGAGGGTTGCCCAGGAATTGCCTCCCGAAGGTCAAATCTTGGGGGGAAAAAAATGAAGGAGAAGAAAAGAAAACAAGGTTTGGTGACCCCTATCCTGATGGGAAGGACCTGCTGCAGCTGCTGGGGTGGGGAGAGGGGCCGGAATGCTCATGGTGGGGTTTGTTTGTGGGTTTTAATTATAGATACAATGGGTCTGTGTGTGTGTCTTCCTTAAAATTCCAATCAGGAAGGCCATCCTAGCCTGGGTTTGGGCTCGGTGGCTGTTTGGGTGTTCCTGGTTGAGCTGCTGCCTCCTTGGCTTGCACAGTCCGAGCCAGCTGGAGCATCCAACACGTCGCTTCCCTGGCTTTGGAGGCAAAGCAAGGCAAGGAATAAATCAAAAATTCCCACATTCCTGGCTGGCTGCTCCGTGGCTTTGCAGGGGAATTCCCAGCAAAGTGCAAAATCAGGGAGCCCTTTAATAATAACACACTGAATTCCTCTCCTTGTGGAGCATCCCATGTGGCTGCTCCCTGGGTTTGCTCCTCTCTGCAGCTGTGAAAACCAGGAATGAACATTTTGGGGTGAAACCAGGAGTGTTCAGGCCACTCTCAATTCCTGTAGCACAACCCCAGGAGGTCAGGATGGATGAGCTCCCAAGGATGACAGGAGGCAGGATTTGGCCCAGGATGGATCCTCTTTGCAAAATGCAAATCCCAGGGATTGAGCAGGACAGGGAATGAAATGTCCAAGTGGGGTCCAGGCACTGAGGGGGAACATTGCCCAGAAAAATCCCAGGAACTGAGCAGGACAGGGAATGAAATGTCCAAGTGAGGGTTCAAGTACTGAGGGGGAGCATTGCTCAGGAAAATCCCAGGAACTGAGCAGGACAGGGAATGGAATGGCAGAGGGGGGGTTCAGGTACTGAGAGGGAACATTGCCCAGGAAAATCCCAGGAACTGAGCAGGACAGGGAATGAAATATCCAAGTGGGTGTCCAGGTACTGAGGGGGAACATTGCCCAGGAAAATCCCAGGGATCATGGAGCACAGGGAATTGAATGGCAAAGTGAAGGTTCAGAACACTGCCCAGGAAAATCCCAGGGACTGAACAACACAGGGAATGAAATGTCAGAGTGGGGGTTCATGTACTGAGAGGAAACATTGCCCAGGAAAATCCCAGGGATCGTGCAAGACAGGGAATGGAATGGCAGAGCAGGGGTTCGGGTACTGAGAGGGAACATTGCCCAGGAAAATCCCACTTGGAAATCGTTTTCCCCATAAAATCCCAACTGCAGAGTGTCACCATAATGTACCCTAATGACAGGGAGGGAGGGGAGTTTTAGAAAGTGGTTTTAAAAAAGCTCTGGAATCCATCTGGATTCTCTTAGGAACAAGGAAAACCTCATCAGGGACCACTTCAAAGCCCATTTCCTCCTGCTTAAATTATCTCGTGTGCGCCTGCTGCTGCATGGACATTGCTCCATTAGGGATGATTTTTGACTCTGCCTAATCTGAACAAACTGCACAATATTCCAGGAGTGATTTCCAATTTGTTGGGAGCCCTGATTCCTGCAGACAGCCTGGCTTGGCTTTGGGGGTGGATAAAAGGGGGAATTCACAGCCCTCCTGCTTGGTGTCCTGCCCAAAGACTTTGGAAAATTGAATTAATTGGGGGTTTTTAGGAAGTACGGAGTGTTATATTTATAATAGTGTGAGTTGTTTGAATGGTTTTGAGCTTTCAATTATACATATATCTATATATTTATATATTTATATTTATATGTTTATAATTATATCTATAATTATATCGATAATTATATCTCTATATCTATATTATATCTGTATTTTTATCTCTATATCTATATATATGTATCTATATTTCTAGAAATCGTGTATATGTATGTATTTTATCAATAGGCCATAAAAATTGATAAATGGGGGGTTTATACCCCCCAAAACTTTGCTAGGCCATTGAAATTCATGTTGTGTGGATATTTAAAGAAATTAGGTTTTCAGGGAGCTGAAGTTTACTCCTACTGGAAGTGAAGTAAAGCTGTGTGGATAATGAATTTTTAAAGCAATTAATGGGCCAAACATATAATTTCTTTTCTTTAGCATCAACCTAAATAATTTCTTTATATACTAGAAGAGCTCTGGAGGGGAATTTTGGGGTTGGTTAATCCTATTGATGTTCAGCATCTTTTTTTTTTTTTCCAAGTGGATCAATTTTGCCATCTTGGAACAAGGCATCAGGAGGAAACATACTGATTCTGCTAAATTCAGAATTCACATCTCATCCCTTCCCAAAACACTGCTCTGCTAATTTTAAATTAATCCCTAAATTTATGCTCCACAGAAGGGAAACAAGTGGTAGGAACAGACTTGAATTTTTGGCTGAGAATTTGGAGCTGCAGCCCTGGGGAGGGGCTGGAAGATGCTGATGGAAGCACCAGAGGTGACACCCGGGACGTCTTGGAGAGGTTTTGCACATTCCCTGCCCCTTTCCCACACAGATTCAACCTCCCTCCTTGTCCAAACCCCATTTGGGAAAACAAAGAAAATAAAAACACAGCAGCACAAAGCCTGACTCAAAATCTGCATGGTGCTGAGGCTGTCTCCTGAAATAATCCGAAATAATCCACTGAAAAATTCCTGTATTTTCAATAGAGTGTTTCAGGTGTTGTTTCAGACTGGGATTTTTGCTAATTCTGTGCAGACAGAAAAAAAAAAAAAAAACCACAAAGCAGGGATGAGATTTTCCACAGCTCTTTTTGCTCAGTGAAGGGAATCGAAGATGAAGCATTCACGATGTGCCACAAATCAATATCAGCCTGGCAAGGCTTTGACACGTTTGTACCTTTTATGAAGGAGTAAAGAGGACGGAAAATACATGGAAAAAACAATATTCCAGAGCACAGACACCTCTGTGTGTGATCTGATGGGCAGTGAGGGACGAACCCCAGCTGGGAACACGCCAAACACGACCTGAAAACAAAGAATTCCGAGCTCAGATGAGCCAGCTCCCTGTGGGCTCCCTTTTATTAAAACAAATGATATTCATGTTTTATGAAGTTCATTTACCCTACAGCTGAGGAGTGAGGTGATTTTTATTCTCTGGTTTGAGAATACAGTTTTATTTAAGTGTCTGAATGGCCAAACCATGGTGAGGGCACGTAGCAAAGCATCCCATATCCAGGTTTTTCCATGGGCACAGCTGGGTGCAGAGTGTGATGCCAGGAAAAGGCCAAGGGACAATGGCAATAATTAAAATGTGGGGGGTTTTTAGAACATGTCACTTAAAACACAACTCTTGCTCCACTGGTTTGCTGTAAAAAATGTGGTTTTCCACAGTTTGAAATCAGACAGGGTTTTTGACAAGGGTTGGGAGGGAATTTTGGCAATTTGTGGGTGAGGTTTAACAAGGCTTTGACAAAGAACCAAGGAAAAAGCCTGGATGGGGCACTGGTTGCCAGGGTTTAGCTGAGATGTTGGGGCTGGGTTGGACTCGATGATCTTGAAGGTTTCTTCCAACCTGGTGATCCTGTGAATCCTGTGAAAATCAGTGGGTTTGCCTCATATCTGGATTTGCACAGGGAGCACGGATGCATGAAAACAAGGACACTTTGGCAAGAGCCAAATCCCTGCTCTTTTGGCCCCTGCAAACCCCAAATGGGAGCTGCTGACCACGAAGCACCTTTTGGGAACAATGGAGAGGAGGGAGCAGATCCTGCTGTGCTTGATGGAGGAAGGCAGGGAAGAAGAGCTGTGAGTCTCAAATGCTCCTCAGTGTCCCATAAACTCTGTTAATAATTTAATTAATCCAGGAAGGATAATTATTTAATTAATTTAGGAAGGATTTCTTCCCTGGGAGGGTGGGCAGGCCCTGGCACAGGGTGCCCTGAGAAGCTGTGGCTGTTCCTGGATCCCTGAAGTGCCCAAGGCCAGGCTGGAATAACCTGGGATAGTGGAAGGTGTCCCTGCCCATGGCAGGGGTGGATTAGGATGGGCTTTAAGGTCCTTCCCAACCCAAACCATCCGGAATTCTGTGATTCTATAATATAAGGGAAAAGGTTGGAAACCATTGCAAAGTTTGATGGAGCTGCCTCATGCCTGCTTTTCCCTTGGGATTTTAATTCAGGGGATTCTGTGTCTTACAGAACTGGCTTGGTGTTTTAAAGGACAGAGAATTCAGGTGGCTGTGGTGTGTGCTGGGAATTTCCAGCATCCCTCACCTCCCTGTGACATGAGTCATTTAAATAAAACCATGATGGACAGCGTGACTCTTAGGGAAAGCAGGATCTGCGTGGACGGCATCAAGCCCCTCTGATTTACCCACATTACTTACAGAAAAATGGAGTCTGAAGAGCCCGGGAGAAAATGAAGGTGTGATTTCCTCAGCTGCCACTCCTGGGCTTGTCCTCTATAATTTCAAAAGGCACAAAACCACTTCAGATTCTCCCCACAATCGCCCGTCTTTGTCTGCTGTCGGAGCCGCCTGCGGCTCGTCACGCTCCATCCTCCTGCTTCCCTGCAATCTTCGGGCTGTTTAGCCCTGGAATAATGTAATCCAATTTTCTTTGTTGTCATAAAGGCCTTAATTACAGCTTCACAGGATATTGTAATCAGAGCAGTCGGGTTTTCTCGTGTGTCAAAGTTCCAGATCCATCAGTGTCCTTGTGCTGTCGGAAGTGCTCGGAAAGGCTGGAGGTCACGAGTTGTGGGATCCCTGGGTGCTGGGAATTTCAGACTTTCTGTGTTGGGAATTTCAGATTTTCTGTGCTGGGAATTTCAGCCTTTCTGTGCTGGCAGGCACTGACCCCCAGGAGAACACTGCACTGACCTGAGGCCGTGGAGAAGCTTCCAAAATGGAATGGTGGAACTGGGATTGTGGGTGTGGAGTTTGGATAGAAGTGTGTGATATCACAGGGTGGGAAACTCAGAGTTTAAGGGTTTAGAATATAGGAATGGATATAGAGCAAGGTGGAGGGTTTAGGGTGGAGGCTGGTCCTTGTTCTTCACCTTCTTCTCTTCCTTCTCCTTCTCCTTCTCCTTCTCCTTCTCCTTCTTCTCCTCCTCCTTCTCCTCCTCCTTCTCCTCCATGGGTTTGGGTGGTTTGGTGTAATTGGATAAAGAAGTCCCCATTGCAGGACATGAGTGATTGGTTATTGGGTTAAAAGTGAAAATAATTGAGGTGTCATTTCCTAATGGGACAGTTTGTCCTTAAAAGGCCTTGTAGAGAGGGAGATGGGGCTCCATTTTTAGTGTGTCAGAGTGAAGTGCTGCAGGACTCAGGGTTTGTGAGCCTGCGACAGAGATAAGAGCTAATAATCACCTGAGTCCCAACAAGAAATCCCATCTCACACATTTAATCCTGACCATGCAGAAAAAAAGAAGCAAAGAATCCACAACCTGTGGGATGAATTTATCCAGCAACCAGTTTTCCTCCAGCAACATGAACTATCAGCTGGCTTGGAATTTCTCCATCTCTCCTCCAGGTGATTGCTGCAGGAATGGGATGATCTCTTGTTTGTGCCAGCACTGATAATGTCTCCCACATGGATTTTTTCCATTTGCATTTGCAGGAAATTTTCATTTTGCCCAACCCGTGTAATCGGTGACCTTAAAGTGAGCAGGGGGCCACCTGGGGTGTGGCAAAAGTCACCCTGGTCACTCACAGCTTTGCCTTATTAACACTGGGCCTGTAATCTGAAGGAAAAAAAAAATTCTTTTTGGATGTTATCCCGGGAAATTTGGATTTCCCAGGGAAATTTTTATCAGAAATACAATTTTATTGCAAAGCTGCTGTTTGCTGGTGTCCTTGTGTGATTCCAAGTCACCTCCCCAGGAGAGAGGGGATGGGATGGAGCCAGGATTTGGAGGTCCTGCATCCCCTGGCATTTTTGGGATCAGGAGGATTTTTGGCCCTAGTGAATCATGGAATCAGAGCATCATTGAAAGGTTGGAAGGACCTTAAAGCCCATCCCATTCCACGCCCTTCCATGGGCAGGGACACCTTCCACCATCCCAGGTTGTTCCAGTCTGGTCTGGAGATGGATCCAGTGCCAACTGTTTTCCTTGTGGCTGTGGATTTGTGTGAATTCCCAGCATTTTGTGTCCAGCCTGGCTGAAGCCAGGAAGCAGGAATGTGCAGGGAATGCTGTCCTGGGATGTCCTCCTGCTCCACCTGAGCATTACCAGGCTCTGCTGGGGTTGGGCTGGGAGCTCTGGGCTGGTTTCTCTGCTGGAAAAGCAAATTAAAGCTCTTCTGTTACTGGATAATTCCCGAAGTTTGTTTCCAGTGTGGCTTCCACAGACAAAGAACTTGAGCTTATGTCACCCATCCGACCCTCCAGTCTGCTGAAGGTGGGATTCATCCTCCTGTGAAACGTTCCTGTGGGATTTTCAAAAGGGTTTCCAATGCTGCCCTTTTAAAATAAAAGCCGAGCATAGATTATAGCTCTTTCCCAGGTTTAATCCCTAAATATATCGGGAATTATTTTATTTTCCCAGAAATACCATTTGCCTGGTGTTGTCGGTGACCCCGGGGAGCCCTTTTAGGAGTGTCCTTCACGAAGGGAATCCAGCTGGGTGTGAAATTAACCCTTTTGTCCGTCAGAAATGCGGGATGGGGGTCGGGATCGATACATCCCCGCCTCTGGAACAGCCCGGCTCAGACCTGGCAACAATGGCAAAAGAGGTTCACAAGATTCCTGCTGGATGCGGCCAGTGGCAAACAATAAATCACCACTTTAGCAGGAGATTAAATTGCTCGTGTTTTAGTGCTTTCAGCTGCAGGCCCTGAGCTGGGAACGGTGCCCTTGGATGTCGTTCCTCTTCTCCTAAAACCCTCACCATAAAACCCCAGCTCCGTGCAAATTCCAAACCTTTGGAATCTCTGTGAGCAAGGCGCTTCCATGGCTCCAAGTGGTGTTATCCACCCTGGGAATAACCTGGGCAATAGCAGCCCCTCGTGGCTGGGGGCTGCTCACCGCCTTCAGATCTTTTTTGTCATTTCAAATTAATTAATCCACGTTTCTCCAACTCCTAATTCCTTGTTCTGGAGCTGTTGTTCATTTTCCTGCAGTTTCTGCTGTTTGCCAGCATTTATGGCCCAATGCAGGAAAGGCAAAGCTCTGCTTCCAGCAGGGGAGAGATTATTTGCATATATGCAAATAATGTGACTTTGCAGAAATTTCGGGAATGGGAACGGCTTGTGGGGCTGGAAAACTCAGTGTCAGTGGGGAAAAAACAGGCTGGGATCTCCTTTGCTCCACATCTCCTCTCCATTTGGAAGCCAGTCCATAGAAAAGCTGCCATAACTGTTTCCTCTGGAAAAAAGAAAATAAAAAAGAGGTTGAATTGTGGTGTTTGTGCTGTTTGTTTTCCCCTGAACGTGGCATTTATTTTCCCATTTTATTGCCTTGCAGATGGAGAAAGTCTCTTTGCACAGAGCATTCACTCGGTTTCCAGCCACAGTCTTTGTGCCTTCCCAAGTGGAACTGCATAAACTCCTTCATCAAATATTCCCAGAAAATGTAAAACCAGTGTCATCACTGTTATTTCTGTACTTGCACAAGTATTTTTTAGAGGCTGAAAAGCAGCCTGGGAAGTTCACTGCAGCGTTACCAAATTCCATGATTCTGATATTTGGGTTGGACCCTAAAATGCCATCGAGGAGTCGTGCCGGAGCTGCTTCATTTTCTCAGGAAAAAAATCATTTAGCAGTGACAATGGATGAATTTGAAAGGGTTTTTCCCCTCCTGTTTTTTCAGACTGACAGGAAGATGAGAGCCCAGCCCTTCCCAGAGCTCCATCCCAGCAGTGTCAGGGAACATAAATCCCACTCACAGCCTCGTATGGATGTTGCCCCCTCCCTGCTTTATGGTGGATATAATTTAAACCTTCCCAGACTGAATATTCCCAGTTAATTCTCATTCCTGCCTTTCTCTCTCATTGCTACTTGTTGGAAAAGCATCCCTGCTCCTGGCAGCTGTGCCATCCCTGTACCTCAGGGTATCTTCATGAAGGATTTTTCGATTGAATTTTGATTTGGAAGCTGCCAGCTGAGAGCTTTGCATTGAGGAACTCAGCTTTTGGGAAAAATTCCCATCAAAGCATCCCGAATTTCCTCGGCTTTGTTTCTCCCACGGGCTCCCAGGGTTGTTTACTGGGATCCTTTTTGCTTTGGTGTCACGACCCTGCCCTTTCCTTCCTCCTTCCGCGCGCTCTGCTCGTCGTTAAATCTCCGGATTATGACACAAAGTCATTTCTGCTCCATGCCTTGTTCCCTCTGTTCCTCTCCTCAGGGATAAGGGATCTGTCCAAGGACTGCACATCTCTTAAATAACACTTAGGGTAATACTTAAAGGGAGCCAGAAATGGAATTGCAGCCGTTCGCTCCGGAATGTGCCGTGAGCTCCCGCTGCCACGGGGCGCTCGCGGTGACAGCTTCCCAATATTCCTATCCTGGGCTGGTTTTTACATTTATTTCATGGAATTCCAGGGTTGGAATGGGTGTTCCTGCTACCATGGGGTGCTCATAGCCACAGCTTCCCAATATTCCTATCCTGGGCTGGTTTTTCCACTTTTTCAGGGAATTTCAGGGTTGGAATGGGTGTTCCCATTCCAATGGGGTGCTCACAGCCGCATTCCCAATATTCCTTTCCTGGGTTGGATTTTACATTTATTTCATGGAATTCCAGGGTTTAAGGGGTGTTCCCAACCTGATGGGGTGTTCACAGCCACAGCTTCCCAATATTCCTTTCCTGGACTGATTTTTACATTTATTTCGTAGAATTCCAGGGTTGGAAGGGACATTCCCAGTTCAATGGGGTGCTCACAGCCACATTCACAATATTCCCAATATTGCTTTCCTGGGTTGGTTTTTACTTTATTTTGTGGAATTTCAGGGTTGGAAGGGATGTTCCCACTTCCATGGGGTGCTCATAGCCAAAGCTTCCCAATATTCCTGTGCTGGATTGGTTTTTACATTTATTTCATGGAATTCCAGGGTTGGAGGGGATGTTCCTACTTCCATGGGGTGCTCACAGCCGCATTCCCAATATTCCTTTCCTGGGTTGGTTTTTACTTTATTTTGTGGGATTTCAGGGTTGGAAGGGATGTTCCCACTTCCATGGGGTGCTCATAGCCAAAGATTCCCAATATTCCTATGCTGGATTGGTTTTTACATTTATTTCATGGAATTCCAGGGTTGGAGGGGACATTCCCACTTCCATGGGGTGCTCACAGCCACAGCTTCCCAATATTCCTTTCCTGGACTGATTTTTACATTTATTTCGTAGAATTCCAGGGTTGGAAGGGACATTCCCACTTCAATGGGGTGCTCACAGCCACATTCACAATATTCCCAATATTGCTTTCCTGGATTGGTTTTTACTTTATTTCATGGAATTCCAGGGTTGGAGGGGATGTTCCCACTTCCATGGGGTGCTCATAGCCAAAACTTCCCAATATTCCTATGCTGGATTGGTTTTTACATTTATTTCATGGAATTCCAGGGTTGGAATGGATGTTCCTACTTCCAAAGGGTACTCACAGCCACAGCTTCCCAATATTCTACTGCTGGGTGAGTTTTTGTATTTTTTCATGGAATTCCAGGGTTATAATGGCTGTTCCAGGGTTATAATGGCTGTTCCCACTTCCATGGGGTGCTGACAGCCGCATTCCCAGTATTCCTTTCCTGGATTGGTTTTTACATTTATTTCATGGAATTCCAGGGTTGTAATGGCTGTTCCCACTCCGATCGGGTGCTCACAGCCACAGCTTCCCAATATTCCTTTCCTGGATTGGTTTTTACATTTATTTCATAGAATTCCATGAAATATTGAAATACTGGAAAGGTTGGAAGGGACCCTAGGCTGATCTAATTCCAAGGGATTCCTTGGCAGGGACACCTTCTGCTATCCCACCTGGCCTTGGGTGGTTCCAGGGATGCAGATGGGATGTGCAAGGTGGATTTTTTTCCCCTTTAAATGGTGGATTGGGCATGGAAGGAGGCAGCCTCTGAAAGATTAATGGAGCTATTGATCCCAGCAGTGCTGCAACAACTCAGCATTGCTCAGACATCTGAGGGCTGCCAGCATTCCCAGAGATAAAAGCTGGAGCAGGAATGTTCATCTGTCTCCGTGACATCGTTCCTTGTGGTTTTTTTTTTTTTTTTAATCCCTTTTTATTTTCCCTCCTCTTCTGCCTATGTAAAATAAAGGAAGAGGAGAATAATGAGGGTCAGGTGGCAGGGTTGTTATTTAGGCTGAACCCCCTTGTAGGCTTCCAAATAATTTCCAGAGTTATTGGGTAATCAAAGGCAGGAATAAAAATGGGAAGATCAAATAAATAACGTGGAGCTAATGAAGCTCCATCCACGTGCCAGCAAATGTCAGGGAAAAAAGGGTTGGACATGCAAATTCCTCTTCATCCTGCTCCCCAGGGAAAAGTTCAGACAGACTGAAGGTCATCTTAGACATTGTGATGTAGGCATAAAGTGGTGCTGGAAGAAAGAATCCCGATGGGAATTCTTTCCCTTGTTTGCAGGATTTGTTCCCCAAGGAAGCCTCAAATCTGAAATGAGCCAGGACAGAAATGGGGCAGAAATTCCCAGTTCTGAGCTGGAAACTGGAGGATACCCACATCTGCTTGGAGGTGAACTGGTGGGACTGGCAGCGCCCCAAATATATCAATAAAAATGACATTATATCAATAAATATGACATTATATCAATAAATATAACATTATATCAACACATATGATATTATATCAATAAATATGGTATCAGATCAGTAAATATGAGGGAAGGGAGATATTCTCCTTTTTTTCTGGATATCCCAAACCAGGATCTGTGGTATCCTCACACACAGCCCAAATTAATTGTATTATTTAGTGGACCACTCTCAAAAATACAAGGAATAATTCAGGCCTGACAGAGGGATGAATTAGATTACCTAATTCCCTAAAATATGATGGTTTGGAATCCTGAATCATCTCCATGTCCTAAGGCAAGATTTTCCTACCTCACCCTATCATACGCTGAGTTTTCCTGAGGCTCCCTGTGGTGTTTGGTGTCCAACAGGAACATTTTCCTGCCAATTTCCACCTGGAACTCTGGAAATACACCTGCATTCTCCTATTTTCTATTATTATTATTATTATTATTAGTAGTAGTAGTAGTAGTAGTAGTATATTTATTTATTACTACCTCGAAACATCTTTGAAGAGCACCTTGAGTAATGCATAAAACTTTTAATTCTCTTATTTATACTCAGAGAAATATTGATGGAAAATATGTAAGATGAGACTAAAACAAATGAATATCACATTTAATAAAATGTTTGCACAAATAATAATAGATTTCTTGTTGAAAACATGTAAAGTTCTATGTATAAGAAGGAAATATGGATTGCAGAGGCATCAAAGTTTATTAAAAAAAAAAGCGTTGGCAACCATTATTTAAGTCTGAGGGATCTGATGAGATTTGTGAGGATCAGTTCTCCTCCCTCTAACTGATGCAAGATAATTGGGAGGACTGGAAGGAATTCCTTCAGCTGGAATTGGGAGATGGGGGAAGCTTTTTTCTGTTTGTTTTATTTAAAAAACCACATTTTCCCTTCCTGAAGCAGCTCCAGTCTCTTCCTTACGGGAGAATCGTCAAATCGTGGAATCATCAAGGCTGGAAAAGCTCTCTGAGGTTGAGTCCAACAATTCCCCAGCACTGCTGAGGCCACCAAGTGCCACGACCACATTTTAAATTGGCTTTTCAATCATTCCAGGGATGGGGATTCCACCCTGGGCCAGGCCTGGGCCACCCTTTCCGTGAAGGAATTTTCCTGATATCCAGCCTGAGCCTCCCCTGGCACAGCCTGGGGCCATTTCCTCCCATCCTGTCCCTGCTCCCTGGGATCAGAGCCCAGTCCCCACCCTCATTTTCCTGACCTGAAGGATTCTCTTCATGCTGGGACTCGATGATTTTAGGATTTTAGGCCTTTTCCAACCTTGATGATTCCACGATCCTGTGCTTGGTCGCTTCCCCGTGCATCCCATCCTTCCACACCATTCCTGCTGCCCGGGGACGGCTCTCCATGGATTTAGCTCCACTGGGGATGAACAAGCCAGGTCTGGGGGCTGGAAAAGCCAAACCCATCCCCTTTAGCTCATGGGGAAGGGCTGGAGCTCCATGGATTTCCCAGGAAGCAATCCTGTCCCCTTTAGCTCATGGGGAAGGGCTGGAGCTCCATGGATTTCCCTGGAAGGAATTGTGTCCCCTTTAGCTCATGGAGCTCCGGGGATTTCCTAGAAAGGAACCCTGTCCTCTTTAACTCATGGAGAAAAGCTGGAGCCCCAGGGATATCCCAGGAAGGAATCCTGTCCTCTTTAACTCATGGAGAAGGGCTGGAGCTCCATGAATTTCCTAGGAAAGAATTGTGTTCCCTTTAGCTCATGGAGAAAGGCTGGAGCTCCATGAATTTCCCAGGAAGGAATCCTGTCCCCTTTAGCTCAAGGAGCTCCATGGATTTCCCGGGAAGGAATTGTGTCCCCTTTAGCTCATGGAGAAGGGCTGGAGCCCCAAGGACATCCCAGGAAGGAATCATGTCCCTTTTAGCCCATGGAGAAAGGCCGGAGCTCCATGAATTTCCCAGGAAGGAATCCTGTCCTCTTTAGCTCATGGAGAAGGTCCGGAGCTCCATGGATATCCCAGGAAGGAATTGTATCCCCTTTAGCTCACGGAACCCCAGGGATATCCCAGGAAGGAATTGTGTCCCCTTTAGCTCATGGAGAAGGGCTGGAGCTCCATGGATTTCCCAGGAAGGAATCCTGTCCCCTTTAGCTCATGGAGAAGGGCTGGAACTCCATGGATTTCCTGGGAAGGAATTGTGTCCCCTTTAGCTCATGGAGAAGGGCTGGAACTCCGTGGATTTCCTGGGAAGGAATTGTGCCCCCTTTAGCTCAAGGAGCCCCAGGGATACCCCAGGAAGAAATCCTATTTCAACACGGATTCCTTACCCACTTAAGCCACCTCTTGGCTGCTCTCCAAAACACAAACAGACTTCAGGGCTGGGACCTGGGGAGCCATTTCAGATGTGTTAGCTCGGATGTTGGGAATTTGGGACTCCTGAAGCCCCGGGCCTAAAAGGAACATTGTTTTCCCTCTCGTTAGTCCTTTTGCTGAACTCCAGCCACAGCCTCCCTGGATTTTCCCACCAGTATCCCTTTATCTGATGGGGCTGAGAAGGAAAACCTGTTGCAAGCATTAAATATTTTCTGATGGCTCATCTGCTTAATTGTGGCTCTGTAGGATCAGATTTCTGGGATACAGAGCAATTCCAAGTGTTTCTCATATTACAGCTCGGGCTCTGAGGACGCTGCCAGCTGTGGAGGTGACTGCCTGGGGACACACCAGGGGAGTTTTCCAGGGAAAAGCTTTCCTTCCTGTGCTGCCAGAAGGTGATTTCTCCTGGTGGAGGAACATTTATGGACCAGGGATTGTCAGCTGCACTTTGGGGAAAAAGCAGCACCGAGGTCTCTGCAGGAGGGGCTGGGGAGGAGTTTGGTGTCCCTGCCTTGATGGCCACGTGCTTTTCCTGCCAAAATTCGTATTTTAACATCAATATTTGTCAGGGGTCTCTGGGATCTTTGGCCATTCCCACTGATCTTGGAGCAAGGACTGTGCTGGCCACGAGGAGATCTGGGCCTTGGGGAAACCCTTCAAACATGGCTGGGGGTAGGTAAAACCTCCTCCAGCACGGAGCCAAATCCCCATTTTGGATCTTTTGGAAGAATCTGCCTCCAGCAGTGGAAATCCAGGTGTAACAACCCCATGGTAGGATCTGCAGCAGGGAGCAGCACAGGGATGTGCAGCACCGTGGGTGTGAGGGAAATGTTCTCCAGGTGTGGATTGTCCTCCTGCCCTGTGTTGTGGGAATTCTGTGAGAATAGAGGGTGAAAGATGGAGGATGAAGGGGGGAGGATGAAGAATGGGAGGTGGAGGATGGAGGATGAAGGGTGGAGGATGAAGAATGGAGGGTGGAGGATGGAAGATGGAGGGTGGAGGATGGAGATGGAAGATGAGGATGGAGGATGAAGGGTGGAAGACAAAGGATGGAGGGTGGAGGATGGAGGATTGAGGGCAAAGGGTGGAGAGTGGAGGATGGAGGATGGAGATTGGAGGATGGAAGGTGGAGGATGGGAGATGGAAGATGAAAGATCAAAAATGGAGAGTGGAAGAATGGAGGTTGAATGATGGATGGTGGAAGATAAAGGACTGGAAGGTGGAGAAGGGAGGATTGAGGACAAAGGGTGGAGAGTGGAAGGTGGGAAGTGGAAGGTGGAAAATGAAGGGTGGAGGATGAAGGATGGGAAGTGAAAGGTAGAAAATGAAGGATGAAGGATGGGAAATAGAGGGTGGAAAATGGAGGATGGAGGGTGGAAAGTGAAAGGTGGAAAATGGAGGGTGGAGAATGAAGGATGGGAAGTGGAAGGTGGGAAATGGAGGATGCAGGATGGGAAGTGGAAGGTGGAGAATGGGGGATTGAGGATGCAGGGTGAAGGATGGAGGATGGCAAACAAGGTTCGGGGTTGGAGACTGGGGGGCTGAGGATGAAGGGTGGAAAGGGGAGAATGAAGGATGGAGGATGGGGATTGGGAGATGGAAGATGAAGGATCGAGGATGGACAGTGGGAGGATGGAGGTTGAATGATGGATGGTGGAAGATAAAGGACGGGAGGGTGGAGAAGGCAGGATTGAGGACAAAGGGTGGAGGGTGGAAGGTGGAGGGTGGGAAGTGGAAGGCGGAAAATGAAGGGTGGAGGATGGGAAATGAAGGGTGGAAAATGGGGATTGAGGATGTAGGGTGAAGGATGGAGGATGGAAAACAAAGGGTCGGGGTTAGAGACCGGAGGGTTGAGGATGAAGGGGGAAGAGGGGAGGATGGAGAATGGAGATTGGGAGATGAAGGGTGGAATATGGGAGATGGAGGATGAAGGATCGAGGATGAAGAGTGGGAGGATGGAGGCTGAACGATGGATGGTGGAAGATAAAGGACTGGAGGGTGGAAAAGGGAGGATTGAGGACAAAGGGTGGAGAGTGGAAGGTGGGAAGTGGAAGGTAGAAAATGAAGGATGAAGGATGGGAAATAGAGGGTGGAAAATGGAGGATTGAGGATGGGAAGTGGAAGGTGGAAAATGGGGCATTGAGGATGTAGGGTGAAGGATGGAGGAGGGCAAACAAAGGGTCGGCGTTGGAGACAAGAGGGTTGAGGACGAAGGGTGAAGAGGGGAGGATGCAGGGAGGAGGATGGAAGCTGGGGAAGTGCCCGCCGGGATTTCGGGCTGGATTTTCCCTGCAGTTTTCCAGAGCCATCCTAAGGTGGCAGAGTTGCCGTCTGCGCGGGGCTGCTTTGCGATCCAAGAGGAGGAAAGGTGTTCCAGGGAAACGATCATTTGTCTTGCAAAGCAGCCTGAGCTGTACGGGAGAGGAAAAGATCTGAGAGCAAATTAGCGAGTACTAATTACCAATGTGCCGGCGCTGGAATATTCAGGTCATTACAAATTTGTGCCTCGCTTTGAATCGCTCTGCGGCAGCGGATGAGCAGATGGCGAGGGATCCTGGCAGCCGGTGTCCCACCCTGCCGGGGAAACGGGGCTGGAATCGTGCCCTGCCCGGGCCAGGCGCCACCCCAGGGCATTCCCAGCTCCTGTGGGACACGGATGGGCCACCTCCTCCCCGGCCCCAGCAATCCCGGCTGCAAAATCCATGGCATTAAAGGCTGGAGGCAAGGATGTGATTCCCCACAGCATCCCTGTGATCCGAGGGCTGGAAGTGGGGTCAGAAGGGATGGAGACGGCAACTGAGCTGAGTGGGGGTCACCGGTACCTGCCAGGGCACTTCCAATCCCTTCCCAACATTCCTGGTGTTGGCAGAGCCTGAGGGATGCCTGAATCTGGGAACATTTTGTGTCCTCGTGGGAAAAATGAGGTGGAATCACTTGAGTGGTGCTGTTGTTACCACTGGAATTTTAATTTCAAATAATTGCAAATTTTACCCAACGTAGCTGGAGCCATTTCCATTAATTTTCTGCATTTCTGTCCTTGTAACATGTAGGATAAAAGTGAACCCAGTGGGAGATTATCCTTGGTGCTTCCATGGAGCTCTTGATGGATGGGCAGCAGCACTGGGAGCACAGGTCAATCTGTGGGATATCCACATCTCCAGGGTGTTTAGGTCCAGCTCTGCTCATGCGGAGTGCCAGAACCACCCAAATATCCTAAATTTCACCTCATGGGAGGTGACCTGGTTTTGGAGGAGGGCAGAGTCACACCAGGACATGGAGAAGATCTTCAGCTGCTCCTCCCGGTTTATGCAGCCCATGGAAGGGAACATTGCCTGGATGTGCCTGGCTCACCCTTTGGAGTGGGAAGTTAGGCAGGGCCAAAGCTGCTCCTAAGGAAAATTTTACCCCATTAGCAGCAAAAATGAGCAATAACACTGTTTGAGTAATGATTCCTCCTCTCCACTCTCTGGGAAGAAACACGGATGCATCCACTGCTGCTGCAGCAACCCCAATTTCCCCTTCTGGAAAACTTGGTCCTAATCCTTGAATCCCACCTGGAGAAATCCCAAGGAGGCAGGCACAGATCTCCAAATGAAATGCAAAATGGGGAGTCCCTCAGGAAGCTGTGCTCCTTGGAAGACGCCACCAACTGCTCCTGGAGCTGTGGGAATGCTGCCAGGACAAAGAGCCCCTGGATTTTAGGAAGTGGGGAGAGCTCCAGGAGGCAGAGGGCAGGGATTCCATCCTCTCCATGGGTGTGTCCCACCCAGCTCCCAGCGCTGGGAGGAAGGAAAGCCAGCCTGGCTTTGCAGGCTGTGGCACGACGGGAATTTCCTCAACGTGTAACAACTGCAAGACAAAATGAATTAAATAATTTGGGGGCCGTGTCTTATCTGCTGTGACGATTTGCTGTGCTCAATAAGCCGTGAAATTCTTCATTTCTCAGCAGGGATGCAGTGGCTGCCTGGAAAACACCCATGGCTCCTGCTCTGAGCAGGGAGAAACCAGGGAGAGGTGGGTCTGGATTCACAGGATGGAGAGGAAAACGTGGATTTGGTCCTCAGGGGGTTCTTGGCTGCTCCGGGGCCTTCCTGCATCACAAATATCTGGTCCCACATGCAGGAAAGAAGGTTGGGCAGTGATCCCCGCCCTGCTGCCACTGATGGTACAAATTCCCTGGAAAAAGGGCACTGGACAATTGTTTATGGATTTAGCTGTGATTACTTTCTGTGGTGGATGCCTGCTGCAGCAGCACTGGGAGCACAGCCTAATCTGTGGGATGTCCACATCTCCAGGGTCCTCAGGTCCAGCTCTGCTCATGCAGAGAGCCAGAACCACCCAAATATCCCAAATTCCAAATTTGTGCTGTGCCTGATCTTCCTTGGCTGCTCCAGGGCCTTTCTGCATCACAAATATCTGGTCCCACATGCAGGAGGGAAGGCTGGGCAGTGATCCCTGTCTTTAGGTCCAGCTCTGCTGACGCAGAGGGCCAGAACCACCCAAATATCCCAAATTCCAGCTTTGTGCTGTGCCTGATTTTCCCTGCCCTGGGATAACCTCTCCTACTCCTCATTTCATTAGCGGTGCCCTCTGGAGAACACAGCCAAATCCTTCCTGTGGAGGCAGCTGAGGTGCAAACACCCAAAAAAACCTGGAGCAGGAGGGATGGGGCATCCCAGTCCTGATCCCTCCTCTAAACCTGGAGCAAGAGGGATGGGACATCCCATCCCTGATCCTTCCTCAAATTCTGGAGCAGGAGAGATGGGGCATCCCAGTCCTGATCCCTCCTCTAAACCTGGAGCAAGAGGGATGGGACATCCCATCCCTGATCCCTCCTCAAGAACTGGAGCAGGAGGGATGGGGCATCCCAGCCCTGATCCCTCCTCATGAACTGGAGCAGGAGGGATGGAACATGCCAGCCCTGATCCCTCCTCAAATCCTGGAGCAAGAGGGATGGAGCATCCCATCCCTGATCCCTCCTCAAATCCTGGAGCAAAAGGGAAGGGGCATCCCAGCCCTGATCCCTCCTCAAATCCTGGAGCAGGAAGGATGAGACATCCCATCCCTGATCCCTCCTCAAGAACTGTAGCAGGATGGATGGGGCATCCTGGTCCTGATCCCTCCTCAAATCCTGGAGCAGGAGAGATGGGACATCCCATCCCTGATCCCTCCTCAAATCCTGGAGCAGGAGGGATGGGACATCCCATCCTGATCCCTGCTCAAACCTGGAGCAGGAGGGATGGAGCATCCCAGTCCTGATCCCTCCTCATTATGCACTTCCAGTGGCTTTGGAGCAGGAGGGATGGAGCATCCCATCCCTGATCCCTCCTCAAATCCTGGAGCAAAGGGATGGAGCATCCCATCCCTGATCCCTCCTCAAACCTGGAGCAGGAGGGATGAAGCATCCCAGTCCTGATCCCTCCTCAAATCCTGGAGCAGGAGGGATGGGGCATTCCATCCCTGATCCCTCCTCAAATCCTGGAGCAGGAGGGATGGAGCATCCCATCCCTGATCCCTCCTCAAATCCTGGAGCAGGAGGGATGGGGCATCCCAGTCCTGATCCCTCCTCATTATGCACTTCCAGTGGCTTTGGAGCAGGAAGGATGGGGCATCCCGTCCCTGATCCCTCCTCAAATCCTGGAGCAAGAGGGATGGAGCATCCCAGTCCTGATCCTTCCTCAAATCCTGGAGCAGGAGGGATGGGACATCCCAGACCTGATCCCTCCTCAAATCCTGGAGCAGGAGGGATGGAGCATCCCATCCCTGATCCCTCCTTAAATTCTGGAGCAGGAGGGATGGAGCATCCCATCCCTGATCCCTCCTCAAATCCTGGAGCAGGAGGGATGGAGCATCCCAGCCCTGATCCCTCCTCATTATGCATTTCCAGTGGCTTTGGAGCAATCAGGCGTCCCATTCTCAAGGACATTGACGGATTAGCCTCATCAGTCCCCCGCTGTGGCCGCCAACTTTGCCCATATTAATCAGAAAAAGCAGCTCCCTGATTGCCATTTCAATCGCACAAAAGATATATTTGTCTTGGGGAGGTCGGTGACATTTCAGCGCGCCACGAAGGAGCTTCGCAGCTTCCCGAGGGCTTGGAAAAGCAGGAATGAAATGTTTTGCTCCGTCTCCCGCCGGAGTTTGAAAATGCAGCAGCTCCTTGAGGTTGTCCTGGGGAGATTCTGCCGGGTGGTAGCAAACATAAACACTCCTGGCTGTGATTCGGGCCTGGCTCGGGCTCTCCACCGCCTCCTGCTTCAGCCGAGGGCGCTGGGCCTCATTTTTCCCTATGTGGAAGCGAGGAAAGTCTCGGGTTTCTGTGGTTGAAATGACCCCCCAGGTATTAAAAGTCTTTTTCCCAGCCCCACCACCGAAGAAGAAGTCGAGATTCATCTGTTCTGCTTTTACTTATTATTGTTTATTTTCTCTTACCTGTTACATTGGAGGTGCTGGGAACCCCGCAGGTCGGGTTGTGGCACAGTCCCTGCCCTTGCGGTGGTGTTGGCTTTTTATACCAAGAACTACGTGCACAATATTTACAATAATTTTCCAATACCTATCACCTGTGTTAGACACTCTGTCTCTAAACCAATCCAGAAGTGTCACCATCACAGCCGAAGATGGGGACAAGAAGAAGAAATCTCCCAGCAGGATTCCTGTATTCCCCACTCACCCTGAGGATGCCAGGCAGGGGGATTTTGCTTTTCCAGGGTGTTTTCACAGCCTTTGAGCCTATTTAAAGCCTGCAAAGCTAAAAAAAGCCCTGTTACTCTCCAGCACATGGTGTGTGTGCATCACCTCCTGCCAAGCAGGGCCTGTGCTCCCCTCAGGCGAGGCTGGGAGAGGAATTCCAGCAGAGATCCAGGGATGTGTCCTTAGAAAGACTCACTTAGGGAAGTGATGCCTTTTTCAGACTGCCCTGGAGCAGGGGCTGGGCAGAGTCCCAGAATAAAGCAGGGATTCATTCCAAGGATCTCCTCCATGGATCCACCTGGGGCAGCACAAGAGCCCAGCCAGGGCTGCACCCAAGATGACCCAAAATGGCCCCAAAATGCACGAGCGCTGCCGGGGTCTCTCCCTGGGATCAGTTCTGCTCCATTTGCACCTTGCAGTTCATTGTCCATTCCAGCTTTAGCCCAGGCACTCCCACCCTGCTTGTTTTTCTCTCTCCAGCTCACGGGGTTTGTTGTAGTGGAGACAGAGACAGTACAAAGCAACAACTCCATTTTCAGAAGGCTTCAAAGTGTTTTTATTTTAGCATGCGTGCTTTTTATACATTCTTACAAAACTCCTACGTTTACACTTTACTCACTGGTCATGAGAGACAAACAAAGTGCTCATTGGAATAGGCAGCTGCAGGTTTCTCTTATTTATCTTCCTTCTTTTATTTATCCTTCTTTCTTTCTTGGTTTCTATGTCAAAGACCTTGGTAGGAAATTCTTTCAGGGGTAAAAATGGGTCCTCTTGTCAAACTTCTCTGTGGCTCACAGAAGCTGCTGTAAAACCTCTTCCACAGTTTGTGCTCCTGGGCTGAGATTTGGATCATTTGTCCTTGGTGCCCAGCTGGAGCAGGAATTGTTTTGTCTCCCTGCTCTGTGCACAGAGCTCAGCAACACTGAATGTGAAGCTCAGAGCTGCTCACTAAAGCAGCGCAGAGCCTGAAACACAGAAAAGCCAAACCTGAGGCATCAGAACGCACCTCCAGGAGCACAGCGTTAATTACTCCGCCAGGTAAGGAGCTCCTCGGCGTTAATGGCTCTGGCAGCTCAGCCTTTCCCAACTCTTTTCCCAGATATTCATTCCAGCTATTTGTCCTGCCCCGGAGCTGCTTTGCACCAGCCAAGGATCTGGCCCGTGCCAATTTTCTCGTGCGTAAATGGGAATAATTTTGGAGGTGTCCATAAGAGGCTGATGGGGTTTTCCAAGCCCCTGTGATCCCCCTCATTCCCACTTCTCTCCGTTTCTCCCATGAGGCTGGGAATCCTGGTTTCAGCCCTTCAGGAATTTATTTTCCCTCCTTTCTCACTGGTGTTTGCTTTCTTTATTAGGTGCTGATCTGCTCTCATCTTGTTCAGGTGCTGACCTTGCAGCCTCCCATCCTTTCCAGGAGATTACAACCTGATTTCTTTCAAAGATCTCCCTCAGAATGTTCAAATTATGCATTAGACCCAGATAGAGCACGAGAACATTTATTTTCAGAGAGAAAATAAAGCCCTCAGCAGACCGTGGAGTGATGTGAGAGGAGAGGAAAGATCTGTTTCCATGGAATTTTCTTTCTTTTGCATAAAATTTGACAGGAAGCTGCAATTGATTTTCATTTTCTTGGACAAATAATCATAAATCATGAAATGGTTTGGGTTGAAAGAGACCTTTAAATGCCATCTGATTCCAATCTCTGCACGGGTAGGGACACCTGCCACTACCCCAGGCTGCTCCAAATTCTGTCCTTGGGCATTTCCAGGGATGGGACAGCCACATTTTCTCTGGGAATTCCATTCCAGGGCCTCCCCAGCCTCACTGCAAAATCTCCTTCCTTAAATCCAATCCAAATCCAGTAAAATCCTTCATTTTATAAACATTCCCCTTCTCCTGTCACAGCAGCCCTGCACAAAGTTTGTCCCCATTTTTCTCATCCCTCCCCTTCCAGGATTGTCTCCTTTTCCTTCTGGGAATTTTTTTCTGTGGTGATTTAGGAAAATCTGTGATTTAAGGGGATTTTCCACTTTTGTGTAGAAAGATGTGAAGATAATTTGAAGGATTGGGACGTTCACCTTCCCCAGTGTGGGATTTCTGCTTGTTTGGCTCTGGCCAGAATTCCCATCCTCGGATTCCATCCTCTTTATCCCAAATTCCTCCTGCTGGACACAACCAGCCCATGACAACCCCTCTGCTTTACCTAGAAACTCTGTTTAAAACTCCTCCGTGGGCCCTGCTTGCTTTAGGAAATGCTCTCCCCATGGCTGCTGGACAAAAAGCAGAGATAAAAAATAGATTGAGCCCAGCAGAAAGCGCAGAAAGTTAAAATTAGTTAAAATTTTAGTGCAGGAAATTAAAGTGTTATGGATTTTCCCCATTTTCGGGGGGAAATCCAGGGATGCAAAGCCTGCAGTGTTCCCTGGAGCCCCCAGGGTGATGGATGTGCTGGAGCAGGGGATGGTGGAGCTCCCAGGGCAGCTGGAATTGCTGGGGGATGCAGAGGGAGCCCAGGGAATGCGTGAAGCTATGTTAACTGGGGAGGCTGCAGTCCCAGCACGTTGGGAATTCCTGGGGCTGCAGATCCCACAGCAGCCAAACCCCACCGTGGGCAAGGGAAAGGAACCACAGGGAATCCAGTGAAAAGTGGGATCCCAAAAGATGAACATTCCAGGGGAAATTTCCCCAGGAGTGACCTCCAGCGTGGATTTATCCATGGAATCATGGAATATTTTGGGTTGGAAGGGACCATAAAAAGCCACCTCATTCCCCCCTACCTGGGGGACACCTCTCACCAATCCCAATTTCAAAAATCATTTTATATTTGCTGCAGATGATTCCAAGGACACGAAATAAATGGGGCTGTTTCCTTCTTCTTCTTCTTCTTTTTTTTTTATTAAATATTCCCCAGTGCCCACACCTTTTAATAACCTGACTGAAATGAAAGCAGGGATTCTAAAAATGTTGGAATTGAGTGCTTAATGGGTATGTGTGAACACAGTTATTATTGTCCTTGGAAAATAACACTGAGGATGTGAAAAGCTTGGGATCATCACGGAGCATCACCCTGCCCACGCATCTTCAAACCTGATTTTGCTTTACCAGGAAAATGTTCTGCCTTCTATTGAATGGATTTTCCCCAAGCTGGAGAATTGACCACTGGATTTTAAAGGAGAAAATGGGCTGGAAAATACTGTCAGGGCTGTTGGGGTGTGTGTGTGTGTGTGCATCCTGAGAGGAATTCAGGACTTCAGCTTTGTGGGAAGTTTTTTCAGTCCATATCCTGTCGTATTTATATATATTTATATATCTATATCTATATCTATATCTATATCTATATCTATATCTATATCTATATGTAGAGTTATAGTTATAATTTATATTTAGGTATATCTATATTTATTTCATTTTTATTTTAATATTTACTTTTACAATTTTCATCTTTACATTTCTGCCCAGAAAAGCCGTGGCTGCCCCATCCCTGGAAGTATCCAAGGCCAGGCTGGATGGGGTTTGGAGCAACCTGGGATAGTGGAAAGTGCCCCATGGCAGGGATTGGAATTAAATGGGCTTTAAGATCCTTTCCAACCCAAACCATTCCATGATTCTGTGACTCCATGACTATTCCATAGAGGCACATTGGAATTAGTCACAAACACATCTCCAGAGCAATTAAATCCAAGGTCAAGACCACGTTGGAAGACACCAGTAAGGCAAGGAAGTGTTTGAAGGAATCTGATCAAAATCACTTGCTCTCAATCTCTGCTCCATTTGTTCCTGAGCCACTCCTCTAATTTAATTAGAACTTTTAACAGCAGCACAAAACTAAGGATGATTTTCCAAGAGCTATTTTGGCTTGCGGGGGTACCATTTCCAGCTGTTTATTTTTCCCTGGAGATGCTCTGAAGAGGAATTCACTTCTCTGGATAAACGAGGGAAGAACCAGGTCTCCATCAGCAATAGCCGGGCTAGAAAATCATTCCCATTCCCCACCTGGAATTTGGGGTTTTTTTGGACACACAACCCTGCAGGATCCCCTGTGATGCTCCTGGTGCTGTCGGGACTTGGATAAAACAATTTTTCCAGCAGCAGCTCCTCATTAGGAACCCGAGCAGCTCCAGCATCTCCCCTGCCCTTGCAAACTGTTATGCAAATAACTCTTGCTGACAGCACAAATACATTCATTTGGGTGTCGCACTAATTGATTTTCGCTCATTAGGAGTGCTTTCGCCCTAATTTGATAAGGAAGTGTGAAACTCTTTCTCCCGGCAGCAGGTTTGGTATTTGTGGAGGTATTAAGGAGGTGTTAATTAGCCCCGGCTCTCCTGTCACGTTGATGGTTTGGGGAGCAGTCCCGGCGCCTGTTGCTCGTCGGGCTCTGGCTAATTAAGTTAATTACGTGGCATGTGGAGCGTATGGATGTGTGGCACAGGCAGCGGCGTGGCCGCTGTCCCTGTTTGAGGTGGATTTGGGAAGCTGGAGGCACAAAATTTGGTGGGATCCATCCCTGAGCACCTGTGGAGCGAGATCTCCTTCCTTCGGTCCTCCCACTGTAATCTCCCTTTCCTGAAACTCATCCAACATTTGATTCCTCAAGTGAAGGAGACACTTTCCTCTGTATTTATCTTCTCTGTATTTATCTCCTGAATCAGAAGCAGCAGCTTGGCTTCTGTCCCTGGTTTAGGTGGGTTTGGGAATCTGGAAGTCATTGGGATCTGTCCCTGTGTGCCTTTGGAGCGAAGTCTCCTTCCTTTGATTGTCCTGGAATCTCCCTTCCCTGAAACTCATCCAACATTTGATTCCTCGAGTGCAGGAGAGACTTTCCTCTGTATTTATCTCCTCTGTATTTATGTCCTGAATCAGAAGCAGTGGTGTGGCTTCTGTCCCTGTTTTAGGTGAATTTGGGAAGCTGGAAGTTCTTGGGATCCATCCCATGGAGCGAGGTCACCTTCCTTCGATCCTCCCACTGGAATCTCCCTTTCCTGAAACTCATCCAACATTTGATTCCTCAAGTGAAGGAGACACTTTCCTCTATATTTATTCCCTCTGTATTTATCTCCTGAATCAGAAGCAGCAGCATGGATTCTGCCCCTGTTTTAGGTGGATTTAGGAAGCTTGAAGTCATTGGGATCCGTCCCTGTGTGCCTTTGGAGCGAGGTCTCCTTCCTTTGATTGTCCCATTGGAATCTCCCTTCCCTGAAACTCATCCAACATTTGATTCCTCAAGTGAAGGAGAGACTTTTCCTCTGCATTTATCTCCCCTGTATTTATGTCCTGAATCAGAAGCAGTGGTGTGGCTTTTTTCCCCTGTTTTAGGTGAATTTGGGAAGCTGGAAGTTGTTGGGATCCATCCTTGAGTTGCCTTGGAGCAAGGTCTCCTTCCTTTGATTGTCCCACTGGAATCTCCCTTCCCTGAAATTCATCCAACATTCCATTCCTTGGGTTAAGGAGAAACTTTCCTCTGTATTTATCTCAAGAATCAGAAGCAGCAGAGTGGCTTCTATCCCTGTTTTAGTGGATTTGGGAAGCTGGAAGCACAAAATTTGGTGCGATCCATCCCTGAGCACCCTTGGAGTGAAGTTTCCTCCCTTTGATTTTCCCATTGGAATCTCCCTTCTCTGAAACTCATCCAACATTCCATTCCTCAAGTGAAGGACTTTCCTCTGTATTTATTTCCCATTATTTTGGTGCTGAGAGCCCCAAATCCTGGGAAAATCAGGATTGGATTTGATGGATCTGTTGTTTGCACACACAGAACAACCCCCGTGCTTTGGGAAACCAAGAGATGTCCCAAAATTCCTCCTTTTTTTTTGCCACTGGAATGGCAAAACAGCTGCTCGGTGTCTCCAGGGTGGGTTGCACCAAGTGTTCCTAAGGATTTTCTGGATCCAGAGCTGTGTGGAGGCTGGAATGTCTGTTTTACTGCAAATCTGGACGTTTCAAAAGCTGTTTTTATTGCACTTGAACTCGAGCCAAATATTTTCAGCCTGACACGAGCAACGACACTCTTTAAAACAAGAGTTTCAAAAGCATTGTTTTCCTTCCAAAAGACAGAGCTTCCCCAGAAAATTTATTTTATTTTATTTTATTTTTTATCCTTAGCAAATGCCATGAACTTGCTTTTTTTTTTTTAATGGAAAAATGATTACCATATGTGAGGGAAAAAAAGGGAAGAATTAAAAATGTGGCATCATTTGGGCATTTGAGGCAGAGTTTTTTTCAATATAAACCATGGAAAAAAGCCATGGATGTGGTTTGGTGGCACTTGGATGGTGCAGGAAGACACCCAGGGACATCTTGAGCTCTCATGAATCCGAAAGAATTCCAATTTTCAAGGAATGCCCTAAAAAAAAAATCCCTGCTGTGGCTGAGAACAAAGATTACTCCCAGATGGAGACAGGAGCAGCGGTGGGACATGGACTAATCAAGGGAAAATAATGGGAAAAAGTGCAAAATCTCCATGAAGCTGGGGAAAAGCTGATTGAGCTGAGGACAAAACGCAGATTTTTTTTTAATGCCATGCTATTTTTTATACCATTTAAAACCCTAAATTTCTCCTCTAGATGTTCCCCATATTCTTTTGTTCTGTTGTCAGCTGGTTTGTTTTTTTTAAAAAATTCTGCTGAACTTTATATTTAGGTACAAAAAAAAAAAAAAAAAAAAAGGAGGGATCCATCCTTCCTGTCAAAATCCCTCATCCCAGCCTCGGGAGTGATCCATGCTGGGCCATAAATCCACGTTGCAGGCTCATGTTGGAGCTAAGCAGGTGTGACAGCTCCTGCAGCTCAGGATTCTCTCTGAAATCCTTTATTTGGGATTTTTTTCCTCCAAACAGTTTTTTTTCCGGGTGGTTTGAAGGGTCTGGAGGCACAGATGGGCTGAGGTTCTGATCTCAGGAGGGTCTGGATCGAGTTTTTACTTCTGATCACTCACAGGTGAGGGCTCCGGCTCACGAAAAACCCAAATTTCATTGACTGCGTGCCAGGAGGCTGAGTCAGGTGTGGGTCACGGCCTTGCACGGCGTGAGGGGATGGAATCGTCATGGAATCGTCATGGAGTCTTCATGGAATGGTCACGGAGTCATCATGGAATCGTCATGGAATCGTCATGGAGTTGTCATGGAATCGTCATGGAACAGTCGTGGAATCATCATGGAGTTGTCATGGAATCATCGTGGAATTTTCATGGAATCGTCATGGAGTCGTCATGGAATCGTCATGGAACAGTCGTGGAGTCGTCATGGAGTTGTCAGGGAATTGTCATGGAATCGTCATGGAGCTGTCATGGAATCGCCGTGGAATCATCGTGGAGTCATCATGGAATTCTTGTGGAATCGTCATGGAATCCTTATGGAGCTGTTATTGAATTGTCATGGAAACATCATGGAGCTGTCATGGAATCATCACAGAGCTGTTATGGAATCATCATAGAATTTTCATGGAGTCTTCATGGAATTGTCATGGAGTCATCGTGGAATCGTCATGGAATCCTCATAGAATTGTCATGGAGTCATGGTGGAGTCATCATGGAATCATCATGGAATCATCATGGAATCCTCATAGATTTGTCATGGAGTCATGGTGGAGTCATCATGGAATCATCATGGAATCATCATGGAATCCTCATGGAATCCTCATAGAATTGTCACGGAGTCATGGTGGAGTCATCATGGAATCATCATGGAATCCTCATAGATTTGTCATGGAGTCATGGTGGAGTCATCATGGAATCATCATGGAATCATCATGGAATCCTCATGGAATCCTCATAGAATTGTCACGGAGTCATGGTGGAGTCATCATGGAATCATCATGGAATTCTTATGGAGTCGTCATGGAATCATCATGGATTCATCATGGAATCAGGGAATGGTTTGGGTGGAAGGCACATGGACGATCCCTCAGCTCATGGGCAGGGACACCCTCCACCAGCCCAGGGTTCTCCAAGGATCCCAGGCTGTTCCAAGCCCTGTCCATCCAGCCTTGGACACTTCCAGGGATCCAGGAGCAGCCCCAGCCTCTCTGAGAAAACTGAGCTTTGCTTTGTCTGGGGCTCAGCCTCGATTTTCCAGCTTAAAAATCTGTTTTCCACAACCCAGCAATGACAATAAATATTTAACGCCAGCAACAGCTCCTTCAGTCCTGTTTTTTACCAGACTCCAAAAACCAGGAGGTTTTTAATCAAATTTCCTGTAAATTATCTCATTTTATCTGAAATTATTTGAATGAATCATGGATCTGTTTGTGTTTGAAGAGATATCTAAAGGTCTGAAATATTTAAACTCACCCCTGCCATGGTGGGAACACTTTCCCCTCTCCCAGGTTGCTCCATGCCCCATCCAACCTGACCATGAATATTTGCACATCCAGGGATCCAAATCTATTTAAAAACTTCATTTTCTGCCCAGATTTAATAAAATCTCCATTTTCAGCAGGAGCACACGGAGCAGGAGGAGCCTGCCCAGAACACAGCCCTGCAGCCTGAGCTTGTGCTCACAAACTCTGACTCATCCCTGGTGCAAAACAGCCACCAAGTTTAAATAAATTCAGGGATTTTTGTGTTGTAAAGCACTGGGGCAATGTTTAAAATCTTTGTCAGTCAATATTTTGGGAAGTCTTTTCCAAGAGTGTGTGCAGAACACAGGCCATGGCTCAGAACACAAGTGTTGCTTTCAGGGTTGAATTTTTCTTCGAGTTGCTGTGGCTCTGACAGGAGAGTTTGGCACTGGAAACCTCCGGCACGTTTTTGGGGAAAATCCATCCTTTTTCTGGTGTTTAACCTCCCCAGTCATGACAGGGAGGATCCAAGCCAATGGTGATCTGAGCTCACCCCAAAAATGAGAATAATCCCTTAACAGGGGCAAAGCCTTCGCTAGAGAGAGAGAGAGAATGGTAAATGTATCATCCCTCCATGGAGTGAAATTCCTGAATGTATTGGGGTTTTCTCTAACTGAGAGCTTAAACCCCATTTTTTTCCAGACTGGATATTCCTCCTGTTTCTGCAGTGCTGATCCAAAGGCTTGGAAAGCCCCCAGCCATCCTTGCCCCACTTTCCCCTCAGAATATTTGTTCCATCAACATATTGATCTTAAATCTTATTATGAGGTGCAGCAGGTCCAGCCAAGTCTCAGAAATTCATTTTCACCTTCCCCTAGCTTGATTTTTTTTTAATTCCCTTTTCTGCATCAGATTAAATCTAAAAATAAACGCTGTGTAAATACCTCTCTGTATCCACATATAAAAACATATGTTTGTGTTTGAACTGAAACAAAGTGAAAGCCTGAGTTCAATGTGGTTCCCAAGATAATTCCATCTGGGACAAGAGGCTGCTGGTGCCATTCCCCCTGAAGGTGGATTTAGCTGCTGTGAGGGTGAAATCCTCTTTTCTGCACAGCCTGAGGAGAGGTTGCACTGGTGGAATTTGGAGCACAGAGCTCTGCTCCAAGGAGGAGATGCCCTAAATCTTAGAGAATTCAGTCCTGTGACATAAATACACCCCGGTGCATCATTGTCCCAAAAAACCTCCTGGCCCTGCTTGAGAAATTAATTTAATCTCAACTTTTCAGGGCGTGAGCGCGGAGCAGATGGAACAGATTTGCCCTGGTTTTGCGGCTGATGCCAAAAAGGTGATAAAAATTCACTCTGTGCTCTGCCACCAGGGAGCCCTGACCCAGGGCAAGAGGCTCCAGAGTCCTCATCATTCCAGGGACAGGCTGGGATGGGAATGATCCTGGGAATTAGGGATGTGCCAGGGGGAAATTCAGCTCCTTTCCCTGTGGGATGCAGATGGGAAGAGCCAAGGCTGAGCCTCCCATTGCCTGAATTTTCTGCAGACATCCACACCTCTTGAACCACTCGGGGTGGGATCCTCTCCTCTCCTCTCCCAGGGCTGGGATCCTCCCTCTTTTTCTTATTTGCTGTCTTAAAATTTTATTTCTTCATATTTGTAACGACTTCTTTCATCATAACTCAGGCATCTGTTTAGCCCCTTCCTAAGCACTTTATTCCAGCTAAAAATCCCACTAACCTGAGCTTAAAGGCATTAAATTGGGACAGGATGATCCCCTGGATCCAATCTCTTCCTGCTGCACCCCTGAATCCTCCCAGTCAGGAAGAACAACCCTCATGCACAGCCACAGTCACCTACCCATCAAATGATCCCCGTGGAAGGGAGAACTGCTTCTTAGGTTCTGTTTCATCGGGGATGTCACTTCCTAAAGTTTGGATATTAGAAAAGAAATTCTTCATGGAAAGGGGTTGTCCATTGGGGGAGTCCCCATTCCTGGAGGAATTTAAAATCCGGGTGGATGTGGCACTTGGGGACATGGTTGGACTTAATTATTGGGAGGTTTTTTTTCCAACTTTATTGGTTCTGTGATTTCATTACTCTATTCCTGGATCAAAATCAGCCTGAGACCACAATTATCCCTTCCAGACAGCCCAATCAGGGATAAAAAAGGATATAAATAACGGAATAGTATTTTCCTTTCCTTTCCTTTCCTTTCCTTTCCTTTCCTTTCCTTTCCTTTCCTTTCCTTTCCTTTCCTTTCCTTTCCTTTCCTTTCCTTTCCTTTCCTTTCCTTTCCTTTCCTTTCCTTTCCTTTCCTTTCCTTTCCTTTCCTTTCCTTTCCTTTCCTTTCCTTTCCTTTCCTTTCCTTTCCTTTCCTTTCCTTCCCTTCCCTTCCCTTCCCTTCCCTTCCCTTCCCTTCCCCTTCCCTTCCCTTCCCTTCCCTTCCCTTCCCTTCCCTTCCCTTCCCTTCCCTTCCCTTCCCTTCCCTTCCCTTCCCTTCCCTTCCCTTCCCTTCCCTTCCCTTCCCTTCCCTTCCCTTCCCTTCCCTTCCCTTCCCTTCCCTTCCCTTCCCTTCCCTTCCCTTCCCTTCCCTTCCCTTCCCTTCCCTTCCCTTCCCTTCCCTTTCCCCAAATCCACCATGGAATGGAAAGAAGGACAAGTTTTCCTGGATTCCTGGATGGGAAATGTGGTGTTTGGTGCTTGAAAAAGATTCATCCTTTTGGGTGGAACAGCCCTAAAAACCCCTTCCTGCCTGTGGGGTGTTCCCTTAAACCTGCTGTGCCCTCAAGGACATCGGGAATTCACGGACATCAGGAATTGTACATCTCTAATTTGGTGACATAAATCTTGGGAAATGAAATGGGCACCTCATTCCACAGCCAAAAAAAAAAAAAAAAAAAAAAAAAAGAAAGAAAGAAAGGAAACAGGACTGAGGAGAGGCAAGCATTAAAAAAATTATCATCAAACCCCCTGAACGCTGCCCCTGTCCGTCCCCATCTCCGTGTTTCCCTTCAGAAGGGGCTGGGGATGATAAAAACATGATAAAAACCATGGATTAAAACGTGATAAAATCTCTGGGTGACCTATTCCGAATGACAAGGTTAATGCTCTCCCCCATCCATCACCATCCATCCCCCAGCTGCAGGAGGGATTTGTGCATCCATCACCGGGGAGGCAAAGGCTGTTCCCCCACCTCGCCTGGGCCATCTGGGTCTCATCTCCAGCTCACTCCTGCCCCCCATCCCTGCATCCTTCCCTAAATAATGCATCTCTGGGGATTTTAAAGTGCTGGAAATTCTGGATTTTCCCTCTGGAGCCTGGTGTGGGCTGTTCCTTTGGCAAGCTGTGTTTGGACAGGACTGGGAGAGTCCTGGGCTGGGGGGTGAATATGAAATGTGGAGCCCAGCAGAGCAGGAATTTAAGGATATAATCCCACATGGCTAAAACCCTTTGGGCATTAGCATGAAAATTCCTCATGGGAGAGGAGGATTTGGGTCCCAGCTCTGTTTCCTCCATGCCAGACTTGAGGAAATGGCCACAGGAGAGGTTTAGGCTGGATCTGAGGGAAAATTTCTTCCCCAAAAAGTGTTCAAGCCCTGGAACAACTTAAATCCCTCCAGGGTGGAGTCCCCATCCCCGCAGGGATTTAAAGCCCTGTGGATGTGGCACTTGGGGACAGGGGGCAGTGGTGGCCTGGGCAGCGCTGGGGGTGGTTGGACTCGATGAACTCCAAGGGTTTGCATCCTAAATTTCTCTGTGACTGCCACAGACACATTTTATGAAAATCCTTTCCTTAGGATTTTTCCTCCTGAGAAATCTGAGAGGCCTCAGGAACAAAAATGTACCCAATGGTTATCTGCTGCTGTGGGATGCAACAGGTGCATCTGGAATTGGTCTCATGTGGTTGTTTCTAATTAATGGCAAATCACAGTCAGCTGGCTTGGACTCTCTGGTCTGTCACAAGATTTTATTATCATTCCTTTCCATTCTTTGCTGGCCTTCTGATGAAATCCTTCCTTCTTTTAGTATAGTTTTAATAGATCATTTTCTTTTAATACAATACATATAATAAAATAATCAATCAGCCTTCTGAAACGTGGAGTCAACATTCTAGTCTCTTCCCTCTTCCTGGGACCCCCTGTGAACTCCACCACAGATGGCAGTCCATGACTCTCAAGGGTTTCTCTGGCTCTGAGAAATTCCCATGGGGGGTTGGACCAGATCATAAAATAGATGGAATCTGATCACAGGCAGATCCCCAGAACCCCAGAAAAGTTTGGTTGGAAGGCACCTTAAAGCCCATCCCATCCCATCCCATCCCATCCCATCCCATCCCATCCCATCCCATCCCATCCCATCCCATCCCACCCCTGCTATGGGCAGGGACACCTTCCACTATCCCAGGTTCCTCCAAGCCCCATCCAAACTTTAAAAATCCCTTCCAACCATCCCTTCCATGGTCCTACAACGCTCTGGAGAAGCTGGGACAACCCTTCTGGAGCCCTTCCCTCCTGCAGCAGGGAACGAATGGAGATGAGATTCCTAAAATCCAGATTTACAATCCTGAGCTCCCCAGCCCACAGCCCCGGGATCAGCCCCCCCTGATCCCAGCTGGAATAACGAGGAGATGGGACACATCCCTCACCTCCGTGCCTGTCTGCCAACCAAGCCAGGGAGAAAATGGGATGAGACACCTCCAGCAGCTCTGGGGGGTGCAGGATTCCTGATGGAGGAGGGGGTTGGCAGAGTTAATCGCTGTCCCCTGGATTGTGCACCAATCCGTGGAATTTTCATGGATGAAAACGCCCAGATGGGGTGAGGATCTGTGGCAGGAGGGACATGGAGACAACAGCTTCCCTCCCAAGGTGCCCAGAAATGTCCCAGGGGACGCATCAGCAGTGAATTATCCCGTGTTTATCCACGGCTTCCCACAGCAGAATGCCTCAGCAGCATTGTTCATTATTGTTTATTCTCTTTTTAACCCTTATTGTGGATTTGGGGCCCAAAGTAGCGCTGGAGGCCAGGGCGTGCCCAAAGCTGATGGATTAATTTCTGTATAAAACCAAAACATTATTGTGTGACAGAGATTTCTGGCTTTATTGGTGCCACAAAAACCCCAAAACCGGGGAGCTGCAAGAAGATGGGATGCGAGGTTTGGGGGGGATGCACCCGAGGTCAGCTCCTTGAAATGCAACCAAAACCAAAAATCGAAATTTTTTATCGCAAGCAGAGGCAGAATTTCGATCATGATCTGCTTTAAATGAAAATAGAGAGCGCTTTAAATGAAAGCAGAGAGTGAATGCTTGCCGGGGACTCCGTGCCCCAGCCTTGATCCTCCTCTAATTAAGGTGATGTGTGCACAGTTAAAAGGTGATGTGTGCACAGTTAAACACACGCACCTCCAGCCAGATGTTCCGGCACAAATTTAGGCCGGGACTAAAAGCCATTATGCTGATTTTTGTAAGGCGATGCCCTTTAATATCTGCTTGTCTGTGCAGAAGCACCGGCCGCTGATAAAGGCTCGATTGCCCGAGGAAATTCCCGGTAATTACAGAGGAATCAAACAGGGGCGGGATCCAGATGGGCACAGAGGTGGCGTTTCCCTGGAATTCGCTGGGCCATTTAAAACAGACCTGAAATGAGAATTGTCACGGGTTTTTACACGGAGGATGGGGGGGTTCTGCGGCTCCCACCACCCCCTGGAAGCGTCCAAGGCCAGGTTGGAGTTTGCATCCCTGGCTCCCGCCCAGAAAAACCGGGCAAAAAAACCCGTAATATTTGAATTTTCTGCGCTAAAAATGTTCTGCTGGGCTCAATCGAGAGCCCCTAAGGCAGGAAGGGGACTTGGAGGATGTGCAGAGCTCCAGGAGGGGCGTTTGGGGCAGGGAATGCAGGAATGTGGGCTGTGTGCATTTGACAAGGACGATGCAGTATTCTTTAATTCTAAATAACGCAATAATAAATAGCACGATCCTGCTGGGAATGTGAAAACATCCCTGATTTCCCTCCCCCTGAAAAAGAGGGAAAAGAGGCAAAAGCTGGAAAATAAACCCAAATAGACACACAGACTGTTTGCCTCCTTAAACTTAAATGAAAGGAACTTAAATTCAATGGAATTAAGGTTGGAAAAGACCTTTAACATCATCAAGCCTGAGCTCTGATGTAGATAAACCTCTGTGGGTTGGGATGGACTGAAATGATAAAAGATAACTACTATAAAAGATAACTCTAAATTTGCTCCAGCTAATATCAATAAAGCTACAATGGGGTGACACAGAGTATTAAAAATCCCAGTTGCAGCTGGTGATTATCTAAAGATTACATCCCACCACTGATGGTCTGCTGCTTGTTTTATTCTTTGCAGAACTCTGTTTATCTCTTTTGTATCGCAGTGGACAGTAATTGGAGTTTTCTCTCTATTTTTCTGGATTTTCCTTCAAAATTTCAATTAGTTCTTGGTGTTTAATTAATTGCCTTACTAATGCTAGGTCCCATTCTGATAGGAATAGGCGATAATTTTCCCTCATTTGATACATTTCCTGGGAAAGGCTGCTTTGGTTTGATGCACTTCCATGATTTTGGTGATGGCAAATAAGGCCCAATTCCCTTTTCCTCACCACAAAACCTGGGAATGATTTGGCAGGGTGCAATGCCTTCATATGCAAGACTTTGAATTTCCCCTGAACCTTAATTTTTTAAAAAATTTAATCCTGGAAACCTTCCTTTCTGGGCTGTGCTGAATTTGTGGATTGTTGTGATTCTGGTCCTAAAAGGACTCGCGGATGACAGGATGAAAGTGGAATTGGGGTGCTTTGTGTGGGTTTAACGTCCCTTTTTCCTTTTATCTGGCCTCAGAAGGGAATGAAAGATGAGGCCCCCGGCGTTATTCCCAAGGGAAAGCATTCAGGGGAGCAAGAGGCAGAGAAAATAAAAATCCAACCCTTTGGGGCGTTTGAAATGGCAGTGACAAAAAGAGGGAGCCAAGCCTGGGGAGATGTGAGGAGCCAGGGAGGGAACAGCAGAGGAGGCATGAAAGGAAAAGGGAGAGCTGGGAATGGGAATGAGGCAATTAAAGGCAGGTTGGGTCAGGCAGGGACCCTCTCCTTCATCCCTGCCTGTGGAAAACTGGCCTTGGAAGGGATCCCCCTGTGCCAGCAGCATCCCCAGCTCCCTGTCAGGAATTTTCCATCAGCATCATTCCTATCTCCTGTCAGGACTTTCCCCTCAGCAGGATTACCAGCTCCTGTTGGGATTTTCCCCTCAGCAGCATTCCCATCTCCCTGTCAGGATTTTCTCCCCAGTAGCATTCCCAGCTCTCTGTAGGGATCTTTCCCTCAGTAGCATTCCCAGTTCCATTCAGGATTTTTCCCCTCAGCAGCATTACCAGCTCCCTGTCAGGAATTTTCCATCAGCATCATTCCTATCTCCTGTCAGGATTTTCCCCTCAGCAGCATTCCCAGCTCTCTGTAGGGATCTTTCCCTCAGCAGCATTCCCAGTTCCATTCAGGATTTTCTCCTCAGCAGCATTCCCAGCTCCCAGTCAGGATTTTCCCCTCAGCAGCATTCCCAGCTCCCTGTTGGGATTTTTCCCTCAGCCACCATTCCCAGCTCTCTGTAGGGATCTTTCCCTCAGCAGCATTCCCAGCTCCCAGTCAGGATTTTTCCCCTCAGCAGCATTCCCAGCTCCCTGTAGAGATTTTCCATGTCCCCAAAAGGTGAGGATCAAGGTCCTGCTCAGCTGGACTTGATCCCACCTGATCCCTGTGGGATTCCGGGTGTCTGGCTGAGCCCGGCTCCTGCTCCCCTTACAAAACATGGGATTTGAGCTTTCCCTGGGCCAGCCTTCCCTTTTCCACCAGCAGTTTCACAGGGATTCCAGAAAAATCCACCGGCAGCACTGGTGGGGGCAACACAGAGGGGGCAGCAGCAGCTCCCCAGTGTCGAAATTTGGGAATAATTTGGCCCCAGAGTGGTGACTTCCCATCCCTTGTTCCCTTCCCCTTGGGCATGGAGAGCAGAACTCTGCCCCAGCGCCCACTCCTGAGCCCTGGAGCACTTAGGAAGGCTGACCATAAACTCTGGGAATTTGGTCCTGGCTGGGATATTTGGAGCCTGGTTGGTGGGAGAAGGGGTGGGAAGGGATGGCAGAGAGGGAAGATCCATGAGGAAAACGCAGCTGCTCGCCGTGCTTTTCCAAGGGAAATGCATTTCCCCATTTGGTTTTGCTTTCCTTCCTCCCAAAAAGTTCAGGCAAACCACATTTCCTTGCTCCCAGCTTTGGATCACAGATGGTTCTGAGCTAAACTGGTGGGAATTGCATTAAATTGGGGATGAGGTCTGTAACAGCTTCCCAGCAGGAATTTTCCCTGTCCCAGGAGGAATTCTGAGCTGTGTCCCCAGGGGTGTCCTGGGAGCTCATCTCTGCAGGGTGAGGCTGCTCAGGGAGGGATCTGTGTCCCCTGGCTGGCACAATCCTGCTGGGAATGTGAAAACATCCCTGATTTCCTCCCCCTGAAAAAGAGGGAAAAGAGGGCAAAAGCTGGGAAACAAACCCAGATAGACACACAGACCATTTGCCTCCTTAAACTTAAATGAAAGGAACTTAAATTCATGGAATTAGGGTTGGAAAAGACCTTTAACATCATCAAGCCCAAGCTGTGATGTTGATAAACCTCTGTGGGTTGGGTTGGGATGGACTGAAATTCTCTGGGGTAAGAGAAACCAGGAATTTCCTTCCCCTGAGGAAGGATGGCGAATGTTAAATATTTCCTGCATTTCCCAGTCCTGACAGGAATGTCATTCCCCTCACCACCGGGCTGTTTGTGGGATTTTCAGCCGCCTTTCTGCTCAGGGGGCAGAGCTGACAGACAAAACATGGAAAACGAAGCGGTTCAGGGGAACTTCTGGAAGGTATTTCTGAGCTTTCTCATCAAACGTGGCGATGTTTTAATCCCTTGCTTAATGTTTACACAGTTTTATCTCCATTTTCCATTCTTCAGCAGCTCCTGCTGCGCGGTGGCTGGTTGTTATTAGAGCACATCCCAGAGCCTGAGGCACTTCTTTATCCACAGAAAATAGGAAAAAAATCACCTTTCTTTGCCACCAAGGGGAGAGGAGGTGCTGCACACAGCGGGTTTGATAAAGCAGAGGTTGTAGAAGCATCTCCTGGCTGGCTGGAGCTGCTTTTGGGGTCCCCATGAGGGGAGGGAAAAGTGCTGTTGAGCGTTAAAAATCCTGCTGGAAAGCCCACCTCGTTTTCACCCCTCCTCGGAAAGGCCCAGTCACTAAAAATAGTTTGTCTTGTTTAAGGAATGGCGTGCAAAAAGCCCTGAAATTCCCTCGCCGCTTGAAAAACACGGAGATAAAACACTGGGAATTATGAGCAGACAATATGAATGGTCTGGTGAAGCAATTCATCAGCCCCCCTTGCCCAGCTATTCCCAGTGTGAGCTCACATTTCCATCAGGGGTGACAGCGGAGCGGGAGAGGAGGGATCCCCACAAATCTCCCTGCTCCCCCGTCCTTCCCCGCGCTGACAGATCCACCACCAGGGATGAACCATCCCCACATCCCCTTGATTTATACCCCAGCTGGAAAAATGAAAATAGGGCTCCTAGGAGTTCCTCCTGATAAATCCCAGCCTTATCACCCCCAGCCCCAGCGAGGTCACTCCTCATATTCCCGGAGATTGGCAAGGGCCAAGGAGATGTTCAGTGGGCCAGGATATTTATGGGAATAAAATGATGAGGATTGAAGGGGAAAAACTTGGGGAATGATAGGAAAAAAGGCAACCTTTGGAATCCTTTCAGTAAGAAATTAGTGGTGATAAAGCCAGCCTGATGCAGGGAGGGAGGGGAGGGAAGGGGGGAAATGCTCCGACGTTTCCCTTGGCGAAGCAGCGGCGCTGGAATACCGAGGGCAACGTTTGGGGACAACAGAAGTCAGCCAACACAATGCTCTGGTTTCCAGGGAAACCCAACCTTGGCCTTTGGTCCCATCTTTCAGCGGGTTTCATTATCCTCCCTGGGTTTGGGATAATGAATTGGCTGCTGATGGATGCTGCTGCCTCGGAGCCACCCTCCCTCGCCCAGGTTTCCGCTCTTCCCCAGCCCGGGAGGGATTTTGGGATCACTGGAGGAGGACTGGGAGCACCAAAGGCAGGGGTGTCCCCTTGGAGGGGTTTCCTCTCCATCCAAATTGTGGAATTCTTGGGGGGGTCTGCAATGATCAGTTGAGTTTTTTATTTTGTTCTCTGCATAATAGGACAGGCTGGGAGAGCTGGGAATGTTCCCCCTGGAGAAGGGAAGGATCCAGGGAGAGCTCAGAGCCCTGAAAGGGCTCCAGGAGAGCTGGAGAGGGACTGGGAACAAGGGATGGAGTGAGAGAACAAGGGGGAATGGCTTAATCTGGTTTAGATGGGACACTGGGAAGGAATTCCTGGCTGTGGGTGGACAAAGGAACCCAGGAGAGGATGGAAACACATTCCCCTCCCCAGGATCCCTGTCTGCTCCTCCCTGGCCTCAGAAAGGCCACTCATCCTTTCAATCTTGGCCACCTCCTCTGCTCTTTCCCCTTCCTCCTTTCCAAACAGCCTCAGGCAGTTTTTTCCCTGAGTCACTTGGCAGCGTGGGCCAAGGTTTGACAAGTGACTCATCACTCGGAGTGCTGAGGCCGCGAAATGTTATTTTAGAAATTAAACACCCGACACGTTCGGAAAACAAATCCCTTTAAGGTGTCTCCCAGAGTGGCTCCTAAAAGGAAAATGTTTGCAATTAAGTCACTTCCCAAAAATGTCGCCTTCTGTGCTGGAGTGGCTGAACTTCTTTCATCTCCCCTTTGTAAATATTGCTGGTGGAATTGGGAAACTGGAGAAAAATTCACCGTTTCACCTCATAAAAGAGCTGACAATGGAACAATTTGCTGGAACTTTGGTTCTATTTTCCCTGTTAATTACGTGGCTTGTGATGGTTGGAATAATCCATAAAATCCCAAAGAATCCTGGATCAAATCCGGGCTGGGCTTGGATGGGGATGATTGGGGTCTGCACAATTATGGGAGCCCTTGAGCCCACAATTTACTCTTCAGGCTGGTTCTTTTGTGCTTCCCACATGTATTTAATTTTGTGAGCCACACATTCCCATTTTTCCCTTATTTTTGTATCCTTTTCTTCTTAACCCAGCGAGATAACGTCATTATTAAAGGGATTCTCATGTGATGCCTTCATTCTGAAACAAACCCAGGGGGACAAAGTTCAGAGCAACCCAGAACTGCTCTTGATTTACTGCAAATATGATTAAAATTTTATCTGAGGGCTTTTTTCTCCATTTTTTTCCCCCTTTCCTCTGTTCTTTGCTGCTCTGTGTTTTCATCCAGCACATAAAAGAGGCTTTTTGGGGGTTTGTTTTTTTTTCCCAGCAGTTTAGCAGTGCAAAGGTGCTCGCGGAGGATTTAAATTCTCTGCGAGCTTCCCCTCAGTTAATCACGATTTTTATCATCTTAAAAGCAAAGCAGAGAGGGGCTGAGTAATAAAGGGCAAGAAATGCAAAGTGCAGCACGTTTTAAGGGTCACCCTGTGGAATTGGGATAAATTACAGCCAATTCCTCCCCGCCGGGACATCCTGGCTTTTCCAATGGGAGGATGCTGGATTTATTTGGATTTGTAGCCGCTCCAGGTTCCAGGATAAAGCCCTTTTTCCCTCACATTTTCATTCCTTGACTCCTTTCCTTGTGCACCACCGCTGTCCTTGGGAAAGGGATGGTTTATAAACGGATTGAGGGAGCTGTTGCTCCACCTAAACCCCGATGCAAATGTCATGTAAACAGAGGTAAAATAACAAACAGCCCTGGAAATCACTTAATGAGGTTTCTGCAGCTCGTGGCTGCTCTTCCTGGGAATTTCAAGTTCCTTTAAGTGAAACTTAACAGCAAGAGGCCTTTTATTTTCCTAATGCTTCCAACAGCTCTGGCTGGGGATTCATCCTTCATGGAGGGCTTTTACATCCCTGGCATGATGATCCCCTCCTAGAAATGATAATATCCTGGCTTTTATGGGCAATTCCAGCTGACTGAATCCTGGTTTTTAATCACTCTTCTCTCATGGTGAAGGAAATTGGTCAGAATCAAGTTGGGCAATCCTGATGATGTTCAGTTTTGGGGCAGCTGTTTGTAAGACATGGAATTTCAACCCAGAGCTGTGTTCCCACCCTGGGAAGGTGCAGTGGTGCTTGCACTGGATCAGGTGTTTAATGATAATAATAATAATAATAATAATAATAAGAAGAAGAAGAAGAAGAAGAAGAAGAAGAAGAAGAGGAAGAAATAATAAAAAAATTAACAATAATAACAGCAATACCAACAACAATAGTAACAAAAGTATAAGCACATTTGGAATCCAGCATCTCCTAATTGAGCATTCCCAAGCTCTCCCAAAAATTAATTCCCTCCCACACAGGTCCCTTGAGGGGAATATTTCCATGCCAGAACTATGGACACTTAGGAAGGCTGACAATAAACTCTGGAATTAGGTCCCGACTGGAATATTTGGAGCCTGGCGGGTGGGAGGAGAGGAAAAGGAAGGCAGAGAGGGAAGATCCATGAGGAAAACGCGACTGCTGCTGTGCTTTCCCAAGGGAAATGCATTTCCCCGCTTGGTTTTGCTTTCCTTCCTCCCACAAAGTTCAGGAAAACCACACTCCCTTGTTCCCAGCTTTGGATCACAGATGGCTCTGAGCTAAACTAGTGGGAATTGCATTAAATTGGGGATGAGGTCTGTAACAGCTTTTGCATCCCGGTGCTTCTGCAGGGAAGTTCATTTCCCCTTGGAAATGCTCCTATTCCCTTGGAAAGGCTCCTATTCCCTGGAATAACTGATCCAGGCAGGGCAGAGCTGCTGGTCCCCCAGCTGCAGCTGGCAGCCCTCGGGAGAGCCACAAATCCATGGGGTTTCCCACAGCCAGAGGAAAGTTTGGATCACAAACCCAAGGAAGACTGGGACGCTCCCAAGCTCAGCTTTCTAGTGCAGATCCTGGCTTGGGAAGCTGGGATAAAACAGGGAGCCACTCAGAATGCAGTAAACTCATTATTGCTTTTGGGGAAGGGGATTAATTAACTGCCTATGGGATAAGCTGGGTAAATCAAGCGTAAGGAGCAGCTTCCCCATGGAATGGGTGATCCCAAGGTTGTTTCCAGCAGGGCAGGGCTGTAACCTGAGGTTCCACGGAGCAATCCAGGTTGTCACCTCCAGGAATTTGGGTTTCAGGGCTCCAAAGTAATTCCTGCCTTGCTGGAGCAATGGGCTGGCTGGCCATGGGTGATGCAGTGGGATTGGTGATGCTCAGGGCTGAGGATTGGCTGTGGTGTCCCCATTCCCGTATGAATGCCCTGCTAGAGGATCCTAATGATCATTCACTAATTAACCCTGGGAATTAAGTGCTGTCCATGCATTTCCCAGTCCCTGGGGAGCTGGAAATTGTGCTGCCAGCAAAACTCCTTCCTTTCCCAAATGTGGGGAGGAGATCTTGGAAGAAGCACCGTGGGAGGATGCTCCGGGGGTGGGTTCCTGAGCGAAGCACTTCCATGCTAAATAAAAAACTGGGAAGAAGCATCTTCTCTCATGGATCCAGGGAATGGGCTGTGGCTCAGGAGTCCTGACTGGAAAAGCTGGGGCCATCTGGCTTCATCTCAGCACCCTGCCTGAGCCAGCCCAGTGGTGCCAAGGGAAGAGTGGCATCACCTGGCACGTTCTTAACAGCACACCCAACCTGCCATTCCCATTTGGATGTGGAATACAGAGGGCTTGGAAGGGCTGGAAAAGCCCTGGGAAGCTCAGGAAGGTGGCATTGCCCCTGGAAGTCCTTGGCATGTGGGGCATGATCCATGTCCTCCTTTGCCATCCCTCCTTTTCCCGTGGAGCCAACAGGCTGAGGTGGATTTTGCTCCCAGTTAGCCACGGAAATAAACTGGGAAATGCACAATGGATGTGCAGAAATGCCAGGGTTAATGAAACTGAGGTCCAGGCTTCCAGACTAATCCAACATTTGCATTTTCTAACTTCAGTAATTTCCCAGACTTTGGATCTGGCTTCAATGAACACATAATTCCTTGTTTTCCTGACGAGGAGTGTGGATTTCAAAAAGCTCCTTCCATGCAGTGAATTCAAGGGGAAATGCTTTTTCTTCATATCAATCAAGCTCTTTTAAACAACTCAAGTTCATTTCACGCTCTTCTCCTTGATTTCTGTACCTCGTGATCAGCAGCAAAAGCAAAGCTCAGAAATAAAACTGAAAAAATAGAATTTTCAGAAGCAAAATGGAATTTTAAAGCTGGTACCTCCCTTTGTCGTGGTTTTTGGGCAGGAATAGGCAGGAGAGGGATGAAAGGGGGAGGATTTTATCCTGCTAATCCAGGTGCCCACCTGAAATGACAATTCCAGGTGTCCTGGGTGCTCTTTTCCCCTCCAAAAGGCAAAGCCCATCCAATATTTTGGCTGGCAGCAGGAAATGCTTAATTCCATGAGGAGTTTGGAGTGCCTGGTCCCAAACCTTTGGCATCTCCAGGAACTGGTTAAAGCTGATTGCATTTCTCATGGAGAGGTTGAGGTGAACCTGGGGGTGGATTCTAGGAGAGCGTGGAATTACAGATCCATTGAGATTGGAAGAACCTCCAAGCATCTTCCATCCCATATATTTGCTGAAGGTGAGGATCAAGGGACATCATTCCTCTAATCATCCCACAGGTGTCAGCCGTGGATTTCGGAATATTCCCTGCATCCACTCCCACTGAGGGTGTCGGGAGCTGCTTTCCAACATAAAAATTTTTGATTCCACTGGATCCTGCTGTTGGGAAGGCAGATTTGGACTAGGAAGAAGGGGCAAAAGTAAGAAAAATATAGGGAAGAAAGTACACATTGGAATAGCCTATGGAATGGTGCCAAGGGGCTGAGAGCCCATGGTCATCCCAACAATCTCTACCCTGATATTGTTGCATTTTGGAGAAGTAAGGAAAGCTTCTCAAACCTCTGGATAAAAAGCTTCTGCTGTCTCTTCTCCACAAATGAAAATCTGGCTTTTTTTTTTTTTTTTTTTTTTTTTTTTTTTTTTTTTTTTTTTTTTCTGGGAAAAGCTCACTTTGCATACTGGAAAATAGGATGCATTTCCTGTTTTCCTGTCTTTATTTATCTCGGCACAATTCTAATTGTTCCCATAAACCCCAGTTCCCGGAGGGCACTGAAACCAAAGGGACTCTTTCCAATTCCAAACCAACGCTCCATTGTGCCCTTAAATCTCTTAGCCACTGTTTCAGAAACCTGCCACCCTTTTCTTTGATATTCCCTCTTATTGCTCATGAAAGCAGGAAGAAGAGGCTGCTCCTCTCCCTTTTTCCCTTCTCCAAGACGCAAAATGAGCATCCTCCTTCCCGGCTTTTGTCAATGATCACCGGCTGCCACCTCCTATCAAACCCCTTCCAGGAGTGACAGAGCGGAAAAAATAGGAAAGGACCAGGAGAGGAGCATCCCATTCAGCACGGAGCACTCAGCACCCACGCCTGGCTGCCCCAGAGGCAGCTCTGCTCCCGGGAAAAGCTGCCAAAAACAAAGGGAAGCTGCAGGAGCTCCGCGCGGCCCGTCCGCTGCTCACTTCAGCGGCTCCGGGATAATCGTTGCGCTCATCCCAAATGGACCCCATTTGGTGGTTGGGATGCACACGGGCCAGGGAGCGCCGGTGCGGGGCAATTTCCCTCCTTCCTTAATGGGTTTGTGGTTTTCCTTGTGGGCAGCAAAGTGTCCTGATGTTTTCCTGGCGGGATCCGTCTCGCCGTGGGGTCACGGCGGGGACCCTCCCGGAGCTGAAGAGCAAATTCTTCACGGGCCAGATGCTGCCACCTTTATCCTCTCTAAGTGGTGCCTCTCCCAGCCCCATCCAAGGGGAATGGGCATGGCAGGGATGCGGGAGCCCGCGGGGGGCCCCTCGGAGCCGCGGCCTTTCGGTTGCTCATTTTAATGGGGATTATTTGGAGCAAACCGAGGAATTTCTCCTCTTCCCTTAAGTGAAGAGGAAAAAAAACAGCGACCCAATAACAGCAGCTTCTTCCTAAATTCATGGATATTTGTATGCAGGATTTTTGGCCAATTATGGCATGAAAGAGCAGCTAAAAGTTCCTTTCCGGAGTCTTTCTGCATCCTTCCCTAAATTCATTAACTCCCTTTATCTCAACTCCAGGGCCACATTTAGGCAGAACTCCTTTTAATCTGCCGTTTCTGATTTTTTTTTCCAGCTAAATATTTGGCAGCGCTTGAAATATTCACCTCGAAATGTGTCCCTACTTCTCATTGCCCTTTTCCAAAGTCTTCCCACAACCTTTCCCGATGAAATTCTTAAAAAAATTAAATCAGTGGGTTTTTAACCCTCTGCCTGGAATAAATTCCAGCAAAAAAACCAAAAAAAAACAACAACAAAAAAAAAAAAACCAGCAGGAGAGCCTCGCTTTTTCAGTGCTGCTGTGGAATATTACCAAAAATTTTAGTGGAAAATCATCAGATTTCCATTTATTTCCTCATCTACCAGGAATCAGGGGGATCATTCCCATCTCAGGTACAATATGGATGTAAATGATGGAGGAATTCAAGGGATTTCAGGAAATCTTGAAGATCCACCTCATTAGGTGAATTGAGCGATTACAGTTTCTGCAGACTGGGAAGGAAAGATGGAAAAATCATGGAAAACCCACAGAACGGCTGCCTTTTCTCTGTGTTATTTACATGACTTTGGGGATTGATAAGGAAATCAAGGAAAAAGGGAAAAATGGGAAAAAAACCAGCCAGCTCATGGAAAAGCCAAGGGCTTGGTCAGGGACCCATCCTTTACTTTTGCCATACAACGAGTTGTTAAATACCTTTATCCCAGCTTGAGGGCAACATTTAGAGAAAACCCCTTCTATTCTGCCATTTTCTTCCCTTTTCTTAGTAATTTTTGGCGGAATTTTGGATATTCACCTTGCACTTGGGTTGCACTTCAACTTTCTGCTCCCCTTGTACTCATAAGAGACTTGAAATCAGGGTTGGGTAGAGTTTGCAAAGTTACGGAAAAATTTATGGAATTTTTTGCTTCAAAATGGACACTGTTAAAGTTATCCCAATCCAAGGGGAAAGAAAGGACATATTGGGAAGCAGGACATTGTGTGGCTTCATATTTGCCACAGCAGATGTTTAGAGCCCTGATATATTTAATAATGCAATAATCACAGAGTATTCCACGTTGGAAGGGACCCACAAAGGTCATCAAGTCCAACTCTGGGGTGGGGATGGATCCCACAACTTCGGCCATTTTATCTCCAACCAGTTGAGCTCAAAGGGGACGATGGCCAAAAAAAGAGGGAAAATGGAGCTGGCTGCCCTTTCCAAGCCAGATATTTTTGTGCTGCTTGCCTGTCCCGTGTTCCCGCTCCCGCATTGCCTTTGGATCCTCCCCTCAACGGGAACGTTTTCCATGTCTGTCACGGGCCTGCTCTCGCGGAGATTGCCCGAGGCTGAACTTTTGTGTGATAGATTTTGACACCCCAGATGGCCCTCGCGGCTCTCCGCGGCACGAGCCGAAATCCCGCTCGCGTCGTTGGCAGCTCGGAATATCCGGGAGCAGCCTGGCTTTTCCCCTTCCACGGCGAAATCCGCGTTCGGGGAGATTAATGTGCTGATCAGGCGTTGGCAGGGAGCTGCAGTAAATGACCTAATAGGTCTTTCCATCCCTGATTCCCGTGTTTTATTGAGAGGGACTCTTTGTCGCCGCGGCGCTGATTTGTCGGAGCTGTCACCGCCGAGGGGAGGCGGGAGAGGTGGCACTAACGGTGTCATCTAAATCCATCTTTTTTTTTGGCACCCTCTGCCCCTGTGAATCACGAGGACCATCTGGAGAGCGGGCACGCTGCCACGCCAGCAGATGGGCAGGGGTGTATCGAGCTACGGGCCCGTGGATCATTATCAAATGTGCTGTTGGCCGAGCATTTCCAGCAGGAATATCCAACCAACTTCCTGGAACGAGCCCCTGGATCTGTAGGTAGAAATGAGGCGTTTAGCTCCCAAAAAATCCCATCCAAAATTCCATCCCTGGCTGAGAGGTGATGGGGAGGGCTGGGGGAGGAAAGGCAGGATTCTTCCCGGCTGTTCCGGTGGGTGCCGGTGGTTTGGCACCACCACGGGATCCTCCTGCAGCCACAGCCCACATCCCAAGGTTTTAATGCCCGACAATTTCACACACAACAGGGGAAAAGGCTCATAATTCTATATAATTTTATATACATAAAAATATAGAATACATCTAATTATAATTCCTAATTATCATCGCTTCGTTCCATCCCAACGGGAGCATTTGCCTCCAGGCCTCGTTCCTGCAGCTGGGACACAAACACAGACAAGGCACAATTTGCTGCCACGGAATATTTTTAGCAGGTCATCCATTACTCCAGAATTTCTGCTTTCCCACGAGGGGTGGAAAGCTGTTTTTCCCCTCACATCCAATTTATTTCTTTGGAAGTCAGAGCTAGCCAAGCGCTCTCCAGCTGGGGACAGCGTGAGTGTCACTGGAGGTGGGTGGGGACACTGGGGGTCATTTTTTCCTTCTCCTCACACCCAGCCCCTTTTGTTCAACCGAATTTTGTGGATTTAGCTCAAAGGCACAGGTGCAGGAAGTCCTGGCTGCCCATCCAATTTGGAACAGTGGCTCCTCAGTGGAGCAGGGAAAATGGTGAGGATGCTGCTGGTGCTGCACTCATCCGAGGGGGGGTCATTAGCATGGGCTCCCTGCCATCCCAAAGAGCCTGGATTTATCCAGGATCCAAGCTGGAGATGAGCTGGCTCAGCTCTGCCCATGCCATGCTGGGCCTGGCCTAACGAGCTTGGCCTAACAAGCTTGGCCTAACATGCTTGGCCTAACATGCTTGGCCTAACAAGCCCGGGCAGCGCTCGCTCCACACCGGAGCCAGTCCCACTCTGCAGGGCAGGACACAATTCCCAGCAATCCCATCCCAGTGGAAATTCACTGCAATGGCGTTTTTAATGTGCAGCCAAGGTGCTCAGAGTTTAGACACTGATTAAATAAGAGGTGCAGCGGGAAAATCGAGTTATTCCCACTGACCTGGAGCTCCAGGAACCCTTCTAGGATAAGGATCTGGGCCTGTGGGGAGGAGCAGCATCTCCAGCAGAGCTCTGATCCTTGGAAAATGGGAAAAAGTCTTGCAACAGTGCTTTCTTTTCTTCTGGAATACCTGAGCAGAGCTGGATTGGTGAGGGAATGACGGTTCTCACTTCAGGGCAGTAGCCAGAGGATGGATCCATGTGGGATGGGCAGGATCCTGTGCGTGATGGGAAGTTCTCAATGAATTCCTGATTGCCTTTCCCAACTAAATCTCCTCCCTCCTGTTTGATTTTAATTCCAGATCTCAATTACAGCTTAGTCCAAGGTAACTGGAAAAAAAAAGCTGGGATGTGGAAGTAAATGGGAGCTGCCCACACATCTCCAGACTTCAGTGGAGCCCCTCGGTGTGGAGATGGTTTTTTACCACAAGCTGGGCAGATTTGCTCCTGTTTTTATCAGGACTAATTCTCCCAGAGCCCTTGGACACAAGCAGAGAGTTTAATTATAATAAACCCCGCTGGAACATCCCTACTCTGAGGGCATTTGGAATTAGGGAAGCCAGGGAAGCAGCTGCTCGTAAATCAGAGGGAGAAGCTGCTGGGACCCCCCTCATTTTCCCAGTCCAAGCATTGACCTGTGGGATTTGGCACTTTTGGGAAGTGGGATAGAACATCCTGATTCCATGATTCCTAAATCCATGCTTTTAGACATAACAGCAAACAGCCTGGAGTGAAAGAGCTGGATAACCCCATGTGAGGTAATTTATTAACAAAAGTCCTTCCTCTGGAATTTCTTTAAACTCTGCGTGGCTTTTTCTGCTGCCAAATTCACTTTGTGCTGTTGAAAATGAATTTTAATTTTTTTTTCCCCTTATCAAGATTGTTATTTTCCACTTGGCAAACCCTGAGGTTTATCCATTATTCCTAATGGAGCCTGAAATTATTATGGGGTTGTTTATTTATCTTGGATGTTCATCATGATTAAAACATCAAACATCAGCTCATTCCTTGGATCAGGATGATTTTGGGGAACATTAACATGGAGCTGATGGGCTGGTTGAGCTGCCCAAGTCCCAGAGCTCTTCTCTGCTGTCACCTTCCCCTTCTTTTCATGGAGAAGAAATCATGGAATGGTTTGGGCTGGACCTTAAGGATCACCCAGCAGGCAGATGTTGGATTAAGTTGGACCAAAGTGTTCCTGGGCATCCTTCAGACCTTGGAATGATGCTGATGGAGGTCCCACCAGTGCACACGGGATAATTTGTCCTCGGGATTTGGGAAAACACTTCTTCTCCTGCTCCCCTAAAGCTCCAGCTCCATCCGTTATCCTTATAAAACCTGGAGCTGGGATTTTCGGGCACTTCACTACCCCAAGCCCTGGCTCCAGCTCTTGGACCAGCCACATTCCTGGAGCATTTCCATGGATAAACAGCCAACTTTCAGCACCTCTCTGTAATTTTTATAAGGACTGATTCAAAACTTAGGGATGAATCTCAGCATTCCTGGTGGGACAGATCCCTGCCTCCAGCCCCGTGACCTGGGCAGGATCCACTGCAGACACATCCTGTGACAACGGATTTTCTGGGAGCGGGATCTGGGCTTTAAACCACTTCCCTTCCCTCCACCCATAAATGATCCCAGTCCTTTTATCCATATTATCCCTCGTGGAGGGCTTTGCTCTTGGCACCCCGCTCCACAAGGATTTCCCTCACAAACAACCCTGGAGCAAACGGATAAAGGCCTGAAACCCTGTCCCTGCTCCAATTTCCCTGGAAAACTTTAGGGAGGCCTAAGGAAGGCCGTGCCCAGAGCCACCTGTGCTGTCCAGGTCAGTTGGTGTCGGCTGCTTCCCATCCCAAGGAATCTCTGGAAAGGAGGGCAGAGCCTGGAGCACCCAAAGGAAACCTCAGCAGCTGAACCGACTTCCATTAGCAGCAGCCCATGGAGTTCATCCAGGAATCACCAAATCATCCTTGCAGGGTGATTTGCAAGCCTGGGATGATCCACGAGAAGTTAAATTCCCAGGATTTCTCCGTAGCAATGCTGGGATTCATCCTGCACCTCTGCAAGGCGAGCATTTACCAGATGTATAATTGTGATTTATTTGAGGGATTCTCCCCACGTCCCTCGATCCACCTGGATCATTTCCCCCTTTCCATCGGTGCCCGCACCTGAGGAAATCTCCATTTTCTGGAAGCTCCAACAGCTCCTTCATTCCAAGGGAGAAGCACAAAGCCAAGGGCTGGGGTGGACTGGGGGCACAGGAAGGGGGATTCCTGCTGGGAATTACATCCCAGGGATTGTGAGGGATCCCAGGGTCCCATCCATGAGGCAGATCCTGGATTTTCCAGGATCCCCGTGATGCTCCCAGGTCACTCTGGACAGAGCAAGGGATGCTCTGCCCCTCTCTGAGGGGATTTCCTGGCATGAGGCTCACTTCCCTGGGTGGAAAAAGAGTAGTTTGGAGAGCACACAAATCCATTTATTCCTTTGAGGAATGAGTCACAGAGTGGGAATTGCTTATCCCATGCAGAGCCCTTTGCTGCCTCATCCCCACCATCCCACAGCCATCCAGCCTCCAGGTCCTTAATCAAAGACCCCAAAAAGCTGGAGTCATGTCTCATGAATTCCCTTTGATCCTCAAAAAACAGATTCATGCTCTTTCAGCCTAAGTTTGGTGGATTTTTATTCTTCTTTCTCCTCAGAAAATCCTTTTTAGCCGAAATTTTCCCCTGCTTGTAAAGTATCCCATTATAACACTCCAGGCAGGAGGAGATTAATGTCAGCTCCCATTTATGCCTCCCTATGGATCAGAAGAGCCCTTTGTAATTCCCTGTTCTTTTGGGGGGAGTGGGATTTAAAAAGTCCAAGAAAAAAACCCCACTGTCGCTTCCCGGGTTATGGCTTTTAGGGAAATTCCCTTTGCCATAAAAAGTGATTTATTTTCCTTGGCCTGCTGTGAGGCAGCTGAAGTGGGTGAGCCCTGCCAGACCCCTGAAACGATTCCCAATGTTGATGGAGGGCTTCATGTGTGGTTATAAAAGCAGGAGTTTTGGGATGTGCTGGAAAAGCCTCGTTCCCCAGGCTGGGAGGAAGCTCCAGCAGGAAATGCTCTTGGAAAAGGCAGCTTGGAGGATTTTGGCATTCTTTGGGTGGCCTGGGAAGGGTGGGAAGCTCCTGGGGAGTGCCGGGCGTGGGGCTCGGGCTCTGGAAAAGGGAATTTTTGTGGTTGGCACCAGGACACTCCGGCTCCTTCCCACCCCTCTGGATGCTGCTGGAGGAAAACACCCAGCTCCCCATTTCCCTCTGAGCCAATGTTCCTTCTCTTCCTCCTTCTCTCTTTCCTCATTCTCAAATTCCTCCTCCTCCTCTTCTTCTTCCTCCTTCTCTTTCTCCTTCCCCCTCTGGAGCATCCTTTCCAAACCCACCTCCAATTCCCTGTGTAGGGAACCTCTCCATAATGAGCAGAGACTGGAAAAATCGGCCCCAGCCTGGTCATGGAATGGCTCTGGTTGCTTTTCCTCTCTTTTTTTGTTCCTTTTCAAATTGCAAATCTCTCCAGTCCTGAGCCTTCAAACAACTCCATCTCTCCTTCCATCTTTTTACGTATTTAAATGGAGTAATTTGTATATTTGGAGGTGGGAGCTGGGATTTCAGCAGAGCACAACTGGGACATGCAGTGAGGGGAGAGAGCCGGCACCTCCTTTTATCACCCAGCCACCAATACCTCTGCAAATATCAAATAAAAACCAGGGGGAAAAAAAAATAAAGATTCTAACTCCAAAATGCAGCAAATTCCTTGATTGCAGCCTCCCTACAATTCCTCTGGGGTGAATTCCTCGTGGTGTTTGAATTTCACGTAATAACATTGTGGAAAAGGCTCCGATTGAAAAATTGGGGGGGGGGGGGGGGAAAAGGAAAAATGGCAAGAAATCATTGACACAAATTGTTCTCCCGAGCTATTTTCCAAATGCTGCTCGGGATGTGATTTCCTTGGCTGACATCAGGAACACTCACGGCTCACTTGAAAGCCGGGAGAAGAATTGCAGTTGTTAACAGCCATCTCCAAAAAGATATTTCAAATTATCCCAAATTACTCGGCTGACAGAGAAATCTGAGGATATTTCCTTTAATATCAGAGCTGCGGGAGGAGCCCATTCCCAGTTTCTACCCCCCACTGGAAAGATGAGGAAAATACAAATTGAGCCCATATCTACTGAAGCCACTTTCCCCTGCCTCTCCCTTGGTTCCTTGGATCCCCTTTCCTGCTCGCCAGAGGGGCTGAAAGGAGCTGGGAGGGCTCAGCCTGGAGAAAATGAGGATCAGGGGGATCTCATCCCTCTTTCCAAGAGAACTCCTCCCCAAAAACCCAAGGAGAAGAGGAATGAAACCCAGCATTAATGGCCATCGTGCCATGAATCCATGGAAAATTCATCCCTCATCTCCTTAACCCACCGGAATAAAAACTGTCACAGGGGTTTGGGACAGAAGGATCTGAAGGAATGGAATGTTTTCATGTGGAAAGGGAAGAATCCCAAGGCCAGATCCCAAGGATCTGAAGGAATGGAATGTTTTCATGTGGAAAGGGAAGAATCCCGAGGCCAGATCCCAAGGATCTGAAGGAATGGAACGTTTTTGTGTGAAAATGGAAGAATCCCATGGCCAGGGGAAAAAGGAAAAATTGGGATTTTCTCCAGAACTCTCCAGCTCATCCTGGAGAAAAGGAGAATCAGAGGGATCTCATCCCTCTTTCCTGATCTTTCCAAGCAAACTGCTCCCCAAAAACCCCAGGAGAACATGAATGGAACACAACATTAATGCCCATCATGCCACGAATCCATGGAAAATTCATCCCTCATCTCCTTAACCCACTGGAATAAAACTGTCACAGGGGTTCGGGACAGAAGGATCTGAAGGAATGGAATGTTTTCATGTGGAAAGGGAAGAATCCCAAGGCCAGATCCCAAGGATCTGAAGGAATGGAACGTTTTCGTGTGAAAATGGAAGAATCCCAAGGCCAGGGGAAAAAGGAAAAATTGGGAGTTTCTCCAGAACTCTCCAGCTCATCCTGGAGAAAAGGAGGACCAGAGGGATCTCATCCCTCTTTCCTGGGCTTTCCAAGCGAACTGGTCCCCAAAAACCCAAGGAGAACATGAATGAAACACAACATTAATGCCCATCATGCCACGAATCCATGGAAAATTCACAGGAAAAAACTGTCACAGGGGTTTGGGACAGAAGGATCTGAAGGAATGGAATGTTTTCATGTGGAAAAGGAAGAATCCCAAGGCCAGGGAAAAAAAGGAAAAGGAAAAGTCAGGGGGATGACACAGAGAACAGCTCATTATGGAAGCGTTGCAGAGTCATTATTTTAAATAAGTGCATCTCATTCCAGAGGCTGGGATGGATTCTGGATTTGCATTATTATTTATTCATGACTTTTAAAAGGATCATTATTTCTGATGGACAGCTGCTGTCAAAAGATTTCTGGAGGGGAGCTCGTGTTTCCCCATAATAATTGTTAATCAATAAACACCGGGAAGGGCGCTGGGAATTCCGTGTTCCAGGGTACATGGATACCTCTAATTAGGAATTTCCATTTGGGAAAGCATCCCTCTAATTGCACACAAGCTGAAGGGCAGGTGAGCACCCACTGTGGCTTTATCCCAAAAAAAGGAGATTCTTGGAAGTGTCCAAGGCCAGGTTTGGAGCAAGCTGGGATAGTGCCCCACGGAGCTGATTTCTTTTCCCAATCATTCCTTTTGTAATTCCCCAAATTCAGGCTTGCAAGGCCCCAGGTGGGATTTGTCACAGGGATTTGGAGCCCATCCTATCCCAAATTCCTTCTCCTTGCCCAGGGCTGGCCAAGGATTCCCAGCTGTGCCAGGATGCCCTGTTTTCCTTCAGCATCCAGGAATTGTTCCGCAGCTCCTGCTTTTCCTGCTCCCCTCAGCACATCCCTGTCTCCATCCCTGCTCCCCCTTTCCTGAGGGATTTCCCAGGTGAAGACTCCCCTCAAAACCTCATTTTTCACTCAGGAATAAGCCCTAAATTATAAATTTAATTTGATTTTTTAGTACCAGATGGATTTGGGATACCCCTTGTCCATGCATTCCAGCTTTGGAGAGCAGAGGAAAGAGCAGGGAATCCGAGCTAGGCGGGCAGCGCATCCCAAACCCCACGGTGGGGAAAAAAATCCTCAAAACCATTCCCAAACACGCTGCAGAAAAATTCCCTCCAAAACCCCCAGTATTTCCCAAGGTCGCTCTTCCCTGGCTGCCCCCACCTTATCCAGGAGGGAGACGAGGCAGGGAAGGGAATCTCACAGAGCTTTTGCAATGGATTTGGAACTGGAGTGTTAAACACTCCAGGACAATTTCATTTTTAATAAATTTACACCCTGACTTGCTGCCTTCTCTAATAATAAATTGTATTTTTCCGTGGTGCCACGAGCGTTTTTTGATGTTCCAGCCTAAAATCCAGAGGAATTGTGCCCGCAGGAAGGAAGAGCAGCCAGGAGTCACCAAAGTCCCAGCTCTTTGAACGGGATGCTAAACTCTGATCATGAAAGTCTCCTTTGGAAAAAATATGTTAAAAAATCCCGAAATTCCGCTCAAATGAGCTGCCTGGAATATTTGATGCCCTGACAACTGTACAGCCTCAAAGGCAGGCAGAGAATGGGCCTGAAATGCTCATTAAAATCCCAATAAAACCAGGCTTTAGGAAAAGAAGTCCTTTCCTCCCCGGCACCATGGGAGAGAGTGGAAATTCCCGTTTTTCCCCATCCTCCCTTTGCTCCACTTCCAATCCCTTTCCCGGGCTGGGTTAACCGAGCTAAAAATGGGGAATTTTTTTCCAGCGCTTTTTAACCTTGGGCACAAACCCTTGGAAGGTGGGAATGTGCTGCCTCCATCCCTGAATTTTGGGTGTCCAGAGGCCACGGAGGGATCAGGATTTTGGTGTTATCCCAACATTATCCCAAGATAATCCCAAAATAACCCCAAAATAATCCTGATCGCTTTTCTCCAGGAGCCTCCAGAGGCTCATCCCGGTGCGTGCGGAGCCACCCGAGCATCCTCAGGTGCGGCGGGGCCGATCCCGGCCCGGCCTCCGGTGCCATCCCGGGCCGCTGCCGTCAAAGCCTGGCCCAGAGCCCCGAATTTAATCCCGGGATTAAAGGCAGCACACGTCGGTGCTGCTGGGAACATCCGCATTTTCTGAATGAGCGCGTCCCGCTCGCGGCTAATGAGGAGCAGGTTGATTGCAGCATCTGTCACCTGGAGCTCGGCGATTTATCCCGGGGGCTCCCGCCGGGGAGGGAGCTGTCAAAAGCTGGGAAGGGGCAGGATGCTGAAAAAGGGCTGGGAAATCCCCTCTGGAAAAGTGGGGAGAGCGAGCTGGAAAAAATCCAGGCAATTAGAGGTATTGTGGTGGCCTAATTGCCTTGTTTGGCCGCGGTTTTGGGGAGATATCCATGGAAACGGAGGGATGGCTCAGTGGTGGGCTGGGGCTGGAGACACTGCGCTGCCTTGTCCCCTTGGATGCAGCAATTCCAGCCTTTTCCCATCCTTTTCCAGCTTTTTTCCTGCAGGAATATCCTGGTTTAGAGCACTGTGACCTCCAGCAGGGCTGATGGCCTGGGAAGGATGGGGGTTCCTCTTCCTCAGGCTTTGAATTCCCCACCAGGAGTTTCCAGAAGATAAAAATCCATGCAGGGTGTTATTTGCAATATATTTTATATATATATATATATATATATATATATATATATATATAATATACACTATATATTTATATATTATATATAATATATACCTATATATTATATATATATATATAATATAGATATATCTATAAAAAACCATATATTTATTATATATCGTATATATTATATATACATAAATATATATTTTATATATACTAAAAAGATATTAATCTATTTATATCTTATATATAGATATATCCCTATATATATTTATCTATCAATGTATTTATTAAATATATTATATATAAAAGATATATTTATATATCTAAATTTATAAATATATTTCTATTTTATATGAAATATATATAATATACATAATATAATAGATATCTAATACAATAATATATAGTGTATATAATATATATTTTAATATATTTATATAATGTAATTACATATTTATTGTATATTTCTATATTTAGATTTGTATTCTTATAATATTTATTTATTAAAATAACCTGCTTATAACCAAATAAAAACCAAAAAAACCCACACTTTCTTTTAAAGTATATTTAAATATTTTTCATACTTATATTCACATTTACAATTTATATTGATGCATTAAATTTATATTATATATTAAATACTAAATATAATATTATATTTATAATGATATAATAAATAATTTATTGGGAGTGCTTGAAATAATCACGGGACAGAATTACAGCAGATTTTTTTTCCCCCAACACTGAGGTTTCCAGGCAGATGAGGTGGGAAAAAATGGGATTTAAGAGGGTGCAAGTCCATAGGGTTTGTTGGGAGTCCCTAAAGCTGCTCCAGGTGCTGTTTTGGGTTGCTCTGGGTGGCAAATCCCCATTTCCCCGTGTCCCCCTGGGGCTCCTGCCCCATTCCTTGCCTCCCCCTCCTCCTCTGGCTGCTGTTCCTGACTCTCCCAGGCAGCTCCGATGTTTTTATGTGGTTCCCTGCCAGCTTTTTCCACTTCCAATTCCTGGTGCAGGAGTGGGATTTGGGATCCAGGCCTGGTGCAGCGTGGATTTTCCTGCCCCATAAATTCCTGGGGGTTTTCTCCTCGTCCCACACTTCCACAGGGTGTTAAATGTGAGGAATTATCTCCATGCGCATGCAGCATCATTATCCTGACACCTGGCTATCCTCAGGAGATGCAGGGAGCACTTGTAGGCATCTCATTAAAATAAATCAGCTTCAAATGGCACCACAAATGTTTCCATCTTTTATCCAGCCCGGAATCTTTCAAATTGAGCCGGGTTTAAAATGCCAATATTGATTTTGGTGCTGGCTGACGGAAGGGCCTGGGTGAAGTTTGGGAAACAGTACGTGCTCTTAATTTCATTTCATTTTATTTCATTTCCTCTGGGCTAGGACAGCACCTTGCCATCAGCATTTCTTTTATTTGCACATCTGGCAGCAGGCAGGGAGCACAGCTGGGAAGAGCTGCTGGCCATTCCCAATGCTCTGCTCGCCTCTGGAGAGCTGGGAAAACCACCCTCACTGAGGAGTAATTAAGCAGGAGAGTTAATAAATCCACGCCGGAGATGAAATGAGAATCGTGACACCAACAGCCCTGAGCATATGGGAAAGATTTGGGAATTTATTGGGTTTTCAACAGCTGAGCCATTTGTGGGAAGGTGTTTTTAGGGGAAAAGCTGTGGCAGGTACAGGAGGGAATAGAGATTCCCTGGAGCAGAGGAACATTCCCGTGCTGGATTTCCCAGGGCTCAGCATCATCCCATTAAATTCAGAGAAGTGCACTAGTAATTAAAATTTTAAAAACCCAACATGTGGGTAGAAAACCCAGGGTTTCAGCCACCTGTGGAGATTTCTCCAGGTGCTGAGGGAGGCAGGAGGAGCAGGGCAGCACTCTCAGCTTTAATTTGAATTTGTGGTTCTGGGATAGGGACACCAGGAGCTCGTGGAGATGGGTTTTGGCCATAAATAAAAGTGGAATTGCTGCATTTTGAACGAGAGTTTACCCACCCCAGAGGGTCAGGGCTCAGCTTCCCACCTAAGCAAATACTGGATAAAAAAATGGGGAAAATTTCGTTCCATCCCCCTCAGCCTCAGTTTAGGGCCTGAGACTCAGTGGCATCATTGATGCACTGCAAATGTTGGGGTTTCGTCCCTGGTTAAGCCAAGTCAGGGTTTAAGCAGGGCTTAGTAAGGACAGAGCTCAGTAAAACACAGCTGGGAGATGCTGAGCAGCTCTCCAGGAGTCCTTGGAATAAGGATGTGGGTTCTGTGAGAATTAAGTTCCAATTCCATCCATGGGACACCTTCCCCCATCCCAGGCTGCTCCAGCCTGGTCTTGGGCACTCCCAGAGATCCAGGGGCAGCCACAGCTTCTCTGGGAATTCCAGCCCAGCCAGGAATTCCTTCCCAATCTCCCATCCATCCCCATCCTCTGGGTTCTTCTCATATTTTCCCCTTGTCCTATTCAAGCATCCCACTCCCATCAGGTCCTGCCTCACCTCACCTTGGAATGCCGTGCAGAAATTCCAGGATTTCCCCTCATCAGGAGCATTGGGCAGCTCCAGGATCTTTAAGCCTCACATTTGCAGTGCAGCAAAACTGGTAAATATTGTCAAATAAATCAATCCTTGTTTGTGCAGGGAGTTTTCCCTCAGGGCAGAGCCACAGAAATACCTGGAACGAGGAAAAGCCTCCGGGCAGAATTGAATTCACATGGAAAATAATCCCACAATAAACCAACACAATAGCTGGGCAAATAACAGGGGAGGAAAAATGGAGCTAAAATACAGCTCTATAAACCAGGAGCTGTAAAACAGAAATCCCAGGAAAAAGAGATTTTTTCCATGTATTTTTTCTGCTTTATGGAGTCAGGGGTCACCTTAAATAAAGTGACCACGCTGGTGGAGGAGCAGAATCCTCATCATTCTGCCTTCCTAGGATCAGCCAAAACCTTGGAAAAACCCAGCCAGGTGGGCTCTGAAGGCTGGCACAGGGATTTAGAACCTGTTTTATGGGAATTTGGGAGGCAGAGACCCCACAGGAGCTGCTCCTTCATCCATCCCCCCCCAGATTTCACCTGTGCTGCAGCCAGAGGCACATCCCTGGAATTCCAACAGAGCACAGGGATTCAAGCAGGATTAAGGAACTCAGCTAATTAATTTGAAGACTGCTTTAGATTAATTCCCAGTGCTGATTAATTCCCACCAGCACACGGACACGGAAGGATGGGAAAGGCCCTCTCCAGGTGGGAATAAATCCCAAGGAAGGGAGGGAAAGCAGCAGGGACTGCCTGGAAGCATCTCTGGGGCTGCCATCACTTTTCCATGGGCAAATCCCCAGGTCTCCTCTGAATTCCTGGCTGGATACAGAGCCCTGAGATTGCTGAAAGTATTTCCATCCCCATTCCTCAACAGCTCCTCACCACTAATAACCCATTCCCTAATTAATGCCCTAATTAACCTCTGCTCTCTGCTTTTCCAGGTGTAAACTGGTGGAAGGTGAGTGGGAATAGGAATAGGAATAGGAATAGGAATAGGAATAGGAATAGGAATAGGAATAGGAATAGGAATAGCTGTGGGGCCATCAGATCCCTCCAGGACCAGAATTTGTGTGCCTGTAATAAAAACACCAATAAATAAATAAACTAAATCAATCAATATTCCCCCCTCAGCCTGCACTCAGGGAAAATAAACAACAATTCCTGCCAGCTGGGAGGGCTCATAATTCACCTCCAGCTCTTGCCAATCCCTCAGGGATCTCTTGCCTCCCTGAGCCAGGTGATCCCATTCAGGCACCAGCTCCATTCATCCAATGTGGGAATTCCCCCTAAGGAAGAAGTTTTTCCAGGTGGAAACAATTCCCCTAAGGACAAAGTTCTTGCAGGTGGGAACAATTCCCCTAAGGAGAATGTTCTTGCAGGTGGGAACAATCCCCCCTGAGGACAATGTTCTTCCCCGTGCAGCCACTCCAGGATGTTTGCTGCCAGGAGTTATTTTAGCCCTCTGTGGTGGGAATGCTGTCATTTCCTTTCCTGTGAGGTTTTCCAGCTTTTGGGCCACATTCTATTGTTTGCCAGAGCCACCCAGGTGTGCAGAGTCCTCCAAACCCACACTGGGATCATGGAATACTTGGAGTTGGAAGGGATCCACAAGGATCATCCAGTCCCACTCGTGGGACTGCACGGGACATCCCAAAAAATCAATCCCTGTCCCCAAGCGTGCTGTGGGGCAGCTGCCAGGGCTGGGACTCCAAGGCCATGCCTGGCCTGACAGTGAGACATCCAATTTCTCATTCCTGGGAGAAAAAGGAGAACATTCCCCCTTTGCCAAGCACATCCACAGTCCCTGTGCACAATCCCATCCTCCTGCCCACCTGGATGTGCTGGTTGCACCAGGGATGAGGTTTGGGGAAATCTCACAGAATTCCAGAATCCCAAATGGTTTGGCTTGGGAAGGACATGAAGGATTATCCTTTTCCACCCCTCTGGGCAGGGCCACCTTTCACTGTCCCAGGGTGCTCCAAACCCCATCCAAGCCAGCCTTGGGCACTTCCAGGGATGGGACAGCCATGGTTTCTCTGGGAATTCCATTCCCATTCCTCCCCACCTTCACAGGGAAGGCTTTTCCTCTCAAATCTCAGCAGGTTGGGGACTCCCCCTCCTGTATCCCAGGAGGAGGCTCAGATCCTGCCTTCCCCAACCAGATCCAGCCCTGTGACATTTTTTTTCCCCTCACAAAAAAAGAGAGGGAAGATCCCAGATCAAAAGCCCGAATGTTTTTCTTCCTGCAGCTCCCAGCAAAGAGCTGCTTTATAAATCATCCCAGATAAACACAGACAATCCAATCTTTGCTTGCAGATCCTGTACAGGCTCTGATACCCCAGAATTTCTTCACCCTGAGCCAACAAATCCTGCCTGGTGCAATCCAGAGCCTGCCAAGAAAATCCCTTCACGCCCAAGCTGATTTTAGCAGAGGGGATGGGAACAAGGCTGCACAAATATTCCACATTTTGGCCACTTTTCCTACTCATTCACAAACCCAAGCAAGTTTTCCCTTGGAGATGGGAGCAGCAGATCCCAGGCCTGGCTGGGTTTTGGTGTGGTGGGATCCCACTGCTGGGTTTGGTGTTTTCCATGGGAACAAACGCTGGGTGTTTTCCCCGAGGTTGAGGGAAACGAGCCATTCTTGTGGCAGCCACCTGGGAAAAGCAGCACCTGCCCCGGGAAATGTCCCACAGCAGCTGAGCTGGGGCTTCCCAGGGACTTCTGCCTTCCATGAGGGATCCTCAGGGCCCTGATTTTGTGGGAAATTGGGGCTGTGAAGCAGAAACTTTGCTGAGTATTCCCAAGGGAATGTAAATCCTGGTGGATCATGAAGGAGGAGAAGGTGGATCATGAAGGAGGCCCGAGTGAGCCTAAAGGATTTTCCTGACGTCCCAAACCCCATCACAGCCCAGGTTTGGAGGCAGAATTTTTAGGATGAAGTGCAATAAATCCCATATTCCTCAAATCTCCTCTGCCATCCCACCTTCCCAGAATCCCAGACTGGTTTGGGGTGGAAAGGACCCTAAATCCCATTCCATGGGCAGGGCACCTTCCACTATCCCAGGGTGCCCCAAACCTGAGCCTTTTGTGCTGTGGGGCAAAGGAAGGTGAAGGATCTCTTAAAAATTGAGAAAAAAAGTGCTAAATTCCCGATTTCTGGTTTTTATTAGGAATGCCCCATCTGAAAATAAAAGCAAATAATGTTGGAAAGGGCAGCTTTTCCTGCTGGAAGGAGCAGGGCAGGGCTGCAGCCCCAGGAACAGGCATTAATAGGGTCCCTTAACCCGGGGTGGGTGCAACGAAACCCAGGTTTATAAACCAGCAGATCCCAATCTACAACCCCTTGGAAAAACAGGGATTAGAGCCAGTGGACTCCAAAAATTCCCAAAATACATAGGAAAAAAGGAGTGTAGGTTCCTCTTGTCTTGCAGTTCTATTTTCACTGTGTTTTGACATCTTTCTCTTTGTTGGCTATCTTGGGCTGGCAAAATCTTCAGGGGTTGAGAGTGCAATCTATGAATTTATCATTTTTTAGAGCCCTCAGGTTTTGGTGTCCCTTTGGACAACTCCAAACCCAGGGAATGCAGAGAGCTGGGGGTGCTCTGCTGTTAAAAAAAAAATGAGCCAAAAAAGTGCTCAAGACCAAATTCCTGATTTTTTGGGGGAATGAAAATAAAAGAAAACAATGTTAGAAAATGCTGCAGTGCCCAGTGAGGCTGGAAAAGCTCCGAGATGCCAAGGAAATTGTGTCCTGCTAGGGAAACCTGGGATTAGGGAAAAGCAATGGATGTGCAATTTCCTTTTTCAACTTTCCTTCCTTAATAATTATATTAGTATACGTTTCTTATATTTGGTAAGTACATTACTAAATTGTTAAATATATTAAATTATTAAATATAATTTTTTATATTTAGAAACGTATATTTAATAAATTTCGATATTATTTTTTTATATATTTATTTTATATCTAAATATATATAAATATATATTTATATATAATGATATACATTACAGGATTATATATATTAATATGTATATTATTATATATACTCAATCATGTATATTTAATATAAATAAATGTATATAGAAATATATTTATTTATTTATATTAAATATACACTATTGAGTACATTATTAAATATTATTTCGTGTGAATATTTAGTAATATATTTGATATTTAATGATAAATTTTTAAATATATTACCAAAATACATTCTATATTTATAATATATAGCGAATAGTAAAATTACTAAAATTAGTAAATATTTATTATATTTAAGTTTCCTTCCTTAATTCCCATTCTGGGGGTGGCCAGGCCCTTCATTCAGATAAAGCCCCTTTGCAGCTGCTCCCTGGTGGAAATACTCTTTGGAATGAGCCTGGAAGGGGCTCCTGGCTGCAGCGCGTCCCTGCTCCCTCAGATCATTTTTAATCTAAGCCTGGCTCAGCTGGGAAGGGCTGATAAACCCCTCTGCCCCTGACAAACAGGGCTTTAATCCCTCTTTTCCCATCTCTCTTTTCCATTTGTCTCCCGACGACCCCAGTGGATTAAAAATGATCCATCCCCGAGCTGGAGCTTTGCTTTGAAACTTCCCCAAATCCTGCTTTGAGCCTGGGCCCCCAGGAAAGGTCAGCAGCTCCCTCCCACCACTTCCTAAAGCCTGGGATTTTTAGAGATTTGATTTCCTGGCCGCCCATTCCCCAGGAAATCCTCTGCTGGGAGGGGGCTCTGGGATTTGGGGGGAGGAACACTGGGAATCCCTGCTGGGGAGGGCTGGGAGCAGGAATAGCAAAATCTGATGGCTGGATTTGGGATCTGGGCACATTCTCCTGGCATTTTCCTTCAATCATGAGACCCTGGCTCAATTATCCTGTGATTTTGGCCAAATTTAAGCTATATTTTATCTTTCCCACTCTCCACCTGGGTGAGAGAACCATAATGTCCATCCCTTCCACCTCTGGCAAATCCCACTGGCAAACCAGTTTTGTGATTTTCCCGGGACGATGAAGCTCCTCTGAGCCACAAATCCCAAAGAGAACCTTTATTCCTCTCATTTTCCCACATTTTATCCCGTGGCTAAAGGATGGAGGGGCTCAGGGCTGCTCTGGCTGAGGTTCACAGACCTCCCAAAATATTCCAAATGGCAGGGGAAGCCTGGGGGGTCCTGATGGAAAAGGCCACCCCGGGGTGGGACCTCCCATGGTGGCAGTTGCTCCATGGCCAGCCACGGCTTCCGGGACAAGGGACAAGCAAAGACATCACAGCTAATCAATCCTTAACTCACTGGGGAAGGATGTGGGAACAGAGCTGGACTTCCTCAGAAAATTGCTGCCTGCTCCTGGTGGGCTGGAAATGGGAGTGTGAGGAAAAGGGGTGTCACAGCCTGAGCCAAAACTTTGCTAAAATTGCATTTTTCCCTGGAATAAACCATCCAGGCTGGGCCAAGATGGATGAAAAAGAGCCTTTGCACAGCCCCAAGTAGAGCAAACCCACTCGGCTTTGCTGCTTCTATATTAAATTTGTGTGATAATTGAATAATTCCGCATTCAAATTGTCCTCCTTGGCTTGAGACTGATTTTCTGAATAATTTTTGGCACTTTGAGGATCGACACTGTCTAATGGCAATGAGAAATATCCACAATTGCTCAGCCCCAAACACCTCTGGGATTGCCAGGAAATAATAAAAATTAAAATAAAATAATAATAATAATAAATAACAATAATGATGATGATGATGTTGTTGTCTTGGTGTGCACCAAAAGCCATCCCGAATAACGCCACTATTTCCATGTTTCTATCCTGATTCCCATTTTGGTTTTATTCCTATAAAAGGATTTTTATCCGATTGTATTAAATATCCCCCTGTAGCCCACACAGCCAGGAGAACCAAAACATTCATGGAATAATGGAATCATGGAATCATGGAATAATGGAATCATGGAATCATGGAATGGTTTGGGTTGGAAAGGACCTTAAATCCCCTCCCAATCCAGCCCTGCCATGGGCACCTCCCACCATCCCAGGGTGTTCCAGCCTGGCCTTGGGCACTGCCAGGGATCCAGGGGCAGCCCCAGCTGCTCTGAGAATCCCAGCCCAGCCAGGAATTCCCAATTCCCAATGTCCCATCCATGCCTGCCCTCTGGCAGTGGGAGCCATTCCCTGGCTCCTGTCCCTCCATCCCTTGTCCCCAGTCCCTCTGCAGCTCTCCTGGAGCCCCTTCAGGCCCTGCCAGGGGCTCTGAGCTCTGCCTGGAGCCTTCCCTTCTCCAGGGGAACATTCCCAGTTCATCCACATGGAAAAAAAGACAGGAAAAACATTTAGGGAGATGAATGAAATATTTTAAAATTTCAAGAGAAACTTTAAATCCCTGCAGGACGGAGCGTTGGAATGGGGGGTGAATAACAGGAATAGCACCACCGTGGGTGTTCTGCCTTGGAGGATGGGAATGGCTCCCCAAAATCCCTTTCCCGGTGGGAAAACACTCTGGGATGGGAGCTGAACCTCAGGAATTCCAGCAGCTCTTCCCCTGCACCCCTCGTGCTGCTTCCCACCAGACATCTTCTCCTCACCAATGGAATTCCTGCACATCCTCACGCTCCAGGCTGGAATAACCACCCCAGCTTGAAGTTCCAGGGGAAATGCCTCTGCTGGCACCTCCTGCAGGGAGGAACAGACCAGGATCAGGCTGGAAGTGACAAATCCCCAGGGGAAATCCTGGCTTTTCCTGGAACCAGGTGTTTTGAACACAGATCTTGAGCTGGTCACCTCCCAGAGCAGGCAGAGCCTTCTCCAGGGTGCCCAGCTCTGTTTGGATTTGGGTTTTTCAGAAATAAAGGTGTCTGGCACTCCCAAATCCTCAGTAAACAGGGACAAACGTGTGACTGCTCCCAGGAATTCCCAGCCCTTGTTTGCTCTCAGTCCAGCTGAGCTTCCAAACTCCCAAATCACCGGGATCTGCTGGAGACTCCTTCAGCAGCACAAAGGCTCCTGTTCCAAGGAAACAATCCAAGGAAATGTTCCTTTCTTGAGCTCCCAGCCCTGTTTGCTCAGAGAGATTGATCCATTCGTGGGAGACGTCTCCACATCAGCACCTCCCATTTTAAATTGCAACCTTCAAATCCTTGGGTTTTGTTGTTGGTTTGGTTTTTTTCCCTTTTTTCCCTGGTGTGATTTCAGCTGCAGTTGGTTTCTAACGAGGAGATGATGCCAGTTCCCTGCTCACAATTAAAGGATTTGTCCTTGAGGAGAGGAGTTGGGATCACAGGGATGGAGAGGAGCAAAATCAAAGCTCTTCACTCAGGGCAGCATCGACACCTCTGGATCAATCCCCACCTGCTCACTGAATATTTCTGCATCCTTCACCCTCTCTCGAAAAACAAAACATCTCTGGAGGTCCCTGCTGCAGCTCCAGGGCAGGTGGAAACCAATTCTCTGCTAAAAAATGGAAATATTCCTTCTCCTCAGGAAGGCTTTGGGATGAAGGATTTCATCTCTTTCCTGAGCAAGACTCCAATTTGTGCTGATTGAAAAGCACTTGAGAGGGGGAGGCCAAGGCAAAGCCCATTCCAGGTGGAAATCACAGCAGAGCTGCAAATATGTATTTAAATATCACAATGGGATAAAATGATGGAGGAAAAAATATCAGAAATAGAAAACAAACATTTCCACTAGAAGGCAAAAATGGAATAAAAACGTTTCACAAAAAGAAATCAACTCTGCTTAACCAAAGCAATGTTAGCTGACAATTCCTTTTGTTTAGATGCTCTTCTTATATCCATAAATCCAGAGTTCTTCTCAGCAGCAGCAGAAATATTCCCCCAAATTCTCTCCCAGGTAATGAACAGGTTGGAACAACCTGACAAAAATAATTCCAGCCTTCCCACAGGGATAATGTGCCCTGATAACACCGTGCAGGGCCCTGCAATTCTGCACAGGGAGAAATCTCTGCTGAGGAAAACTGAATTTATCTCTCGTGGTGGTTTTCCTCTGGTGGTCCTGACAAAAAAACGGATGGGCTTGGGGCAAAAATTTTGGATTTTTATAAAAATCCAAATAGAAATATATAAATAAATAAATTTAAATATATATATTTAAAAACATATAAGATAAATATTTTATAAATAGTATGTATTATATATAATTTTTTGTATATTTTATATATTAAAATATACAAAAATTTTATATTTATATATATATATATATATATATATATATATATATTCTAATTAAACACCTCCCTCTCTGGTTTAATTGCTGTTAAACTTGACCTGAGGTGTGTTTAAACACATTAATTATGGATTCAATTCCTGGTGGAATTCCTAATTCCAGTTCCTGCTGTTCTCCAGGTCAAGAATTGAGTAATTCTGGGAAAGCTGCAGAAGATCCTTGAACACTTTTAAATGGGAATTTTCTCGTGGTTTGGAGAAGAAAAAAATCCTTGAATTTTCCCAAAGTATAATGCCAAAATTCCCAGGTGTTTCCAGCCAGCACCGCTCCAAATTTGGGATTAAATCCTTTGCTGTACCTGTTGGAGTTTTTCTAATTTAAGGATTATTTGGAAATATCAACAGCTGTAAATTGGAGCTGGGAAATAGAGGAGAGCAGGAATATAATCCCAATAATCTGTTATCCAGCTCTGTGGGCTTTTGGTTTGGTTATAGGATGGCTCAAAGGATCCAAGCAGCAGGAGCATGAGGATGTGCATGGTGACACCACCGAGCTGGAAAAGAAAACGGATTTTCCTCAATTTAATCTCATTTCCCAATATTTGAACATTGAGGGTTAGGGGTTTTTCCTCACACGGAGGAAAATCTGTGGGTTTGGATAACTTCCAGTGTCCCCAGAAGATTCCTGCAGGTTCAAGGCTGGGTTTGCTCCCGTGCTTCCATTTTTCTCATTCTCTTGGGATGGGAATGGGATGAGTCAGCCCAGGCTGGGGATGATTTTTCCCTGCAAAAAAGCCAAAGTTCAGGGCTGAGTCAGGCAGCTCCTCCTTGGCCATGCAGGAGCAAGGTTTTGCCCTTTGCCCAGGGACAACCAAACTGGGAATGTGCAAATCCCTTCAGCCTTCCCCAGCAATGACGAAATCTTGGATTTTATTGGCTTTTTATGCAAAACTCTCACTTTTTTTCCCTAGAAGCCAAAAAAAAAAAAAAAAAAGAGAACAAAGTGAGGTTTTTCCTGTGAGCAGTGAAACTCCAGCCCTAAGGGGTGGCCCAGAAGTGCCTTTCCCTGGGAAAGGGCAGGATTTCTGCCTGTGCTATTGCCACGAAGGTTTTTCCTGGTCTGGTTTCCCCAGTGTCGAGTGGGGAGGATTTGCTGGAGCTCTGGCACGGCTCACTCCCCGCTCTGCTTCCTGCCCAGGCCTCGCTGCCAGCCCAGCTCTAATCCCCGGCTCTGGGAGGGATTATTCCATTTGGGCAGGAGTGAAAAAAAGAGGGAAGACAAGCAATCCCCACTGAAAGGAACAGAGCAGCTCACCAGGCTCTGCTGGCTCCGAGTGGAGCCATCCCGGAGGGATTTGGAAGCTCTGGGAATCACAGGGGGGTGTGGACAGAGGGGGAAGGTTTTGGAACTAAAAGAGGAGACACTGAGGTGGGAGATCAGGAAGGAATTCTTCCCTGGGGAGGTGGGGAGGGGCAGGGATGGAACTCCCAGAGAAGCTGTGGCTGCCACATCCCCGGAATGCCCAAGGCTTGGAGCAATTTGGGATGGTGGGAAGTGTCCCTTACAGTCTTTTCCAACCCCATGGAAAATCCAAAGGCTATTGATTCTAAGCGCTTCTTTTAATCCCATCCTACTTTTCCTGCGGGGTTCTGTTGGATGGAATGATGGATACCTGTGAGAAAACAGGGAATGGGCTCCTAGCACCCTACTGGAGCTGCTCCACGTGCTGCAATTCCTGGGGCTGGAACCAGAGGAATTGTCAGGAGAATTCCCACAGCACATCCTCCAAACGAATCAACCCCCGCCCAGGCAATCACAATCTGTTTGTTTGTTTGTTTGCTTTGAAAAATCCAATTAAAATCTCCCAGGCAATTATTAATTATTCCCAGGCATTTCCTCCTGGAATGGCTTTGCCTGGTGGGAAAGTGCAAGGAGGGAAGAGTCTTTGACTCTGTCCTTGCTCGAAGATTCCCCTTTCATTAGGCCCGGCTTAATGAGGCTGGGTTTAAAGCAGGTGTTAAGTGCAATCAGAGCAGAATTGTCTGGGGCCCTGCTCAGTTAACCTTTGCCTGCGTGCATGACTTGGCTGATTAATTAATCAGCGATTGATAACGACCTTTGATAACGACCTTTGATAACGACCTTCAGCTCCCAAAGATGAAGGCAGAGCATCAGCACCTTCTCCTTTTAGGCACCCACACAATCAGCTCCGGCAAGGAGCTCATTTCCTGGTGCTAAACTGGGATTTGGCATGCAGACGGAGAGAGGGGTGGGAATATTTGTGTTTAACAGAGATGAATATTGATGATTCAATCTTTCAAAGGATGTGTGGTGAATTTATAGATGCTCTGCGTGTCTATAAAAATGAAAATGTGGAAGGAGAGAATGGCCTTGAGTTGCTCCAGGGGAGGTTTAGGTGGGATAATGGGAGGAATTTCTTCTTGGAAAAGGTAGAGCTGCCCAGGGCAGTGGTGGAGTCCCCATCCCTGGAGGGATTTAAAATCCATGTGCATGTGGCACTTGGGGACACGGGGCAGTGGTGGCCTGGGCAGTGCTAGGGAATGGTCAGACTTGATGATCCAAGAGAGTTTTTCCAGCCATAAGGATTCTGGGATTTTTGGGAGCCAGAGAATGAGAGAGGGGTGTGAATATTTGTATTTAACAGGGATGAATATTGAGGATTCCATTTCAATCTTCTGCAGGAGCTCAGACAGGGTGGGAATCACCTAGAAAAGGTCATTTCCAAAGAAATCCTTTCAAAAACCACTTGGGTATTTCCTGAGCCACTTGTACATATCAACATCCATGTGAGAACATCCATGTGTGAATATCCCTGTGAGAACATCCATGTGAGAACATCCATGTGAGAACATCCATGTGAGAACATCCATGTCTTCCCTGCCCAGAGTGTACCCATGGAGTTTGGAAGGTACCAGGAGGACTCCTTGCACTCCAACAGCAGCAGGACATCAAAAGGATTTTTTTCTTTTTAGAAAACTTTTTTTTTTCCCTATTTTCCCCCCTCCCAGGCCAGCTGCTGCCCATCCATCAGTGGCAGGGTTTCCATGGAATGAATGAGGATGATGGATGTGCCTCCCTGTTGTCATTCCAGCTTAGATGGGACTTGGAGCAGCCTGGGCTGGTGGAAATGTGATTGCCTGGAGTACTAAATGACCTTGAAAGGTTCCTTTCACCCCAAACCATCCTCTGATCCTCCATGAAGGGATTAAAGCTGGATCCCAGTGGGAAGGGAGATCCAAAGTCACTGCTGGGCCCCTTCCCAGAGCCACAGGAAACCTTCTCATGAATTTCCCCCAAATCCAGGTTCTTGGCTTGATTTTAAGCTGCAGAGCCAGGCCAGGCTCCAACCCAGGCCCAGCTGATCCCCAACAGGCCAGCCTTGCTAATCCAGGCCCTCAGCATTATCTTGGAATAAAGGATAACAGAGGGGAAAACCTGCATTCCCTCCTGGAGACGTGTCTGGCTGCAAGGCTGCTCCACAGGGCTGGTGGCACTGATTTTATTGTCCTGTCACACCAGGAGATGGATTTATCCTGGTTTTCCACAGCAGCAGGGAAGCTCCTGTGGGCTGTGCCAGGCAGGAGCAGGCAGGGAAAAGCCTCCTCCAGCACTGCTAATGGAGGAGTTGGAAGTAAATTAAGTCTGGGAGGGTTTTGTTCCCCTCACTGCATCATTCCCTCCTGTCCCTGAAGGTCTGGAATGACTCTGGGAGGCTGCTGGAAGCAGAGCCCCAGCTTCTCTGCTGATTTACAAGCAGATTGTGCCTGGAAAGGGGATGTTTAAGGAAAAGCATGGATGGGGTAGGTCTGGATTTCCCAAATGCACTCAGTGGCTGCAGGAACACGGCCACACACAGCAAAGCCAGGCCTGGGGGGGGGATGGAGGCGCCCAGGCTGCCCCAGAAATGTTGATTTTTGTATGAACTGTGAGTAAACACAGAGATAAAAATGAGCTACACATCCCTGGGAAATGCAGCCCACCAGGAAACCCAGCTGGAGCAGCTCCTTCCTACCTGTGCTGGGGAAAAGGAGCAGAAAAATGGGAAAGGAAAACCCACCCTGCCAGGCAGAGCAGCATCAATCAGCTTTTAATTTCAGCTGCTCATTAGTTCATTTATTAGTCCATTGACTGAGCCCAACGGTGTGGTGCTCCTCACCCTCCCAGGAATATAAATTGGGACCCCTGTTAGGCCAGGGATGTGGACACCACCTCTAGCAGCAGGAACGTGGCTTTTCCATGCTCTGGAGCTAAAGTAAATCAGGATTAATTCCTTTTGGAGCTTCCAGAGCCAGATGCATCCTGGCCATACCCGTGCCTGACATCTGCCCATTAAAGTTGTGCAGAGATGCAGATCTGTAAATGTAATTACACAGCTCAGCTCTAATTTCCAACTCTCATTTAACAACTGACTTAGCAGCATCCAAACAGTTCCAGCCCCATGGTTAATTCATGAGGATGCACAACTCCGAAATAAACTCAAAATCCTCAGAGATTCCCCTGAGGAATTGGGGAGAATTCCTAATGGAATGTGGAGTGAGGGGGTGCTGGTCCAGGGGCTGAGCCTGGCTTGGAGCTGCTGTCCCAGAGGAAATCCCAGCCTGGGATGCGCTGCTTTGGCCACCACGTCCCTGTTTTAGGAGACCTGGGCAGTGAATTCCTGGAGATCCATTTCTCTGGAGATTTTAGGATTACGAACCCAGCGAGATGTGTTTGTTTTACCATCAACCACAAATCCTGGCTGTGCTGGGGTTTATTCCTGATCCTGCCTTGATGGGAAACTGCCCTTTGATCCCTGGGATCCAGCTCAGACTGGGAGCAGATCCAGCTCTGGAAAAGAAGCCAGGGTTTCACATCTCTGAGGCTGAAACACCTTTATAAATCCTCCTTATCTTCTGCATCACAGGAAAAAGAGTTTTTTGGTGCTGTTAGAATAGAATCCCAGGGTGGTTTGGGATGGAAAGGATTTAAAACCCATTCCATTGATGGGCAGGAACACCTTCCATAAACCAGCAGGACCCAAACCCCCTCAGGTGCAGAGCCATTCATTTATTTCCCATTCAACAGACCGATGTATTTTTCCATGTTAATGCATTTCCCTTAAGAACACATCCAACTATTTCCATTTTTCTCATTTAATGCATTCTCCCGCTTCAAATCCCTCTCCTATTTCAGTGCCTCCTCCTATTCCAATGAATTCCCTCCACCTCCAGCCTCCTGGAGAGGCTTCCCCCGGAGCTCCTGCTGCATCCAGGACAAGCGGCCACCCCGGTGCTGCTTTTTCCAGGATCCATCCCTGCCCTGCCCGGGGACTTCTCCCGCATCTGCTGCCGGTCCCACCCATCCCTGTTTAATCTCTGGGAGCTGACTCACGGGGAAACGCCGGCCTCATCTGCCGGGAATGTTAAACAGAGCCTTTTTAAACAAGGGATGGAAGAAAGCGACCATCTGGCCGCAGGGAAACGTGCTGCTTCCCTCTTGCTGCGGGGAAAGGGACACAGGGACCGAGGCCAAGCCGGGCCGGGGCTCCCCCAGGTTTTGTCCCCAAAGCCACTCCAGCTCTGATGGAGGGGTTGTCATGGCAATAACCCCGGGCTCAAACAATCCCGGGGAATCTGATGGGGATTAAAGCCCTGGGAGTCTGGAGAAGTGAGCCAAGAGGTGCCCTGGGAGCTGCTGGCACCTGTGCCCCGGCTGCTGCTGCTGCCACATCCCTCCATCCCAGCCTGGGACCGAGCCTCCCCTCATGCCTCGGGGTTGGCTTTTCTGTGTTTCAGGCTCTGCGCTGCTTTAGTGAGCAGCTCTGAGCTTCACATTCAGTGTTGCTGAGCTCTGTGCACAGAGCAGGGAGACAAAACAATTCCTGCTCCAGCTGGGCACCAAGGACAAATGATCCAAATCTCAGGTTTGTGCTCCCAAGAGCACAACCAACTGTGGAAGAGGTTTTACAGCAGCTTCTGTCAACCACAGAGAAGTTTGACAAGAGGACCCATTTTTACCCCTGAAAGAATTTCCTACCAAGGTCTTTGACATAGAAACCAAGAAACAAAGAAGGATCAATAAGAGAAACCTGCAGCTGCCTATTGCAATGAGCACTTTGTTTGTTTCTCGTGACCAGTGAGTAAAGTGTAAACGTAGGAGTTTTGTAAGAATGTATAAAAAGCACGCATGCTAGAATAAAAACAGTTTGAAGCCTTCTGAAAATGGAGTTGTTGTTTTGCACTGTCTCTGTCTCCACTACAACAAACCCCGTGGGCTGCAGAGAGAAAAACAAGCAGGGTGGGAGTGCCTGGGCTAAAGCTGGAATGGGACACTGAACTGCAAGGTGCAAATGGAGCAGAACTGATCCCAGGGAGAGACCCTGGCAGTGCTCGTGCATTTTGGGGTCATTTTGGGTCATCTTGGGTGCAGCCCTGGCTGGGCTCTGGTGCTGCCCCAGGTGGATCCATGGAGGAGATCCTGTGAATGAATCCCTGCTTTATTCTGGGACTCTACCCAGCCTCTGCTCCAGGGCAGCATTCACAAAGCATCACCCCCATTCCTGGGGCAATTCCTGGCCAGTGGGTCAGGAGGAGGATTTGCTCACTCACCCCAAGCTCTGTTTTAGGGTTAAAGCCAGGCCTCACTTTTCCTTTTTGCTCATGCAACAGAAGTGTAAAAACAGGAAAGAGCTGCTAGAAAATCCCAAATGCTGGACTGGGAAGCAACCATTGCACAGAATCAGCTTTTCTTTCTGATTATTCTGAAATTATCTTTCTGCTGGGATCAGGGACTGAGCAAAAGCCCCATCTCAGCAGCTCCTAAAACCTGATTACAGAGGGAGTGGGGGAACTGGCTCTGATTTATCTCTGTGCTCACTCAGCCCATCCCAAATCCCAAACCACCACTCCAGCTCTCCCACCTCTCCTAGCAGGGACCTGCCCAACCTGCCCTTCCTTTATTTATCCCACAGGCATTGCTGACTTCCCTGTGATGCTACAAATCCACGGGGAAAACACCCAGAGGTGTCAATAAATCCTGGAGAAATCAGAAGGGCCTCAGCAAAACGCTGGTAAAAGAAATCCCTGCTTTTCCTGGTGCTGCCAAGGTGCCACAAGGAGCTTGGGAGAGGGGAAGGAGCTGCTTTTGCACGGGCTTTTAAAATTCCCAGCACACGTGCAGGGTGGACTGAAGGGCTGAATTTATTCCAAAGGCTCCCTCATTCCTTATATCCATTTAGAGCTGGCTCTGGAGATGCTCCCAAGGTAACAACAGCCAGAGAATTCAGGATAAAGGCAAATATTTTCATCTGTTTTTCCTCAGGGATGCCATTTCAGACAGGCCTGTTCCCTTCTCATCCCTGAGCTTGGATTCCAGGCCTGGAATTGCAGCCCTCAGATCCATGCAGGGTGTGATTCCTCAGTGCTCCAGTGAAAAACGCAACTGGAAAAGGTGTTTGGCAAACAATGGCACCAAAGTCCCTTCAGGATCACAGACTGCTTGACTTGGGAGGGATCTTAAATGGAATTGCAGCAGGGACACCTCCAGCAGCCCAGGTTGCTCCAAGCCCTGGGAGAGGCCTGGAAGGAGATTCCTCTGGAAAGGTGGGAGGCAGCAGCAAGGCAAAATCTGGGAGCAAAAAATTCCCTCTGCAAGCTACTACCGGAAATTCAGAGCCTCTGCTTAGAGGAAAAAAGGTCTAGAAAACAAAAATCAAGATTAAGTTTCTAATGCTGATCTTTTAGAGGGTTTCATTACTTCTTTTTTTTTTTCTTTCTTTTTTTTGCTCTGTCTCAGTGGAAACCCAGGAATTTCTGTGGTCTAATTCCTTCCAGAACTTTGCATCCAGTGTCACCTCCTGCCCCTTCCCCTCAGGAATTCTGCTAGAGGCTCCTTGACCACTCTCCACCCCAGCCTGGGGAACACAAAGGGTTGGAGAGGATTTAAATCCATGAAAAGCTTCCCAAGCATCCTGTAGCTCTTCCCATCAGTGCCCCAGCAGCCAGGGATGCTTTTCATCTCCCCGCTCCTGAAATTTCAGGAGAATGAACCAATTCCCTGCCTTTGGAAATCCCTTCTCAAGTGCTCTGGAGCTGCTGGGGTGATCAGGAGAGGAATGGGCACTGCTCCCTGCTCATGGGTTGTCCCAGCATTCCAGGGATTTCCCATCCCAGGAGCTGGAAAAAAATCAGGAGAAACACTTGAACAGAGCTGAGCTCTATCCCAGGAGAGCTCAGCAGGGAAACGAGGTGGGAAACTGGGAATTCCTGGCATTTCTGTCCTGCTCCTTTGGTGGTGCACCAGAGTAGGGGGAATTGTCCTTGCTGTCGTCAGGGGTGTAAATCCCAGGATTGTCACTTTTTTAGGATGCTGCAGCACCTTCCTGTGATGGATATATTGAATATGGAATGTAAATACACACATATAGATAGAACATCCCTTTTAAAAACAAATATACCAATTATTTCCTCAGGCTTTCCTTTGCTCCAGAGCTTTCCCAAGGTCTGTTGTCCTCTGGACAAGCTCCAGCACCCAAACCAGCTGGGAATTCTCCTGCTGGGCAGGAGTGGGAGCAGGGGGATCCTACTGAACCTGTGCTGTGAGAGATAAAACCAGAGTTCTGGTTAATCTGCTGCAGGTATAAACAGCACAAATGATCCTTGCAAAATTATTTTCCTCTTCCATTTTTGCCATTAAATTTTAAAAAAGGGAATTACTTTTGATATCCCTGAGTGCTGGAAATGTGAACATGTTGGAAATGCTTTGGAAAGGCTGGAAAGGATCCAGTCCCGGAGCACAAAAATCTCACGCTCAAACCTCCAGTGAGGGTTTCAAAAAGCGATGGCTTGGAGCTGTAGTCATGGTGAAAAAACAAAATAGAGTGGGGAAAAAATACAGGAAAAGATGGGGAAAGGGGATTGAGGGAGGAAAGGAATGGAATTTGAAGTTTGGGTTGGAAGGGCCCTTAAAGCTCATCCAGTTCCAGGGGCAGGGCCACCTCCCACCATCCCAGGCTGCTCCAAAGACAGGCTTTGCCCAGGCTGAGAGCTCTGGGAACTTTGAGGATGGGCCAGACGAAGCATCCCGAGGGTGCTTGGCCGAGCATCATCGCCGGGCTGGCAGGGAGCAGATTCCTGCTGGCTCCTGGGGGTGCTCCTGCCCCTGAGGAGAAGTTTGGCACGGCAGGGAGCCGCTGGTGTTCCCCCGACCGTGCCATATGCGGGCAAACGGAGGAGAGGAGGGAGAGCGCCCTTTTACCACGAAAATTAGAAAAGGCAAAAAAAAGAAAGAAAAAAAAAAAAAGCGCCCCCATCCCAAGCCATTAGCACGGGCATTGTAGCATGAAACACAAACCCTTCCTCCCGAGCCGCACAAAGGCCGGGCAGAGTAATTAATGCAATGAAAGGGCCGGGGCTTGCAGATGGAGATGCGGGAATAAAGGCGCTCCCCGGCGCTGGGCTGTCATGCATCGCATGCTGCATCTGTTATGGAAATCAGGGCTAGCGGGGCCTTTTGTTCGGGCTAAAGCCCTCCCAACAGGGATTTGGCCGCAGTAGATTTTCTTGTTATTAAACACGATTTCGGGCTAGTTGAGAGCAGATGCTGCCGCAGCGTTTGGAACTAATAACGGAGCTCGGAGCATCCCCGAGAAGCCCGGGCTGGCCTGCGAGAGCGGCTCCAGCCCCGCTCCCTGCTTTGCACATGAATGCTGCTGACACCAGCTGAGCCTCCTGGGCTGCCCTGGCAGCACCCCCTCCCCGCAGGGACACTCCGGTCACACACTCCAAACTCATCTCTGCCCTCCTCGTCCCCGCAAGGCGCCCAAAAAAGTCACTGGACGCCGCTCGCAGCATCCCAAAAATGTAAAATATCCCTCTGATGTGCTCTGTGATGGATGTTTGGCCGTGTCAGGAAAGAGAGGAGCAGAGCAGCCTGCTCGGGGATGTTGGGGTAACGATGGGAGAGATCTTATTGCTTTCTACAGCTTCCTGAAGGGAGCTTGTAGACAGATGGGTCTCTTCCACCAGAAGCAGCCTCAAGCTACATCAGGGAAGGTATAGGCTGGATATTAGAAAATTTAGAATAATAAAGTACTGTTATCATTATATTGCAAAGGTTCTATTGTCATTACATCGCAAGGGTTCCATATTGTTAGAGTTTTGTACCTACCTTGATGTTTCTTGTAGGCAGCTCCTCAAGCACTGACTCTTCCTCATCCTCGCAGCAGCCAGCTGGCCCCAGTTCCCTCAACACACCAATCCACTCTTTTATAACACTCCTCTTATTGGCTACAGGTGTGGCCTGTTAGCATCAGGCCTGCTCCTAATCCTTAATCATTAGCTCAGCTGCAACTCTTTAGGGGGTGAGATTACATTCTATACTTCCTTTATTTACTTGTGTTCTATCCCCCTGCAAAGTACTGGGATGCTCTTCCCAGGGAGGTGGTAGAGTCACCATCTCTGGATGTGTTTAAAAAAAGACTGGACGTGGCGCTTGGTGCTAGAGTTGAGGTGTCAGGGCACAGGCTGGACTCGATCGTAGAGGTCTCTTCCAACCTCATCATTCTGTGATTGTGTGACAAAGGAAATAAGGTGACAAAGGCCACGGTTGAGTCCCCGCAGCAGCACATTTTGGGAATGTTCCTCACTCGGGGTCACCAAGTGTGATGGTGTTCACAGGGGTCCCAGCACGAGGGAAGAGATGAGAATCTTGACTCCATGTTTCAGAAGGCTGATTGATTATTTTATTATATATATTATATTAAAATAAAACGATATATTAAAACTGTACTAAAAGAAAAGAGAAAGAAGACATCAGAAGGCTGGCAAAGGAAAGGAATGGAATGAAAATAAAATCTTGTCACTGCTCACAGCCTCAGCAGAGGTGGCTGCCATTGGTCATCAAGTAAAAACATTTCACATGCTGGGTAAACAATTCTCCAAATCACATTCCAAAGCAGCAAAACACGGGGAAGCTGAAGCTTCTCAGCTTCTCAGGAGAAAAGGTCCTGGCAAAAGGATTTTTCATGAAATGTGTCTGTGACAGCACATCAGCACCTGGGGGTGGTGTTTGGGCTGGAACTGCCTCTGGCAGCTCTGGAGAGAAGGGTCCTGGAGCCAGGGAGTGCCACAGCTCGGGCTGGGAGTGCCCAGGGAAGGGGCAGAGCGGCGCTGCCACCCCAGGGGCAGCTCTAGGAGCACATCCTGGGCTGTTTGCTCAGGGATGCTCCCACGTTTGTCAGAGAAGGGCAAAACTGCAAAAATGGGCGTGGAGAAAGGGAATTTTGGTAGTGTGGGATGGAATATTAAAAGCTCATCCCATTCCTGGACACTTTGCTGTGTCCAGGGACACCTCCCACTATCCCAGGGTGCTCCAAGCCCTGTCCAACCTGGCATGGGGCACTGCCAGGATCCAGGGCCAGCCACAGCTGCTCTGGGCAGGAGAAGGGGTTTTCATAACCCTGAGGCAGAGCTGTCCGTCCATCCATCCATCCATCCATCCATCCATCCATCCATCCATCCATCCATCCATCCCTCATCCATCCATCCATCCATCCATCCATCCATCCATCCATCCATCCATCCATCCCCTGCTGTGGACCATGGAAAACGAGCAGGACAAAGAGCATCAAATTCATCCTGAAAAGGACAAAGAGCATCGAACACATCCTGAGAAGGACAAAGAGCACCAAAACACCTCCAAAAATGGAACAAAGGGCACCAGAACACCTCCTGACAGAGAATACCAAACATCTCCTGATCAGGACAAGGAGCACCAAAACTCATCCTGAGAAGGACAAAGAGCACCAAACACTTCCTGAGCAGGGCAGAGGGTACCAAACACCTCCTGATTAGGGCAGAGGGCAACAAACATCTCCTGATCAGGACAAGGAGCACCAAAACATTTCCTGATCAGGACTGAGAGCACCAAACACCTTCTGTGAAGGACAAAGAGCACCAAAGACCTCCTGAGCAGGATGAAGAGCGCCAAACATCTCCTGATCAGGACAGAGAGCACCAAACACCTCCTGAGCAGGACAAGGAGCACCAGAACACCTCCTGAAGCAAGACAGAGGACACCAAACACCTCCTGAGCAGGACAGAGGACACCAAACACCCCCTGACCAGGACAAAGAGCACTAAAACACCTCCTTAAGAGGATAGAGAGCACCAAAACTCATCCTGAGCAGGACAGAGGGCACCAAACACCTCCTGAGAAGGACGAAGAGCACCAAAACTCATCCTGAGCAGGACAGAGAGCACCAAACACCTCCTGAGAAGGACGAAGAGCGCCAAAACTCATCCTGAGCAGGGTAGAGGACACCAAATACCTCCTGATCAGGACAGAGGGCATCCAACACCTCCTGAGCGGGACAGAGAACACCAAAACTCATCCTGAAAAGGACAAAGAGCACCAAACACCTCCTGAGCCGACAAACCTCAGCAAACTCGTGCTGCTGTGCCAGGCAGGAGCAGGTGACAGGCAGGGCAGAGGGCAGAGCCCATTCCCACGTCACGGATGTGCTGCTCCCATCAGCACTGGCAGATTTCCCTACATACCAGACAAGAAATGAGTCACGTCTGCTTCAAGGCAAGTCCTGAATCCGATCGGGCAGCCATTCCAGCCAGGATGAGGTTAATGGCTCTGCTCGGAGTAACCTGAAACTCGGCACAGCCACCTCCAGCCCCCTGACTTGGGAGGTCCCGACTTTGGGGGCAGAAAATGCCCTGCAGCCCCAGCATCTGCTTTTGTTCTCTGGAAAATGGTGCGGCACGATGCCATCAGCAATTCCCGAGGAGGGGGAACACATTCCCGAGGAAAGGGGCCATATTCCCGAGGAAAGGGGCCATATTCCCGAGGAAAAGGGACACATTCTCAAGGCAGGGACACATTCCCGAGGAAAAGGGACACATTCCCGAGGAAAGGGGCCATATTCCCGAGGAAAAGGGACACATTCTCAAGGCAGGGACACATTCCCGAGGAAAAGGGACACATTCCCGAGGAAGGGACAAATCCCCGAGGTAGGAACACATTCCCAAGGAAAGGGGATACATTCCTGAGGAAAGGGGACAAATTTCTGAGGCAGGAACACATTCCCGAGGGAGAGACACATTCCCAAGGAAAGGGGACACATTCTCGAGGAAAAGGGACATATTCCCAAGGAAAAGGGACACATTCCCCAGGCAGGGACACATTCCCGAGGAAAGGGGACACATTTCCGAGGTAGGAACACATTCCCAAGGAAAGGGGATACATTCCTGAGGAAAGGGGACAAATTTCTGAGGCAGGGACACATTCCCGAGGTAGGAACACATTCCCAAGGAAAGGGGATACATTCCTGAGGAAAGGGGACAAATTTCTGAGGCAGGGACACATTCCCGAGGGAGGGACACATTCCCAAGGAAAGGGGCCATATTCTCGAGGAAAAGGGACATATTCCCAAGGAAAAGGGACACATTCCCCAGGCAGGGACACATTCCCGAGGAAAAGGGACACATTCTGAGGAAGGGAAACATTCCCAAGGAAAAGGGACACATTCCCCAGGAAGGGACACATTCCCGAGGAAAGGGGACACATTTCCGAGGCAGGGACACATTCCCGAGGAAAAGGGACACATTCCGAGGAAGGGAAACATTCCCAGTGCTCTGGATCAGGCCCCGGAAGGCACAGAGCTGTAGAAAAAAGGGCTCCATCCATGTGGCTTCATCCCCTTTTCTCAGTCCCTCAGCGGTTGCTGTCACCTTGTCCTCAGCTCCGAGGTCACATCCAAACCTAACCCGCCTTCCTACACCCTCTTATCCAATTCCCCCATCCAGTTTAATCAGCCAAGATGGCGGCAGCCCCGTGAGGGGACCCGCCATCTTAGGCCAAACGCCGCCCAATTTCACCTTGCCACCGTGAAATGGCGCCCAGGACCTCCCTTCTCCCCTCTCCCCTCCTGCTCCAGGGACTGCCACAGCGCCCTGGAGCTGTCCCAGGGTGTCACTGCTGATTTTTCATTCTCATGGCAGAGCACTTGCCTCAGCATCCTCTGCCCCCCGCCCCAGGGACACCCCAAGGCATTCCCAGGACCCCCAGTCCCAGTGGCTGCCATGGATTCCAGTCCTGGAATTCCAGCCCTTGTGTTTATTTATCATTCTGCTCCTTCTCTTCTGGTGTTTGCTCAAGTTGAGCCTCCTTGTGCTGGGGGTGAAGCTTTTCTTCGGGTTTTTCCCTCAAAAACCCAGGTGGCCCTGGCTGAGGCCACGTGCCCAGGCCCACAGGGCATAACTTCACCACCTATCTGTAAATATTTCATAATATTCAATATTAGCACCATTATTTCATTGCTAACAGGCTGAAATTCCCCTTTTTTTGAGAAATGCACACTGCAGGGGGTTGCTGCTAGCTCCTCACCCCCATATTTTATATTTTGCTGTGAAATGAGTAAAATGGTAATTTTTTTCCCCAGAATGGCACCTGGACTGGCTTCAAGGGGGCTGTTCCCAGGAAAAGTGGTTTAACCAGGGAATGTCTCTGTTTGCTGTGGGATTAAAGTCTTCCTCATTCCCATGGGAATGATCCTGGTGCTGGTGCCACCTCCAGAGCAGGACAGGTGACCACGGCAGAGCAGGAACCATCCTGAAAGGATCCATCCCCTTTCCATGAGTCAAAAACTCAGAATTCCTTGCCAACCTCCACAGAAAATTGTAACAGAAGATTTACGAGCACATCCCAGAATTTGTGCCATGAGGTAGGTGGAGGGCTAAAAACCCATTTTCCCCACTTGGAATTCCCTCTTCACAGATCCTTTGGAAATCTGTGCGAGATCTTTTCTCTCCTCCTCAGATTATTTCTCATCCCTCACCCTCCCAAGATCATTTAGGGAGGATAAATAAAAAACACTTGGCAGAACATTCCTTGTGCCAGCTCCCAAGGATCAGGATCCAAGGTTATTTTGGACACTTTAGGACGTGCTAGGAAGATGAAGGAGCTGCAGGGAAAAAAAAATTAAAAATATTCTGTTTGAGCTTTTAAATTTTCAGCAGCCACCGTTGCAACTCCAGCCTCTCCATGGCTTTTCAGGAAGGCTGGCACAAGAGCAGGATGAGATGGAGAATCCCTGGAAAAATTGGTTCATAAATCTTTAAAGAAAGGAGTTTGGAAGGAAGAAAGAAAATGAGCTGAGAATTAATAATTACTTGATTTTCAGCAAATAATCCCTCCCTTAGGAGATGCTGGTTATGTGAAGTTGAGGCAAAGAAATGCCAGCACCTGATCCTGAATCCACCAGAGTCTCAAAATACCCTTGGAGCTTTAAACCACCACCAATCTGGGTGGAAAAAAACCCTAAATATCCATCAAACAGCCCAACTTCAGCATGTTAAATTTAGTTTTATTTCCTTTCTGGAGATGGTTTGAGAGTCCTTCAGCAGCACCTTCCTAATCCACCCCGTTTGGGTGGTGACCACACCACACTGGGGAGTGACCCAGGAGCGCCATGAAACATCCAAAATTCCTACAAAATTTGGGGAAGCTCCAAACTGGAGGGTCCATAAAGAGACATTTGTATTTCTTCCACCAGGAGCCAGGGAAGAGCAGCTCAGAGGGAGCAGAGGAGCCTCGAAGCCCAGCTTGCAGCTCACACAGAATTCCCTGCCAAGCTCTGGTGAAATCCCAGGAAAAGCAGCAGGAGCCTGGTGTGGGACCACAGGGGTTGCAGCTCTGATAGAGATGCCACAAACCCTCCAAGAGGAACCATGAACTGGGAAAAATCCTTTATGGAAAGAGGCTCAAGGAAGGAGTGGAGCTTTTGCCGCTGGCTCAATTTTGGATCAGTGACCCACAAGCTGTGTTGGGTTCCTTGACCTGGCACAGATGGAAACACCAAAGACACCTTCAGATGGCAAGGACAGGGAGAGTTTGGGTAATTAATTAACCCCTCACTCATTAATTGCAGCACCTACAGAGCAGCTGGGTCATCAGGAACACCAAGGCGGCCCCAAGGAACAGGGAGATGAACTGCTGGGAATTCTGAGATAAGAGCAGCACAGGGAGACAATTCCAAGCTTTTCTGCCTGGATTGACAGCAGGAGAAGCCCATGGGAGAGGAGGATGAGCTGCAGGTTCTGTCCCAACAGGACATAGGAATTCCAGGACCTTCAGAATTCCAAGGATCTTCCAGTGGTGACAGCAACAGGAACAGATGGAAACACCAAAGACCCCTTCAGATGGCAAGGACAGGGAGAGTTTGGGTAATCAATTAACCCCTCACTCATTAATTGCAGCACCTACAGAGCTGTTGGAACACCATGGTAGTTCCAAGAACAGGAGATGAACAACTGCTGGGAATTCTGAGAACACCACAGGGAGACAATTCCAACCTTTCCTGCCTGGATTGACCCCCTCAGGAGGAGAGGATGAGCTGCAGGTTCTGTGTCCCAACAGGACACAGGAATTCCAAGACAACTCAGAATTCCAAGGATATCCCAGTGGTGCCAGCCAGCAGCAGGAACAACCCTCAGCTGGGAATGAGATTTTCTGGCAAAGAACAACCTGCAAGCTGAATTTGAAAATGTGAAAATTCAGCCTGAGAGGCAAAGCAAAGCAACCCCCACGTGTTTGCTTTGCTCCTCTGCCTCTGGCATTTTTGGGAAACAACTCAGGGAAGGAACCCACAGCAAAGTGGAAAATTTAATGCCCAAAAGGCTGTTGCAAAAGAAAGATTCCTATTCAAACCCCAGCACAATTATGCCCCAAAACACACAAATATTAATGAACTACCACACAAAGGCCATTTCCACTACGAGAAAATTCCTTTTTTTGTTTTTTAATTCAAAGAAAAAAATGGTATTTTAATAAATACTGCAGAAACATTAACCAAACATACAAAGTGACTTCAACAATTAAAAAAAAAAAAAGTAATGAATGTCCTGCTTTATAACAGTTATAACTTATTTTTCCACAATATTTAAATACAGAAAGAAGCACTTACCAGCTATTTTGTAATACTGCCCTAAGAGCACTGTTGCATCAGTTAAAAGGTTATTATGGTGGTCAAAAATGTCTTTTTTTTTTGTGGGAAATAACCAGAATGGGAGTGAGATTTGTCTTCTTTTCTCAGATGAAACAAAGTGCTGGGAACACACAGAACTGAGATTTAATTATGAGTTCATCTTTACCTTTGCACGAGTGAACAGAGCTTTTAAACACTTCAAAAATGAAGCATCACCATTGGGAATGAAATGCTTGTCCTCCACAAGCAAAAACCAGCCTGCTCAGAGCTTTGTCTCCTTCCTTTGGGAGAAGTTTGGTGAGTCAGGAAGAGTTGCAAACCATTGGAAAAGGCTGATTTAATTCAGTGTAACAACAGCAAAAAGGGATTGGACTGAACCAGTTCACCCCATTTCAGGATTGGGGGCTGGATACTTTTGTGTTAATCCTAAAACTAAGGGCAGTATCCAGTTCCCACTGGGGACCCCTTAAGGCCTCACAGTTCTTCAGACCCCTTTTCTTCCCCAAAATGAGGAGCACCACAAAAGGCTCTGCTGGCTCATTTGCAGGTTTTTAAAGGGGTATTTTTGTTTTTTTGCAGTGAACCACATCCCAGAAGAGCATTTCTCTGCAGCTTTCTGCGGGATCCATGGGCTCTCCAGCTCCTGGGAGAAGCCCAGGGGGGTTTTTGGGGCTTCCCCAGGTGGGCAGTAAGGCTTAAGGAACGATCAGGGCTGGAAAACCACGAATCATTTGCCATCACAGCTCTCAGCACCTCCCACTTGAACCTACAGCAACGAGGCCACACAGAACACCAGCACTGGGCACCAACTGCACTCCACATCACAACCACAAAGAGGAACAGCCGAGTCAGAGCCCTGCAGGGCAGCTTTGCCCCCACTCCCTTCCCTCCCAAACTGCATCCATCTCATTTCCACGGCAATTCTGGGAATCCTCAAACAGTTGTCTTCATCCCCACCGTGGATCAGCAAAGGCAAAACTCCAACATTTTCCTCTCGGTGACACACACGGCCTCGGTATCCTCTCCATTTTCACAATCAGCTACTAAAAAAAAATGAGATCAAATCCTTTGGAAAACCAACTCTAAGGTCATGGGGATAGTTCCTTAATGAGAAGGGCGTATTAATAACGTCTTCATTAAAAAAAAAATATCCCATTAAAGTATTATTTGAATGAAATCAAAGTGGTAGCATCCAGGAGCAGAGCGCTACTAAAAGAAACAAGCACTGTCCATCACATCTCTCCTTTGCAGGGTTATTTTCCCAATCATTCTCTCTTCTCTCAGCACATTCAAACATTTTCCCTTTTATTATTATTTTTTTGGCATTGTCTTCAACAGAAATTCCTGATGCCGCCTCTCTCAGAGCCTTTTCCTCCTGCTGCTCAGTCCTTAAGTACAGTCTCACACAGCAGGAGAAGTCTCCACGAAAGCACTGGCAAAGCCCTCATTAAACACCCTGTGGCTGTGACTTCATTGAGCTCCAAACCCTCCTGGATCTTCCTCCTCCTCCTCCTCCTCCAGGAAATCCCAGCTGCTTCACATCACCGTGCAACTCTTGGCTTTGTCCTTTCTCAAGTCCGTGGCCACTGTGGACAGTTCTGGCCTGCCAGGCATGTGTGAAATTCGCTTTGTGGCCCTCTGAGATTTGTTTCGTTTCACATTTTTGTTTGTTTTGTTCACACACGCCAGGGTGGCGACGTGAAAAATGTCTCTGACACTGTTTTCTGACTGTAAGGCTGAGCATTCGATGTATGTGGCTGCTCCAATCTGTTTGGCCACATTTGCACCCTGAGGGGAAAAAGGAACATGTGATCAATACCAAGTTGTGCAAAATCCTCACAATTCCAGCTCCGCGCCGTTTCCCTGGAAAAGCCAAAGCTGACTTGGGAAAATAAACAGAGATTTGTTTGCAGGAGGAGTTGAACAAGTGTCCAAGAATTATCTGCTGTGCTGATAAACACAAACTGAGAAAGAAAAGGAAACAACTGCAAAAAGCCTGAAGGATCTGCGTGAGGTCTTTTCAGCAGTTTCACCTTAACCTGAATCTGGGAAATTCCTGGAAAGTCTGGCAGCTGAAATCTCCAGAGAGAAACTCTGTGCCTTAAGGAATAAGCAGCTGCCCTGAGCTGGAGCAGAGCCCCTGTTCCAGCTCCAGGAAGAGGGCAAAGTTCTTAGGGAAATGTGTTCTGGGAGAGTTCCATCAACTTCCTGACAGGGAACATGGAAAAAAAGGGAAAAAGAACATGAGGGGTTATAGGAGCCCATTTTTAATATTTATTTGGCCATATTTGCATCCTGAGGGGAAAAAGGAACATGTGATCAATACAAAGTTGTGCAAAATCCTGAGCAATCCTTACAATTCCAGCTCTGTGCTGTTCCCTGGCAAAGCCAAAGCTGACTTGGGAAAATAAACAGAGATTTGTTTGCAGGAGGAGTTGAACAAGTGTCCAAGCATTATCTGCTGTGCTGATAAACACAAACTGGGAGAGAAAAGGAGCTCAGTGACTGCAAACAACTGAGTGAAGCATTTTCAGCAGTTTCACCTTAACCTGAATTTGGGAAATTCCTGGAAAATCTGGCAGCTGAAATCTCCAGAGAAATTCTGTGCCTTAAGGAATAAGCAGCTGCCCTGAGCTGGAGCAGAGCCCCCGTTCCAGCTCCAGGAAGAGGGCAAAGTTCTTAGGGAAATGTATTCTGGGAGAGTTCTATCAACTTCCTGACAGGGAACATGGAAAAAGAACATGAGGGGTTATAGGAGCCCTTCTTTAGTGATTTTAAGAAGTCAAAGCAGGGATATTTATTTGCTCCAGCAGCACAAGGCAAACAACCCAACACGTGACAGATGACAATAGCCCAGGATCCCATGGTGGATTTTGCTACTGGAACACAATACAGCATTATGTGAAAAACCAGGAGTTGTTCCAAGGGAATCTGATTTCTGAGGGGTGAATCTTTACTAAGTTACAAAAACCAACCACATCCTTGATTTTGCTACTGAACACAATACAGCATTAAGCAAAAAAAGGGAGTTGTTCCAAGGGAAATTTGATTTCTGAGGGACGAATCTTTACTGAGTTACGAAATCCGACCACATCCTTGAGGTGCCACCCCCGTGGCTGCCTCCAGCCCCTCCTGGCTGCTCAGTGCCAGCCTGATGACACCAACCCCTGGGCACCCAGCCTCCTGTTTGCCCTGCAGTGATGCAGCCCCTTATCAGTGGCAGAGGGGAGAGGCTTGATAAGGCAGCAGGAGCTGGTGGGAGCAGCCCTCCCCACAGTCAAACAGCTCAGCTCCTGCTCAGCTGAGCCTCAGAAATGTTTGCTCAGGTGGAGCTGCCTGAAGTGGGAGGCTGGAGCAGGGTGTCACCAGCCTGTCCTTACCCTCCCAGGGCTTCCTGCTGGAGTCCAGAGGAATTGTAGCCATGATATTTTCTGAAAAATCCTTTCCTTAGGGTTTTTCCTGCTGAGAAGCTGAGAGGCCTCAGAAACAAAATGGTTATCTGCTGCTGTGGGATGCAACAGGTGCATCTGGGATTGGGCTCATGTGGTTGTTTCTAATTAATGGCCAATCACAGTCAGCAGGCTCAGACTCTCTGTCCAAGCCACAAGCCTTTGTTATCATTCCTTCTTTTTCTATTCTTGGCCAGCCTTCTGATGAAATCCTTTCTTCTATTCTTTTAGTATAGTTTTAATATAATATATATACTAAAATAATAAATCAAGCCTCATAATCAAGCCAATAAATCTCATCCTCAGACCCCTGGGAACACCGTCACAAGGAATGGGAAAGCTCTGACTCCATTCCAGGCAAGGGAATTCAGAAGCAGCTGTGCCCTCTGGGTTCAGCTGACTCCTGCTCCTCAGGGGTACAGCCTGAGCTGTGAATCCAGGGGGAAAAATCCACCTGCCAGCAGAGTTTTGATCACTCTCATGGAAGGAGTTGATTTTACTCAAGTCCTGCCATTTTCCAGTGTAAACATGCTGCATCCTTAGTAACCCCACATCAGGAGCTGCTGCTTTGGAAAACATGAGGGAGAAACCATCCCAAACTGGTTGCTAAAGACACTGAGGTGACTGGTGGAGGTGCCACTGTGCCTCCCACAGGGTGATTCAGCTGCCATGAATGATCACACACATGTGAGTAATAAAGGGAAGCTCACCTCAGAGCAGTTTCCCTGTTCCCTACATCCTGCTCTCTCCATGACCTGATTCCTTTCCCTTTTCTCTCCTCTAATGCCTGCCTCCAAACTTCTCCCTTCCCCAAGAGCAAAGAACTCATCAAGAATTAAGATGCCTTCTGGTGTTGCTGCACCTTCAGAAGGAAGGACAAAGGGTTTTTTAAGGAATTGGGGACAGACTATATTCCAATATAATGTCACGATTCTAAAGTCAAACAACATTCAAATCTGAAGTCTGCAGACAGCAATTTTACCAATTTGGCAGTGAATAAACAGGATGTGTCACCTCTTAGCTACATTTTTGGTGTGTGCAGACACAGAGAAGCAGGAAGTTTTTAACAACTCACCTAAAAAGCAATTTGCAACCAAAAAGACAACAATTTATGATGTTTAAAGGGATGATTTCACGACGTATTGTGGTGCTGCAGGATTTCCTTTAGTCCTAAACAGTTTTCAAACCAAGGCAAATCCGCCTTTTAGGCTGCACTGGTGTCATCATGAGGGAGAAGCTGCTCACAGTGAGGGCTCCAGTGACAGAAAAGGGGTTTTTCTTCCCTCCTGAAGGACAGCAAAGGAGGTGGCCCCTACCTGGTCGTAGGACACGGGGGTCTGCCTGTGGTTGGAGAGCTCCACCAGCGTGCTGACATCGGTGCGCAGGTCCGACTTGCAGCCCACCAGCAGCATCTTGGTGTTGGGGCAGAACTCCTGGATCTCCCCTTTCCACTGCAAAATTGAGAGATGTTAATTGGTGGAATGTTGAAATTTGAGACCTTTCTTTTAGACTAAACCCCAAGAGAACACTGCATTTGACTTGAGGCTGTGAAAAAAGCTTCCAAAATTAAAAATTTGAATTCTAAAATTAGAGGTGTATAGTTTGATTAGAAGTGTGTAATATCACATAGTAGAAACTTAGACTTTAAGACTATAGTAATATATATAAAACAAGATAAAAGTTTTAAGACAAAAGCTAGTCTTTCTTCATGGGTTTGGGTGGTATTGTGTAATCAGCTAAAAAATCCACATTACGAGCCACGAGTAGTTAGTTATTATGTTAAAAACAAAAAGAATTTAAGTGTCTATTTAAACTATTTATTTTTAATAGTTTAAATTAAATTTAATAATTATTTTAATATAATATTTAAATATTATATATTATATTTTATAAAATATAAATATATAATATATTTTATATTTATATATTATATTTATACAATATATTTTATTTAAATATAATATTAATATTTAATAATTATTCAATTTCTTAATTAGATAGTTTATCTTTAAAAACCTTGTAAAAAATAACTCAATTTTTAGTTTTTTAAAGTAAAATACTCTAGAACTCACAGTTTGTAAAGCTGTGATATAAATAAAAACTAGTAAACATTCAAGTCCAAACAAGAACTACCATCTCACACATTCAGTCCTGACCCTAACAAAATAAAAAGATAAAAGTCAACAGTTAATGTTTAAATCCAAAGAAGCAATGGGTAACAACTTTAATCAGTCCTGACGTCCCAGGCTGAAATATTTTTATGTAATGGCTGGATTTGCCTTCAAGGTAATTTGTTGAAGGCATCAGCTCCAGCAGAACTTGGTCAAGGATGAAATCCTCCTCTATCTCACACACTCATGAATTCCACTGCCTTACTAATCAGGAGGGAATGAGTTGAGATTATGCACCCACAAGAGCAAAGGTCTGCAGAGCTGCTGTTTCTCACACCCAGCCCCAGCAGAAACGGTGTCCCCACCTTCAGCTGTACAACCACAACAGCAGCAGGGCTAAAGGTGAGTTTATTGCTGCATTCTCACCCCTAAAACTACAGAAATCAGTCCCAGTGAACCAGCAAGGAGCCCCTCTGAACTTGGGATAAATTCATTTGGTTTCAGCCTTTTGCAAGGTTGAGAACTCAAAGCCAAAAACTTTACATTAAAATCCAAATAGATGATACTCCCTAAAATTTAAGGCTGTAATTTGGGTTTAAAAGCACTTTAAGTAAAATCTCTTGCAGAATTAAGTAAGCAGCATTAGCAGGGACAGACAAACCACAGCTCTGGATGCTTTTTGATGCAGACAAAGTAATTCTGAAGCATTTTTTGTAGGCTATTCAGAGCATTGTAAGGCCCTTTATCCCAGTGAGACAAGAATCACTGGCCCCAGCCTCAGAAAAAAAGGAACTTCAGATCACTGAGCCCCAAACCCACCACTGTGAAGCTGAGTCATGCTCAGCACCAAGGAGAGGACCAGGACCACCCTGCAAACACAGAGCTTGACTGTGGAAATGCCGTGTTTGAGCTCGTGGGAAGGGTGACACAAGCTGGGATCAGTGATCTCATGAAGGCCTTGGGGCAGGGCTGCATTTCTGTGCCACTGCAAGCTCTGCTGCTGCCTTCCAGAGGCATTTGTCACTGCTCCTTCACATGTCAGCCTCACAAATTATGTAAGGCCGTGGCACAAGTCCAAACACTTGGCAGATAATTTTTACCCGGCTAAGTTTCCCAATCCTGTTACATAGGAACATGCGAGATACAACTTCTTACAGAACCTCACACCACCCTCAACAATTCCTTGCTGTCTCAGGGCTGAGGAATGAGAATTTCCTTCAGCTCCAGTGTCCATTAGCGAGTTTTTGTTTTCAATTAACATCCACCCCTTTCAAACAAATGACCTCAAATTAAAGCACCCTCCTGTCATCGCTCCATTCACAGGAACAAAGTGGAAGTTTCCAGTGCAGGAACAGCACCACTGCGGGGATTTCAAGATGAGCTTGTCCAGCAGAGCTCTGTGCTCAGGGCTTGCTCAAACACTTGCCTTTTTTAGGACACTGTCCAGGGTTTCTGGCCGACTGATGTCAAAGCAGATCAGGACAGCGTCGGAGTCGGGGTAGGAGAGCGGGCGGACGTTGTCGTAGTAAGGAGAGCCTGCAGGGAAAACAAACAACATCTTCATTAATTGCTGCTTTCCTCTTCCTGCAGTCACCAGAGAGCCTGGAGAGGCTTTCAGACACAGCCCCCCAGCGATCCATCACCCACCAAAGGCTCGGGATGCTCCCAAGGAGAGGAAAACACTCAGCTCAGGTTTAAAGCCCAGCATTAACCTGCAGGAGAACAAATCCTCCAACCCCAAAAAGGCTTTTTCCAAAGCAGATTTGAAATTCCTCAGTTTTGATTTGTCTAACAGTTAATTTAAAACAAATAGCTTCAAGTGCAAAAAGCATCTTTAGCTGTCACATTGGCAATGCTCAAGAAGAAACTCTTGCTTCAAATTAAAGAACTTGTTGCAGGAACAGATTTCCAGCAGGGAAAAACCCCAATCCTGTAGGCAGGCACTCAAGTTATTTGTCACAAAAAGCCTCATTAATCTGTAAACCAATAAAGCTTGCAATAAATGTTTATGTTTAGCCCATAAACCAGATTTTTATCAACAAGATCAAAGCTAATTTAGTAATCTGGAGGAACAGATGTAGGTACAGTGCTGCTCTTTGTGCTTGTTTTACTTGCAGGCCTGTGGAGAGATTCTCTGTTTTCCTTAACAACAATCACGATGTGAAGAGTTAAAATCTGTCCAGAGTTAAAAGTTGTAATTTAACAATCTGGTGAATCTGGCAACAGGTTGGGGGGGGGGGGGGGGGGAAAGAAAAAAAAAATCTTTGGTTTTTCTAAGAAGTTTCTCAACCACCATTAGGTTTGGCCTTCACTTCCTGAGGAAAACACATTTCTTAATGCATTTAAAAGGACATTCAAACCAGTTCAGTGGTCCAACAGGGCAAGGTCTTGGGCAGCTTAAAACTCATTTACTCAGCCATCATACATCCTGATTTCTGTAAATCCTAAAATACAGCAGCCCATAAAACACAGCACGGAACTCCCCCCACAAGAACCCAGTTTCCAGGGGTTTGGGGGGTTATCAGCTCATTATCCCACGGATTTCCCAGCTCTCCAGAACTAATTGGCTGCAAGGTCTCTGATTATGAACTGGATTAGAGGAATTGCTCAGGTTTTGCCCTGACAGACAGCTCAGGCTGTTGCACAAGGAATGGTGTGAAGGGCTCGCAGATGACTTCACTTGGAAGGCTTCTCCTGCACGGGAAAGGAGGCAAGAATCCCAGGAATGTTGTTTTTGAAATGAGGAATAACACATGGGGAGTGAAGCATTACCAAAGTAGGTAGCAGAAGGTAATTTGGTGAACGAGAAGGATTTAATTCGAATGCTCATCTCTGTAAATGATGTCAATCTGACAGAGCTGTCAGAAAAGGCTCTTCACACCCCACTTCAGCTGAATTCAGCACAAATGACACGTTGGGAACAAATCTCAGCGAGGTGACCCGGAGTTAACTCCTCACTGCAGCTATCAATGAGCATTTTCCACTGCTAATTACAGCCCAGCACCTCCAGCACTGCTATTCCAGCCCTGTCCTGCAGCCCCAGGGCTGGGTTATTCACCCCGGAGCCCCAGGCTGGGTTATTTGTCCTGGACACGGAGGAACTGCAGCACCAAGTGGCACTAAGAGCCACCTGGGTGACATTACAGCACTGCCACGTCTCCTGAGCTCCAGCAAGCAAGGGCAGCATTGAGGGAACCCTTAATGGGTGCTGGCTAGAAAGGAGTCTCAGCAAAGCCTCACCCAGAAACTCATTCCTCACACAAATACCTCTGGGCTCACTCAGCAGCTCCAGGGATCCCATTTATGTCCAGGACATGGATTTGTGCTCACAGAGTCCCCACCTCCAGCCCCGAGACTCCTTCCCACCCCTGCTTTGCTTGGAAGGTTTTTCTTTTCCCCCCTGCACTTTGAATTTCTCCTATTTCAGCTGCTGAGCTGGAATAAAAGCACTTTTAGCAAGCTTAGGAGGGATATTCCCCAGCTTTTCTCCAAGCTGGTGTGTGGCAGAACAAACAGAGCCCATTTCAACTCCTCGAGCTGCAGGATCCACAAAGGAAATTTCCTGCTCTCATTTATAAGCAAAGCTTTATTCCTGTGCAAATAGAGGGGCTGCAGCCCTCACTGTGCAGGCCTATTCAAGCTGGCATTTTCATGCCTTTGCCCAGAGAAACCCTCAGAAGGCAGGAATGTGAGGAATGAGGCTCACTCAAGTCTGAACAGACAACTCCAGCACAGCCCAGCCAGGCTGCTCCCTCTTTTTCATGTTCCTCTGCAGATTTGAAGCTGTGCCAACCCTCGAAAACAGAAGGAGAATGTGGAACTGGAGCCATGGTATTTGTGGGGAGAGAAAAAAAAGAAATAAAAAAAAAGCCTATTTGTGTTTGGGATTCTGTTCCTGCAAAATAAAACATTTTTGGCAAGGACAACATGGGTGGTTTTTCAGCCTTATCAAGGAGTTGCTGATAAGGCTGTAGTTCATTTTCCTTTGTGCTGGACATTTAGTCCAGCTGCAATCCTCCTATTTTTTTTTAATTTGTTTGGCAGCTTCAGTAATTTCAGCCAAAAATACTTGCAACATTAAGGACGGTCTGCTTTTGAAACCTTATGCTTCATGCAGAGTCCAACAAAAATTCAGCTTTTAGTCTGAAATAAAACCCCTCCCCAGCAATATGGTTGGGTTTGGCCTAGAGGGGATGCCAAGCTTAGCTTTAAATATTGCTATCTTAATAAAGAACAGAATTACATCACTAAAAGCTGAAGAGCATTTAATTTTGGGGTGGTTTAGCACCACTTGAAGGTGCTGGATCAGGGAGAGGCGTTTGGCTGGAAGATGCAAAGGCACCAGGAGGGTTCAGCTGCACATCCTGAGGCCAGGAGGGCTCAGTAACAGGCAAGACTTTCCTATTTCCACACCAGCAAGCAGCCACCAGGAATTAGGCTTTGGAGCCTTTTGGAGCCCAGTCAAGTGAAAGAACAACAGATGAACAGCAGCATTCTCACTCCCAAACCCTTGGGCTCACTAATTATCCCTGAAAACACAGCAAACACTGCTTGCTCCAAGGAGCTGATTCAGTGCTGATGGTTTTCCTCCTTCAAAAAGAAAAAAAAACCAAAAAAAACTGGGATGGCTGAGGTGGATTTTCAGCGCAGGTTATCTCCAAGCAAAGAGATATCAAAATATTCGGAGTTTTTTGTAGGATCACACCTCCAAGGGAAAACTTTGGGAGGGCACTTGGCATTCCCAGGCATCAATTTTAATTAATTCCCTTGTAAAAGTAATGAGAAAACTCTGCTAAAATGGGCAATTAAAACCAGAAAAATCACAGAATTCAACAAGAGAACTGGGAGGCAAAGACAGCAATGGGACTTGTCCTTTGCAGTCCTTAGTGCCAGGGAATTTGGGGAATTAGCAACTTGAATTCCTCCAAGTTTCAGCTTTCTCCTGAAAGGCTTCAGCACGAAACTTTCCAATTAATTTCTGTTGGTATATGGACACTGAGCACATTGTATACGGTCAAAAATCACAGCAAAACCAACTTGACTCTCAGCTCCAAGGCCCTTCTGGATTTAATTACTTGCTAATCCCCAGCAGTTGTAAGTATTTCTGGCCCTGTTGAGAATTATTTTATTTGAGTAGCAATAAAGAAACCCCCTAAAACACATTTTAGGGAGACACAGGTATGTACACCTAATTAATGGCATTTCTAAGCCACAGCTGCTGCTGTCCTAGCAAGAAATGTAAATATCAAAGGAGCCAAAAAACTTGATAAATGCAGATTAGATGGTAGATAAAGGCAGCTAATACTGATTTTTTTTTCTTCACAGTGCCCTTGAAAGTACAAGATAAAGCTTCAACCTGAAGAAACTTTTAATATTCCACCTCACCCAAGAAGCAGAGCTCCCAAACAGCTCAAGACTGCCACATGTTACCACAGAGCAGAGTAATTTATGGTGTAGTGAGATTGCAACCAGACATTCCTGCTTTGAGAGAGGGCTGGTAGTCCCAAACCCCATTGAAATTCTACTTGGCAAGTGCTTCCCTTAATGCTGTGGCTAATTTAAATCCTTCTAATGACTTGCAGAACTAGACAGCACCAGCAAACATCTGAATAATGAACCTTCCCGTTCCATTCCACTCTTACTTGTCCCATATTCCTATGGGCAAATCCAAGATGCAACAACAACTCCCCAATGAATTTTCAATTTTCTATCAGCTGCATGACACCTAGAAGTTCTCTGGTAAAAACACATTATTATCGTTGGTATATAAAGAATTACAAACCAAAACTGTGGCAGCAGGGCCTGTTCTCACCCTCACACAACTATTTTAACCAATGGCCACAGCTTTTCTGATTTTCCCAGGGAGCAAAAAAAGGAGTTGGAGGTGGCAGTGCATCCTTCCAAAGGATTCAGTGCAAAACCTAATTATCAACTTTGATTCAAGGGACCAATTGGCAAGGCTGTTAAATGCTCTCAGTTAAAAAAAAAAAAAAAAAAAGAGTTAAAGATGAATACAAAATACTGATTGAGTCATCTTGGAAGTATCTGCAGCATATTCCAAAAAAACCTCAAACAGCATCTTTTCCCCCCTCCCAAGAGATATTCAAGCACCACAAAACCTGCAGCCATCACCTCCCCCGTGTTGCAATGATCAGCCATCTTTTGAAGTTAATTAGATTTAGTCCTGCTTCAAAAATGCCATTCAGACATCTCTTCCAACTCAGCAGAGGAGCAGGACAAAGACTTGTAAAAATTAAATTACCAAGACTTTCAGATAAGGCTAAAACACTCCCTTATCTTCTGCTGTCTGTTATCTGCTGATGAGATTTTGCTCTGGGTTAATGGGCTTGGGCAGAGCTGGGCTTTTGCACTGGCTGAGAAGGGATGTTGTTCACGGAGGCAGAATTCCTCATCCAGAGTCCCACAGCCAGAGGATCCACTCAGCACCACTCTGTAAAACCAAGCCCTGGGTCTTTCAAGCATTTCCTCTTCACTTTGGGATGTCAGACAGATCATCCACTTGGTCTCAAGCTTCTGACTCAACCACATTTGCTCTGAGTTCCAGGACACAGGACAAAGGCTGGCAGGTGTTTTTTCTTCCACTGCTTTTGTCGTGCTAGGGAATATTTCATTCCATGGGTGTCTCCAGCCTTTGACAAACAGATTCCAAACCTTCCCACGTCCAGCCCGTGTGTGTGCTGTATGTTAATAAAGATAACACTTTCCAAAATAACTAATAATTTTTAATAAGCCCTTGCTCCATAGTTCCAGGCAGCTTAGTAATCAGCATGAAAGCTCCAACCAGACATACTCCAGAAATCTGCAAGTCTCACTTGGCATAAGATGAAGAAGAAAAAAAAAAAAAAAATCAGCTCAGAGCAAAGCTGATACTGGTTGTGGGCAGAGGCTGCCTTTTCCCAGTAATCGTGTTGCAAGAATTTGGAATCGTTTCCTCAACAGCAAGAGGGAAGCCAACCCGCCGCCTAAACTCCTCTTTTAAACAGGGATTAACATTTTCATTCCTGGTAAAAGAGCTGCTGTCGCACTGAGGAGGAACTGCCGGGTCCAAATGCAGCATTAAGGAGCCATCTCCACAGAGCAAGAGAGGCACTGCGTGTCCTGCCAAGTTCCTGCAGGTTTTTTTGCCAATCGGCTCTGCAGATGATGTCGATGCACACCTCTGGTAATGGTTGCCGGTGTCATTCCCCCCTGGACATCCTCAGCTCTCCACAGGCACGGCCACACCGGCTCCCCACGCTCCTCCCCAGCACTGAGGCAGCAATTCTGGGGTGCTCCCTTACCCCCCTGGCTGTGTGTGCAGCCCAATTATCCAAATTATCAACGACAGGCGGATCTAGAGGAGCTCCTGTCTCAACATGCGAGCAGAGCCGGCCAAACACCAAACCCCTCAACCTTGGAGGCGTCTGAGCCGGTTTCTTCCAGGTAAAACTGGAAGAATGAAGAGCCTGATGGGGGAAAGGATGGTTCCCTCTGCATCCCAGAGAATCAGACATAAATTCTCGAGGTTTTTCCTAAAAGCTGTTCCTGGCCTTAGAGACTCTCTAGGACACCGAAAAGTGCTACGTTTTGTAAGAAACCAAGGATGGGCATTAAGGAGGCCAGCAGGAGCTCCAAAGCGAGCTGAAATAATTCACCATGAGCACATAAACACCTTTTCCCTCTCCTGCGAGGCCAAGCGGGGTTTGCAGGCAGCAGAGCAGCCCAGGGACCCCCGGAGCTCCCCGGAAAGCTCCTTCCAGCCAGGCAGGTGAGAACACATTCCCCTGCAATGCTGACAAACCGCTTCCCGGAGCCTTGCCCACACCCTCAGCCAAGCACATCCCGCAAGGACAGCTGAGATTTTTGTCCAAAAGCCGTCAGCAGCAGCCGCATGCGGAGCCCGGCAGCCCCGCCGCTGCTCCCGATCCCCCCCCGCCCCGAAGTGCCGGGATGCGAACGGCAGCGCTCACCCGAGGTGTCCCAGAGGCTGAGCTCGATGCGCTGCGTGTCGATCTCGAAGCTGGCCGTGTAGTTCTCGAACACGGTGGGGGACGTAGCTCTGCCGGGAGACAGCGCACGGTCAGCCCGCGCCCATCGCCGCCGCCCCGGCCCCGAGCCCCAGCCCAGCCCCGCTCCCGTCCCGCGCACCTCGGGGAAGCAGTCCTTGGCAAAGACGTGCAGCAGCGCCGTCTTCCCGCACTGGCTGTCCCCCACCACCACGATCTTGCACTTCACGTTCTGGTTGGGATCCATCACCGCCTTGCTCGATAACTTCTGGCTCGCTCTTCTTTCCTTCATTGATCTCCCCTTAGTCCCTTCCGGCCGGCCACAACAGAAGAGAGGGAAAAAAAAAAAAAAAAAACAAACAACAAAACCGGGCAAAAAACCAAACCACACCCGGGCTCCTCGATAAAAAAAGGAAAAAATAATGTGAAAAGCACAATAAAGCCGCTGCGGTGCAGGAGACAGAGCCGCGGACGCGCGGCCGCCCGCCCGCCGGTCCCGCGCTCACTGCTTTGTCCCCCCGCCGCCCGCCCATATTTATAGCCTCGCGACCGCCAATCACCGCCCGCCGCCGCGAGGGCCACGCCCCCGCCGCGCGCCGCCGGGGCAGTGTGCGCCCCCTAGGGGAGCCGGGGGGCGGTGAGGGGGACCCGGCGCCCTCAGAGCCATGGGGGCGCGAAGGAGGGGGCTGTGGTGTTTGTCGAGGGATTTTATCTATAAATGTCGGCGGTGGGAAAGGGAACGGCGGGATCTGGGGTTGTGCGGCCTCCGGAGGCGGTCCGGGGTCCCTCCGAGGGTGCCCAGTGCCTCGGCTGGGATGAGGGATGGTGGGGACGGCTGAGGAGAGGAGGAGGCTGAGGGGAATGAGGAGGGATGAGGAGAGATGAGAAGATAGGGCTGAGGAAAGATGAGGAGAACTGAGAGGGGATGAGAAGAGATGAGAAAGAAGGGCTGAAAAAGGATGAGGAGAACTGAGGAAGGATGAGGAGAACTGAGGAAGGATGAGGAGAGCTGAGAAGGGACGAGGAGAAATGGGAAGGGATGAGGAGAAATGGGAAGGGATGGTGCTTGTGATGGTGGGCAAAGGGGCTTTCCTTTGTGACATGGTCACAAGGAGTGCGTCGGGATAGCACACAAACACAGAATCATGGAATTCTCCCAGTGGGAAGGTACCACAAGGATCATGGATTCAACCCCTGTCCCTGCACAGACACCCCAAAATCCCACCCTGAGCATTCCTGGCAGCACTGTCCAAACGCTCCTGGAGCTCTTGGGAATGTGTCCATTCCCTGGGGAGCCTGGGCAGCGCCCAGCACCCTCTGGGGAAGAGCCTTGCCCTGATCTCCCACCCCAGACATGCCCGGACACATCTCCAGCCATCCCCTCAGTGCTGTCCCTGTCACCGGGAGTGGAGATCAGTGCCTCCCGACCATCAGCATCCTCCTATTTCCTCTTTTCCTGGACACAACCCCAAGCAAAGCTGGCTGGGGTTCAGCAGAGGATTGAGCATCGTGTCTGAAAGGAGAGCCCTGAACAAGGGACGGTTTGTGAGCTGCTCATAGCACTCGTCTCCCTCAAGAGCTCCTCTCTTTTCCCATATGGCTCCGTGTGGCAGTGGGATCCCTGGAAAAGGGGCTGGAGCAGAGCCTGCCTCCCCTCTTGCCTCCTTTCCAGCTTTGCCTGGCTCAGCCAGGCACAAGGGTGGCCACCCTGAAGGTGCAGCCTTGGCCTTTCCTCTTGAGTCATCCAGGTCATGAACCCAGCCCGTGTCAGTTCTGGGCTGAAACGTGAGCAATTCATCAAGTTTTTAAAGCAACATCCTGATAAAAGGACGTTGGCTCGTGCCTGTTTGGCCACGGGGAGATGCTGCCCTGACTCACATGAGAGAATCCCAAACATGACATTTCAAAATTCAGTGCTGATATTTTTGGGGTTTGTGACGTGTCACGTCTTTCGCAGGTCAAATTACTCATTTCCAAAGAATCGGTTTCTGTTTGGAAACAATGTGTAAAACACTGAAATTTGCTCAGTGTGCCTTTTTTGTAGGGCCCTGGAGCAGATAGATTTCCACCTCTTTTTTATGTTTTTAAATTAAAAGCTGCTCCTTTGCAGCCTCCATCCATCCCTGCTCTTTAGAGAAATGGTGGAATGGGAGGAATAAGCTGCAGAGAAAATTAATGCCCACAGGAAGCTGAGTTTTGTTCAATATTGGAACAAAAGAGATAAATCTGGAAAAATAAAGTTGTGTAAATGCTCTCAGGTGTTCTCCAAAGGGCAGAAAATTCTGATTTTTCTGCCTTTCCCTCTGCTCCACACTGGAAGACGGGGCAGCCTCACGGGCAGAGGAAGGTGGGATCAGGCTCTGGAGTTTCACCTCCAGTTCTTTGGGAGTCCAATGCACCAACCAAGGCATATCTTGGATCTAAGGAGAGAAGAAGACGGGGTTGAAAGAGCTTTTTGTTCATCCTGAGTGGGATCTGCTCCTGATCAATCCACCGGGCACCTCCGCACAGATGGACCCAAGATGGACCAAAGCTGGTGCTGGTGCTGCCCTTTCCTTGGTGCTTGGCTTCCTCCGAGGAGGAATCAGTCTCCTCCAGGGTCCTGGAGGAAACATCTCCCTCACACAGCTCCTGTGGAAAATCTGCCTGCATCCAGCTATGCCTGGAATGTGGAAAACTTTAACGCACAGGAACCCTTACTCACCGTGAGCAGAGAGCTTCCATCAGCAGCTCCTGGAGATATCATCTTCACAAGATTGGTTTGCTGCCAACATGGCCCAGCCCATCCCCAGGGATTTCGGGTGCTTTGGGCACTGGGGACAATCCTTGGAGGCCGCCAGCTTGTTGGAATTCCTTGGGGAAGCTGCTCCAGATCCGTTAATCCCCATAAACCCGTTATTCATGCCAGACCCTTAAGTTTAATGCCTTTTCCCATATCCCGATAGCTACGGGGATAAGGCAGTGGGGGGTTGATGTTTCCACCAAGATTTTTCACACGCAGTCTGGATCTTTGATTTGTAGGGCCCAGTTTCGTGCTTTGCTTCGTTCAAATTCCCCATTTTTCTCCAGATCTGATCGGAGCCTTTCACAGTTTCTCCTCTTTCCGTCCCAGAAATCATGATGTGTATATTAATAACACACACGCAATTTGGGACTGGCGTGGTAATGACTCCTGATCCCATCTAAGATTTCATGGGAATATCAAAATACATTTTTCTCCCCTCACAAATAATCTGCCTGAGCACTTTCTATGACTGCAGTAAACCAGCCGAGAACAAGTGCTTTTAGTTTCAGAATAACTGCTTGATGATTTAAATCTAAAATTGCTCTCCAGATCTCTCTCCCCGCAATTCCAACCACTAAAGCATCCATGGAAAATACTGAATACTATACATAAAACATGGATTTTACACATCCCACCCCTTCTCCGCGCTGCTGGTGCGCAGCTAAACGCACATTAAAAGAACATTATCGAGGTTTAAGGTCGGGCATTTGCGGATTAGGAAATGCGTGTTTCCTGCGTGGGGGAAGCGTGGGCTCCCTCGGGAGTACATGAGGATGGGCATTCAGTCCATGGTCACATCTGATTTTTTTTTGTTTGTTTGTTTGTTTTTTGGTTTTGGTGGGGTTTTTTTTTTGCTTGTTCCAGAACCCAGGAGTGATTTTGTCCCCTCAAGGAGCAGCCATTGAGGGACAACTGCGCCTCGTGGAATCCCCGCCTCATTTAGGGCCGCTGTTCTCCTGAACCAGACCCATTTGTTATCTCTGGGACTTATCAATGTCCAACTCGACTCCTCAACAGATGAAAAGAGATTATTTCTCTCTGCTGCCTGGCAAGATGATGCCAGGAGCTGAGCCGGCCTGTTTGAGAGGTTGCGCGTACCCGCTAATTCCCGCTAAGGGAGCGTTCCCAGCCCTTAACGTTCTGCAGATGTTGGAAAAGGAGCTCCTGCTACTTTCCCGTTAGGACTTCAAATGGCAAACCACACTGCCTGCCCGGGGAATTCTCACTTCGGGAAAAATCAGCTTCAAGGAGCTCGACTGCCACGCGTGGCTCAGACCCTGCCAAGGGACAGAGCTCCGGCTGCCAAACCCCAACCCCAAAGCCCTTGTGTTCCAAGGAGGGTTTAAAATTGATGGTGGCAGGGTGAGAACGAGCCTCTCCCGTTTCGTGATGTCGGTGGAATACTATGCAGGAGCAACGGCATGAAAATCAATGCTAATTAGCTGTGAAGTGAAAACAAAATGAAGCTTGACACTCTTATAATCTCTATTTTGGCATTTAGAAATCCGGCTGCGACTCCAGCGCTGGGAGAGAACTGCATAAATCCATAAAATCAGCTCGAGACACCCGTGAGTCTCCCTCACCTGACTGACAGGTCCTTGGGTGCTAAGCCTTGGATGAGAATGAAAGCTCAGCTGTTCCAAGTTTCAGGAGCTGAGGGCAAAGGTTTGCCAAAGCCAAAACGTTTTTTAAAAGCCCTTAATGAAGGCAGGACATTAAGACAGAGGCTGAGGTGGTTTAAAATCCAGCCTGGCTGTGGTGTCATTATTCACAGGCAGGATGGAATCCCATCTCAGCTGCCAGCCCTGGGATCTGTCCTGCAGGGCCTGCAGCTCCCTGGCTGTGTGTCCAGAGGCTGTCCCAAGGCATTTATCCCCACGGGGGATGGCAGGTGTGAGGAACTCTCCCCTTTACAGAGGGATAATAATTTTATCATTTACTATAATAATTTTATCATAAATCATTTCTGTGGAGAAATGATTTTTCCAGGAGTCCACAGCAGGACTGGTGAAGGGAGGATGTGTGGGAGGTGATCACTCCCTTCCCATCACACCACCCAGCCAAGGAGGCTCAGTAAAAGCCACCAAAATCATGTGGATTATTCAGATCTGCCTGAATTCTGCCTCTGGAAAAGCTTCATGTTTTGGGAATACAAAACATCTTTTAGGAGCCAGAGAAATGCTCTGGGGCCACTTAGAGAATTCCAGAATGGTTTGGGTTGGAAAGGACTTTACAGCTCGTCCCATTCGACCCCTCCCATGGACATGGACACCTTCCACTATCCCAGGCTGCTCCAAGCTCCATCCAGCCTGGCCTTGGATATTCCAGGGATGGGCCAAGGGGATTCTTGTGAGGGATCAAGTTCAGACACGCTGTTCCTTATGGCTGTCTGACCTTATCCCACGGGCTGGGGCACCATCTGAGATCAAACCTCCCCTGCAGCAGGATGATTCCTTTTGGAGAAATGCATCCAAAGCAGGAAACCAGTGCAGTGATCCCGTGCAGATCCGGCTCTGCTGTTCCATATTTATGATTTGTTAGCGCTGGCAGGAAGAACAAATTGCACGTCGGGGGTGCTCTGCCATCCATGAAATCACACGGAGCTCAAGGACATTCCCTGCCTTGGGATGGTGGGGCAGGAGCAGCCCCCAGTGAGCAGGAACACCAAAACTCTGCATTCCCAGCCCGCAGCTGGAATGCCAGGATTTTGTCTGAATTCCTGCTGCTGTTGTGCATTCCTGGCGGTAAAAAATCAGCACAAATATCTTGGGAAGGACAGGGATCAAAGCCTGCAAGTCCTCATCCGGATGATAACACAGGATTGGATTTCAACAACAAAGAAGAATTGTTTTGAGGTTTGTTTTTTTTTTCCAAAGCCTTGTTGGCATTTGAAGGAACATCAGAGTTGCATTACATTGATCTGGCTCTGAACTCTGATCTGAACTAGGCCTGAAGATCCATAGAAATTTATGGAGAAATCCCACTGGATTTCTTGTGCTTTGGCTCAGGGTGAAATGGTTCCTAGGTGTTGTTGAAGAATATCCTGCAGACAAAAGGATTTCCTTTTCCATTCCTGCAGGTTAATCATGGAAATTCCTTACACAGGATCAGCAGTGCCAGTTGCTGGGGAGACAGGAAAAGTGTTTGTTAGGGAATTCTAGCCTGGAGCAGCATAAAAAATTTCTGACAGGATGGTTTTCCATCAGAAATATTGATATGCTGAAGGCAGCTTGTTTTGCTGAACTTCTTGGATTTCAGTGGAATTTGGTATTAGGAACTCGCTGAGTTGATCTCTGCTAAGGTTGCAACTTTCAGGTTTAACCTCTTTTTACAATGAGATTAAATTCCAAGATTTCTTTATAATGTAGTTTCTGCAATGGATAGGAAATGAGTAAACTTGGAACATTTTTAGTCAAAGGATGGAGTTCATTTCACAGGGAATTTTGAAATCCTTTTGCTTGGGGCTGGAAAAAAATGAGTGAAATTGTGTAATCCCCACTCCTGACCCAGCTCTGGCCAATCCCAGTGGGTGCTGGGGGCCAAAGGCAGGCTCTGGGAGCAGCTTCCAGGGAAAAGTGCACTGGATTAGGTCAGTACTGCGTGTCCTCACCCATTCCTCCGAATTCCTCCCCTTCCCTGAAGGCAAAGCAGCTCGGGATTATTGCTGAAGAGCACAAAACTCAGTGAAGGGGAAATGTCATTTTTTGGCTGTGGCACCACCGAGGCGGATTTGTTATCCCGAAGAAGCTCTGAGTGTTTCTCCTCCCCCAACCCCCTTCATTCCACCCCAAGCCTCAAATACTCGGTGATCCAAAGCTTTCCTGGCTGCACACACATATTTGTAATTCCTGCCCATGTGAATGAGTAACAGCAGCACAGACCCCTGGAAACATTGCAGGAATTTTTTGGGAGCCATTTGAAACTCTTCATGTGCTCGGGTGTTGATTTTTATTGTTTTCTATCCCTCAGGCACAACAGTTCCCACCATAACGTTGTGGGGACGAGTTCAGAGCTGCATTTCAAAATTTGTTGGGCTGGGAGCTTTAGCTTGGAGGGTGCCAGGCTGGGATTAATCTGGCTCTGAGCTGCAGAAAAACCTCAGGAATTTCAGGGGGGAAAAGCAGGACGGCCATGGGCATCCATGAGGGGAAAGCACCAAGCAGAGACCAGAGAAGTGAGGATTGGACAGAGCCTGGAGCTCCTGTAAAGCAAATACAGAGAGGAGAAATCCTCTGGCAGGATCATTTTTCTGGGATTTGGGACATGCAAGATCCATGGGAATGGGGCAGCTAAGAAACAAGAACAGCAAATGTTCCACTGCAGGAAACTCCCGATCGCTGCAGCAGCAAAAGCTGCTCCAGCAAGTCCTCGCTCCCAGATTCCCAGATTTCTAATTAACTCCAATTGTGGAGGCAGCTCCTGCACGGCCCTGGCGAGGGATTGGCTTTGGGAGGAGCTGCTCTCCAGAGCTCTCAGAGGGAGGCAGCACAAAAATGAGATTTCAAGCAAGCCCCGGGTCAAACAGGACATTTCTGGGTCACCAGGGCCCTGGCCTGGATTTTCAGCAGCTCTGCCTGCAGCCAGCGAGATGAGCTGCAGAGCTTTGCTCCCTTTCTCTGCCTCCTTTGAGCTGCTGCTGTGGAGTGTGGAAAAATGAGACATTTCCAGAGGCTGGAGCTGAGACAGCACCAGCATGGACGGATGGTGGTGGTGGTGGTGGTGATTTGGGGCTTCCACACCGTGGTGAGAGCATCTCCCACTTCAGCAGCTCCTAAAGCAGATTTCCCTGGAAAAGTGTGAACATCCCTGGGTCACACACAGCCTTGGAGTCCCTGATGAGCGAGGCTAATTAGGCGAGTGTTGGCTGCAGCAGGTTTCACACCCTTTCCACCCCGAGATTTCCACGGGCAGGGAAAGTTCCTCGCTCTAATTAAATGACTCAGAAGAGCCCAACTGGTCTTCTAACACATTCTAGCTCTGCTTTTGTTGTCAGATGTTTCCACAGGAATGATTCAAGGTTGGAAATATCTTCTTCCTACACCTGAATTAAGGAATTCTTGGAAGGCTGCAGAAAACGAGGTCTTCACTTTGTTCCCAGCTTGGTGGGATGTGCATTGTCAAAGATGGGTTGAAGGGAACCTGCAGGAAGTTGCTGCTCCATCCCTTCACCTCCAAACCCCACAAAGCAACCAAATCCAGCATTTCTGGGCTCTCAGGAACAGCCTGGCAGCAGGAGTGAGAATAAATCCCTCCAAAATTCTTGTTGGGTGCATTAAAAATTAATTCCTTTGCTCAGGTATTTCATTGGGAAGACAAGACAGAGCCATGAGAAGCTGTCCTCAGATAAAACCATGACACCAGCTCGCACGGGGCTGTCTGGGAGCCTCCGGGAGCCTGGAGCTGAGCTTCCCAAATTTTTGCATATCCCGTGCTCAGCACATCCCAGTGAGCGGCTGCCGGCCGGGAGCTCACGCACAACTTGGATTTCAGCTGGAACATGTATTTGCAAAGTCCAAGGAGAGCCTCATTTTTTCACCATAAAAGGTTGGGAGCGAAATTCCAGAGCTGAATTAACACGTCCTGCTGCTCCTCCACGTGGGAAAAGAATGCTGCGTCCTCCCACGTCGCTGCTTCCCATCCCAGGGCTTCTTCCCTCTTTCTGACTTGTCCCTGCAAGTCAGACCTTGACTGCCATGAGCCAACAATTAATTAGAAGGATATAATTACCTCTCGTCAAGAGAGATACCTGCAGAAGCCAGGTCTGCCTCTCTCCGTGCTTACATGGCTTTTATCCCGCTGCATTTTCTAAATTAATTGGAGTAGTCCAGAGTTTTCACAGTTCTGGGGGGAAATCTGGCACAGGAATCTCTTCTGACCTCCTGCTAATAAATAATGATGGGAAGAGAGGATTATCCAGCAGCCAAATGTGCTCCTGAGGAGGTTGGAGGGGTTATTCCTGCTGGGAATGGGATGCTGGTGTAGGCCACCATGCCTGCACGGTGCTCAGGCCACAGCACTGCTCCACATTTCCATCCTTGTGAAAATCAGCAGGGCATGGACGAGAAATCCTTTCCAATAAAAGGAACTGGGAATTCAGCTTTGGAATTATGTCACCTGGGGAGTGAGAAGGGTAGTCCTGCCACAGTTTTCCCCTGTGGAAATGAGGATGACAGAGAGGGCCGACAATAACACAAAGCTAATTTTAGACACTAAAATAGTTACATTTTCAGCTTGCTGGAACTTTCTGGTGCAAGAAGAAGAGAACCTTGCTCTGTTCCTGGTTCTTCTGCCAGTTTTCCAGCGGGATGTGGGACAAGCCAGTTCATGTCTCCGTGCCTTTCCTTATCTGAGGTTCACAGTAACTCCCAGGCTCAAAAGGGCACTGGGAGGGCGAATTCGTCACCACCACCTCCCAAAGATCTCAGGTTCCTCCTGGGAGCCTGGGATTCAGCTGGAAAATGTCTCTCCTGATGGATCCTTGGTTGCTGCTGGCAGGAGGTGGTGCTGTCCCATCCCATCCCCGCTGCCTGGCACATTCCATGGGTGTTCCCAGCACCAGGAGACTCCAAACCCGAGTGGGCTGATCCCAGCACCTGATGGAACATCCAGGAAGCAAATCCCGGGCCAGAGGGTCGTGCTGCCAACCTACAGAGCTCCAGGAACGCCTGGGGCATTCTCCAGAGCTTTTCCAGCTGGGAAAGGCTGAGATCCTGCTGGAGGGTGGGAGGGATGAGCACAGGCAGCCCCTGGGCTCGGGTGATGCCATTCACACGCTGCCATCCCTGCCCCAGTGCCAGTTTAGCCACACCTGGAGCTCGTGGTTGCCCCAGACAAGCCAGCTCACATCCCTGACTTTCCCAAAGCTGCCCTGAGTCCAGCCTGGAGAATTCCCCATTTCCTCAATGGAGGATTTACCAGCTGTGGGGATTTTGGGGATTTAATAGCTGGTCACCATGGAGAACAAGAAGCTGCATCTTATTGGCGTGGCAGCCTCCTGACTGACACCCAGATGTCTCCCAGGCGTGGCAGTGCTGCATCCAGAGCCCTTGAGCAGCACAGCACCAGCTCCTGATGGACAAAACCACTTCAATAATTGGAAAACCAGGAGGATTTTGCTGGAGTTAAACCCTCCCTGTGGCTGCAGCAGATGTGAGGGGGCTGCATGAGGTGATAAAGGCCCTCAGGAGATGGTGGAACTGTCCCCATGATGCAGCTGAGGCCACTCGAGCTTAGCAGGGCCAGAGGTGGAGAAACCAGCCTGGAAACTGTTCCAAGTGTTCCCAAAGGCACCAGGCTGCTCCATCTCTGGGGTGAAGGCCTCTGTGTTCCAGAGATGTGGGGCTGCCTGGATCCATGGGATCCATCCCTTGGATCCATCCCTTCCCAAGGCACAGAATCCCCTCCAGGAGCTGCTGGTGGAGCCAGGTTAGTGTTGGCTCCTCGATCCATTCATAGGAGAAACTCAAATCCTGGTTTTAGTGATGTCCCTGCAATGCCCAAAAATGGAGGAGCATCTCCTTTGGAGACCTTTCCACATGAAGGGATTTTTACTCCTTCATTTTACTCAGCCTTGCAAAACCACTGTGAATTTTCCCACAGGGGGATGAGGGGGGGGTGATTAACAGGGATGTGGAACTAAAGCTGAACAGCTCCCATCCTCTCAGCCTGGTGGGTATAACACACATCCAGGCATTTCATCCTCGTGAAATCCTTGGGACTCTCATACACCACATCCCCTGCAGCTTCATTTTTGGGGCCACAATACCCCAGGCCTTTCAATGTGGGGGAAGATTTCAATCCACGCCTGCTCACAGGGGTTATAAACCCAAAGGCTTGGGATGAGCCATGGATAAAAGGAGATTTTTGCCCAGGAAAAGGCCAGCTTTCAGTCAGCTGTGACAAGCCTGGGCAGAGGGACATCCCCCCGTCCCTGTGCCAGCAGGACACCAGACCTTGTGTACAAAACTATTTATTAAAGAGCCTCTCTCCTCAGGCACAGCCAGGAAAATGGCCTGGGCTGAGAGCCAGGGAGCTGGTGGGGGCATCCCAATCCCTCCTCTTCCTCCTCTCCAGCAGGTGGAATCCCTCCTCCAGCCCTGGAGCCCTTGGCATGGGCACATTCCCTGGCTCCCGTGGGCACCTCGGCAGCTTTGTACTGAGTCACCCTGAGCAAAGCAGAGATAAGGAAATGACTGGCAGCCCTCCAGCCTGCACAGATGCTGGCTTATTTTGAACTCCACAAATGATTTATGTGCTCAGGGAAGGATCCAACACCTCCTCCTCCTCTCAAAGTCCTTTTTTAAAGTCCTCCATTCCTCCCTGTCTCCACATTCTCCCTGTGGTGTCAATACCTTCGCTCTGGGCACCCCAAAAAAAACCAAGGGAAGGCCAAACCAAATATTTTGTTGAGAATTAAATGGAGCTAAAGCTCCAGGGGGGCAAGAAAAGGTTTTTGTTTTATCAGCAAACCAAACACCCTATTCGGGAGCAAAATGCTGTTTTCCCTCTTGGAACAGACCTCCTGAAAAATGAGGCCAATGAAGTTTTCATTTGCAACACTAATTTGATGAACTCCAGCGGGTTAATGATATTGCTGGATTTAATTAAAGCAGTTGTTTACTCAGGCTGAGTCCTCCTCCTTAGGAAGGACCTGGTGAGAAGCTCTGCTGACATCCAGCACTGGAGCCCAGCCTCTGGGACAGGATCATGGAGTCATGACCATGGGCAGGACACGGGGGTACAGCCCCAAATCCCTGTTTCAGCCCCAAATCCCTGTTTCATCCCCAAATTCCTGTTTCATTCCCAAATCCCTATTTCAACCCCCAAATTCCTGTAACAGCCCCAAATTTCTGTTTCATCCCCAAATGCCTGTTACAGCCCCCAAATCCTTGTTTCAACCCCAATTTCCTGTTACATCCCCAAATTCTTGTTTCATCCTCAAATTCCTGTTCCATTCCCAAATCCCTATTTCAAACCCCAAATTCTGGAACAGCCCCAAATCCCCATTTCATTCCCAAATCCCTGTTTCATTCCCAATGCCTGTTACAGCCCCAAATTTTTGTTTCATCCCCCAAATCCCTGCTTCAGCCCCAAATCCCTGTTTCAGCCCCAAATGCCTATTTCAGCCCCAAATTCCTGTAACAGCCCCAAATCCCTGTTTCATTCCCAATGCCTATTTCAGCCCCAAATCCCTGTTTCAGCCCCAAATACCCATTTAATCCCCAAACACCTATTTCAGCCCCAAATTCCCTGTTCCAGCCCCATGTCTGGTTGCCCACAGGGTTTTCTCATCCACACAGGGCCACCAAGTTTGATTTGGGACACCAGAGCTTCCCCATTCAGGTGACACCCAGGAGGGACACAGCCCCACTCCTCCAATTTCCCCTCAACTTTCCCCAAAATTTCCTGACACCACAGAGTCTCCTGAGAGCTTTGCAAGTTCCTAAAAACCCTGAGGAGCTGTCTCAGCTGTAGCCCTGACTTCTCTCCAGCCTTAAAACAACCCAAACCCAACAGTGGCTGCTGCTTTCCATGGAAAACTTTCCCTGCAGGAAGATCCTGAGCAGCTGCAGTGAGTCACTGCGGGGTTACCTGGCACCACTTTGGGCTCTGTCCCCGTGGTGACACCATTCACCTCGTTTCTGGGATGGTGACACTGCTCACCTCGTTTCTGGGATGGTGACACTGCTCACCTCATTTCTGGGGCTGGCTGTCACCTCCTCATGACTTGGAGCTCCGTGATTTCCAACCTGGAGCTGTCTGTGCCAGGGAAGCTGTGCTGGGAATGCTGAGTGATGGAAAGTCCCAGCACACCAGCAAATATCCCTCTGTCAAATGTGGGGATGAAGGATCTGTCTTTTTTCTGCACCCTAAAAACCCTCAGACTGCTGCTCAGGCTCAGCCTGGGCCTCTCCATGGATGTTGGACTTGATCTTGGAGGTCTTTTCCCACCTTCATTCTGTGGGTGGGAATGTTTTGCCACAGGATGCTCTGGCTCCTGGTGGTCAATTTTCCAATCCACTCCTGCATCCCTGCTTGTGGATCAAAGCCTTTTACCAAACTGTTGTTTCTTTGCTTGGAAAATGCACAGAATGTGTTTGATGTCTCTGTGTTAATAAAGGAATAATAATCTCCTATAAACCAGTGATATCCCTGCAAGTTCCCCATCTCATATCCCAATTAGCTGCAATGCTAATTCCCAGTGGGATGCCTGCCAGGGAACCTTGGGGAATGAGTGCCCTTCCTTACCCAGGACATGTAGATCCTTCCAGGGCTTTAATTCCCATCCCTAAATTTCCTGTCATTAACTTAACAACCCCATTGTTTTAAGTGCATCTTCATTTTTTGGAGGCAACAATACCCCAGGCTTTCAACTCGGGGGTAGATTTAAATTTGTTTTAGTCAGGGATGAACCCTTGTCCCTTATGGGACAAACACCCACAGGAGACAGAGAAAAGAGGTGACTTGTTTAGTATGTTAAAGAAGTTTTTTCAGGAATAAATGCATTTTTGAAGGGGTTCAACACAAGTTCTTTGATAATTTTGATTTGCAAGGGTATGGGGTGACAGGACAAGGGGCAATGGCTTAGGGCTGGAAGAGAGTGGATTATGATTAGGAAAAAATGTTCCCTGTGAGGATGGTGAGCCTTGGAATGGGCTGTGGCTGTCCCTGGATCCCTGGCAGTGTCCCAGGCCAGGCTGGACAGGGCTTGGAGCAGTGGGAGGTGTCCCTGCCAAGTCAGGGGGTAAAACAGGACGGGCTCTAAGCTCCCAACCCAAACCACTCTGGGATCCCACGATTCACACCCACCCCTCGGTGTGCCCGCTCCCTGTTGGGCTCAGCAGCCCCTGGCACGGGGCAGAGCCAATGTCACCACCCCTGGTGACATCCTGGCTGCTCCACACATCCCAAATCCCCTGTCCTGTCAGGATTTTCCCTTCCAGCCTTTTGCCTGCATATGAAGAAGGTTTCCCTTGTCACAGCCCAAGCCTGCATTTCACATTCATGCATTTGAAGCACAGACAGGCTTGTATTAAAGCCTGGAATATTTTAAGCACTCGTAGTGATTGGAAGGTCTCGGAACTGAGCTCAGCATATGCTGCTCTCGTAGTAAGCTCCAGTTCTGCCAGCTGCCTGCGTGGGCTCTGCCTGCAATCCCCACTCTCCCATCAATGAGCTGCACCCAGGAGCAGGAATCATTCACTGATGTTGATTCTTTGGCTTTTTTTTTTTTTTGGTCAAGGTTGAGATTAAATGGTGTGGTTTTTTTTGTTCAGACTCAGGGGTTTATTAGTTTTTATCTAGATTATAGTCTTGCAAGCTGTGAGTTCTATAGTGCTTCACTGACAACGTAAAAATGGAGCCACGTTTCTTTTTCTGTAAGGCTTCTTAAGGATAAACTGTGTAATTAAGAAATGACACCTAAATTATTTTTATTTTTAACTTAATAACTAATTACCTGTGCTCCTAAATGCAGACTTTTTTATCTAATTGCACAAAACTACCCAAACCCATGGAGAAGAAGGTGAAGAAGAAGGACCAGCCTCCACCTCAAACCCTCCATCTTGCTTTATATATATTACTATACTCTAAACCCTTAAACTCGAAGTTTTCCAGCCTGTGATGTTACACAGTTTGTTCAAACCACACACCCATAATCTCAGTGTTATCAGTCAATTTTGGAAGCTTCTCCACGACCTCAGGTCAATGCAGTGTTCTCCTGGGGGTCAGTGCCTGCCAGCACAGAAACCCTGAAATTCTCAGCAGCCAGGGCTCCAAGACCCAGCCAGAGCACAGCGTGGCCCCTTCTCTGCCCAGGAGCAAAGCCCTGATGTCTCCCCAGCCAAAAGCTCCAAATCTGGAGTGCTTCAATGGGAGCATGGCAGGAATTCTCCATCTCCCAGCGAGGATCCTTTGCTATGGTTACACAAGCCAGGAAGAGAAAACGGAAGGTGGGGGATACTCAAGTGTTGTTTTTCTTTCTTTATTTTTTAAGCCCAGCCAGTTCCCAGCGGCAGTTCCCGAAGCCGTGGCAGGAATGTCACCAGGCAGGAAATGCTCGTGACTGAGTACCTGACCCAAACACGTGCCTCACCTTCCTCCTGCTTGTTTGGGTTGGTTTTTTCCCCCTGGAAAGAATCCCATCCTCGCCTACCAGCTGGTAAATATTGCTGCTTCCTCCTGCGTGCAAAGCTCGGCTTCATCCTCTCAGAGGGTACCCATGGACAGGGATGCTCCGGGGGGATGAGGAATCTTGGGCTGGGTCACTCACATCCTCACTGCTGGTGCTGGCACAGCTCCATCCAGGGGCTGAGATGTTCCTCAGCACAATTCCCAACCTCTGTCCTGCAGAGGTGAGGGAATAATCCTGCTTGATAACATAACCAATAATCAATAACTATAATCATAATCATATTTTATTATAATGATTATATAATACATTAATAATATAATATGTAATATGTAATATGTAATATGTAATATGTAATATGTAATATAATATATAATATATAATATATAATATATTATGTATAATATGTAATATGCAACATGTAATATATATTATATATTATATATTATATATTATATATTATATATTATATATTATATATTATATATTATATATTATATATTATATATTATATATTATATATTATATATTATATATTATATATTATACGTTATATATTATATGTTATATATTATATATTATATATTATATATTATATATTATATATTATATATTATATATTATATATTATATATTATATGTTATATGTTATATATTATATATTATATATTATATATTATATATTATATATTATATATTATATATTATATATTATATATTATATATTATATATTATATATTATATATTATATATTATATGTTATATGTTATGTGTTATATGTTATATGTTATGTTATATATTATATATGATATATTATATGTTATATGTTATGTGTTATATGCTATATATGTTCTATTTTACATTTTATATTTTATATTTTATATAATTATATAGAATATACTATATTATATCTAATTTATATAATATTTTATAATGATCATAATAATTTATAGAAAGAAATTCATTAACCAGTAGTGTGAAGGGTTTTGTTAAGAACCAATCACGTTCTCAGTGAACAATCCTACCTATAAAATAGATGAAGTTCCTAATAAAAGTCGCTTTATTAGGAACTATAAAGTGTAGTGTAAAGCCGATGTAAATTGTTGTGAAAGCGCTTTAATACATCACCAAAATCAGGGACATTCCCCCCCAAAAAACCCAGCGAGATGGGAATGCCCCTGGAGCCCCCCAGAGCATCCCCACCCTCCCAGCCCAGCATCCCTCAGGGCTTTTGGGACACCCTGAACCTTCTATTTCTCTCCTGGCTGGCAAAAATTCCTGCTTTGTCCCTCCTGGGTGGCAGCCGGGGGTCTGGGGACACCGGGATGCCCGGGATGGGCAGCGCAGCCCCGGCGGTTCCCGGCTGGGAAATTTCCCTCGGAGTTTCCACCGGGAGAATTTCCTCGGTGTGAAATTTTCCCGGAGTTTGTCAGGAAACTCTTTCGCAGCCGCTTTTTTTCCTTGGAACAGCTCATTAACAAACGCCCCAGCGGAAATCTGCAGGCTGCGGGCCAGGTTTCGTAATGCTCCCGGAGCAACGCGGGGACAGGAGGGTTTGCATGGAAAAAACACCAAATTCCAGCAAAAAACGAGAAACTTGGAGCTCGCTGCGTGTGCAAACATGGCCTTTCCTCTGAAAGAAAGAGGAGAAACCACGCGGCCGCAGCTTGTCCCAAAATAACTTTTTTAGAGGAATATCCACCACGTGGGATTGTTGGCTGGGCGCAAATCGCTGCTCTGAAGGCTTGGGGAAGGCTCTGGAAACACAAAATGTTGGATTTGTTCAGTCCTGGCCGCGCCAGCCTGAGCTCCAGGCTCCCACACATCTCAGCTTTCCCCGGGAGCATGTCTGGGTGCTAACAAGAGGGAAAAAAGGGAAAATCCAGCCAGAATCTCAGCACATTTCAGGGAATAAAGTGGGGAAAAAAAATCCCTTTTATGTGTCAGAGTCAGATCCCACTCATGCTCTGGTGTAAACCCACGGGGGAGAACGTGGGAGGAGGAAAACCTGGAGCTCCTGGGGGCTGCCCGTGCCCAGGGCATGAAGGAAGAGCCGCCAAAATCCACGGGAAGAGGAGAACCCAGCGTGTCCACACCCACCCACAGCTCCCAAAAGCTGCTCTTTTTGTTCCCCTCACCTTTCTATTCAAATTCAGCGGTGCTAAACCAATATTTATTCAGTTTTTCCTGGTCAGGAACCACTCCCTGCGTGCTGATATTTCAAAAATGTGTCTGGTTGCCCTGAGGAGCCGTAGCTGTGTGTGTCTCAGGAGGAGGAGGAGGAGGAGAGCCGCACTGGGGTATTTTTAGCCCCGTGTTTGTCTGCAGAGCCACGTCCCAGAAGAATTTTTGGTTTCATCCCCGCCTGGGGACTCAGTCAGTTTGGGTGAGATGCGCAGTGTTAGCAGCCCATGCAATGGGTTATAAACAGAATTATCCGAGCATTAAAATATTCCAGTCTGGCGTGAAAATCCTTGAAAGTAGAGCTGAGACTGGGCACAGGGAGCGAGGGAGGTGGGAGGGTGTTGGAACCCTGGGTACTGAGAATTTTAGTGTTATTTAAGTATTAGTTATTATTAAGAATTTTAGCAACTAAGAATTTTCTGTGTCGGAAGACACAGCCCCTCAGGAGAGCGCTGCATTTAACCTGAAGCCATAGAGAAAAGCTTCCAAAATGGATTGATAACACCAAGACTGTGAGTGTGTAGTTTGAATAGAACTGTGTAATATCACAGAGTAGAAAACTTAAAGTTTTCCAATACAGTAATGTATATAAAACTAAAATAGAAGCTTTAAGGCAGTAGCTAGTCCTTCTTCTCCACCTTCTTCTTCATGAGTTTAAGTAGTATTTTTGTAATTAGACAAACATTTTGTGATTATTTTGTATTATTTTGTAAGCATCTTGTAATTAGACAAAAAATTCCACATTACAAGATATAAGTAATTAGTTATTAAATTAAAAGTAAAAATAATTTAAGTGTCATTTCTTAATCAGACAGCTTTTCCTTAAAAGAGCTTGTGGAGATAGATACAGAGCCATTTTGGCTGGGGACGGCTGTGGGTGGGTGACTGTCACCCTGTGTCCTGCCAGGAGAAGGTTTTTAGGGATACAGCAGCTGTGAGGAATGCTGCACATCCATATTTCTGTGGGTGCTTCCAGCCTGGAGCAGCTGGAGCGTTCCCCTCTTATCACCTTCCTCTTATCTCTGAGCAGAGGAGCCTGAGCGCTGCCTGGCTGGGGACACCTGGCCAGGGTCACAATCTCTTCTTGGGGGGGACAAAACTGGGGTGATTTGGCTCCTGAATCCCCAAATCTGCATTTCCAGCACCCCTCTGTCCCCAGCACTCCTCCCCATCACTGCCCCAGGCAGCAGGGATGTGCTGCTTCCTCGCTATCACACTTTTGGGGTAGAAAATGATTTCACTGATTTATTTTCTACCTTGCAGGACAGTGAGAGTCTGCCCTGTGCTCCTCCATGAGCTGCAGGCTGATTTCAGTCAATCTTTGAGGTGAAATTCATTTAAAACTGAATTTCCTGAGCACAGAAGATGATCTGAGTGCTCTGCCCTGAGTCCCCCTCTTTAAATACCCAGAGGTGGAGAAGGAAAATGCCTTTCAGAGCCTCTGCCCTTCCCTTTCCCTGCAGCCTGGGGTGGATTTTGCAGCCACCCTGGATTATTCATGCCTTTGGTATCTTCACCACCTCAGCTTTAGGATGAACTCATAAAACATAAACATCTTGTGCTCCAGAGGGATTTTTTTTAATGGTTTCAGGGTACTGAGCAAGCGTTTCATGTGGCCCAAGCTGTGGATTTCCCCCAGGAAAGGGATGTGCAGGGAATGGGGACAGGGATGGGGTCCCTGCAGTGCAGCATCACCACTGGATCAATAATCGATGGGTTTGCCTTTTCATTCATGCACTAAACGCCTTTTTTTAAAGTGTAAATAGTTTAAAGTGTAAATACATTTTAATAGCCATTAAAATGTAATTACAGGACATTCAGGGGACATCTCTGTCAGGGACAGGCGCTGCCGGGGGTCCCTTGGCCAGGACAGCCCCACAGGAGGAGAAGGAAACAGCTGGGAGGGAAAAATGGGCAGAAGATGAGGATGGGTGACTTCAGGCAGGGTGTGCTCACGGGATGGGAGGCAGGAAGTGCTGACAGAGCTTCTCTGCATTGGAAACTCGCTGAAAGATGAGCTAAGTGTTGCACAAAATGTACATTTCTGTCCGTATATCTGTTGGGGGATGAGAAATGTTGCCAGGATTGCCAGGAAAGGTGGGACTCAGAGGGCTGGGCACTCCTGGGGGGGCTCCAGCTCCTTTGGGATGGGGAGGGAGTTTTGCTGAGGGAATCCCACTCAGGGCTCATTCAGGCTGCAGCAAACAGGGATGGAAACATGGAAAACCTGCACTTGGAGCCTCCCCTTCCCAGCAAAGGCCTCTGCCAGTGACAGAAGTGCAAAGACATTTCAACAATGCGCTCCAAAACCACTTCCAAATGTTTTCCAGGCTGGAGCAGAGCTGCCACAAGTGCCACTGAGCCGGGGAGCTGCCCTCGCTCCGGGCACGCTGCCCAGCAAACCTGCTTCCTCTGCTGGCCCAGCAAATTCCTGCTGGGAACAGGATGCTCCTGGAGGGAGGAGAGGCATCACCCTGCTCCCCTGCAGCTGAGGGAATGCAGCATTTCATTCTGTTTGATTCTTTTGAGTCATTTCCGTGCTGCTGAGCCTCCCTGAGGCCGGCCACCCACTGTGGATGCAGTCACCTTCGGTCATTTATCCCAAATACGTTTCCTCAGGAATCTGGGAATGCCTGTGGCTCCTGGCAGCCTCTGCTGAAGCCTCTGAAGTGTTTCTGGTGCCAGGGACACCTGGGTGCACGTTCTGGAGCTATGGAACAGCATTCCCAATGCTGCCTCCCAGAGCAGCCACCGTGACCAAAGGTGAGTTTGGGATTGCTCCAAATTCCAGCTGCTCCATCCTGGATCTCCCTTCCAACTGCAAGCAGCAGCAAATTCCCTGGTTTTGCAGCTCCACGAGCCCCAGATGGCTCCCAGGATGGGATGTAGGTGTCTCAGTGCTGCCACTGCAGGAGTGCTGGTTTGGGTCCTGCTCCCTCTGTTATCCCATTTGGCTTTTCCCAAGTGATCCCAAATTGTAGCCATGATATTTTCTGAAAAATCCTTTCCTTAGGCTTTTTCCTCCTGAGAAGCTGAGAGGCCTCAGGAACAAAATGTAACCAATGGTTATCTGCTGCTGTGGGATGCAACAGGTGCATCTGGGATTGGGCTCATGTGGTTGTTTCTCATTAATGGCCAATGGCAGTCCAGCTGGCTCAGACTCTCTGAGCCACAAACCTTTGTTATCATTCTTTTTCTATTCCTAGCCAGCCTTCTGATGAAATCCTTTCTTCTGTTCTTTCAGTATAGTTTTAATATGATATATAACATCAAATAATCCATCAGCCTTCTGAAACATGGAGTCAGCTCCTTGTCTCTTCCCTCATCCTGGGACCCCTGTGAACATGGTCACACCAAATTCCTTCCAACCCAAACTCCAGCAGATGTGGAGTCCAGGAAAGGAGCCCATGGTGGGGTGGCACTGGTGAAAGTGCCAGCACTGTTCGCTTCACTGAGGTTTTTTTGGGGGGGTAAGGACGAAAAATCCAGCTCCTTTCCATCTTCTGTACATCTCCACTTCCCTGACCCGGAATTCCACTTTTTAAAATAACTCAGTTCTGCAGGAACAGTGTCCTAAAATACACACCTGACCTACTTCCTGCAGCTCCCTCCCCAAAATGCCATCCTGCAGCTTGAGCAGAGGGGCCTGTGGAGCAGGACACGGCCAGGGTCAGGCTGCTCCTGCTGGGAAGGTGAGGGAATGATTTCCTTTTCCCTAAGGATCAACGTGGGAATTGGAGCTGGCAGGAAATCCAGCACGGGGTTCGGTTTGGGGACATCCATGGAGGATTCGGGACTTGTCCAAAGCACACAGGAATGCAAACTCTGCTTCTCAATCCCTTGGGAACGGCCTGCTGTGGAATGCCTGGGATTTCTGCCTCCCAGCCAGCAGCCATCACCCAGAACTGGGAATTCCACGTGGGAAGAGCTCTGGAAAGGGAGACAACAGCCCCCAAGCCAAGGTTTCAGTGCCTGGCCTGGGACATCCAGCTGGTGTCACCTCCCAAGGCCGCAGGAATCCAGTGCTGCTCATGATCCAGCAGAAATCCAGGGCTCCTTCCCCATGTTCCAGCCAGAGCTGTGGACATCAGGACAATGCTTAGATCCCACCAAGATCAGGACAATATTTAGATCCCACCAGGATCAGGACAATGTTTAGATCCCACCAAGATCAGGACAATATTTAGATCCCACCAAGATCAGGACAATATTTAGATCCCACCAGGATCGGGAAAATGTTTAGATACCACCAAGATCAGGACAATATTTAGATCCCACCAAGATCAGGACAATGTTTAGATCCCACCAGGATCAGGACAATGTTTAGATCCCACCAGGATCAGGACAATGTTCACATCCCACCAGGATCAGGACAGTGTTTCCATCCCATTTTTCCTTCCATGTGACCCCCAATCCAGAGCTGCACCCCCTCATTCCTGAGGGTTTTCAGGACAATCTGACTGGTGTCACCTCCCTGGCCACCTCTCAATGCCACAGGAATCCAGTGCTGCTCATGACCCATCAGAAATCCGGGGCTCCTTCCCCATGTTCCAACCAGAGCCATGGACATCAGGACAATGCTTAGATCCCACCAGGATCAGGACAATGTTTGCATCTCACCCAGATCAGGACAATGCTGACATCCCACCAGGATCAGGACAACATTTGTATCCCGCCAGGATCAGGACAATGCTTGGATCCCACCAGGATCAGGGCAGTGTTCACATCCCACCAGGATCAGGACAATGTTTGTTTACATCCCACCAGGATCAGAACATTGGTTTCATCCCCTTAACGTTTACATCCCATTTTTCCTTCCCTTTGACTCCCATTCCAGGGGTGAACCCCCTCATTCCTGAGGGTTTTAGGGCCCTGCTGGGGTTTTTGGAGCGTTTCTCCCCAAGGAAAGGGGGAAATGCAGGAGGAAATGCAGCTCTGTGAGGAAAAGCCACCCAACCTCCAAGGACTGATGGGTACATCCAGGAAAATGATGGCTTTATCCAGGTCACCTTTTTCATCTGCACCCAGGGAGGAAATTAATGAAGCTCCCAGAGTCATCCCCACTAACTGATGACTTCTTAATGGCAATAAAGCTTTAAGAAAGCAGAAATGTGCTATGTGGAAGGGCAGAAGTGAGTGGCTCTGGGTGGTTTATCTTGGTGATTTGGGAAGGGGGGGAATTACAAGGAATTTGATCCCTGCTCCAAGTTCTGCTCTGCATTTTAGTGGGGAATAGCATTAAAATTAATCCTGGCACTTACAAATGGTGATTGGGCAATTAAAGGCTGATTAATCCAATTTTATTTAGGAAAATGGATGAGGGAAGGAGCTGGTAAATGGGAAATGATGGAAAAGTAGAGCAAAGGTGAAAGAAAGGATAATTGGGCCTGGATAATTGGAAGAGAACAGGATTCTTAGGCAAAGGAATGCAGGAGGTTGGATCTGTCTGGACAGCAGGAAAAGGAGGCACAGGGACAGGGACGGGATGGCAAATGCAGGTAGGAAATTGAGCAAGGGCAGGTGACCACCAGAGGAGCCAAATCCTTCCAGATCCACGTGGAAAACAACATTTAATATTTTTGTTAATGACCATAAAAAGAGAAAAAAGTTGCTGGTGAAATTTCCCGATCAAATCTGCTGATGGCCCCAACTGAAGGGGAAACACAGACAATTTGGAGTCTCAAGGATTGGAATAAAGCACTCAGGGTGCCACAGTGAGGATTTGAGCTGTGTGAGAAGAGTGAATCCGTTCAAAGTGATGGAGAGGGAGAGATCCCAGGAGATGCACAAGGATCTCACTAATCTGAGATGCTGGCTGCAGCTCTGATGCAGAAAAACTGAGCTGTCCCAGTGCAGGACAGACTCCAGGAACTCGGTGCATTTAATCCCCCAAAATCTCAGCAAAGCAACACCTGAGAAAATCTCTGCAGATATTTAAGGGCCAGATATGAGGCAGAGGTGAATTTCTCACGGTGGGAGCTGGAGGAACCCTCCAAGATCTGCATCCAAACCAGCCCAGAGGTTCCAGAGGCCACAGCAGTGTTTTGGTGGCCAGCTCTGCCCAGGGTGACTCCATCCCCACGGAGGAGGGGAGGGTTTGATGTGGTGCCTGCAGGAGAAGAGCCCTGATAAACCCAGGATCCTTCCAGTCGGACCAGAAAAACCTGAGGCGCTGCCACCCACCCTGATGTGCAGCTGATGTGATCCCTGTGTGATAGCAGAGGGACAGGAGGCCGGGAAGGTGTCCAGGAATTCTCTGTTCCCACGGCTGGCTGGCAGCTGATCAGATCAGCACCAAGAACCTGGAATGAGAATTGCCTTGGAGCCTCCTGAGACAATTCCAGAGCTGAGGTTTGGGTGCTGTGGATCTCAATAACCTGATGATTTTTAAGACTGGGAAAAATCTGAGGGATTGTTGATGATAAATCATTTGTTTTGCCCGTGGTTTTTTCCACAGCAGCAGACTGGATCAGAGGAAAGGAGGGAGGATTCCCACCTTCTCCTAAGAGCCCACCTGCAGAGCTCTGGAAAAGCCTAAATAAGGATGTGGAGCTGCTGGAGCGAGTCCAGAGGAGGGAATAAAACACTCCTGATCCAAACCTGGAATCCAAACCCCAGCAGTGACACTAAGGGCTGGAATCTGCTCCATGGGATGCTCGTGCTCCACATCCTCCCAGAAACGTTGGGAATGTGAAATTTGGTTGGGATTTGGAGCCTCCAGTTCCTGGTATTCCTAAACCAGGATAAGAGGGAGGATGGAGAGGAGGAAAAGCCATCCCACAAACCCCAGAGACACCAAACACAGAGGGGGTAGCAGTTCCTGCGCTGGGAAATCCTGATTTTCCTGGCTCAGCTCTCCTTCCCTCTGGAGATGGGTGGGATGAGGAGTCTGAGCAAAGGATCCCCTTTGGGTGGGAATAAAAACTCCAGGGTGGAGATATTCCAGTGCTCTGGAGCCAGGCTGGGAGAGCTGGGAATGTTCCCCTGGAGAAGGGAAGGCTCCAGGCAGAGCTCAGAGCCCCTGGCAGGGCCTGAAGGGGCTCCAGGAGAGCTGCAGAGGGACTGGGGACAAGGGATGGAGGGACAGGAGCCAGGGAATGGCTCCCACTGCCAGAGGGCAGGCATGGATGGGACACTGGGAATTGGGAATTCCTGGCTGGGCTGGGATTCCCAGAGCAGCTGGGGCTGCCCCTGCATCCCTGGCAGTGCCCAGGGCTTGGAGCAGCCTGGGATGGTGGGAGGTGTCCCTGCCATGGAACTGGATGGGCATTAAGGTCTCTTCCAACCCAAACCATTCCAAGATTCCCTGAATTTGGCACCAAAACCTCCTCAGTGGGTCCCAGAAAGCCTCTCTGTGTTTTCTCTGCCCCAGACATCAAAGTTCTCCGTGGCTGAGGGGGCGTTTTCCCACATCCCTCTGTCTCCCCACAGGGCTGGGCTGGAAAACCAACCCCGGTGGCTGCATTGGAATGCAAAGCCCAATCAAATCCTCTGCTCCTCTCAGCTTCATTAGCCGGGCTAATTAAGAGGAGCCAATCAAAATCCCCTTTGCAAAACACACATTAACAAATCGAGATGTGTCAAAGCAGCCCTAAAAACCAGCTGTGAGTGGTTCCAAACACAGAGCAGGGAATGCAGATCCCACAGAGCTCAGCTGAGTTTAGGAATCTCTGCAGATTTATGTCCCGACAGCTGAGTTGGAGCTTCCAATTTTGAAACCTGTGGCTTTCAAACCATGACAATCCCAGCTATGAAAACCCTTTGATTTCACCCAAAACAACAGTGGGGAAAGCACTGGGAGAGGAGGAATCCCATAAATTGAAATGCCTGTGGGGAGGGAGGAAATTGAAGGGCTGAAGGGGTCAGGCAGCAGCTCCAGCGGTGGTGATGCCTTGTTCAGGCTGCCCCAGAGCAGGGGCTGGGCAGAGTCCCAGAATAAAGCAGGGATTCATTCACAGGATCTCCTCCATGGATCCACCTGGGGCAGCACCAGAGCCCAGCCAGGGCTGCACCCAAGATGACCCAAAATGGCCCCAAAATGCAACGAGCGCTGCCGGGGTCTGTCCCTGGGATCAGTTCTGCTCCATTTGCACCTTGCAGTTCAGTGTCCCATTCCAGCTTTAGCCCAGGCACTCCCACCCTGCTTGTTTTTCTCTCTGCAGCCCACGGGGTTTGTGCTCCTGGGCTGAGATTGGGATCATTTGTCCTTGGTGCCCAGCTGGAGCAGGAATTGTTTTGTCTCCCTGCTCTGTGCACAGAGCTCAGCAACACTGAATGTGAAGCTCAGAGCTGCACACTAAAGCAGCACAGAGCCTGAAACACAGAAAAGCCAAACCTGAGGCATCAGAAAGGGATCACCCTTCAACGTCATGTTGTCAGGCTGGAATTAAGGAGGAAGTTTTTCACAGAAAGAGTGGTCAAATACTGGAATCATCTGCCCAGGGAGGTGGTGGAGTCACCATCCCTCAATGTGTTTAAAAGACTGGATGTGGCACTTGGAGCCATGATCTAGTTGACGTGTTAGAACATGGGTTGGACTTGATGATCTTGAAGGTCTCTTCCAACCTAGAAATTCTGTGATTCTGTGAATTGTTTTGTCTCCCTGCTCTGTGCACAGAGCTCAGCAACACTGGATGTGAAGCTCAGAGCTGCACACTAAAGCAGCACAGAGTCTGAAACATAGAAAAGCCAAACCTGAGTATTCAGGATTTCCCTTAAATTCTTTCCCATTTCCTATTTCTTTCCAAAGCCAGGGCTCTCAGTGTGCACTCTGTTCTCCGAGGAATAACACAGGGAACAACATCTGATTATCTAAAAAATGGGTGAGTTTTAGTGGAAAACAGCAAGAAATCCCAATATTATTGTTTGCTTTGTGTGTGGGCCCTGGCCAGGGGAATATTTGAGGAATTCATAAAAATGTGGATAAAACAAAGATTCTGTGCTTGAAATGTGCAGAAAAACCCGCGCTGTGCTTCACTCTTCTTGATCCTCCTTCCCAAAAAGGGTTTTCCTTGTATTAAGGGATCCTAATGGATTCTGGGATGAATCTCCCCGGGCAGACGCCGTGTTTGACACCTCCCTCTCACGAGTCTGGCAGCAGGAGGAGGCCACAGAATGCAGAATTCCCAATATTTTGACTCGGCTCCTCAGCAGGCTCTCCCAAATCTGCTCAGCAGAATGGATGGGAGGGGGGAATTTTCTCACTTGGGAAGCTTTAATGTGATGTTGGAAAACTCAGTTCTCATCCAGGGCTGGCATTGGGATGGCATCCCGAGGATGTTTCTTCTTGGGATGAGCAAAAAGACAAGACCCTGGAAGGAGGATTTCCCTGGAACGAGGAAATTCTGAAAAATTAATCCCTAGGGAGGGTGGGAAAGACTTCCAGGCTCTTTCCTGCTTAAATCTGCCCTGTGGAATGGTTTGGTTTGGCCAAATTGTTCTCTCTGGATGGGGAATATCCATGAGCTGGGATTGCTTCCCTGGATGTGCTGCCCGCGGAGCATTCCCAATGGAGCCCTTCCCTGGGAATGTCAGGATTCCCTGGCTCAGTTTGAGTCCCAATCCAGCAGTTTAAGGAGCTGTGCATGCAGCAGCCAGGAATTACCAGGGAGTAGATTCCACAGGGGTCCTCTGCATGCTGGGAATCCCAGCGCACCAAACAGCTGGTGGGAGAGGTTTTCTCCAAGGAAAAACCATGAGGAACCACACAAAGGTTCAAAAGATCAGATCCTAAATCATTAAAACAGATGATTCCTATGGATTTCCATGGGGTTGGATAGGAATCCATCCTGCCCAGTGGGATAGCAGCTCCAAGGCTGTCCCCAAGTTTTCTCCAAGGAAAAACCATCAAGAGCCACACAAAGGCTTTGCCATTCAAAAGAATAGATCCTAAATAATTAAAACAGATTATTCCTATGGATTTCCATGGATTTCCATGGGGTTGGATATGGATCCAACCTTCCCAGTGGGATAGCAGCTCCAAGGCTGTTCCCAACAGGTTTTCTCCAAGGAAAAAACCATCAGGAACCACAAAAAGGTTGTGCTATTCAAAAGATCAGATCCTAAATCATTAAAATAGATGATTCCTATGGATTTCCATGGGGTTGGATCGGGATCCAATCTGCCCAGTGGGATAACAGCTCCAAGGCTGTTCGCAATATTTTTCTCCAAGGAAAAAACATGAGGAGCTACACAAAGGCTTTGCCATTCAAAAGATCAGATCCTAAATCATTAAAACAGATGATTCCTATGGATTTCCATGGATTTCCATGGGGTTGGATATGGATCCAACCTGCTCCAAGGCTGTTCCCACCCAATCTGGCTCTCATTTTTGAGGTCCACATCAATCCATTACCAACTGCTCCACATCCTAATGGATGGGTTTAATTCCTGGAGCTGCTTGGCTTTGGGACCAGTCTGTGTTTGTTTGAAGCCTGAGTTCCACCTTTCATCTCCCACGCCAGGAATGTTGTAATATTCCAAGAATAATTGGATATCCCATCCCATAATCCAATAGCCTGCATCCCCAAATCTCATTTTGTGCTGTTGGGATGACATCAGGCAGGGAGCAGGGAAACAAACAGCTCATCAAGGATTGAATCTTTTCCCAAAATAAACCTGGAGCATCCACAGTGATGGATGAAGCTGCAGTCAGAGGCTGCCTGATGAATCCATGGATTTTGCAGCAGTGGGATGGTGGAAAATTCCTTCTCGTGGTGGATGGTGCAGCCAGGAATTCAACTGCAGTGATCCTGACTGGGATATTTGGAATTATCTTTCTTATTAGAGGAATATCCCATTTTCACCTGCTCAAATCCACAATTATTTTATGGATGTAAATTCCTCGATTTGATTCTCATCCCAAAATGGCCATTTTATAAATCTCCAGGTGTGGAAAAAAACCCCTTTTGGTGACTCTAGATGGGCCATTGGAATTCTGTGTGAGGAAATGGTTTTAACACAGTGAAAAATCAGTGAAAATCAGGAATTTTGGCCTTTAATGGGCCTTAAAGACACATTTATTGGGAAGGAAAGAAAATGGGAATGTTTGTTAATCCCTAAGGATTGTTAAATTGTCCTTTCCATGCAAAAAAATCCTGTGCTTAGGATGCCTTTGCTCCTATCCAAGATATTTTATATATAGTACATTTTATATTTATATATTTATATATTTATATTTTATTTTTCTATATTTTATATTCAAGGCTGCTTCTCCCAGTTTATATTTCCCTGTCCTCGGCAGATGAAGAGCCTGAAGCTGTCAGAGGGGTGGGAATTTGATGGGATCCTGCCTGTCCCTGCCACTCTCCTCTGTCACCTCTTGTCACACCCTCATCGCTCCATTATTCATGAGCCAAAAAGGGACAAAAATCATCCCAAACCTCCTCGGGCAGCCTGGAATTCTCTGCATGGACATGGAGGGGAATCCCTGAATCCCTCTGGCAGGAGAGGAGCTCCTGGGGCAGGAAGGGCTGGTCCTGGTCTGACCAAATTCTTCCCAATTCCCAAAGATCTCTTGGAAAAAGCACACTCAGGAACGATCGTGGTGGGAAAGAAAAAGGATTAAATCAGTATTTTCATAGGGAATGGGATTTGGGGATTTGGATGGGGAGGTTTTATTCCCACCCAAAGGGGATCTTTTGCTCAGACCCCTCATCCCACCCATCTCCAGAGGGAAGGAGAGCTGAGCCAGGAAAATCGGGATCAGCGCTGGAGCTGCTGCCCCGAGTGTTTGTTCTGTCTGGGGTTTCTGGGATGGCTTTTCCTCCTCTCCATCCCCCCTCTTATCCTGGTTTAGGGGTCTACAGCAACAGGAGGCTCCAAATCCCAACCAAATTTCACATTCCCAACGTTTCTGGGAGGATGTGGAGCGCGAGCATCCCATGGAGCAGATTCCAGCCCTCACATCACTGCACAGGGGGTTTGGATCAGGAGTTTTAATTCCCACCAAAGGGGATCCTTTGCAGCTCTGTCCCTCCTTGTCACCCTGACCACAGGCAGACCCCTCATCCCTTCCAAAGGGAAGGAGAGCTGAGCCAGGAAAATTGGGATGTCCCACTGATGCCTCAGGTTTGGCTTTTCTGTGTTTCAGGCTCTGTGCTGCTTTAGTGAGCAGCTCTGAGCTTCACATTCAGTGTTGCAGAGCTCTGTGCACAGAGCAGGGAGACAAAACAATTCCTGCTCCAGCTGGGCACCAAGGACAAATGATCCAAATCTCAGGTTTGTGCTCCCAAGAGCACAACCAACTGTGGAAGAGGTTTTACAGCAGTTTCTGTGAGCCACAGAGAAGTTTGACAAGAGGACCCATTTTTACCCCTGAAAGAATTTTCTACCAAGGTCTTTGACACAGAAACCAAGAAAGAAAGAAGGATCAATAAGAGAAACCTGCAGCTGCCTATTGCAATGAGCACTTTGTTTGTTTCTCATGACCAATGAGTAAACGTAGGAGTTTTGTAGGAATGTATAAAAAGCATGCATAAAAATGTATATAATAAAATATAAACAATAAAATATATATAATAAAAACAGTTTGAAGCCTTCTGAAAACGGAGTTGTTGCTTTGTACTGTCTCTGTCTCCACTACAACAAACCCCGAGGGCTGCAGAGAGAAAAACAAGCAGGGTGGGAGTGCCTGGGCTAAAGCTGGAATGGGACACTGAACTGCAAGGTGCAAATGGAGCAGAACTGATCCCAGGGAGAGACCCCGGCAGCGCTCGTGCATTTTGGGGCCATTTTGGGTCATCTTGGGTGCAGCCCTGGCTGGGCTCTGGTGCTGCCCCAGGTGGATCCATGGAGGAGACCCTTGGAATGAATCCCTGCTTTATTCTGGGATTCTGCTCTGGGCAGCCTTTTCAAAGCATCAATCCCCTCTGGAGATCCTTTCCTGCAGATAAAACAACTTGTGGAGATGGGGGAATATTTGAGGATTCAGCAAGTCAGGGAAAATCCTTCTCCACTCCTCCCAAGGCCCTGCCCAGTTAATTCCTGAGGCTCCAGGCTCTCCCAGCAGGATTTGAAGCCCTAATGATGCTCCAAATTTCCCTTCCCCGGAGCAAGGACAGCCCTGCGGAGCAGGCAGGGATCGCTGCCCTTTGGAAATGCATTCCTGAAGCTGCTCCTGGCATCAATCATCCCTCTGCAGCACAGCCTGACCTGCTCCCCATCCCAAATCCCTCCCCAAATCCCTCCTGCGGGTCAAACCTGGGCTGGGCTAGGGATTCGTGGCAATTAAAGCGTCTCTTTTATAATTTATGTGGTTCCCATCATGGAGAGAGCAGGAATTGGTGGGGATTGGAGCCCCTCGGTGCCCAGGGCTGAGCTCAGTTGAACATGAGGGAGAAACCTTCGGGGCACGGGCTTGGCTGGCTGTGAAAATAGAGAAAATGGTAATAAACGTCAAGGTTAGCCCCAAAAAGTGACTAAAAAATAAATTTAAAAGAAGACATTCAGGTCTGGGGCAGTAAAGAAGGAAAAGTTTTGCTTTTTTTCGCATTTGATTTTAAGGGTGTTTGGCACAATTTAGAGGGGATCTGCTTGGATGCAAATGAAGGATGAGGGAATAATCACCTGTTAATTACTAATCACCGAGCCCTGTGATTAACTCAGCCCCTGGGTGAGCTGCCCCTCCGTGTTATGCAACCGAGAGTTCCAAAAGCATCATTTCCCATCTCAGAAAACTCCTTCATCCAGCTGAAACCGCAGGAGACACAAAGGGAGCGATCCCAGGATGGAAAATTCCCGTGTTTTGATGGAATTCCACCTTGAATCGATCCATCCTCTGCTGTTAAACACGGGGTGCTGCAAAACTTGCGGGGAAAAGCTGTGGAAAATTAGCTTTTCCAACCCAAATCGTGATCCCAGAGTGCCCAGCTCTCCTCCAAGGGTTTTTTGGGCCCTGGTTTAGTTGCGGACAAAAATAAAATGAGGAAAGTGTCCCTGGTGTGTCCTGGCATCCCAAACCCCCAGCAAATCCCACTCCTGCCTTTTCCAGCTCCCTGACCTGCAGCTGCACTTGGCTCCCTCAGGAAAAACGGGAAAAACCTTTCCAAACTCAGCCTATTATCCTGATAATATCAGAAAAATTGCGCCCGACCCCATTAATATCCATTTTTTTCTGGGCAAGAATCCAAAAGCTGCCTCGAGGAAGAGTGGAGGGAGCAATTACCCCGTTCCCAGCGATCCCTGATCCCGGGGGGCTCCCCTTCCCCACTTTTATGGCCGGGATCAGAGAACAATCCCCCCATCCCTGGGCTCTAAACCTCTGCAAAGGGAATTTTCCAAGCTGTCACCATCCCTCCCCTGCCTTTGAGCTGCTTTTCCTTGGTATTTTAATGAGTTCTCCGAGAGAGAAAAATAAAGGAGGAAAAACCAGGGGGGAAAAGTGCGGGTGATGTCACCAGCTCCCACGTCTGGTTTTATGATCTCAAATATCAGCAGCTTGCTCAGCTGGGGCGGTTTTATTTTAAATATAAACAGAGAGGTGGAGGCAACACAAACATAAACACAGAAATAGAAATACGCTTATAAAAATACAGAGGTGGAGGCAGCGCTGCCCCTCGGCTGCAGTGGGAAATATTTCTCCAAGAGAAATGGGAATCAAGGCAGTGAAAAGACACATTTTGGTGTTAAAACATGGGAGAAATGGAACAAAAGGAGTGCAAAACCGTATTTTGGTGTAAAACCTGGAAGAAATGGGAATAAATGGAGTGTAAAACCATATTTTGGTGGTAAATCCTGGGAGAAATGGGATAAAATGAGTGTAAGACCATATTTTGGTGTAAAACCTGGGAAAATGGGAATAAAAGGAGTGTAAAACCATATTTTCCCGAAAATCTTGGGAGAAATGGGAAAAAAGGAGTGTAAAAGCATATTTTTGTGGTAAAACCTGGGAGAAATTAAATAAATGGAGTGTAAAACCATATTTTGGTGGTAAATCCTGGGAGAAATGGGATATAAGTAAGGAAAAACCATATTTTGGTGGTAAAACCTGGGAGAAATGGGATAAAATGAATGTAAAACCATATTTTGGTGGTAAAACCTGGGAAAATGGGAATAAAAGTAATGTAAAACCACATTTTGCTGTAAAACCTGGGAGAAATTGAACAAAAGGAGTTCAAAACCATCTTTTTATGTAAAACCTGGGAAAATGGGAATAAAAGGAGTGTAAAACCATATTTTCCTGAAAAACTTGGGGAAAATGGGAAAAAAGGAGTATGAAAGCATATTTTTGTTGTAAAAACCAGGAGAAATTGAAGAAAAGGGGTGTAAAACTATATTGTGGTGTAAAACTGGGGAGAAATGGGAATAAAAGGAGTGTAAACCATATTTTGGTGATAAATCCTGGGAGAAATGGGATAAAATGAGTGTAAAACCATATTTTGGTGTAAAACCTGGGAGAAATGGAACAAAAGGATTGCAAAACCGTATTTTGGTGGCAAAGCCTGGGAGAAATGGGATAAAAGGAGTATAAAACCATATTTTGGTGTAAAACATGGGAGAAATGGGAATAAAAGTAATGTAAAACCACATTTTGGTGTAAAATCTGGGAGAAATTGAACAAAAGGAGTTCAAAACCATATTTTGATGTTAAAACTTGGGAGAAATGGGATAAAATGAGTGTAAAACCATATTTTGGTGTAAAACCTGGGAAAATGGGAATAAAAGGAGTGTACAACCATATTTTAGTGGTAAAACATGGGAGAAATGGGAATAAAAGTAATGTAAAACCACATTTTGGTGTAAAACCTGGGAGAAATTGAATGAAAGGAGTTCAAAACCATATTTTGGTGGTAAAACCTGGGAGAAATGGGATAAAATGAGTGTAAAACCATATTTTTCCTGAAAAACTTGGGGAAAATGGGAAAAAAGGAGTATAAAAGCATATTTTTGTTGTAAAAACCAGGAGAAATTGAATAAAAGGAGTGTAAAACTATGTTTTGGTGTAAAACCAGGGAGAAATGGGAATAAATTGAGTGTAAAACCATATTTTGGTGATAAATCCTGGGAGAAATGGGATAAAATGAGTGTAAGACGATATTTTGGTGTAAAACCTAGGAAAATGGGAATAAAAGGAGTGTAAAACCACATTTTCCTGAAAATCTTGGGAGAAATGGGGAAAAAGGAGTATAAAAGCATATTTTGGTGTAAAACCTGGGAGAAATGGAACAAAAGGAGTGCAAAACCGTATTTTGGTGGCAAAGCCTGGGAGAAGTGGGATAAAAGGAGTATAAAACCATATTTTGGTGTAAAACCTGGAAGAAATGGGAATAAATGGAGTGTAAAACCATATTTTGGTGGTAAATCCTGGGAGAAATGGGATAAAATGAGTGTAAAACCATATTTTCCTGAAAATCTTGGGAGAAATGGGAAAAAAAGGAGTGTAAAAGCATATTTTTGTTGTAAAAACTGGGAGAAATTGAAGAAAAGGAATGTAAAACCATATTTTGGTGTAAAACTGGGGAGAAATGGGAATAAAAGGAGTGTAAACCATATTTTGGTGATAAAACCTGGGAGAAATATTATATTATATTATATTATATTATATTATATTATATTATATTATATTATATTATATTATATTATATTATATTATATTATATTATATTATATTATATTATATTATATTATATTATATTATATTATATTATATTATATTATATTATATTATATTATATTATATTATATTATATTATATTATATTATATTATATTAATATGTTATGTTATGTTATGTTATATTATATTATATTATATTATATTATATTATATTATATTATATTATATTATATTATATTATATTTTGGAATTCATCAGTATTTCTGGCATTGATCACCCTCCCCCAAAGCTCAGCATCCTTTTAAACCAGACCCTTCCCTCTGATCCTCCAGCAGGAATCCAGCTGAAATCAATAGGAAAGCTTGGACTGATTTTAATGGGATTTTAATCAAATCCTAAAGTGAAAAATAAAATAAAAAACCCAAACCAATATTTCTGAGCAGAAGGAAACACCAACTCCATCAGACCCATCCCTGGCTCCCAAGGGAAATATTCCCTGTAGGAAAAGCAGAGCCCTCCCCTGTTCCCTGGGATAAATGGATTTGGGAAGTGCTGGAAGGAGTTGGGTTTGAGTGAAAGGCAAAGCATCCATTGCAACTTTTTCATTAAAAATACAATTTTTTTGTTTAAAGCTTGAAAATGCAGAAATGTCCAAGTGCATTCTGTGAGAAAATGATGATGGCCTCCAATATATGATAATATAAAGAAAGACTAAATATGAAATCTCTCTCTTCAATAATGTTTTTGTCCAAACCGGTGTTTTCTGGGAATTTCAGCCAGGACAATTCTCCTTGTAAAAGGAGGAGAATCTTGAAGTTTTCCCTCAATTTCCCTGATAGGACTGAGAAGGTGTTCAGAGCTTTATCTACAAGACTAATATCATATAATGTTATAAAATAACTGGAAATTTATTGAATTCCAGCCTTCAAATGTTTATATTTCAGTGGTTAAAGCTCTGTAATCTTCAGAGTGGTGCCTGGATACGGAAGCATGGGGATGAGGATGAGGATGGGGATGAGGATGAAGATCAGGAATGTGCCATGGAGAGACAGAGTGTCCTGTGTGCTGCTCTTCCAGGCTGGGTGGATTGAGGAGGACAAGAGGAAGGAGAAGGCAGGAAAAGAAAATCAAGGAAATGAGGAAAAGAAAATAAGTAAACTAAAAAAAAAAAAAAGGAGCTGAGGGAAAAGCAAAATACAGAGAGACCTGCAGGGAGTGTTGCCTAAAAGCTGAATTTTCCTTTGATTTGTGCTGGAATTACATCCTGGGCAGATCTGAGGGGGGAAATGTGCCTTTCCCAGCTCTTCAGAGCACAAGGAGCATCCTTGGAGGGCAAAGGCAGGGAGATGAGGTGAGGCAGGGCAGCAGAGGGCTCTGGGAGGTGCTGACGAGCCTTTGCACCTGTTTCTTTGGGAAAAAGGAGGAAATTGGGGGTTAAAACTCAACTCCTCGCTCAGGCTGGAGTGTCCCTGCTCAGATCCAAGAACTCACTCAGATCTCCTGGCGTTTTCCAAGCTTTTGGGAGCAGCTTGGGCAGGGCTGGAAGGTGGGGAAGGGCTGTCCCAGGGCATCTCTGCCCTGCTCTGATGCCAATTGATGCCCAGAACCCTCTTGGGTCAGAGCAAGGAGCTGCTAAAATCCGGCTCCAAGCTGCCCCTTCCCTTGGATCCCACCCAGGGAGAGGCAAACAAGCTCCTCCATCCCATCCCAAAGTTCAGCCTCCTGGACAGTGACCTCCTCAGTCCTGATTACGTAAAAAATTCCATGGAAAAACAAATCTGAACTCTTCCAGGGAGAGCTGCTTCATTAATGTGGTAAGAATCCAGCTGAGGGAATGAGCCCTTTCATGAATGAATCCTTTAACCTTGGGATAAAACTTTGGAAGTGTTGGTGCACTGATAAACCCTAAAATCCCTATAAAATAAACCCCAAAGGCAGCCTAAGGCTGTTGATAAGACTGAGCTTAGTGGTGCTGAGGGGAGAAGGGAAAAAAACCTGCATTAATTCCAGTTACTCTTTAATTATCCACAACAAATCCTAAATCCCAGGTTCCTTCCTCAGCTTCTGTCCCTTCTGGAGTGAGGGATGAGCAGGACAAATGATTTAATGCAGGATATTTTTAGGAGTTCTGTAGCTGTTTGAGGTCTTTGGGATAAATTCTCCAGCCCAATGTCAGAGTGGGGGCGTTGAGGTTTTCCCAGTTTGAGGTTTAAAAACCCATTGCAGCCATGCTGTAGGGTGGTAATCCACAGGCTTCTGCCAGATCCTGAATTTTTTGGGATCAGGCTTGCAAGGAGAAGACCATTAGGGTGTTTGGGAAGCACTTTGTGTCACTAAGGACTGTGGGATCAGTGAGAGATCCAAATTTGGGATACCCCGGGGAGTTTTTGTATCCACACCAAGGCACCAAATCCATCTAAATAAAATGAATTAACTTTTGGGGGAAAAGCCAGGTGAAATTTGGTGTCTGTGGGGCATTTGGTGGTGGTGGAGGGCAGTGGGAGCCTGGTGAGGGAATTTTGGGGTCAGTGAAAAGCCAGGAATGGTTGGTAGGAAGTGATCCCAGGTGTGAATTCCAGGAACTGGTGCTGCCACCAGAGAGATTTGACTTTCCTGTGCCCATCCTGTCCATCCAAAACCAGAGATGTGCAGCTGGATGCTCCTGGAAACGCAGAGCATGGAGCAGCCTGGGATGAAAGGTGGGCAATCCCAAGGCAGCAGATGTGGGATCTGATCCCTGCATGGATTTTGGATCCAGACACTTCATGGGGCTTCTCCAACCCCAGGTGACCCTCAGGGATCTGTTTGGGTTTCCAGCCCAACTTCCTCAAGCCAAATCCAGCGGGATTCCCACAGCTCCAGGCTGTTCCAGAGCATCACCCAGCACTGACTCCATCCCAAACCTCGGGATTATGGATTTGCCCCCAAATTCTCCCACAAGCCCAACCCCAAAGCCATTTCCAAGGTCCACAGAGGCCTCTGGGAAATTTTCTGGCATTCTGCATTTCTCTGCACCACATTTCACCTCCGTGCTCCACGGAATTCCTTAATTTCCCCCATTTTTCCAGAACCAACCCTCTGTTTGTTTACTTTTGGCTCTGCCTGTACTCACTCCCGTTGCTAATTAGCATCCAGTCCCATCCATGGATATTTTCCCACTCATGCCTGAACCCCACAGGCCGATTCACACATTCCATGGAAGGATATCCCAGGAAGCAGATGCTGGGTGTGTGGTGTGAGATGCCAGCCTGAATTCCATGTGGGAGCGGGTCAGGAATGATTTATATCCCCCTCCATTCCTGAACGACCTTGCCGATGGCATCCATCCATTTTCCAGCGCTAAACCGCGGGAGACAAAACATTCCAGGCGGATGTGCTTCACATGCTGTGCCAAACACGTGTTAAAAACCCAGCTACAAGACAATTTTCCAATTAATGAATTGCCTGGAAGGCTGGGAATGCGGCAGGAAAACGCTGCACGGAGCAGATGCGGGGTGCTCAGGAAGAATTCCTGCGATTCCTGCTCCGTAGATGAATTTCCACGTGGATTTTGTGGGTCCAGCCCGCACGCCCTCGGGGTGGAATCGGAGCTGCTCTTCCCGGAGTTTGCCTTGGTTGCAGGAATGTTTTGGAGCCAGGTGGGGTTGGATTTCCAGCAGGAGAGCGCGGGGTATTTATGGGGCGCAGCTGCCCCTCCCTCCCACAGAACCTTCACCAGTCTCCCACCTTCGGATTTCCCCCTGGCGTTCCAAGGTCAGCCCAGAGCCCAAAGGCAGGGGAGGGTTTTTGAGGGTGGTTTGGGGGTTTTGTTTGTGAAAACATTAAAATCCAACCTTTGCTTTCTGCAGGACTTGTCCTCTCAGGGGATGTTGGGCCAATAATTATCATGGAATCATGGAATTGGGTTGGAAGTGACCCAAAGGATCATTGAGTCCTGCACAGGACAACCCCAAAATCCCGCCATGTGCCTGAGGGCCTTGTCCAACCACTCCAAGGATGTTCCTGCACCTCAGGAAGGTGGGGGGAGACCCAGAGCTGCTGCAGACGGCACCAACCTCTCATCCCACTCCAATTCCTTCCCCTTGTCACTCATCCCTCCCAACATCCACACTTCTCCCTGCGATCCGCATCTGAAGCTCTTCCTGATATTTAAAGCAGCTTTTTCTCTACCTCCTCCTTGCTAATTCCCCATCTAATTTTAAACCTCATCCATAATGGGAGCTTTTCTCTGCCTCTTCCATGTGTCACCACATTTTTCTATTTCCCACCAGCTCCTATTTACATCTGTGTTTGGAGGAGAATTGAAGCAAAGCTTATGGCCAAACCCAAACTATTCTATAGAATCCGGAGATGCTTCCCAGTGTGGAGAGCTGCCTGGGAGAGGAGCTTTAAATAAAATCCCCCAAAAAAAGCAGAAGATGAATCCAACTGCTGCTCGAATCCATGAGCTGGGTGTTTTGGCAGGGCTGAAAGAGCTGACAGTCAGCAAGTCAGGAAAGGATTTAATTCTATTTAATGAGAAAAATATTAAAAATACAAGTGTATGAAAAGATTAAATTCAATATTCAAATATTTTTTCATGCTCTCCCAAACAGAGGAGCCCCAGATCGTGAACGCTGGGATGAAATAACATTTCTGAAGTTTAGGAAAATGAAGGAAGATGTTACACAACAGATTCTTCCGATGTCGCAACGGGATCCCCACCCAAGGCTGGGGGAAGTGGGCACCCAGCCAGCCCCCTGGGCTGCATTCCCTGCCCAGCCAGCCCCTTTCTTCCAGCAAATAAACCGAGTTCACTCAGCTTTGACCTTAACTCACTCTTTAATTTATTTTTTTTTTTTAATAGGAAGTCGTCGGGATGGTCCAACTGGCAGGTCAGGGAAACATCGCGCAGCTGGAGGCTGCCCTGACAGAATTATGGATTGCAGATGTTGCCTGGGAGCTGCTGGGATTCTGAGCAGGGCCAGGAGTCCCTGGGGTGGCTGTGGAGCTGCTTCCCCAGCCTTTGGGAAGAGGGGCTTGTTTTCCACTCCAAGAAAACTTTTAACCATTTGGGGTTTGCTCCGTGTTTAACCTGTGGGGTTTGCTCTGAAGACAAGTGACAGAAAGCAGGAGAGGTGAAGGAGAAGATCCAGATCCTGCTCCCTCTGTCCTCAGCAGGAATTTCCCCATGGAAAGGGTGGTCAGGGATGGGCGCTGCCCAGGGAGGTTTGCAGTGCCCATCCCTGGAGGTGCCCAAGGAATGGCTGGACGTGGCACTGGGGACAAGGTGGGGATCAGGGCCAGCTGGGACTCGATGACCTTTTTGGAGGGCTTTTCCAACCTCAGTGATCCTGGGATTCTCCATGGGGAGTCCCACAGAAACGTGGCTTCAGGGATTGGACACCCCCCCAGCCGTGGTGGCACCTCAGAACTTGGTGCCAACAGACGGCCTTGGCCATCAGGGACTGCAGAAAGCCAAAGGCTGGAAATTATTTAATTTATTGGGATTATTGCAATTAACAACATTCCAGGTGTTAGGATAAAGTGGACAACGCAAAATACTGACTTTGGGTGAAATAATCCTGAGATCAGGCAGCTGAAAGTACAGAGAGCCTTAAATCAGCTCCAGAAAGCTGCTGGAGGTCCAGCCTTTGAGCCAAGCCTAGTTAAGCTGAGCTCTGTAGGTTTTCCACTCCACATTTATTCTCCAGAGAGCAGAGGTGCTCTTATCTCCATAGCCTTGTCCATAACTCCATAGGGAAAATGTTCTATTTGAAGTTTTGCTTCTTCTTTTTATTATTGTTGTTGTCGTTGGTGGTGGTGGTGGTGGTGGTGTTGTTGTTGTTGTTGTTGTTGCTGTTGTTGTTGTTCTTCTTCTTCTTCTTCTTATTCTTCTTCTTCTTCTTCTTCTTATTATTATTATGTTATTTTTATGTACAAATGCCATTTATTACTCTGCCCATTTTATCCCCAGAAGCCAGATTTGACTCCTGGAGATTAATTTTATTGAGAAAGCCTCTAAGCAACTCCATGGACAAACTCCCCAGCATGCATTCGCCTCTCTCACACCTTCTGACCATGCTCCTTAATTTTTATCGTGGCTTTTTTAACCTGATTTAATTTGTAGAATGTGAGGATTCATTAATAATGTTTAGATCTTTAGAGCTGATGGACACGATGAACACGGGGACCAGAGCCTGAAGATGGGAAGGTCAAGAGGGGATGAGGATCCTCCTGCAGGGCCGTGGTGGAGCTGAGTTCCCTGGATCTGTTCAGCCTGGCAGGAGCCCATGAGCAGTGGGAATGACTCTGGATATTTTTCCAGGCTGTTCTCCATGCACATGTGAGGATTTGGGACCATCCTGTGTCTCGTGTGCCCCTGGGATGGGACTGAATCTCCCAGGAATCCTTTTTTCCAGGTTGTCCAAAAGCTCCACAGCACAAAATTCCTTTTATTTCCCTCCAACCTCCCTCCCCAGACCTCACATCACTTCCCCCTTGCCAAGCAGCCAAGAGAAGACCTAAAGTTTACATTTTTCAAGAGAGCACTAAAATCAACAATTTCCAGTTTCCAGTGCTCTTCTTACCCAGAGACCCTGCCAGGGAGTCAGGAAGGTTGAGGGATAGGAACTCCTGCCATTCCCCCTGCGTGGGCTGGAATCTGGGATAATGAGGTGTTCACACTTCAGCAAAGCTGGGGGAAGGTGTCAGATCCCTCTTCCACAGCTGGGCTGGAGCGAGGGTGTGAGGGAACATTAAAGGCTCGGAATGGAAAACAATAACAAACAGAGAAGGGGAGAAAAACCATGTTGTTAAAAAAAAAAAAAAAGGGGGGGGGGTAAAAAAGAAAAAGGGAAAAGGGTGGGTGTGTGTGAAGGCTCAGAGTTGTGTTTAGGGGATGAGGGGATGTGGGTGATTGTCCCAAATAATCCCCCTTCCACGGGGGTTCTTAGAGGCTGTGCACTCCAGGGAGGGGTTTCCCTCAGTTTGTTTTGGAACCCAAACCCCCCAAACCAGGTGTGTGAAAGAAGAACACAGAAAACTGGGATTAATTTTTTTCTAGAGATGTGGAAGTGCTGCTCTGGGCACCCTGTGCCAGGGCCTGCCCACCCTCCCAGCCAGGAATTCCCAATTCCCAATGTCCCATCCATCCCTGCCCTCTGGCAGTGGGAGCCATTCCCTGGCTCCTGTCCCTCCATCCCTTGTCCCCAGTCCCTCTGCAGCTCTCCTGGAGCCCCTTCAGGCCCTGCCAGGGGCTCTGAGCTCTGCCTGGAGCCTTCCCTTCTCCAGGGGAGCATTCCCAGCTCTCCCAGCCCGGCTCCAGAGGGGCTCCAGCCCTGCAGCAGCTCCGTGGATTCCCCTCCAGCAGCTCCAGGTCCCTCCTGTGCTGGGATCTCTGATCTGGGGCAGCTCTGCAGGTGGGGTCTCACCTGGGGGGGGCAGAGGGGCAGAACCTTCCCTTTTCCTGCTGCCCATGCTGGGATCAGCCCAGGATTTGGGGGATTCTGGGTGCCAGAGGACACAGCTGGGGCATGTCCTGGGGTTGATGGAGGGAATGAGCAGGAATTGCCCCACCTGGAGCTGGCAGAGCCAGGACAGCCCTGCCTGGAGTGACAGAGCTGGGGAGGAGGAGGGAAGGTGCAGCAGCACTGGGGAGCGCAGCCTGGAGCAAAAAAAAAAACATTTGTTAAGAAATATTATAACTGTAAATGACCCAGACACAAAGAAGGGAATTTTTTTTCTTTTTTTTCTTTTTTTTTTTTTTTTTGCTTGTTTTCCTTTAAGTTCTCTCCAGTTGGCCCGGAGACCCCTGGCAGCAGCTGGAAACCAAAGAGGTTTGGAGCCTGAGAGGCACATGAGCCCCAGACTGTTTGATTGCTCAAACATTTCTCAAAGATTAGCTCTGTCAAAGCAAGCACCAGGGAGGATGAATCACGTGGCTGGAGCTCAGCCCTGTCCAGGCTGCTCCAGAGGGGTGAGGAGATGGACACGAGCTGGAGCTGCAGTATCACACCAGAGAGCTTCCCACGTAGATGAGGAATAAAATCCAGGCAAGCACTTGCCCCATCCAAAAAAACCCTGGCTCAAGGTGTCACAGAGATGAGCCAGATGTTTCTCTGGTTCAAAAGGACATTAAACCACTATTTTTACCCTAAAAATAAAAGAGAGCAGCTTAGAGGAGCCATCCATTTTGTCAGTGCTGTTTGCAGAACCCAGGGGTTAAAGTTAAGAAGAGAGAAAAAAAAAACCAAGAACAACCCAGTTTGATGATGATCTTGAGTCCATCTGACTGTGCTGCTTGCAGCTCTCATTTATTTTTAAATCCTGAGCTTGGAGCAGGGGAAGGCCCTTGGAGCTGCTGGAGCTTCAGTCCCTGTGTGCTCTGCAGGTCCTGCTCCAGAGGGCCAGGGCTGGATTTGGCACATCCTGAGGGATCCCTGAGGGATCCCCTGCTCCATTCCGGGCTGGTGGAGCATTACAAACAATCTCAGAATATCCTGAGCTGGAAGGGAGCCACAAGATCATAAATCCAGTCCCTGTCCCTGCACAGACACCCCAAAATCCCACCCTGGACACCCCTGGCAGTGCTGTCCCAACCCTCCAGGAGCTCTTGGGAATGTGCCCATTCCCTGGGGAGCCTGAGCAGTGCCCAGCACCCTCTGGGGGAAGAGCCTTGCCCTAAACTCCAGCCTAAACCTCCCCTGGCACTGCTGGCAAACTTCTCTTTGAGGGAAAAGCCGTCCCAAACTGGTTTGGATGAGTAGAAACCCCCACCAAGGGGGTTCAGGATCCCCCCCAAGCACCCATCCACCTCTCCCAGCTCATTCCAAGCCTCTGCTGTTGTTCCTGATGCACTTCAGTCTAATTAAGCCCAGTTTAAATATAGCACAGCTCTTCCTTTGCTCCTGCAGCCCCAGCCTGGGAGGTTCTTTTCCAGGGCCACATGTAAGAGCGATCTGCTTTGCCTGGCTTTTATTTATAGCTGCTGTTTGCTACTGGCTGCTTCTCAGTCCCCAGCAGAACCAGGAATTACCCTTAGGAAAGGGAAGAAAACACAGGCAGGGTGGGTTTAACCCAGATGTTTGCCCAGCCAGCGGGGTCAGGGGCAGAGGATGGATGCTGGCATGGGCACAGAGCACAATCTGGGACACCATGCACTTATTTTCCAGCTCATTTTCTGCCCACACCTCATCAGAGGTGAAAATTCTTCTAATTTCTCTAATTTTCTGAATTTTTCTTCTTTTTTTCCTATTTTTTCCTGATTTTTCCAAGCCAGGAGCACTGATACACAGAGATGGGTCTAGGAGGTTTGACCAGGGGTAAAGCAACACCGGATTTTGTCCAAATGACTTTAAAAAGATCTTTGCAGACCTTTATTTAAAACCAGCTTCTCTCTAAATATGAGCTGCTACCTTTGGAGGAAAGATCAGTGATCCCAGGTGCAGAGGGGAGATAAAACAAGATGATTTTTTTACACTGAAATGGTCATTATTTTAGGGTTGACAGGAAAGGAGAGAAGTGATTTGCCCAAATTCTGGATCTTTGGGAGTCTTGTGGTCAGGGCATTCACAGGGGGGTTCAAGACTTGAATCCATTGCTGTTTTATTGATCTACTCAATTAAAAAACCAAAAATTATTTGTTTTCATCCTACAGCTGTGGCCAGATGTTATGCAGAGAGGAAGAGGAAGAGGAAGAAGCTCTTCCTTCCCCAGCCAGAAGTTTCATTCCATGTCCCATGGGATACTCAGGGATTCTTTCCCTCACTGCCACCCAAAATCATCCCCCAAACAGCCCCATGTCTTTGATCCTATGGAGTGACCCCAAAAAACCCCAATTTCCAACTGGGACATAATTTTCCGGGTGATCATATAAATAACTGGGTTACATCACCTCATGTCCCAGCTAGGCTAGAGAGAATTCCAGCAGAAAATGAAGTTAAATAGGTTAAGGGTGCAGCTTTTCCTGGGATGGGGTGTTGGGAAAAGCTGCCTCATGGGAAACAGGACATGCAGGAAAGGGAAGGACAGGATTTGGGTGGGAAAATAGGAAATAAGCATGGAAGGACTCTTGGTGTTGTCCCACACAGGTGGAAGAGTTGGACTCGATCCTTGTGGGATCCAATTCAGGATATTCCAGGACTCTGTGATTCAAAGAGTATGTGAACAGCAAAATACAGAAGACACGTCCTGAGGGATGGGATTAATTTTAATAATAACATTTTTTTAAAAATTAATAACTAAACAAAATTTTATTCTGCTCTGAATAATAATAATAATTTGTACTTAGAAAGGGAGTGATTATCCCACCTTCTGGAAGTAAAGTTACGAGTAAACATCCAAGTATTAGTAATAATTCAACTACCCACAATTTCTCTAAGGACAGATCATTTACAGAACATTACAAAATTTCTCTAAAGACAGAACATGGGGCAGCCTCTCCTTGGGAAACACGGGATCATCCATGTTCTGCATCCCAGCACTCAGAGACAGCTCAGCCAAAAAATCCTTTCTGGTGTTTAAGATGCTGCAAAAAAATCCACATTTTCCCTTGTGTTCAGACAAAAGCCTGCCAGAAGGAACTCAAAGACAACATCTGTCATTTTAAACTGAGAATGATTCAGGCCCCAGAGCTGACCTGAATAGGCAGAGCCCAGATCTGTATTTGGGACAGGAGTTTTTTCAGGGCCAGGCTGGGATTTGGGGCCGGCCCCCAGGGGAAGCTCCAGATAATTCCAAGGGCTCCTCCTGGCCCTGCTCACACGTCATTCCCACGTTGGCTCTGCACAGATCTTTTCATCCAGGATGAAAGGAGAGCAAAGAGCTCTATATTTACAGAGCTGTTAGAAATGAGTGGTCTCACAGCTGCTGCAGAGACCTACATTCCTGCAGGCTGGGCATGGAGAGGAGCAGAGCCTGGATCCATGGGCAGGAATGATGGAATATCCATCCTCACATCATTCCTGAAATCCACCCAAGGAATTTCCTGGGGAAAATGGCACCAAACCCCAGCAAAACCACCCTGAGCTGCCCTGTCCCAGTCTGGGGCCATTCCCTCCCCTCCTGTCCCTGTTCCCTGGGATCAAATCCTAAATCCCCCCTCCTGTTAGAGAATTCCAGAGAGTCCTGTCCTGCTGGGAAAGCCTGGCCAAACTGGGTTGTGCTCCCAGATTTGCTGATTTTTAGGATGAGGGGTGCCCACATGGAGGGGGTTTGGATGGCTGGGAAATCCTGGGAATCCCCCAGGAGCAGAAGTGCAGGAGGACAAGGAGGGATCTCAGCCCCAAATGCTCAGCCCAGGCCCAGGGCACTGCAGAGATGCAGCCAAATATTCTCCCTGCAAACCTGGCATTTACAGCTCCAAATATCTGGGACTGCCCCGCTGGCCTGGCTGCTGTGCCAGGGCTGGAAATGGCTTTCCATGGAGGAATTGCCCCAAAATGCCCCCTGAGCTGCCCTGGGCCAGCCTGAGGCCGTTCCCTCTGCTCCTGTCCCTGTTCCCTGGGATGATCCCAAATCCCCCCGGCTGTGCCCTCCTGGCAGGGAATTCCAGAGAGGGAAAAGATCCCTGGGGATCCTCCTGTGCTCCAGGCCGAGCCCCTGCCCGGCTCCCTCAGGGATTCTCCAGCCCCTTCCCGGCTCCCTCAGGGATTCTCCGGCCCCTTCCCGGCTCCCTCAGGGATTCTCCAGCCCCTGCCCGGCTCCCTCAGGGATTCTCCAGCCCCTGCCCGGCTCCCTCAGGGATTCTCCAGCCCCTTCCCGGCTCCCTCAGGGATTCTCCGGCCCCTTCCCGGCTCCCTCAGGGATTCTCCAGCCCCTGCCCGGCTCCCTCAGGGATTCTCCAGCCCCTGCCCGGCTCCCTCAGGGATTCTCCAGCCCCTTCCCGGCTCCGTTCCCTTCCCTGGCCCCGCTCCAGCCCCTCAGGGTCTTCCTTGCCGTGAGGGGAAAATCAAAAAATGGGAGAAAACCTGAGGGGAAAAAAAAGTGCGGGAAGTTTGGGGAAGGTTCTGCTGCAGAGTTTTTCCCTCCTGGATCCTCCTTTCTCCACACTGAGCCCCTTCCCAGCTCCCTCAGGGATTCTCCAGCTCTTTCCCAGCTCTGTTCCCTTCAGGGTCTCTCCTGCCATGAGGGGAAAATCAAAAAGTGGGAGAAAACATGAGGGGAATAAAAAGCGCAGGAAGTTTGGGGAAGCCTCTGGTGCAGTTTTCCCTTCTGGATCCTCCTTTTCTCCAGACTGAGCCCCTTCCCAGCTCCCTCAGCTGATCCTGGTGCTCCAGCCCCTTTCCCAGCTCTGCTGTTCCTCTCTGCACATGGATCCTGCCGTGGATATTGATGATAAAATTCCTTCACTCAGTGGTGAAGGCATCAGAGTCATGGTCCTGAGGAAGGTGACGGTGTCTGGGCAGCAGGGTTTGGTTACAAGGAGATGGAATTGGTGTGAAATCTTCCTTGGAGAACCATCCCAAGGGGCTGAAGGGATGTCAATCCCAACTCCCAAACTCCAGCCGCTCAACTATATTTTTGTGTGTGTGTGTGAAAAAATAACAATTCCCTAATAAAATAATTTTAAGTTCAGGACATTCGGCTGGAAAACAAACAAACAAAAATAATCCCCCAAAAAACAAACAAAACCTCAAAAAATACAAAAAAACCCAAAACAAACAAAAAAATCCACAAACCAAACCCAGTCATTCCAGGGGAACAGTCAAAACAATGATTAGCACAAATTCTCCAGCCCCTTCCCCAGCTCTGTTCCCTTCCCTGGACACAGTCCAGCCCCTCAATGTCTCTGTAGTCTTGTCTTGTTTCCATATGGGAAAATCCTGTGAAGCAACTGCTCCTTACAAGGTACTTCACTGCTTCTGGGAATTAAATCCCAATTATTTCAGTTGCTCTTATCTGTCCAGCTTAGAGCTTGGCAAATCCCAGCCCAGTCCTGTGGCATTGGCAGGCAAAAAACAAAAGATGCTTTCATGATGATCCAGCCCAGTGTGAGGCAGGGAGCAGCAAGAGCTGCAGGAATTGTAATTATTTGTGTAATGAAGGTTGGAAAATAGCTGGAAGTATCCAAATATGAGGAATTTACGACTGGGATTTGCCTCTTTGGCTGGCAGAACCTCTCCCAAATATCCCAGCCTTGCTGTGTGCAGACTGTGAGGAAATGATGGATTTCAGGTCACCCTGCGCATTTCCCTTGATCCTTTTTGCATCATTTGGACAAACCATTACTCCCTATTCTTTGTTTTGGCCGGGATGAGGCAAAAAAACCCAGGTGATTGAATCATTTCCCCTTATCTCTGAGTTATCCCAGCAGAAACTCGCCCAAAACTGTCTTGGGAATGACTTAGTGCATCCAGTTATTGTGCTCAGGGAGCCTGTGGGTGGCTATTTCAGTACATCCAGGGCTTTTTTTTTTTTTTCCTATAATTCTCCTTTTCAAACATTTTACAAGCGCTCCAGAGCGGGGAGGTTCCCAGCCTCCCACTGGTTTTGCAAGAGCCCAGCCAGAGCCAGAGGGTTTCTATTTACAGGGGTTCCAATAATGCTTGATTTGAAGGAGCACGAGGCTGCCTTGTTTTCCAGAAGAAGAGAAAAACTGGCAGGGAAAAGGGGAATAATGGGAAAGGTGGGAAGAGCTGGCTGGTGTTATACAGGCAGGCAAGGATGTTTCAGAGCTGTCAGAAAATCACTGCCTGGGCCTTATCTCCAACCCCAGGGAGGGAGGAAAATGTCACCTGGGGCATCAGGAGAGGGAAATCTCTTCTTTGATGACTCCTGCCTTCCTTTCCCATGTGTTTCTGAAGGGTTGGAGCATTTTCCCTGCAGAGCAGCTCGTGGCATCTCCTGGTGAACCCCAGTGACACCCATGATGGGCATTGTTTGTGCCTGTGATGGGGAGAAAACTGGGAAAATGAGAGCCTGGGATTTCCTCCTGGAGCAGCTGCGTGTTTTCCTCTTATTTCAATTTAAAATCTCCTTTGGGGGCTGCCATCCCCTTTATTGTTCTTTCCTTCCTCCATGATTTGCTCCATGCTCCTCCCAGCTGATTTGTGCCACCCCACGTTCCAAACCCTTTTGCCAAGGCACTTCCCAAGCTTTGCAATTGAATATCTCAACTTTTGGAATCCTTCCCGTGTCCCTTTTCAAACAGTTCCTCTGTGCATCACTTTCCTGTCACCTGAAGCTTTCCCACCCCACTGAAAAATCCCATCAGAATTCCTGCCTTCCTTGCTGGGCTTTAAGCTCTGAGCTTAAATTATTTTTCCACAATAACGACCTAATCCTTTCTCTTATCAGCACAGCAGATTAATTTTCCCAAGCATGGTTGGTACCTTGTCTTCTCCCTAATTAGACAGAGAAAAATTTTGCTCCTGGATGAGCACAGGCTTGGAATTAACAGCAGGGAAAGCCCCAGAGTAAAGCCCTGCCTTGGAGAGCATCTTCCTCCCATTCCAGCTGGCTCAGCCAAGGCAAACACAGAGCATATTGTGTGTCAACTCTAAATATACTCATCCCTCCAGCTGGGATTCAGGGACACTTCCCAAACGTGCTCAAATAGAACCGGGATGTGTCAGCTGGAGCCAGTGGCTGTCAAAGCCTCCCTTCCCCCGAGGGCCAACCTGCTGGGCCAGGGATGTTTCCAGGGCAGGAGGAGCAGAAATCACCTCCCAAACAATCCAAGGAGCTGCTGTATTTCAGTTGCACAGTTGGATTTGGAGCTTGCAGAGTCCTCACAGTTTGGTTATGACCTGAAGGTGTTGTTTGTTCCAGTTGTCCTCACACTTTTTCCATGAATCTGCCTTAATTGCTCTTATTTTCATTAACAGCTTCATGATCATTATCATTATTCAGTCCCAGCCCCAAGGGATGGCACCAGCAGGGATAAACTTTGTGCCAACGCAGCCCCAGGAGCTTGAAACACTTGGGAAAAGCAAACCCTTTGTGTTTCCCTGGGATAATAGCCCAGCACATAAAAGCATAAACACAGAACTCTCACTCCAGGAATTAATTCCTTTAAAGCCTCGTTCACCTGAAAGCCCAGACCAGCCATATCAGATTTGTTCTGTTTTACCCAGCCTTGAGAGGAATTTAATTTAATTTTTAAATCCTGCCTTTGGATGAGACCAGGAACAATTCCAGAGTCTCTGGTAAATATTTCCCAGTGTCTTCCTGGGGAAAGACTGAGCGACCCCGAGGCCAGATTCCCTCCTGCTTTATCCCTGTGTGCAGCGGTCCCAGCGCAGACAGCTGCCTCAGAAAGTCCTCGGTTTAAATCTGTGCTCCCTGCTTCCCACGGGACCTGGTCTGGATCACAGGGATGATCCCATGTCCTGGAAGAGAGAATTCACCTGTTGGGAGAAGGTTTGGATTCCCTGGGTGATCAGTAACCACCCCATGCTCAGCCAATCAGGCACATCCTGCAAATACCCCCACTAATTAACGTCCCAATTAACACCCTCCTTATTCTTAATGAGCACTCAATCCCTTTATCTCCTCTTTTTTTTCCCCACTTAAAATGACCCTGTGGATGTGGATCGCGCCCCAGTGCGCACAGAGCATCACAAACCAACAACCAGCACTGTGGAGAAATTAATATCTTAATCTCATAAAGATTTTTAAATATTAACTTAAGCTGCTGAGGATGGATTATGGACTCAGAAACCAACCACCCTTTCCCCCTAAATAACTGTTAAATAGGAGAAATATGTCGGTGTGGGGGGATCAATGTTCCATTGCTAAAAGGCCTGACTGCCATGGGAATATTTCTGGGTTCCTGACACCTCATTAAGTTATTTGACAACTTCCCAATTTATTGTCCTGTCCAGCGACCACAGAAATTCTTAAAATTAAGCAGAGAAAGAGAAAAATAAAAATAGGCATTTATCAGCCTCCCTGCAGGAAAGGACGCAGCAAGGAAATGCGAAACATGGGATAACAGAGGGTTGCAACACAGAGCAAATTCCAAATCTGTCTGTGAATTCCACAGGGAATAAATATGCAATTATCCCAGTCCTAGTGGGCACAGAATGTCTGCTATGGTCTGGTCTGGCTGCTTCAGATTTTGTCTCCAGAGGGAGAATCTCCAGTCCTTGGAGCATCTCCGTGCCCTCCTCAGGACTCGCTCCAGAGCTTCTCTGAGCCAGGGCCTGCCCACCCTCCCAGCCAGGAATTCCCAGTTCCCAATGTCCCATCCATCCCTGCCCTCTGGCAGTGGGAGCCATTCCCTGGCTCCTGTCCCTCCATCCCTTGTCCCCAGTCCCTCTGCAGCTCTCCTGGAGCCCCTTCAGGCCCTGCCAGGGGCTCTGAGCTCTGCCTGGAGCCTTCCCTTCTCCAGGGGAACATTCCCAGCTCTCCCAGCCTGGCTCCAGAGGGGCTCCAGCCCTGCAGCAGCTCCATGGTCTCCTCTGGACTCTCTCCAGCAGCTCCAGGTCCATCTGGACACTCCAGAGCTGGAAGCTCATGGTTATACCTGGGATCATACCTGGTCCCTCCTGTGCTGGGCCCAGGGCTGGGGCAGCTCTGCAGGTGGGGTCTCACCTGAGGGGGGCAGAGGGGCACAATCCCAATCCCAATCCCAATCCCAATCCCAATCCCAATCCCAATCCCAATCCCAATCCCTTTCTTGCTGCCTGAGCTGTGGGATCATCCCAGGCCACGGGGGATTCTGGATTTTGGTTGGACCATGTCCAGAATTTCCTTGATTGACATCCCCAGGTCCTTCTCCTCAGGGCTGCTCTCCATCCCTTCCCACCCAGCTGGATTTGTGCTGGCATTCCCTGTGCAGGACCTGGCCTTGCTGAACCTCAGGAGCTTCCCATGGATCCACCTCTCCACGTCCCTCTGGATTTCAGGAGCAGCACCTCCACTTCCCTCCGTGAGATTACAACCAGCTCTATCCACCCACCAAATTTCTATTTATTATTCTCTTTTATCACCCAGGAATGGGTTTAAAGCTGAATAAAACATTCCAAATTAAATATTTTCTCTGCCAGCAGCAGAAGTGGCGACGTGACTCGGTCCCCACAGCAGAGCAGGACAAAACCCATTAGCCCTTGATTGCTGTGCAGGTAATAAAGGAGTTTTACAAGGAAAGGTCTGTGCAGGGCAAAGCCAAATTATTGCTGAGCAGCCTCAGAGCCCTGTGAGGCTCCCTCTTAAAACAAACCATTAACATATGCACAATTAGGCTGCCTCAATTGTTATGCCACAAGCAAAAATAAAATCCCATCTTGGAATATCTAAACAGCCTTTTAATTCCAGCGAGCTGGCGGGAGGAAAAATGTGTTAGCATTAAAGGAATGTGTTTTTTTAATCACATCTAAAAATAACATTTATATAACCACCTACCCTGACATTTCACATCAGCAAGTGTCCAGAACCGCCTCGCTCAGCTGTATTAAAATATGCAAACACCACGGGGTTTTAGCAGATTTTGGTTTCCTGAAAAAGAATTGCAGAACTCCCAACTTTGGAGGCAAGAGGGAAGTCAGAGTGGTTTCCACTCTGGTTAAAATAAATGAGGTACAATGTGTTCTTCAGCAGGTCAGCGACAGCCAGTGCCTGGATCATTCAGTCACGGAATCATGGAGCAGTTTGGGTTGGAAGGGACCTTTGCTAAAAGGTGTTTCTTGTTAGGATCTAAAGATCACCCAGAGCAGCTGGGGCTGCCCCTGGATCCTTGGAAGTGTCCCAGGCCAGGTTTTATGGGGCTTAGAGCAGCCTGGGACAGTGGAAGTGTCCCTGTCCGTGGAAGGAGGCGGAATGGAATGATCTCTCTGGGTGTGCACAGGTGAAAAGAACCCCTGGGTTTGTGGATCCGTGAGGAAGACTTTGGAGCAGGTGGTGAATGAAGAGCAGATTCCATTCCAGCTCTGTCAATGCAGCTGCTTTTCTGACTTCTTGTTCCAGCCCCAGTTCTTCTGCTCCAGCTAAGAAAGCGCAGGATGTTCTCTGGGAACACCTCTGAGATGCAGGAAAGCTGAAATGGGAATTTGGTGGTGTTTGACAAATACCCAAAAACCCGGTTCCTGTAAAAGAATCTGCAAAACCTGCCCTTTGCAAAATGAGGGCTTGAAGTGTAAGAGGAGGTTTGATTGGAATATTAGGAAGGGATTCCTGGCTGGGAGGGTGGGGAGGCCCTGGCACAGGTGCCCAGAGAAGCTGGGGCTTCCCTGGATCCCTGGAAGTGTCCAAGGCCAGGTTGGAGCAACCTGGGATAGTGGAAAGTGTCCCTGCCCACAGCTGGGGTGGATTGGGATGAGCTTTAAGGCCCCTTCCAACCCAACCCATCCCACGATTTTGAGATTTACCCAAGGATAAGGAGCAGCACATGGGAGTGCTTTGCTTGAAGCCCCTCCTGGTGCAATGCTGCTGCCTCCAAGGAGCATTTCCGAGCTCTCCCCATTCTCTGCTGACTTCCTACAAATCATTTGTTACTGAGATTGATATTGCAGTTATGTAAACATCCATTATTTATCTGCTCTGGCCCTTTGAACTGGAAGAGTGCTCCTGGATTTCCATTATTCCGTGTCTAAATTAATCATGGAGCATAAAATCAGTCACCATTTATGCAATATGAAAAGGAAAAAAAAGATGTAAAAATAGCTCTCGTGGTGTTGAGATTTCACGCCGTGTTCCCTGGGTAGGAGCTATTCAGGCATCTTGCTTTTTCCTGCAGGCCTGTGAAATATTGATGGCTTTAAAAAAAAAAAGAAAAAAAACTCTCTGAAAATTATCTGTCTCCTCTAGAGAAAGTTGTTCCCTGATCCAGTCATTGACTCCCTCACCATGGGGAGCACTGCAGAATCCCATCCATGGGCAGCTTCCCATGCTCTGGCAAATCCATCAGCAGGCTGGGACTGGGATCTCCTCCTGGGCACAGCCAGGAGCCCCTGACACCTTTCTGGGAATGTTTGCACAGACCTGACAACAGGATCCCACAGGGCAGCAGGGAAGTGTGGCATGGGGAGCTCTGGGGGGGATCTGACAGCCTCCTCCAGGAAAAGTGTCTCATCCCTGCTGGATTCTAACAGGAATTATCACTTCTCCAAAGCCATGGAGGGAATGGAACTGGTTGGGGACTTGGATTCAGCTCCAGGCACTTCAGGGAAGCCCAGAATGGTTTGGGTTGGAAGAGACCTTAAAGTTCATCTCATTCCAGCTCTTTTGCCATGGGCAGGGACACCTCCCACTGTCCCAGGCTGCTCCAGCCTGGCCTTGGACACTTCCAGGGATCCAGGGGCAGCCACAGCTTCTCTGAGAATTCCATCCCAGCCAGGAATTCCCAATTCCCAATGTCCCATCCATCCCTGCCGTCTGGCAGTGGGAGCCATTCCCTGGCTCCTGTCCCTCCATCCCTTGTCCCCAGTCCCTCTGCAGCTCTCCTGGAGCCCCTTCAGGCCCTGGAAGGAGCTCTGAGGTCTCCCTAAAGCTTCCCTTCTCCAGACACCATCCACAATTCCATGTGCTGCTCTGGTCCAGCATCAGGATTTGGGAGACACCATGGGAAGAAGGCAGGGAGGGGTAAGAAAAGGAGATCTTTGGAACAATTCTTTCTCTGCACTGGTTTTTCAGCACTTTGGGGATCCATCCCTTCAGTTGATGGTGTGTGATCAGCAGAATTAAGAAAGAGACCACTGAGAAGTCCAAATTACCACTATCATAGAAATAATTGGGCACAAAAGGCTTCTTTTAGGGATCAAAACCTCTGCTGGGCAGCCAGATCCTCAGTGAGATGTTCTTTTAATAGGTGAAGTTCCTCAAGTTTCAGCAGCCACTCCACAACCTGATTTGAGCCACCAGAAGCCAAAACCACCCGTCAGCCTCCTCACACCCTTGGAAGTGAAGGAACAGCCACTCCTGTGGGAATATCCTGGCAATATCCTGCAATCTCCCAGCTCAGTCCACTCCAGCTAATAATAACTGGCCTTGCTTCCCCTCCAGCAAGCGTGGCTGGAAGGAGGAACCTCTCCAAGCTTTAAATAACTCCTGGATTCCCCCCTCCGGACCTGTGCTCCAGCTGGGAGCAGCTTTCCTGTTTGTTTGTTTGTTCCTTTTTCCTTGCCATGATTGCAGAGAGGAAGGAATCTGGCTCCCGCCTCCCTGAAGACCTCGGGCTTGGAGAGCAATTACTCAGCACTGCAGGCTCTGGTGGAGAATTAAAGGTCAGGGCACTTTTACTGGGGCTTTTTATTCTGGGCTTGCAGGAGGTCACAGCTGATGATAAGCACATGTTCAAATCCACGTTTCCAAAGCAGTTCACAGTCCTGAAAGTGGCTGTGAAAATCCAACCAGAGCGTTTTTAACCCTCTCTTTTCTCCTGATTTTAGGGAGGAAAAAGCCTTTGGAACCAAATTCCAAAGAGACAGAGGGAGGATGGTGGTGGGATCTGTCCCTCAGGGATTGTGCTTTTGGGTTTTTAATAAAAACTCCCTCGAGCTGCCTCTCTTCTCTCTGTTGGCTCCTTCAGGGCTCTGGGGGATTCAATGTGTTTCTTAGCTGTTTCTAAAAAGCAGCTCTGGCCTTGGCTTGGCACGGGCTGAAATTGCAGAGGCTGGGGTCTCCAGCTGGAAGGATGCTTTGGAGGAAAACTCCAGCCACCAATTATCCCGGGGGCATTCCCACCCTGACCATCCTGGGGCATCCCTGCCGGGAGCAGGATCCCACCTGTCCTCATCCCACCATGCCCAAGGTCAGCCGAGGTTTTCCCAGTCACCACACACCAGGATCTTCCTGGGGGTGGAATTCCTGGCTCCGTGCAGCTGGAAATGAGCTGTTGGAGGAGGGCTGGCAGGGGGCTGGGGCAGCTCCTGCCTCTCCTCACCCTGGAATGCTGCACTTCCAGCGCTGATGGATGGCCCGGCCTGATGGAGCCCAGGCTTGAGCTCAGCCAGATGTGAGATTAATTTATTGCACCTGTCCAAACAGAAAATATTCCTATTTTCTTGAGTTCCAGTGCCACAATCAGGTGACCTTGGCCCAGCCTGGTGGGTCTGTCCCCCCTGGGGGCAAGGGAACACCAAGCATCACTTGTAATCCAAAGATGAAACAAGGCAGAAAATCCAAGTCCTTGGAGCAGGAGGCTGAGCTGGGACGTGCAGGGGGAAAAAAATCCAAGCTCTACTTCAGCTGCATGGAGGAGCAGCAGCAGAAGAGTTTGTGTTTTAATTAATAAGGCAATAATTTGGTGTGGAGCATCTCAATGCGGCTGATTGCACACTGCAGCGTCGCATCCTGCAATGGAGAGCAGCAGGGAAAGCTTCCAGCAGCACAGCCCAGGGCAGGAGGGATTTGCAGCCACCAGCAAGTGCTGGGCCAAAGCTGAGACTTCAAATTCCCAGCGAGTTCAGTGGGAATTGTGCCTGATTAAAGCTCGAGCTGCAGTCCAGGAATTTCTGTCTCTGCCGCAATCCAGCCAGGCTTTGCGCAGGAGCTTGGGAGCAATCTGTTCCCCTTGATGGAGGCTTTTCTTGGAGAGAATTCAAGTTTATTCCATTAGAAAGGGGTTTAGTCTTCCCTTTTTATGGTGGTGGGAAAGAAAAACCACTGGGTTGTCCCTGAGCTGGGACAGCTCAGATCTCACTTGGTTTTAACCTTTTCTCCTGAAGGAAAAAGCTGCTAAAGGACTTCAGACTTGAGAAGGGACTTTGGACTTGAGAAAGGACTTTAGACTTGAGAAAGGAACTTTAGAAATTGTTGTTCCTTGTAATGAGGGCCAAAGGATCTCAGGGAAGTGAAATAGGATATAGTTAGGTGGGCACCTTCCTTTTGCCGGGTCAAGAAATTGGATAATTCAGCTGGAATTTCAAAGGGAAGAGCAATTGGAGGAAGATGAACTTCTGACCCTGTAATTACAAATCAGAGCTTGGCAGAAGGTGGGTGGCATCCTGCCCAAAATGACATGACAGAAATAAGAATCAAAAGGGCTAAAATCCACAGAACGTGGTCTGAAATAGCTCAGTCTTGAGGAATTACAAAAAAATAAGGAAGAATTTCATTAGGGGAGATAGGGAGAATCATAAGGAAAAGTAAAAACTACCTGCCAATAGAAGGGAAACAAGATCTTGGTGATAGCTGGGGGGATTTTTCCTGGGGTGCTGCAGGCAGTTTCACATCCACACGGTTTTTTGGGCCTTTTTAGGGATGGAGACTCCCTGTGCCAAAGCAGACATTTTTCCTGACTTCAAGGAAAATGTGGGAACAGGAGGAAAATGACAACAGACATGATGTCCTAATGTTGTCTGCTTGCTGGTTTGGCTGCTTTGCTGGATGGTGGGGTCAGGGCAGGTCCTTTTGGGTGGATTTTGTGGGTGCAGACACTTCCAAGCTCCCCTCGTCACTGGAGACATCCCACCCTATTCCACCAGCTGCTTTTCCAGCAGGAAAAACAGAAGCTGGAAGCAAAAAACCCTCTCAGCCCCCAAAGCAAAGGCCCTGCCTTTGTCACCAGCTCTCCTTGCACAAAGCTCACTTTATTTTCTCCCCAGCATTCAGGTCTCTGTCTAAAGAAAACACAGAAAACATTCAGAGACTTCGTTTTTTCCCTCTGCTTTGTTTATCAGCAAGATTAAGATTCCTGGCTGTGGAAGAAAGGAATATCTCCATTTATTTGTTTCAGGGCATGTGGAGTGCATTTGTTTCCTAGGATGCAAATGCATTGTTCCTGCTCTGAATGAAAGCCCCGGTGCCAAGAGCCGCCGTCGGATTGGGATCTCTTGGCACCGTTTTTGCTGGAACTCCACGCACAGGGCAGGGATTTGAGTCCTCCCAATGTTCTGCCGCTGGAAAAGCTTTCCCAGTTCAATTCTTAAACCTTCTTTCAGATGATTTCCTCTTTGCTAAAGCCCTGCTGTGCCTCAGGATGGGATTTTGGGATGTGGATCACGCTGCCAGCCCTGGTGTGCTGCAGCAGCTGCCTGCACCACCAAAAAGGGCGAAATTGGGCGTTCAAATACGATTCGCACTTCCTAATTCCACTTTTTGTTTATTTCTCTCCCTCACATTTTTTTAGAATTGAGATTTACACACACACACACACACACACACACGCACATCCCAAAGTGCAGCTGCAGCTCCAAGTGCCACCAGGAAAAGCTGCAGTGTGAAATTCCATGGGATGACCCCCCCCCCCCCCCGAGCTCCCTGATTGTCCCCAGGGTGGGCAGAGCCCTGTCCCCAGCCCGGCTCAGGGGCTGCCACCTCCCATTAGCTGCAGCAGGGATGGCACGTTGTGACATGGCTGTGCCTGACATGCCGTGTCACCCTGTGAGATAATGACTTGGAAATTTGTGCTAATAATTGTTTTGACTGATCCCCCAGATTGAGTGGGTTTGGTTTGGTTTAATTTTTTCCTTCTTTTTTTTTTTTCCTTTTTTTTAAATTTTTTTTTTCCAGCAGAATGTCTTGCACCTAAAGTGATTTTATTAGAGAATTGTTGTAATTTTTTTCACACAAAAAGAATAGTTGTGCCAGCTGGAGGTTGGGAGTTGGGATTGACATCACTGCAGCCCCTTGGGATGTTTCTCCAGGGAAGATTTCACACCAATTCCATCTCCTTGTAACCAAACCCTGCTGCCCAGACACCGTCACCTTCCTCAGGACCACGACTCGGATGCCTTCACCACTGAGTAAAGGAATTTTATCATCAATATCCACGGCAGGATCCATGTGCAGAGAGGAACAGCAGAGCTGGGAAAGGGGCTGGAGCACCAGGATCAGCTGAGGGAGCTGGGAAGGGGCTCAGCCTGGAGAAAAGGAGGATCCAGAAGGGAAAACTCTTCATTAAAGCCTTCCTCAGACTCCCCTCACTTTTTTTCCCCTCACGTCTTCTCTGACTTTTCGATTTTCCCCTCATAGCAGGAGACACCCTGAAGAGCTGGGAAAGGGCTGGAGAATCCCTGAGGGAGCTGGGAAGGGGCTCAGTGTGGAGAAAAGGAGGATCCAGGAGGGAAAAACTCTGCAGCAGAACCTTCCCCAAACTTCCCACACTTTTTTTTCCTCCTCACGTTTTCTCCCATTTTTTGATTTACCCCTCACGGCAAGGAAGACCCTGAGGGGCTGGAGCGGGGCCAGGGAAGGGAACGGAGCCGGGAAGGGGCTGGAGAATCCCTGAGGGAGCCGGGCAGGGGCTGGAGAATCCCTGAGGGAGCCGGGAAGGGGCTGGAGAATCCCTGAGGGAGCCGGGAAGGGGCTGGAGAATCCCTGAGGGAGCCGGGCAGGGGCTGGAGAATCCCTGAGGGAGCCGGGAAGGGGCTGGAGAATCCCTGAGGGAGCCGGGAAGGGGCTGGAGAATCCCTGAGGGAGCCGGGAAGGGGCTGGAGGATCCCTGAGGGAGCCGGGAAGGGGCTGGAGAATCCCTGAGGGAGCCGGGCAGGGGCTGGAGAATCCCTGAGGGAGCCGGGCAGGGGCTGCAGAATCCCTGAGGGAGCCGGGAAGGGGCTGGAGAATCCCTGAGGGAGCCGGGCAGGGGCTGGAGAATCCCTGAGGGAGCCGGGAAGGGACCGGAGAATCCCTGAGGGAGCCGAGAAAGGGGCTGGAGAATCCCTGAGGGAGCCGGGCAGGGGCTGGAGAATCCCTGAGGGAGCCGGGCAGGGGCTCGGCCTGGAGCACAGGAGGATCCCCAGGGATCTTTTCCCTCTCTGGAATTCCCTGCCAGGAGGGCACAGCCGGGGGGATTTGGGATCATCCCAGGGAACAGGGACAGGAGCAGAGGGAACGGCCTCAGGCTGGCCCAGGGCAGCTCAGGGTGTATTTTGGGGCAATTCCTCCATGGAAAGCCATTTCCAGCCCTGGCACAGCAGCCAGGCCAGCGGGGCAGTCCCAGATATTTGGAGCTGTAAATGCCAGGTTTGCAGGGAGAATATTTGGCTGCATTTCTGCAGTGCCCTGGGCCTGGGCTGAGCATTTGGGGCTGAGATCCCTCCTTGTCCTCCTGCACTTCTGCTCCTGGGGGATTCCCAGGATTTCCCAGCCATCCAAACCCCCTCATGTGGGCACCCCTCATCCTAAAAATCAGCAAATCTGGGAGCACATCCCAGTGTGGCCAGGCTTTCCCAGCAGGACAGGATCTTTCCCCAGGCCCACAAGAAGGTCCCTCCCTTACGGAATCACAGAATCCTTTAGGATGGAAAAGGCCTTTAAGATTTGGATTTGGGAAAGAAAAGAAAAACAGGAAAAAAATAGAATTACTTGGAAAAATTACAGCAAAGTAAGTTCAATGGTTTTGTTTCCTCCCAAGCAAAATCCAGCAGGAATTTCTGACCACACTCTGCCTCACAGAGCTGCAACGGCACCTAAATATCTGGAGGTTCCCCTTCTTTGGGCGACAACACTCCAGAGCTTCGTGGTCATGTTTTCTGGAAAAATCAGTCCTCTCCTCCCCAAAAAACTCCAGTTTATATTAAAAAAACCCAGTTTATATTAAAGAAATAAATTAATTTAGCAGCATTGAAGCCCATTTCAATTTGACTTGTGAATTTAGTTCTGTATAGACATTTATATTGTTAAATAGGGTGCAAAGCCTAAATTAAATAAACTTTAGTTCTTGCTGCAGGATTTTATCAGGGAAACCCAAACAATCCCTTCTGACATCATTTAACTTCTCCCTCTTTCTTTCCCTTTTCCTTGTCAAAATATTCATCCCAACTGGCACGTTCTCCCTGAGTATTTAGATTTTTGCAGACATTTTTACAACCTATTTGCATTTCTGTGGAAAAGCTCTCCCATCTGTTTATTTCCCTCTTGCAACTGGCTGGGATGACTGGATTTGGAGAGATCAGGGAAGAGCCGATGGCGCCAGGAAAGACCCCAGAGTGGCTTTCCCTGGGCTCTGTCCTGGTGCTTTCCCCTCAGAGACATTTTCTTATCTGCTCAGAGATCCTGCCCTTGAAAACAAATTGTCCAAGACATCCCTATTCCACAGGTTTCTGCAGGTAAAATTTGGAAAATTCCTTGCAAAACTCCAAAAAAATCATCGCTGACAAAGGCGCTGTCGGAATATGAGCTGCAGATGCAGCCTGAGGTGAACAGCACATTTTGCAGGAATATTGTGAATATTTTCATATCATATGGGCTGCTCTGACAAGCAGAGAGACTGTTTTGCCTTTTAAATGAAATAATAAATAAAATGAGAAAAGCAGGGATGCAGGAGGATGCGTTTAGGTGGGATATGGGGAAGGAATTCCGGGCTGGGAGGGGGTAAGGCCCTGGCACAGGGTGCCCAGAGAAGCTGTGGCTGTCCCTGGATCCCTGGAAGTGTCCAAGGCCAGGTTGGTGTCCAAGGACAGTGGAAAGTGTCCCTGCCCATGGTATGGTATGAACTGGATCAGCTTTAGGATCCCACCCCACCCAAACCAGTTTGGGATTCTCTGGTCCAGCACCCCAGTCCCTGCCTGCAACTGCTGCAGGCTCTGTGCCCGTTGCTGGTTCCTTAAAGATAAATCCCATGAGGTTATTCCCCTCTTTTTCTGTAATTTATTTAGTGCCAAGCAGGAGGAATTCAGTCCCTGGAGTGCACCTGGTGTCACTTTTATGCATAAATTCCAGGCTATTTAAAATCCGTGTGGATGTGGCACTTGGTGACACAGCTTAGTGGTGGCCTTGGCAGAGCTGAGGAAGAAGCTGGACTTGATAATCTTGGAGATCTTTTCTAACCTAAACAATTCCCCAGTTCTAAGTTTCTTCTCTGGGCAGCTCCCAGGGTGAATGAAGCATTGCTGGAATTGCTGGATGCTGCTAGTGTTCCACAGCCAGCTCTTGGAATTAATTCACTGTTGGAGGGCAGATCATGCTCAGAACAGGGAAATTCCACAGTAATTAATGCAATAATATAAAAAATAAATAGTGTGAGGTTTGTACACACAGCTGATACTGAAAGTGGGGTCCCTCCCAATCACGATTTTTCCCAGCATCAGGTTCCAGTGGGATGGGCTGGGCTGGACAAGCAGAGCCCCTGAGGAGCCCAAACTTCCTCCCTCCTGCTCTGAGCCCTCAGGACAATTGTGAGTCAATAACCTTTTCCTGAAACCACTTTATACTCAACCTTTATTTTTTTCCTCTGGCATTGTTCCTTCTTTCCCAGGGGAAATGTCCAAGCCCTTATTGCTCGTCAGGAGGTCACTGGGAGTGATGTTATCACTCCATGGGGTCCCAGCACTGGCTGCAGGTGAGCACAGCACATCTGGAGCACTTTAACATCTGCATCCAGACCCCTCGTGAGGCAGAGGAAAAGTAAAGCACCAAAAAGCCACTTGTGAGAGCTAATCTAGGAAATAAAACGTGGTAAAACAAGGTTTTTACAAGAGCATGGAATGGCAGGACAAGGGAGATGGATTCAGGCTGACAGGGCAGGGTTAGATTTGTGATTAGGAGGGAATTCCTGCCTGTGAGGGAGGGGAAGCCCTGGCTCAGGGTGCCCAGAGCAGCCCCCAGTGATGCTGTTTCCATAGATCCAGGCTTTGCTTGCAGCTGGACACAGGGATTTAGTGTTCCCCACTGCCCACATCCTAACCCTGCCAGGCAGGAGCTCATCCCCATGGATGCAGAATGTGCTCTGTTATCATTCTGGCTCCGTAGGTGATATTTGGTGGGAAAATTTGAGCTTGGAAGCACAAGAGCTGTTGGAATTCCCCTCTTTTTCATGGATAGAGCTGCACAGCTCTGACAGCAGTATCCTGCTGCTCCCTGTTTTGCTCCCAGATCTTCTCCTACATGCTGGAACAACCTGCAAGAGCCTCAAAGCCTCCTTCCCTTCCACTTGTGACCACTGGCATGGTGACAGCCAGCAGATAATAAAAAGCACAGCCCAAACCCTTGGAAAAGGCAGCGCCGCTCCCGCTGGGAATCCTTCAATCCATGGGTTTGTCTCCAGAAGAGCCTGGAGGCCTGGGAGCTGTTGGGAAAAGAGAATCCAAAACTCATCCCATCAAACCAAACTGGCAGGAAAGGATCTGTTTTGGCTTTCCCCTCATTTCACGTGGATCTGGAGAAATCCACACACATCCCCTTTACATCTCCGAGGAAATTTCTCCTGGCCCAGCCCATGTGGCACATATGGAATCCATTTTCCCTCACACCTGGCCACATATATTTGTTATGAAAGGTTCATGACTCCACGGGCTGTGTGACCTATTCCCAGGGTGACTGGAGTTAAATGTGTTTCCTGCTCTCCCAAATTCCATATAAACCGAATAAACCAATCCATAGATCCCCGGTGTAATATCCTGAGCCTACAAACACACGCAGGCAATAAGTCAGGGAGGAGGGAAAAATCCAATTGCTGCTTCCCATTACTGAGCAGCTGTGAGGGGAAGGGAAGGAGGGCAGGAAAAACCCTGGAAATTCAGGGAACAACAGGAATTTTGTCATTCTCAAGCCCTAAAACCAGCTTCAAGCCCAACTTCTGATCTCGGAGCTGATGCTCCATGTGGGAAAGGTGATTTTGGAGCCTCAGGGAATGGGAAAGATGCTCCATGCATTGGAGTGTTCAGGCTTCATTTCATTGCATTTGTAATAGATAGAGGGAGCTTCTAAACAATATAAAGAGGGAATTTTTCCATGGGCAGGTGGGAACTGGACAAGGGGGAATAGTTTTAAACTGAATGAGAGATTTCGATTAGAAATTGGGAATGAATTTCTCCGTATGAGGTTGGGGAGACCCTGGCACATCCCTGGAAGAGTCCAAGGCCAGGTTGGAGAAAACTGGGACAGTGAAGAGTGTTGGGGGTGGAACCAGAAGAGTTCTAAGGTCCCTTCCAACCCAAACTAGTCTGGAATTCCATTACTCCATGATCCTCTGACTATCACAGTGGTGCCACAGAGGGTTGGGAAGGGCTGTTGGATGCTCAGGATAATTCCTCCCCCGTTCTGCATCCTCCAACGCGCTGCATCCCCATGGCCCTGACCTTTCCAGAGAAGCCAAGTCGGCTCCTCTTAGGATCAGCAGCTGGCATTTATGGCTGCAGTCTCCACATCCCATAAATGCAGCGCCCTGCTCGTCATCCCAGCCCACCACCCCGCTCCTGCTCTGCTCACCCCGATCACACAGCACAAAAATCCACCCCAACAACAACAAAAAAAACTCACTTTAGGGAAGGAGGGCAGAACAGGGATAAACCCCGCACTTCCCAACCCACCCCTCCTTTCCCTGGGGAGAATTTTCCCTCGAGGAACTGAAGGAGAGGTTGTGCAATGACTCCGTGCTGATGCAGCAGCACGAAATACCAAGCGAATCCCTTCCAAAAGAGTCGAGTTGGATGCCATTATTTCCTGTTGGTAGACAGAAGGAGAGTGGGAAAAACTCCTGTTTTGGGAGCCAAGCGCTGCTGAGGAGCGCGATTAGCAGATGGCGTGGAAATTAGCTCATTATTATTAATTTGCCAGGCCTTTCCCAGTTCCTGAATTGCCCTTTGGAAGTTGCAAAGCAGCGTGTGCATATGGACAAAAGGAGGCTGCTTTTGGCAGAGCAGCTAATTAAGAGCTGTGCCACCCACTCCCTGAATGGGAGCCCTTCCCACCTGCCCCATCCCGGATTTGGGATGAGCGGCGCCGGGATAATGCTCAATAGGGAACCCCCACGCCTGGTGCTTATTAATGTGCTGATGTTTTGTGCGAAGGAGTTAATGCAGCAAAAGGCCTTTTTTTTCTGTTTCTAAGCGGTTTTTGTGGAGGTGGTTACAGCGACTGTTTAACAGCACTGAATATATCTATTTATTGGGAAATTAATTTAGGGAAAAACATGCTTCAGCACACCAAAACCTCTCCTCCATCCTCTTTCAAACTGGACTTTTTTTGCCTAGATTGTTGCACGTCCTTTTATTTCTTTCCAGGACAGCACTGCCCTGTGGAGCTGAGAGAATTTGGGCTGGCAGCCCAAAATTAGCTCAAAAAGAAAGGAGCTCAAAGTCTGAATTTATAGTGGCTACACAGCCTCGAGTGGAGCTGCAGTAGGACTTTTCTCTCAGCTCCTTTGTCTAAAAGCTGCTGCAAATAATAATAATAATGATAATGACAATGAGATTGATTATGATAATGATGATAATGATGACGCTGACAATGATGATGATGATGATAATAATAATAATAAATAATTTAAAATAATAATGGAATGGTTTAGCTGGAAAGGGGCCTTAAGGATAACCCAGTTCAAACCTCTTGCCATGGGCAGGGAAACCTTCCACTATCCCACGTTGTTCTGTGATCCATCACCATCATCACTGTAATTTCCCACACTAATATAAAATATTACTATTATAAATTATTCAATATAAATTATAAATTTGTAGATTTTAAAGGGACATCTAAAGGTAGATTAGGACCACACAAAGCCATCCCTTTGGATGCCTTTTTCCATCCTCCCCAGGAGCTTTAAGCGCTAAGAAAACCCCACTTGGAAATGAAGCCCTGCAGCCCCACTCAGGCCAATTAAAGCCAGCACGAGGAGATCCCACCCTCGGCTGCTTTCCAGCAGCAGGGAAGCTGGAATTGTCATCCTCATCCAGAGTGGCAGCAGCTGTGAGCCAGGGGAGGGCTGGAAGTGACACCGCCGCCGTGTCATCGCAGCGACAGCGCTAATTGCCCGCGTGGCGCGGCTCCTAATTGATTTCCTCCTCATTAACGCCGCGATGCCGCTGCGGGGATAGATCCGGGGTGAAGCACGGCGGATCTGGAACATGGGGAGATGGGTGAGGGAAAGCTGGGCATGAAGAGGCAGGGAAATGGGAGAGGAAAAGTTAATTAGAGAGCTCGTGTTAATGTGGTGTCAGAGCAGAAGGTGTTGGGTTGGATCAGGGGATACCCCTTGGGTCACGGAAGGTTTGGGGCGGAAGGGACCCTAAAGCTCATTCAGTGCCATCCCTGCCATGGCAGGGACACCTTCCACTGTCCCAGGTTGCTCCAACTCAGCCTTGGACACTTCCAGGGACCCAGGAGCAGCTGCAGCTTTTTTGGGAAGTCCATTCCAGGGCCTCCCCACCACCACAGCCAAGAACTCCTTCCTGAAATCTCTCCGTTTCAAACTCTTGCCTGTGCAAAAATTCCTTCTCCAGTTCCTCCTGCTGCCAAAGCCTGGCAAGGAAATGTCAGGTAACCCAGGAAACCTGTGCCAGGGCCTCCCACCCTCACCACCAGGAATTCCTTCCCAATATCCCATCTAATCCTGCCCTCTCTCAGCGAGAAGCCACTCCCCCTTATCCTATCACTCCACCCTTTGTCCAAAACCCCTCTCCAGCTTTCAATATTTTCCCTATTTTCCCAATTTTTCACTCTTTTCTGTATTTGTTTGGAGTTTTGAGTGCGCACGGAATCCCTAGGAAAAGCCGCCGTGACGTTTCCCTGGGCACCAGGGGCTGAGCGGTTCCATGGCATCCTCCAGACGGAAATCCTCGGAGCAGCTACAATGCGCTTTGTAATTAGAGTTAATTAACACTTCTGCAAATTGGTCTTTATTTAAGACCAGCTGCCGAGGCAGAAAAAAAAAAAAAAAGTCTATCAGCCCATAAAATATTAATTAGCACAAGTGTCTCGTCTGCTACCGCTGGGCCGTGTGAGGATGGGAGTTGGGCAAAGGGAGCTTTGTTTCCTTGGATAAAGAGTTTGGGAGCAGGAGATTGAAATGGATAAATTCAGATTTCCTCCCTGAGCCCCCACACATATCACAGGTAGAGGGACAGAGTCTTGTCCCCTAAAACACAACCCAGCAGCCTGGAAATACATTTGGAAGTGTGAGGGAGAGGACGTAGGGAGGAATAAAAATGAAATTTCATTCACACATCAGTTGTGGGAGAGCCCAGTGGTTTAATCACAGAATCATGGAGTGGTTTGGGATGGAAGGGACCTTAAAGCTCAAAATTCCAACCCTTGCCATGCCACTATCCCAGGCTGCTCCAAGCCCCCTCCAAGCTGGCTTTGGACACTTTCAGGGGTGTGATGATGTGAAAAACTCTTCCAAATTAATCTCCCCTTTCCCTCCAACACCTCCTCCCTCTGGGACTTTCCCTACTTCCTTCTCTCCATTGTTTTTTCTGTTTAAACCCACCCAAGAACTTCATGACAAACACTCTTCAAAACAAGAATTTTTTCCCCAAACTTTCCTGCTTATGGGATTTTGTGCTGAGGCCACAGCGGGGCCGATTCCTGCACGGCTCTGCTCCACTCTGACTGAATTAGGTCAGAGGCTTCTCCAGGCTATAACCATCTTCAAATTATGTGACAGAAACAAATAGGAAATATTTAAAGTTAAGGCTCTGCAAGTACTTTTATTCAACATAAAGATGGGATCACTTGGAGTTTTTATCTGCTTGATCAAAATTCCTGTAAGGAGCTTGTGAGGGATAAGAAAATCGGATAAAATGTCCTTTTTCTCCCTTTCTGTAGAATCTGGATTGGTGCTCACATGCAGAAAAACCAGCCTGGAGTTTGCAGGGAAAAAAATAAAGCAACTCCAGAAACAAATAGCTGCAGGGAAGGCAAACTGAAATGTAAAAATATCCCAATTTCAATGGAATTTTTCAAACTGGCTTTGCAGTGAATTCCCTTGAAAATATGTCAAATCTGCATGGAGGCCATTAACCATTCCTGGTGGATCCAGTGAAGAGTCCCAGCAAGGAAACTATTTCTTTGCAAAAGGAAAAAAAAATATTTAATTCCAGTTTAAAGCCTGGATGTTGCTTGTGCTGTATTTTTATTTTGTTTTCCAGCATAAAATCAGGAAAGGTTTAGAAGATTAAAACTGAGCTAAGCTGAAACAGATTCCAGACCCACACCAAGGTGGGGTTTTCTTTGGGTTTTTTTTAATCTTTCCTGATAATCTGACAAATAATAAGTAATTTTCTTTCATTTTGCCCTCCGTAAATTACTATTAAATATGAAATGAATAGGAAATAAATGGGAAATGCTAAATATGAAAGGTGAGATATGAGAGGAGCAGCTGTTTGCAGTGGTGTCACCCCACAGTTCAGCCCATGCTGGGCTCTGCTTCCCAGCAGGAGATGCTCACTATTGACCTCTGTGTCCCCTGCTCGCCATTTTCCATCCCATTACAAATCCATTTTCCATGGAATATTTGGTTTCAGCAGCTCATGGTGGCAAACGGGACTGGAGACACCTCCAGGCATCGAGGAGAGTTGGATGCACCCACGGTCAATCCAAAATGTTGGAATCACCCACCCTGAGGGTGATCCTTCATCAACTGGAGGAAGGAAATGAAGCACAAAGAGTTTGGGGTGTGCCCTGATACATTGCTGCTAAAAGTCTGTGGATGTCAGGAAAAAGCTCTTCTCCCAGAGTGTGCTGGGCATGGAATTCCCCCAGGGAATGGTCACATTCCCAAGGCTGCCAGAGCTCCAGGAGCATTGGGACAATGCTCCCAGGGATGCCCAGAGTGGGATTTTTGGGTTTTTCCCAGGCTGGGCCAGGAGTTGTATCCATGATCTTCATGTCCCCTTCCCTTGGGAATGTGTGTGGAAGTGGTCAGTGGGAAAATGTGGTGTCTCCTGGACTGGGAAACCTCCTGTGATGCACAGAGGATGCAGCAGCTCAGTGTGCATGGAGCACTTTGGGGAGAAGCCTGGTCCCAGCAGGAAAGCTCCAGGTGCTGCTGATGCCTTGTTCAGGCTGCCCCGGAGCAGAGGCTGGGCAGAGTCCCAGAATAAAGCAGGGATTCATTCACAGGATCTCCTCCATGGATCCACCTTGGGCAGCACCAGAGCCCAGCCAGGGCTGCACCCAAGATGACCCAAAATGGCCCCAAAATGCACGAGCGCTGCCGGGGTCTCTCCCTGGGATCAGTTCTGCTCCATTTGCACCTTGCAGTTCAGTGTCCCATTCCAGCTTTAGCCCCTGCACTCCCACCCTGCTTGTTTTTCTCTCTGCAGCCCACGGGGTTTGTGCTCCTGGGCTGAGATTGGGATCATTTGTCCTTGGTGCCCAGCTAGAGAAGGAATTGTTTTGTCTCCCTGCTCTGTGCACAGAGCTCAGCAACACTGAATGTGAAGCTCAGAGCTGCTCACTAAAGCAGCACAGAGCCTGAAAAATATAAAAGCTAAAACTTAAGGCATCACTGCCAGGACAGGTCTGTGCCATCCCTCGGCACAGAGAGCCCCGTGAGTCCCACCTGGGCAGGTGACAGGATGGGAGGTGACAGCTGTGGCACTGGGGAGGGTCGTGCCAGGTGAGACAGAACGGGAGACGCCGGCACACTCCCGGGAAGGTGTTGGAACTGCGCTCATGTTTCCACCAGCCTCAGCACAATGTCACAACAGCTCCCACAGGAATTAATGTGATGGGAAAAGTGCACTGCACACGCAGGGAAAATGCTGGGCAAACTGGGGACTCCGAGATCTCCCTTTTCCAAGGGTGAAATCCAAGCCTGAGCCGTGGCAGAGCCCTGCGGAGAGAGGAACGACGTGGATCCCATTCTCCTTTGTGTGGCTTTATAATCCCAAGGGAAAAAAAAAAGGCTCCCGAAGATTTAAAGAGGCTTTGGCTCAGCCTTTGAATGCCTTTTCATTTTCCCCTATTCATGGATCAAATAGAGCTCCCTGCTCTGAATAATTGCATTTTACCTGCTGAAAACACGCTCTGGAAACCTCTGAGTGCTTTATTCCTCCTGATGGCACATAAAGCATAAACATTAAGTTTGCTAAAAACAGGGGAAAATAAGACTCATTTTTTTCTCTTCAATATAATTTACAAGGGGAAACATTAACTCATAAATCATAGGCACAAATTCAGCGAGGATTGAAACACTACACTCAGCAGCAGGCAAATTACAGCCACACCACTCCATCACCGAGGGCTCCTTCCAAGGGCATTATTGCAAATATGTTCCTCATGAGGAGAGTTAAGGGGGGGAGAAAAAAAGCTAAAAAAAAAGAAAAAAGCACTGAAACCATGAGAAAGGAGAGTCCCAGCACCCCCAGCCAAGGCAGGGCTGGATTCAGCTCAGTCCATCCTGCCTGGACTCACCACCCTCACGGGGAAGGATTTATCCCAATGTCCCATCCATGCCTGCCCTCTGGCAGTGGGAGCCATTCCCTGGCTCCTGTCCCTCCATCCCTTGTCCCCAGTCCCTCTCCAGCTCTCCTGGAGCCCCTTCAGGCCCTGCCAGGGGCTCTGAGCTCTGCCTGGAGCCTTCCCTTCTCCAGGGGAACATTCCCAGCTCTCCCAGCCTGGCTCCAGAGGGGCTCCAGCCCTGCAGCAGCTCCTGGCTCCTCTGGACTCTCTCCAGCAGCTCCAGCTCCAGGTCCTTCTGGATACCCCCGAGGTGGAATCTCATGATTATACCTGGGATCATACCTGGGATTTTCCCTCTGGACCAGCAGTCTGTGAGAGGCACATCAGAACCTGGGTTTGAGGGAAGAAAGATGAAAACACCAAAGTTTAGCACCCCTAAAGCACCACTGGCACCCCCTGGACACTCAGAGCTCATCCCATGGAACAGGGCAGCTCCAGGAAAAGAGTCTCAGAAATAAGGATTTAACAGCTGTTCTTTGTACTTGCCCCCTCTCCAATTTAATATTTCCTTTTAGGCCTTACTCTCCCAGCAAGTGTTTAAAGCTGGGCTTTATCATGCAGAGCATCTCTAAAATCTGCTTCATGCTCCAATCTCCAAAACTCCTGTTTTCAGATACAGTTAATTACGGCCATGAGGGGTTTTTCCTTTTAAATCTTGCTCTGTGACTAATCCAGCAAAGAGGGAGCTTCTCCTCAGCTGCACAAACCCAGCCCAGATGTGGCTCCAAGAAGGTGAAAGGGAGCAACAAAATAATTTCTGCCTGTTCAGCACCCAGCTGTGCCCAACCCCAGCACCCAGAGCTGAGGGTGGGCAAAACTTGGCAGGTTAGGGGAATATTTTTACAGCCCAAATTCTGGCAAATATCTCAGAGCTGAAGGTGTGACACACTTGAGGTTTTACCTAAAAACGAGTTGAGCAAACTGAGGAAAATGTGATGACTGTTCCTCTTTTTTTGTTGTTTTTTTGCATTTTGTGCGGCATTTCAGGTCTCCAGGGCAGGGGTTCCCCTTTCTGCTGCAGGCTGAGGCTCTGCAATGTGGAAGGAAGATATTTCTGGGTGTTTTTAGCCTCTGTTTGTGTTGCTAGGATGGATTGAACTGCCACGGGGAGCTGGGCATGCCTCGCCCAGCCTGGAGCAGGGAAGGAGCTGCTGCCACACACGGCCCTGGCGCAGACTGGGGGTCACCAGCAGCACCAAAAAACCTCATTACAGCTGTGGGGAATCCCCAGGAATGTGCCCAGTGACAGTGGTTTCATTCTGGCAGTCAGCAGACGTGGTCTGGGCTCATTTTGAGGTGGAAAACCCTGGCTGCTGTGGCCATTGGGGATTTACAGCATGAGGAGATGTGGGAGTGATGGAGAAATTAGTGAGAGTGGAATAACTGGAGCCACTGGAGTTGAGTTCATGGGCACCCCAAGGCCTGGCTGCAATAATTTCAGCTTGGCAGAGCCGTGTCCATCCCCTGGAAATTCATGAGCCACTGTTCCCACTCCAGTGGGAATCCCAGGACACATTTATTAGGCCTGAGGAAAGAGCTGCTGATCCCATTTTTACTGCAGCAATTGATGAGAACGGGGATTAAAGTGGCACCCAACAATAAAAACAACTCCTGAGGCAGCCAGAGCCCAGCAAGGCCCAGCACATCTCGAGGATGGGCCAAAATTGTGTTACCACATTAAACCTTGCCTTCAACCAGAGCTGAATTAGATCAGACTAAACAAAGCTGATCTTAGGAGAATTTCTCCTCCAGGTTTTCCAGCACTGCTGATGGTTTAGACCCCAACCCTTTACACTCACACATGGGTGAGACTTTGAATATTTGTCACAAAGATATGGTGGAATAATGGAATGGTTTAGGTTGGAAAAGCCCCCCAGGACTGGCAGGAGGAAGCAGCAGCACTTGTGGGGCAGGGCAAGGTCCTGCAGTGGGGTTTGTGGTCAGGAACTTCCCCATCCTGCAGGAAACAGCAGTGCATGTTCCCCCTCCGCCCTCTGAACGCACCCAGGGTATTCTTAAATTATCTTCAAATCTGAACAAGCAGCAGAAATGTGTTGAGTTGAGGAGGGAGCTGTTGGAGAGCAGGGCGAGGTGAAAAATGTTATTTTTCACCCCTCTTGCTTGTGAGGAATTTTGAAGGAATTTGAGAGGGGATTTCTGAATTGCTTTTGATGATGTGGTTTGTTTTTCTTATCTTTTATATAAGTAAGAAGGGTGACATACACATCACATCTTTATAACATAGTTCAGAAGGTCACAAGACCCTATGTTACAAGACTTTATAAGGGTTGATTAACTAATAAAACACTACTAACAAAATTATTTATGTTTTTAACCCAATCTTTAAATATTTTATTTTATAGACTTATGCTTCAGTATAAACTTTTTCAGCTAATTATGTTATCACACACAAATTTATAGTATTGTATTTTAAAATTTTTGTTTTCTTTTGCAATTGCTTCTATTTTTTATATCTTAAACTCTAAACTTTCTTTTATTTAACTTAACATGTCTCTGCTTTAAGCTATAAATCTACATTCTTACTTCTAGCACTTAAATTTAGAAGCCTTATCTAAAGTCTCAAATCGAATCTTATATTCAATTCTAAGCTTTAACTTACAAACCCAAAGTTCTCAAAATTCCCCAAAATTCAAATTCCAACTTGCTGCTCTTTTTGAGGCAGGGAGGTGAATCCTGGGATGGGATATGAGGCAAAAACCTCCCCAGGCTCCTCATCCTTGCAGAGTTCACCCCACAGCAGCATTAGATCGCCTGGAGTTTGAGCCTGGCCCAAACTTTTTAATCCTCATGTGTTTCTAGTGAACAACAGACCTCTGCCAGCAGTAATTGCATGAATTTCCTGGATTTATCTGCGTTGGATTGCCTTTGGCATCTAATCCCATCAAATTGCCTCTTTGCTGAAGGGATGTCGTATGTCTGGAGGCGCTGGAGGGGTTAATGTGATGTGTAACCAATGGAAGATATATTTAATGATCTCTGAAATTGCTTCTGTGAAGCATCCCCATAACTGCCACAACTCGATTTACTACAGATCCTGCAAATAACAAATGTAATTACTTGGGAATCAACATAATATTGGGTCAGACAGGCTGATATTCCCTCCGTTTGCTGGAAACTTAATATAAATCTGGAGCAAGTGTCTCTCTCCAGTCATGTTCCCAAGCTGTGCTCTCAGAACAACATCCAGCATGGACTCCTGGAAAAATGTTGAAAAACCAGAGCACTGTGATATTATTTTTTGCCGTATCAAGGGCTTTAATATTAATTTTTGCCTCATTATTTGCCTTATTAAACCAGGACTTTGCACCTTTGCATTGTCAGGTGAAAGCTTTTCACTGCCAGGGTGGTTTTGCTGTGTTCATCATGTTCAGCAGCACAGCCAGAGGCAGTTCTGTGTTTCCCAGTCCTTGACATTCCTTGCTGTGCCTCCTGAAGGACGAGCAGATGAGGGAGATAAAAACCACTCTGTGATGGGAATGCTGACTCCCACAGCATCCCCAGTGCTCCCTGCAAAGGTGCTGTGGAATTCCAGCAAGGTTGGGGTCAGCAGAGCACAGCGAGGCCAACAGATGGGTGGGAAAACCTGGATTTTGGGGGGTGTCTCTTTCTCATTTATTTCCCTCAGCAATCCAAGATTTGAATTCTTTGCCAGCTCCAAGGCTGGAGGTGCTGGAGGGCTTAACTGGAACCAGTCACCTCCTGTCTGTCCATGGTGGTGGCAGCCAGAGTCTGGAGGGGAAGATCCTCTGGGAAGTTGGGTCTGTCTGGCAGAGGGATAATTGTTGGATAATTTTGGACTCCCAGATATTCCTGGGAAGATTCACCTTGCCAGGAGGCAGAGGATTTCTGTTCCAAGGTCACCCATTGTCCTCCCTTTGGAGGCTGTGCAGGAAAAACTCAGTTTGGACATCCAGAAGGAGAAAAGAACTCCATTCCCTGGGTGCTGAGCTGTTCCAGAAGGAATCATGGAATCGTTGAGGCTGGAAAAGCCATCGAGTCCAACCATTCCAAGGTCACCCCCACATCCCCAGGCGCTACATTCACACATTTGCTGAACATGCCCCGGGATGGTGGTTCCCCAGCCTGACCACCCTTTCAGTGCTCAAACAGACCAGGACTCCCTGTGAGATCTGAGGTTCTGTGAGCACAGACACACAGCAGTGCTGCTGAGCTCTCCTTCCCAAGCTCCAGGTCATTTTGGATACAATCCCTCCACCTGTAGAGGTGCTTCACCCCACCGTGGTCCCCCTGCTGCCAGCATCACCCCCATCAATCCCCTAAAGACACCCCCTTCCCATCAGCACAGCTCCCTCCCATTTTTCAGGAACAAAGGTTTTATTCCTGAAAGATGAAGGTCCCAAAATCACGGCCCAGGGCCCGGAGCCATGTGGTGACAAGCAAGATAAAGGAGACAAAGGCAGGGGGAGGCTCTCGTTTTGCTGTTCTAATAAATAAAGCTCTCCACGGTCTCTCCAGAGGAGAAACATTCCAGTTGGTTCAATAAAACAGGCTATAACAAGAGATTTATATGGAATATATTGGATTTATTCATCGAGGATTGCAGGGACATTTTTTCCCTGCTCCAGGTCCTTCTGCAGCAGCATCTGCTTATCACTGGTGCCTTTGTGCAGGGGACAGGGCTGGGGGGCTCAGATCCTGCTCACAGAGCATTGATTGCAGGCACATCACAGGCAGCCAGATGTGTGTGGCTTTTCTGCCTCCAGCAGCTCCAAAATCCCCAAGCCAGGTTGTCTTCACAGAAAAAAAAAAAAAAAAAAAAAAAAAGAGCATGACAAACCAGCAATTTTTGGCAGTTTTCCCACCCTGGCCGTCACTTCCTACACCAAAATATTCCTACAGTAGGCAAAGAGACAGGTTTGGCTCAGAGTGTGATTTAGGCTAAAGGTGGCTTAAAATGTAATTTTAGAATTTTGCTGTAAGCCGAATTTGGGCTTTTTGGGGCTTGTTTTGTCACACAGAGAGTGAGCAGCCCTTACACAAAGGCTGAGACACACATAGAGGTAAGGCCATGGAGGTGTGTAATGTATACACCCAGGAGACCCTAATAATGAGCCAAATTAGCTTAAATTCATTAAATTCTCATTATACACCTAGAGATTTAATTATTTCCTTCTCTCCTCTAACTATTAAGCAAACGCTTTGCAAACACTGCAGTGTTTGCAGCCCCAAATTCCTCTTAGTGAAAGAACTTTCCAATTATTACCATTATTATCTCAAAAGAATCTGACCAGAAGCCCAAAGCCACCCTCAGTCAATGCCTCAGTGGCCGTATCAAAGCATGGATAAGGTTAATCCACTCCATCCCAAGGCTTTTCCCCACAATAATCCCATAACCAGATGCCACACAAGGAATTATCAGGGAAACCCGGCTTTGCTTGGGCGCTGCTCCTCCTTATCACCAGATTACACCCAGTGACATTTGAGAGAATCCCTGAGAGATTTGAGGCAAGCAGAAGCTCATAAAGGAAAAGGGTCAGGAGGGCAAAGGGACAAAGTTTGGATGTCAAGCAAGGACTCGGGGAAGGAGACGCAGCCCGGGATCGCTCGGCATAAATCGGAGGATGCGGCGGCCTCGTCATGTAAAATGCATTAAGCTGTCAAAATGAAGATCCTGTCTTCAATCATGCCCAGTCCCCCAGGCCCCCATGTTAAATATTACATCAAGACATTTCCTGTCTGGCATTTAGTGGGGAAAAAAAAAAAAAAAAAAGGGAAAAAGCAAAAAGCAAAAAGGAGAAGAAAGGTGCTTTCGGCCTCACGGTGCGGTGCGTGTCACATCCCTGGTGACACAGGGACTTGGTCTGTGGCAAATTTTTCTCCTTTTCCCCTCTAAATGCAGTTAGCCAGTGAGAAGGAGTGCCAGGGAAAGCTGCTGTGCTGTTCTGAGGGGATTTTGGCTTTTCTGAGGCCTGCAGGCAGCCCCGGCTTCACCTCCAGCACCACGGCCTCTCACCTCAATGAGCCCATCATGGAACATCCTTGTCCTTCCTCCCTCCCAGCCTGGCACCTGGGGACACAGAGAACTTCTCCTGAGTTATTTTCTAAAATGGATTAGTTAAACTTCATTAAAGCTTGGTGTAGCAGCCTTTTTCAGAATTAAGGTGGCCTTAATTCAATTTACGCAGGAGCTTCATTTGCTTCAATCAGCTCCTGGTGCAGCTCGCAGGGACAGCCCCAGGTGGCCCCAGTGACTGCCACCATTGTCAGGACATTTGGGGACAGCCCCAGGTGGCCCCAGTGACTGCCACCATTGTCAGGACATTTGGGGACAGCCGCCCTGCTCCTCCTTGTATCACCACTGCCATCCCATCCCATCCCATCCCATCCCATCCCATCCCATCCCATCCCATCCCATCCCATCCCATCCCATCCCATCCCATCCTATCCCATCCCATCCCATCCCATCCCATCCCATCCCATCCCATCCCATCCCATCCCAAAAAGGGGAGCAGGAATGACAGAATTCATCACTTAAACCTGGCTTATGAGAGGAAGAACAACAAACCCTGGTTTTGACCATGAAAGGCTCCATGAATAACTGAACCACTGCTTCCTAAAAACTTTACAGCTTTCCTCATAAAAAATGCCAATAAATCCTGCCCTGGAAGCCATTTCAAAGCGTGGATTCCTGTCTCTCCTCTTCTGCTTTGATGGTTGCCTGTAAATTCTCATGGCATCACCTCCAGCTTCAAATAGGGAGCCCTGAATTTCAGCTCCAGTGTTTCCAGCTTGAATGCCTGTATGGAATCCTGGAATCCCAGAATGGTTTGGGATGGAAGGGACCTTAAACCCCATCTTGTTCTACACCTTCCGCTATCCCAGGCTGCTCCAGGCCCCACCATTCCCAGGGATGGGGCAGGCACAGCTTCTCTGGGCCACAAATGTCCTTTCTAGAAAGCAGTAAATGTTGATAATTTCATTTATCAACAAGAGCTGCAAGAAAAGCAGACACTTCCCAAAAATCCTAACCATCACCAAGCCCTTCTCTCCTGACATAAGATTTGTAGGAAGCTGTAAAGCCCCTGATTAAGGTCTCCAGGAGCTCTGACATCCCCAGGGACGCTGCTTTCCATGGAAAAGCAATTCCAGGGACCTGCCTGAGCAGCAGACATTGGGGGCTGCATTTTGAGCAGTTTTACCTCATTGTCACTGGGTTTGTTTTTTGATGAAAGCTGGAGCCGTGCAGATTAAAGAATAATGTCACAGAAGGGGCTGATCAAATTGAAAAGATCCATCAGATTAATTGCCAGGCTTAAAGGAGCTTGTCCATTTATCAGAAACAAAAGCCTTGGGCTTGCTACTGAGATTATGGGATCTCCCATTTTCCAATATTTCCATTTGATCTTGTAAAACCAATTCACAGGACTGATGTAAAGTCAAAAAGAATTTGCATGGAGACTTTCCTGCCTGCTGGCAATGCTCACTGGATACTCACCGGATACTCAGCCTGTGCTCACCATTCACCTTCACCTCTGGAGCTGCTTTTTATTGAAATGTTCCAAGGCAGTCCTGGCTGCCTTCCAGTCCTCACCCAGACCTGCCTGAGCACAGCACGGCCTGTTTGAAATGCTGCATCAATATTTATCACAACTTTGGAGGATAAGGAATATTTTAATCTTAAAACACCTCCCTGGCTGGGGCGAGATTAAATAAATGCATAACTAAAAGATGTAGGCAGTGAACATTTACCCAGCACCAGTGACTTGGTAAAGGCACAGGGAGGAAATTCGGGGGCTCCAGACTCTAAAGCTGTGATTCTAAATTAAAATCATCTGTCAGCTCACCCAAAGCCTTTGAATTCCCACATTGCAATTTCCTTTCTGACAATAATAATGAGCACAGTGCTAATAAAGCAGCCTGAGCTTTGCTGTGTGATCTCCTAAAGCTTCCCAGACAACCGGAGGGGTTCCATTCTCTGTGTCCCCAGAGAATCTGGCATGGTCCAGGTGATTCCTGAGGGAAGCAGGGTGGTGGATTTCCCTGGGATAACCTGGACCCTGCTGCAGGTCCTTGGTTGGAGCCAGTCAGGGGTTGGGCTCTTCTCCCAGGTCAAAGAGACAAAACACCCTCAAGCTGAGGCCCAGAGCAGCTGTGGCTGTCCTGGATCCCTGGAAAGGTCCAAGGCCAGGCTGGATGGGGCTTGGAGAAGCCTGGAAGGTGTCCCTGCCCATGGCAGGGGGTGGAATGGGATAATCAAGGTCTTCTCCCACCCAAACCAGTCTGGGATTCTGGGATTCTACCAAATGACCCATCATAGTTTGAGAAACTGTCATGAGAAGCTGACAGAGCTCACAGCACCACATGAGGATGTTTTCCTGAATTTCCTGTAAAATTCCCATTCTCTCTCTGTGGTATCTGCACCAACCACTTCCCAAGGTTCTTGGAATCAATTCCCACCATCCAGGAGATGCTCAGGAATTCCACCCCCTTCACTGCCTGCCCTTCAAGCCAATTATCCCTCCCAGAAGATCCGAGCTCAGGGGAAACACCCATATTTTATTGGGAAGGAATCACTTCCCCTTGCAGACGGTGCAAACGGGATTTAAAACATGGGGAAGTTTTCCACCGGCTCCTCCTGGGTGGGATTTCAGCAGGGAGCAGTTGCAGGGCTGGGAATTGCTGTGGGTTTCATGCCTGGCTGAGAAGATCCGCGGGAGGCAGCGCATGGATGAACATTTTGGGCGCTTTCCCTGCGGCTTGCAGACCTCACCTGAACCCATCCACCACAAATTCCTCCTCTCATGCTTCCCAGCATCTCCCAAACCCGGAGCCAGCAGCCTTTCCAACACACAACAGTGCAAAAGAGACATCCTGAGCCCCTGGTCCTGGATGAGATCCCTAAATCTGAGTGTGGCTGGGGCTCCTGGCTGCACTCAATAAATAGCAGAGCGGATTTTCTCAGGGCTCTTCACACTGATGCAAGCAGGGATCGTATTTTGAAGCTCCCACTAAGCAGAGCTTCCCCTATAATTTGCTAAATTTATCCCAAACACAATAGCGTGTGTGTAAAGGGGGATCTAAGTATGGAAGCCACTGTTTTAATATAATTGGCCTTTTAGATTAAAAGGCTCTTGTAATAACCTTTTTCTAAGAAGCAGAAAAAGTCATAATTACAGAGCAGCCACACATGACAGATAGATGTTCCAAACTGAGAAAATTAACTCTTCCCTGCGTTTCAAATGGAGAAATCCCTGCCAGGATCAGCCACCAGCATTGCAAAAAAAGGAAAGACAAAACCCCCTCACTCACCTGAAGTCATTTTTAGTAACTTGAGGTTTCTCCTCTTTGCCTGGGAAATCAGCGTGTGGGTTTTTCTGCTGGTTTAAGGAGAATCTGAACCTGATTTAAGGAGAATCTGATCCTGGCTGTGTAAGCATTAGTGTTTATTATTATTTTACTATCTTGCCTATTGCAGTACATCCATTTCATGTGAAAGGAATCCCCCTGCTCTGAAGGTGGGACCAGCCCAGCCAAGCTCTGAGGGGCAGATCCAGCTGCTGCTCCCCATGCTCCATGCCCTGTCCTGAGCAAAGAGAAGGAGGCTGAGATTGCATCGAGGGAAAACTTCTCCACAGAAAGGTTTGTCCAGCCTGGCACCGTGGTGAAGTCCCCCTTCCTGGAGGGATTTAAAAGCCATGTGGATGTGATTGGAGATGGGATTGGCAGTGCTGGGGAATGCTTGGATGCTCTGGGAGGGCTTTTCCAACCTTCACAATTCTGTGATTCCACGTGCAAGGAATACAACGAGCTGCTGCCAAGGAATTGCTGCCAGGAGAAGAATTCCTCACTGGGATTGGAAAACAAATATGATGAGACCTTATCCTAATGCTGAACAGAGATGGAAAGGTTTGGGAGCTCCAGAGGAGAAGCTGGTGATGCACAGAGGATGCAAGGACCTCTTGTGACAGGGGTGTCACACGAGGAGCAGGGCAGGGCTGGCACCACCAAGCAGCACCCAGCTGCCCTCAGGATGCCTGCAAGGCTCAACATTCCCATGCTGGAACGTTTCTGCTGCTTTGCCACCTGAATAAACACCCCAAAGGCAAATCCTGTGCCCTCCATCCTCCACCCTCATGGAACCCCCGGGATGGCTTTGCCGCTCACAGACGCTGTGCCAGCTGCTGTCACTCCACTCTGGGCTTGGAGGTGTTTTTCCATCATGGCCTGGAACCGTTTCTGGCTGGTTAGAGAGGGAATTTTAACTCGAGCTGACTGGCTCACGTCGAGGAATCACATCCCTCAAACGTTTAACGCCGAGCGTGTCCGCGTCAGACACCGCTCCCCCTCCTGCAGAAACAAATCAGAAAATTAATATTTAAAAATCTATCCATCACAAGATCAGTTTCCTCTCCTTAGCAACACGAGAAAGGCATTTGTAACCACCATTTCCTCTGCACTGCCTTTAATTTTTATATATCGGTTTCAGCATTAAAAAAAAAAATGGGACCAGTAAATCAGCCCATTAATCATTCCAGTCCAGGAAAGCTCCAGTAAATCACCCAAGTTTTATATCTCTATTTTTTTGAACTTAGGCCCAAGAGCCCAGGGATTGAGGCCATGTGCTATTAATTTGCAAACAGGCAGTTCACATTTTTGCGTGCTGACCTCAGCCCCGCGGCCCCAGGTGCGGCGGGGAGAGCGAAACCCGCGGCCGCGGCGCACGAGGAGATGATGTGTCAAAACAAATGTCAGGATTTGGGATTCATTTCACGGGGCCCCAGCAGTGCCCGGGTCTGATTTATCCACAGCCCGCTCCCATGATCCGCAGGAGGCTCGAGGAGGGGTGGTAGCAATGAAATAATCCACGGGATTGTTTATTGCTGGTAATTAAGGTGAGAAATCTCGTCACGCGTCCACAGCTGGCATTCCCGGTGTCCCTGGTTTTTCCCTGGTGCCCTGCTGGGTGCTGGGGATGTCTTGGGGCAGCAGCCAGCGTGGCCCAGGTGACATTAAAGTGGGATTTGTCCCCCAAGCCATGTCTGTCCCCCAAGCCCTGTCTGTCATCAGCAGCGCTCCAGCTGAGCCCGGCTTTGCCCTTTCTGTCCCTCCTGCCTAACGACCCGAGCAGAGAATCTAATGAGGGACAGGATGCGGAGCCACTGCCAGGGAAGCAGCTCCAGCCCCTTCCTCGCTGACCTCTGAATTCCCGGGAATAACAAAGAGCTCATTTCCAGCTCCCTGCTCCCATTGCAGCCCGCTGCCCACCCCAGGATGGTGGGAACACCCAGGAGCATCCTCAGGTTAGAGGTGATCAGTGGGAGCTGGAAGGTGCAGAAAATTCTCCAAAGTTCCAGGAATGAAATCAGGCAGTCCCAGGAATAAAATCCACGTGGCTTTGGCTTCACTAGAACACCTCAAACAGCATCTGAAGGACTAAAGCAAATGAATGGGTAGAGATGTGAAAATTTTAATCCTAAAGGCTGGAAAAGCCCTGTGGGATCGTGGAGTGAGGATGAACCCAACACTGCCAGGTTCACCTCTAAGCCATGTCCCCAAGTTCTCATGGCTGGAGCACCCATGGCACAGGGATTTCTCTGCCAAAATTGCCTGCAAGGATTAAACATCCCGAGTCCTGGATTCCTGCGGGTCTGGAGCAGGGAAAGCCTGCACTGCTGCTAGTGGCAGAGCAGAGCTGTGGGTGGCTGCCCAGCACCCTCTGCAGGGATTTTTGGGATCCCCTTCAAAGCCCTTCCAGCTGAAATGCTCAGGGACCTGGAAGAGATTTCACATCCCTAAAATCTGGAGGCTGAGACAACAACCCCAGCACCCAAGGGTGCCCCAGCCCTCCCAGAGGAGTCCCCACTGCATCTCCTGGGGGCTGTGAAAGCTCCAGCAGCAGGAGGAACAACATGGATGTGAAATCCTGCCGGGAAAGCACCCAGCAAATGCCTGCCCCACCTGAGCTCCCCCTCATCTGCTGCTCTGACACCTCGGCCTGGATCAGGCAGTCCCAGGCACAGGAGGGAGGAATGGCTGGAAAATCCAGCCTCCCACGCAGCTCCAGGGATGGAACACAGGATGGGGAGCACCTGAAGGTGTGGAAAGGGAACTTGTGCTGGGGAGCTCAGAGTTATTGCAGAGCTGGGCATGGAAAAGCCAAGTGACTTTCACTCTGTGATTCTTTAATTCTGTCATTCTGTGATTCTGTAAATCTCTGATTCTGTGATTCTTTGATTCTGTGAGTCTATAGTTCTGTAGTTCTGTAATTTTGTAGTTCTGTGATTCTGTAAATCTCTGATTCTGTGATTCTTTGATTCTGTGATTCTTTAATTCTGTGAGTCTGTAGTTCTGTAGTTCTGTAATTTTGTAGTTCTGTGATTCTTTAATTCAGTGATTTTGTAATTTTGTAGTTCTGTGATTCTGTAAATCTCTGATTCTGTGATTCTTTAATTCTGCGAGTCTATAGTTCTGTAGTTCTGTAATTTTGTAGTTCTGTGATTCTGTAATTTTGTAGTTCTGTGATTCCGTAAATCTCTGATTCTGTCATTCTTTATTTCTCTGATTCTGTAAATCTCTGATTCTGTAATTTTGTAATTCTGTAGTTCTGCAATTCTGTAAATCTCTGATTCTGTCATTCTTTAATTCTGTAGTTCTGTAATTCTCTAATGATGTGATTCTGTAATTCTGCAGTACTGCTCTGCCCACACATCCCTGTCCATGGCAGAGGTAACTCCCTTTCAACCCTGACATTTTCCTGCCAGACTTTTGCAAAAGGAGGAGCTGGAGAATGATTTTTTTTTTAACTCGGGCAGTGACAGGACAGGGAAAATGGTTTTGAACTGCAAGAAAGGAGATTTTGATTCCATTTTGGGGATAAATATCTTCCCTGAAAGGTGCCCAGAGCAACTGGGGCTGCCCCTGGATCCCTGGGAATGTCCAAGGCCAGGCTGGACAGGGTTTGGAGCACCCTGGGACAGTGGAAATGTCCCTGCCATGGCAGGGGTGGCACTGGATGAGCTTGAAATTCCCTTTGAACCCAAACCAGGCTGGGATTCTGTGAAACAGGAATTCCATGAAGAAGAAAGGAAGAAACCAAACCCCCCCTGGCTGTCCCCTCCTGTCAGGAGCTGTGCAGAGCCACAAGGTCCCCCCTGAACCTCCTTTTCCCCAGGCTGAGCCCCTTCCCAGCTCCCTCAGGGACTCTCCAGCCCCTTCCCCAGCTCCATTGCCCAATTAATAATTCCCAATTAATATTTCTGTGTTTGTGACCCAGCCCTAGGGAGGAGCCATGTCCTGGTGTCCAGGTGGGTCTGGTTCCTGCAGTGAGCATCACCTGCAAACATCTGGAGCTGACAGGGCCGGACCAGGCACCTTCCCCACCCCTCCCAGGGCTCGGTCCCTGGCTGCTCCATCCCTGGGATGTTTCTCCTCCTCCAGGTTCAAAGCCAGGTCTCCAGGACCTGTCTGCTCCTCAAAGGATGAGTTTATAGGACTTGACAGAGTTGGCTTTTCCCACTGCAAAGGAAGGAAGTTGCTTTAAGCTCTAAAAAAAAAAAAAAAAGCAGAACCATCTGGCAGAGCACAGCTGTGGAAATGTTACACATCTAATTATTTATAGAGGTACCTGTGCGGGGACGAGATCAGTTCTCATAATTACATCAGGAAAACGCTCTTTTGATATAACACCAACTCACAAAAATACACCGGGGGCTCGGGCTGGGGAGAAAACATCATTTTCTTTGCTATTTGCAACCTCAAAGCAGCAACAAGTTTGTTTTGTGCCGGTGGTCCGGGGCTTCAAATGAGACCTTTGGCATCTGAAAGCCATTAAAGTGCACGGTCACATCAGCCCCAGCCATTAGAGAGACAAAGGCGCAGATAACGAAGCGACTCTCGTTGCCATTAAATCAATAGCAGGAACATTCCAGGAACAAACAGCCCCGGCTGTCCCCGGGGATGCTCCCGGGGAGGCGCCCCCACGAGCTGATTTCCAATGGAAATGCCGCTCTCCAGCCCTGGGTTTACATCACATTTCCTCCCCTCTTTGCTTCTCGGAGCTCTTCAAACCCACGGGGAGAGCTCGAGCGGAGCTGGCTGTGGTTTGGAAGTGCCGGCTCTGGAATTTGGGGATGCTGAGCGCTGTGGAGAGCACAGGAGAGAGGGGGGAAACTTCCCCTGAGGTTTCCAAGGAGGAAAATGGGAATTTCTGCAGAAATCCCAGGTTGGGTGTGGCAACCCTGGCTGCTGAGAATTTCAGCCTTTCTGTGCTGGCAGGTACTGACCCCCAGGAGAACACTGCATTGACCTGAGGCCGTGGAGAAGCTTCCAAAATGGAATGGTGGAACTGGGATTGTGGGTGTGGAGTTTGGATAGAAGTGTGTGATATCACAGGGTGGGAAACTCAGAGTTCAAGGGTTTAGAATAGAGTGATGGATATAGAGCAAGGTGGAGGGTTTGGGGTGGAGGCTGCTCCTTGTTCTCCTTGTTCTTCTTCTCCATGTTCTTCTTCTCTGTCTCCTCCTTCTTCTCCTTCTCCTTCTCCTTCTCCTTCTCCTTCTCCTTCTCCTTCTCCTTCTCCTTCTCCTTCTCCTTCTCCTTCTCCTTCTCCTTCTCCTTCTCCTTCTCCTTCTCCTTCTCCTTCTCCTTCTCCTTCTCCTTCTCCTCCTCCTCCTCCTCCTCCTCCTCCTCCTCCTCCTCCTTCTCCCCCATGGGTTTGGGTGGTTTTGTGTAATTGGATAACAAATTGCAGGCCATGAGTGATTAATTATTGGGTTAAAAGTGAAAATAATTGAGGTGTCATTTCCTAATGGGACAGTTTGTCCTTAAAAGGCCTTGCAGAGAGAGAGATGGGGCTCCATTTTTAGTGTGTAGAATTTTAGTGTGTAGAATTTAGTGTATAGCATTTTTAGTGCTGCAGGACTCGGGGTTTGTGAGACTGTGACAGAGATAAGAACTAACAAACACCTGAGTCCCAACAAGAAATCCCATCTCACACATTTAATCCCGACCTTGGCAGAGAAAAGAAGCCAAGACCCAGCAGCTGGGATGTCCCTGTGCCCTCAGCCACAGCGTCCATCCCCAGGAAATGCTGGCCCAAGGAATCACCCCGAGCTTCAAAGGATTGAACCAGGCAGGAGGAGAGACCTCAGGGAGGGGCTGTAAATTTAGTAAGAGCTTGATAAATGCTCCCACTGCCTTAATTATCCCAGGAGCTGGGATTTTGTGCCTGCCAGGGAAGTGTCTGCTGCTGGGGTTTGACAGTAAGTGCTTGTGCATCCCAAATTACCCATTACAAATTAATAAAGGAAATGGGAGTTAAATGAAAATCATCCCCGTGCTGCACCTAACGGGGCTCCAGGAGAGCTGGAGAGGGATTTTTGACAAGGCCTGGAGGGACAGGACACAGGGAATGGCTTCCCACTGCCAGAGGGCAGGGATGGATTGGAAATTGGCAAGGAATTCCTGGCTGGGAGGGTGGGGAAGGGCTGGAATGGAATTCCCAGGGAAGCTGTGGCTGTGCTGTCCCTGTGGAAGTGTCCAGGGCAGCTTGGACAGGGCCTGGAGCAGCCTGGGACAGTGGAAGGTTTCCCTGCCCATGGCAGGAGGTGGAATTAGATGGATTTTAATGTCCCTTCCAAACCAAAACAGTCTGGAATTCCGTGATTTGCAAGTCCTGGAAGCGCAGAGTTGATGAGTTCATCCGTCAGCTGAGCAATGTAGGAGGAAATGTTCCCATGTTTCATAGGAAAGCGTCTCAGGAACGCAAACAGCCATTTTCACCCCTTTTCCTTTCTCCTCTCGCACAAAGCAAACTTACAGCCAAGGCTCCTTTCCAAGAATAAATGTTATCTCAGTTTTTAAATTAGAAATTAAAGTCTTGTCAGCCCTGGGAGACAGGGAAGGAAACTTAGATTATAATACCACAGGAGACTGAAGGCTGGAAGGGAAGGGGGCTTAGTCAAATGGTTTAAAAACACAGTTTTAGGTACTGACAAGCTCTTACAAACACGGGCCCAACGTGATGGCTCATAAAAATTCAGCTTTCTTAGGCTAATGCATCACAGCCAGCAGCAGGGATGGATTAAATCCCAGCCAGGATTTGGGCAAAATGAGGGAAAACCAGCAAAGGGATTTCCACTTCCTTTCAACACCCAAGTTTTTGTCATTCTGTGGCACAGAAGAGAGCTCAGCCACAACCCCCTCCCTTTTATAATTAATATTATTAATAAATAACAACCCAGCCCTGCCGTGGGATGTCATTTTCTTTTGATGCCTGTGGGTCACAACCTTCAGGCTTTGCTTTTTCCATACTCCCAATCCCCAAAACGTGCTGCAATCCCAAATTTCATGGCAACAAATCCAGGGAAATCTTCAAGTTCTGCATCCAGTTTGCCCATTTCTGCTGGGAAACAGAGGAGGGCAGCTGGGAACCTGCTGGAAAAGAGGGTTTTTTATGGAATTGCCGTGGGAAATGTGGGTTATGAGGCAGAAATCTGCAAAGAAAAAGGAAAAATGTGTTTTGATACGGGTTGGTTTTGGTGGTAGGACAAGAGGGAATGGAAAAAGAGGGAGATTTAGGTGGGATATGGGGATGGAATTCCTGGCTGGGAGGGAGGGGAGGGCTCAGCAGGGCCTGGTGTGCAGGTGTGTGAGCAGCAGATGGAGGTTTGGGCTCCCACACCGTGTCCTGCCTGTCACCATCCCAACAGTTTAAAGGGATGAAACTCCTCCATCTGCTCCTGCAGCTCGTGCAGAGCCTGTGCTCTCCAGATTATTGTTTTTTAATAAATGAATGAATAAAAAGTTCTTTGGGAGGCCAGAGCTGACTCGTGATCTCCGCTGACAAATTCCTGTCAATATTTCCTGACAAACCCGGAGATCTCGGCTGTTCAGAGCAGAGTTTTTATCAGAAGACTGCTTTCTGTGGAATGCACTTTCTCACTTTATCCCCTGCATTTCTGCTTTATCCCAGCCGTAAAAACGTGGAATTTGTGCGTGAGTAAAAGTGAAAAGCAGCAGGTGCTTGAGGTTCAGGTGTGAAACACCCTTCTGTGTGTGCAATCAGAGCAGGGCACTTTGTGAGGGGCTGATCCCAGGGACTCTTTCCTGCTGTGGGATCACAGAATCCCAAAAGGGTTTGGGTTGGAAGGGGCCTTAAATCCCATCCATCCCATGGCAGGGACACCTTCCACTGCCCCAGGGTGTTCAACCTGGCCTTGGGCATTTCCAGGGATCCAGGGGCAGCCACAGCTGCTCTGGGAATTCCATCCCACCTAAATCTCCCCTCCTTGTCCTACCACCAAAACCAACCTGCATCTAAATGCATTTTCCCTTTCTCTTTGCAGTTTTCCACCTCATAACCCACATTTCCCACGGCAATTCCATAAAAACCCTCTTTCCCAGCAGGTTCCCAGCTGCCCTCCTCTGTTCCCCAGCAGAAATGGGCAAACTGGATGCAGAACTTGAAGATTTCCCTGGATTTATTGCCATCAAACAGCACCGGAGTTTAGCATACATTACCAGCACGGGCTTTAAATCAAAGGAGCATTTCTTAATCCATTATTTATCATGAATCAATTATTAATGGGGATAGCTTTTTCTCCCCTAATAAATTATTATAAACTCTGCTGTAACACGCTGTACCAATATGTACTATATAAATTATGGGATGTGGTTCAGGTTATGAGGAATTTAAGCAGCTCCCTGAGATGTTTGCTGGCACGGGGCTGGCAGCGTTGCATTTATTGCAGCTTCAAGCAATCAGAGCTCCCCATTGCAGCTCCTTTATTTGCTGGGAGACAGATCCTTCAATAAATCACCTGGTAAAGATCTGTATTATTTACACAGCGATGGGAGCAAATGTGGGGTTTGCGTTACTGGAAAGAGGAAACCTTTTCCTTGAAGGTTTTTCTGCTTTCTCATCTTCAGTGCTGGATTTTTTCCTTCTTGTTTCTTGGTGCTTCTACTGTTTTTTGGTTTTTCTCTGTATTTTTAGATCCAGCACTGTGGGTCTGGCTTTGTTGTGGCTTCCCAGCACAAACTTGTGGCTGAGTGAGGGGGATTTTGCTGTGGCTCTGGTTTGGGGGTCCTCCCCAGAGCCCTGCAGGACCTGGGCATCTCCTTGTGAGGGGGAGAAGAATCTCCAGAACCACAGTTCAGGAGGATCAATAAATACCAAAACCTTCAATAAATCCTTCCATAAATTCCCTGGTAAAGATCTGATGTGAATAAATGTGAATAAATGTGGGGTTTGTATTACTGGAAAAGAAAACGTTTTTCTTTAAGCTCTTTCTGCCTTCTCGTCTTGGGTGCTGATTTTTTCCTTCTCATTTCTTGGTGCTTCTACTGTTTTTTGATTTTATTTTTTCCCTGTAATTTTAGATCCAGCCTGGCTATGGACACTTCCAGGGATCCAGGGGCAGCCACAGCTTCTCTGGGCAACCAGGGCCTCACCACCCTAAAAGGGAATCATAATAATCACAGCGATAACCGTAGAAAAATTCCCCAAAAATATGCAATGATTCCCAGGTGGGGTCTGGATAGAAGAACAGGGTGCCTGATGCCCAGCACATCAAGTCCTGAAATGTATCAGGGATAAACCAGTCCCAATTCCATCGGGAAACCGCGTGGAATTCTCCCGGAGCAGCTCCGTGGGACGGCAAATTTACCTCTCCAACAGTCTCATTAATTTCCTGAATAAACACAAAGGCCCAGCCTCTCCCTGGCCTGCATCCACACGTTCCCAGTGTGCCAGGAGCTCTTCCAAAGGCTCCCAGCCCCTGAGGTTCCCGTGCTGGTGGCGGGCACCGCTGGGAGAGCCTGATCAAAACCCCGCTTTTATCAGCATATCAAAGCACTCGGAGGCTCGTTTCCATTTTAATGCCTCTCTGCCAGCGCTTTTAGCCATTTTTAGTCATTTTGGCTTTAATAACATCGTCTGCATTTAAAGAGCAAGTGAATTCCCTGCTTCCAGCTCGCTTCCTGGGTGGATCCTGACGTGCCATGGTGATCCATATGTACAGACCTACATCCCAGAGAAGCTCTGGTGTCCCTGGAAGTGTCCCAGGCCAGGTTTGGACAGGGCTTGGAGCAGCCTGGGATAGTGGGAGATGTCCCTGCCCATAGAACTGGGTGAGCTTTAAGTTCCCTTCCATCCCAAGCCATTCTGGGATTCAGTGATCCATGTAAATCCTGGAGAGAGCTGCAATTCCAGGGTCTCTATGACAACGGTGACAAGCCCAGGCTGGCTGTCACTGCGTTTCCTCCGTGCAGGATCCAGAGTTTCCCATCAGGCAGGAAAATTCCCCCTCCACTACTCCATCCACCCATCTCTGCCGAGTGACCAGCAGGTGGGAAATGGGAGGAAAACTTCCTCTTCTCCCAGGAATAATGACCTCATCCCTGGAGGTCTGCACAGGAACTGTCTCTGTGCTGGTCAGGGACAGCCACGGTGGCCCAGCTGTCCCCTCTGTGACCTCAGCTGCACATATCCAACCCTGTCACAGACACATTTTATGAAAAATCTTTTTGTTAGGATTGTTCCTCCTGAGAAGCTGAGAGGCTTCAGAAATGAAATGTAACCAATGGTTATCTGCTGCTGTGGGATGCAACAGGTGCATCTGGGATTGGGCTCATGTGGTTGTTTCTAATTAATCAAAGTCCAGCTGTCTCAGACTCTCTGGTCAGTCACAAGATTTTATTATCATTTTATTCTTTTTTATTCTTTTCAAGCTTTCTGATGAAATCTTTCTTCTATTCTTTTAGTATAGTTGAATATATAATTTTCTTTTAATATATCATAAGATAATCAATCAGCCTTCTGAAACACAGAGCCAAGATTCTCATCTCTTCCCATGCCAAAGTCACCTGCAAATTCAACATCTGGGGAGCCCAAGTGAAGAACATTGCCACACAACCCTGTGATGGTCCTGCTCAGGTGACAGCCACGGTGGCCCAGCTGTCCCCAGCGTGTGACCTCAGCTGGACATGTCCAACCCCTGCCTTCAGGAGGCCTCCAAGCCTTTCTTCCCTGGATTCATGCCCTGGAGTTGCTGCCATGATTCAAGGACCTGCCACACTGCCGAGGGACACCAGAACATTCCAGCTCCAAGAATGCTTCTGGAAGAAGCATTCACCACTTCTGCATTCACCACTTTAACCTGTAAGGATTTTGCCACATGCTCCTGCTTTTCCCTGACTTCCTGTGCTGGCTGTGCCCACAACAGGGGCTCAGACTTGCAGATCCTTAAGGTCCCTTGTGTCGGAACCCAGGAAATTCCTCTGGCTGCCCTGGAGGGCTCCAGCCCTGCCCAGGGGGATCAGAGACCCTGGCACAGAGCCCAAGACCCCTGTGCCTTGGATTTGGCCCTTGGAAAAAACAAATTACCAACCTTATATGAAGAATTACAAGCAGTAATTTAGCAGTTTAAGTAGAATGATAGTGAATTTATCACTGGGTGAAAAATAGATTTTGGGGTTTTTAGAATGGGGGTTCAGGTGGCAAGATGGAGGAATCTGGATGTGCCCAGCCTTTCTCCTTCTTCTTCTTGGCCTCCATCTTCTGCTGTGATGGCACTTTGGGGTTGGTTTAGAGTAGAAGCTCACTGTCTAACACAGGTGATGGGTATTGGGAAGGAATTGTAAATATTGTACAGGTAGTTTTTGGTATAAAAAGATAACACAGCCCTGGGGCAGGCAGAGTGCCTCTGTCTGTCCTGCTGAGTGGACCTGGGCAGGCCAGGAGAAAGAATTTTATAGATAAGGAACAATAAACAACCTTGAGAATGAGAACTGAAGAGCTCTGAGTCCTTCTTCAAGCGCCGGGCTGGGAAAAGAGAATTTCTGACACATCTCAGGGTCACTGTGAGCAGCCAGAGATCCCGAGACCTTCCAATCCCAACCATTCCACAGCATTTCTTTGTTTTCCACTGGAAGGACTGAGCTGATTTTCCACGGCAGGACCCCCGGGGTCCCACAGGTGGAAGGGGCCATCCCCCAGCAGCGCTGGGAATCATTAAATTGGAGCGGCTTCGGAGCAGAGCCGCGGGGATGGCGGAGGAGCTCGGCCGATAATGAAAGACGCCGGGAACTCAATTTGTTTTCCTTAACGAACAGAAGGTTAAGAGAGGATCCGCTGGCAGCCTCTAATTACTTCTGGAATTTAAATGTGATAATAGAGGGCTCCCTGGCCAGGCAGATGAAAGTACACCCAACCCCGTGCCTGCGAGATTAAAATTCAGCCTTGAATTAAAAGCACCTTTTTAGCAGTGCAGGTTATTAAGCGCTGAAACAACCGTCAAGAGATCTCCTGATTTGAAGAGGTTTTTTTTTTTCTTTTCCCCCCCTTTCCAAACCTAAAGCTTTAATTCAAATAGAAAAATCCCCAGGCATGTTTTACACGGGAGTTCAGGCCAGATAATCACGATGGCTTTTTGCCAACCTTATCAAGTATTAATGTGCCATCACCCCGCTGCCCTCCTTCTGTGCTCGGCTCGTCAAGCAATAATTTTGTCAGCAAACACAGAGAATTTCTCCAGCACGGTGTCACCAGAGGTGGCCAGCAATGAGGAGTCCAGGGCCGTGTCCATAAAACACCCTGGACATGGCAGGAACCACCTGTGGGTGACAGCTGAGCGTTCCCAGCAGATCCCTGAGGGGTTTTCCCACCTGGATATTGAAGGGAGGTGCTGGCACAGTGAAGGCTGGTGACCACGGGGGCAGCTTGGGGACAGGTTTGGCTGGAGCCAGGAGCAGGAGCTGGGGAACCACCAGGAAGGATGGAGAAGGTGCCACCAAGGGAGAACCACCAGGAGGATGGAGAAGGTGCCACCAAGGGAGAACCACCAGGAAGGATGGAGAAGGTGCCACCAAGGGAGAACCACCAGGAGGATGGAAGGTGCCACCACAGATGCTGCTGCGAGGAGATGCCACCGCCACACCAGGTGCCACCGCAACGGGAGGTGCCATCACCGTGTGAGGTGTCACCACGACAGAAGATGCCACCACCACACAAGGTGCCACCTCTCTGAAAGGTGCCACCAACACTCTCACGATGGAAGGTGCTACCATGACGGGAAGTGCCACCACCCCTCAAGGTGCCACCACCGCTCCAGACGCCGCCACCACTCAGGCTGCCACCATAAGGGAAGGTGCCACCACCCCACAAGCTGTCACTGTGACAGAAGGTGCTACTGCCATGCAAGGTGCCCCTGTGAGAAGATGCCACCACCACACAAGGTGCCACCACGATGGCAGGTGCCACCACCATGTGTGGGTTTTTAAGCCCAGCTGGAGATGAAAGTCCTCGGAGCTGCTCGCTCTTCTCCCTCATTCTGGTGGAGTGGGGAGGAGGATTGAAGTCGAATTTGTGTGTTGAGATAAAAAACAATAATGGAAAAGTATTGGTAATTTAATAATGGAAAATACAGAAAATATATCTGACATACAGAATATAATTTGATATATATTTTTATATATTTTAATAGATATAATTTGAATATAGAAAATAATGTTAATTTAACAATGGAGATATAGAATTATTATTATTATTATTATTATTACTATTATTATTATTATTATTACTATTACTATTATTACTATTATTATTATTATTATTGTAAAACACAATTTCTCACCATCCACTGACTGATTCCAGACCCCCCTTCCCAAATCCAGACCAACCCTTCTGGGCTGCTGTTTCTCCCCTCCCCACCAGTCCCACGGGGCCATTTCAGAAATGGGCACGTGGAACATGAATCAAGGGCAATTTCCAGCCCTGTGGTTGTGGTTTGTGTTCCTCACGCAGTGCAGCAGGTGGGATGGATGGTGGGATGCTCCAGGCTGTGCTCCCCACTGGAATGTGCCCCTCCGAGAGCTCTGGTGGTTTGTCAGCAGACAGGAACGTGGCTGAGGAGCTGCTCTGCCCTTGGAGGAATTTTATTCAAGCAGTAATGGGTTCAGAGTGGAAAAGGAGAAATTTAGGTGGATATTGGGAAGGAATTCCTGGCTGGGAGGGTGAGGAAGGACTAGGCTGGAATTCCCAGGGAAGCTGTGGCTGTCCCTGGGTCCCTGGAGGTGCCCAAGGCCAGGCTGGAGCAGCCTGGGGCAGTGGGAGGTGTTGGGGGTGGAATGGGGTGGGATTTAAGGTCCCTTCTAACCCAAACCATTCTGGGATCTCAGGACCTGCACCAAACAATCCCCGTGGTCAGGAGATGTCACTTCAGCGAGAGGGAAATCACCAAATGGGTTTTCAGGAAGCTGTTGGGAACTGGGAATGAGGGCAGGGCCTTCCCATCTTGGTGCCCCCACAGGCAGGGCTGGGAAAAGGGTGAGGCAACTTATGGAGAGAAACTTATCCAAGAGCTGGAGCAGGAGCAATCCTGGGGAAGCCTCAGCGCTGGCAGAGGCCCTGAGGGGATGGAATGTTTATTTTGTGCCCTGAGCAGCAGGAACCTGAGCAGCGCCCTCAGCACATCCCCATCCTGCTCCTCCAACCCTGCCTCCCTCTGCAGCTTCACCGCTGACTTAGCTAAAAATACTCCTTTGTCCTGTGCTTTCTAACTTCCTGCAGCTTCTCCGTAGTCAAAAGTGGAGCTCGCTGCCAAAGTCAGATACTCAAGGAGCTCCGTTGCTGATGAAATCAGCTGCTACCACGTGACAGCTGCAAACATCTGGAATCCATCGCCCAGGCTCCGTGTGGGACTTGATCCTGCTCAAATATCTGCCTGGAGCTTGAGTATCTGCAGCTTTCTCAACCCCAAAACAATTCCTGCAGAAAGTGCCTTGCAGATAATCAAAATTTCAGGGGGGAAAAACCAGAAAAAAAAATGAATGTTGTCAAAACAGAAGGATTTTTAAAAGCTTTAATAATATTTTTTTAACTTAAGGGAAGCGTTTTGCTCCAAGGGAAGTGTTTCTCATGTGTGGTGGGAAGGGAAATGCTGCTCCCCAGCACGCCATGAGTTAACAACCCACGTGTGGAGCTGCTCCCTTGGGCAGCACAGGCTGAGCAGGAAACCTTCCCAGCAGGATTTGGGGTGTCCTGGGAGGCTGGGGGAGCACACCTGCAGCCCTGGGAGCTGGCAGCAGCACCTGAGCTGGGGACAATGCCCTGAGCACCATCCTGTGGGATTCTGCTTCCCCAAAAAGTGTGGGGCTGGGGCTGGGATGGAGATAACGTGGGATGCTGAGCCAAAATCCATGGATCTGGGACAGGTGGGACAAAAGCACCTGGAGCACAGGCTGTTCTGGGCTGAAGGGCTGCCAGCCATTCCTGGCACATCCCTTTCCTGGCAGGAATGCCAGCCTGCAATCCAAACATCACTGTCAGATTAATTTCTTGTTTTCATTCAGTATTACTGAGAACAGCATGTGCTCCCACCCCGCATTCCCAAGAGGGATTAATCCTAAAAAAAATCCTTCTATCATTTTATTGTGGGTGTAGGATCCATGCAAGGGGATTGGAAAAGGATTCTCTGCTTTCTGGAAAGGGTGGAAACACCTCTCTCACCCTCATGCCCTCAGTGGGCAGCGCATTCCCTGCCACTCCTGCTGCTCTACCCCAGCTCCTAAAACTCCTGGGATTAGCCCTGTGTGCCCAGAAACAGCAGAACAACACAATTATCAGCGTGAAATCTCTCTATCCAACCAGTTAAAATAATTATAATTAATTTATATAGAGGTTCAGCTCTGGTAAGATGCAACCACGACGACTCCTTCTCCTTGTGGTCCCAGGAGCATCCCAGGGCACAGCCCCCAGTGCCCAGCCCCTGCACGGGGGTCCAGAGACAAACATGACTTTGGAGCCAGCTCTTCCTCTTCCCTGCCTGTGGAATTTCACTTGATTTCCAGGCACATCTCCCCCCAGCAGCCCGTGCACAGCTGAACCCCTGCAATATTCGGCAGGAAAACGTGGGAAGAGCCAAGCAGCATCACCAGGGAGGCCTGGGAAAAGAGAGCAGGGAAACACCTGCACTCCCAGCCCCATCCCAGTTCATATTTGAACATTTTCCACGGAGCTGGGACCCTGTCAGCTCAGAGCTTTGGAAGAACCCCGGGCTGGTTTAATCCGGAGCTTCCCAAATTCCCCAAGCAGGTTGGATGTGCACAAAGGCCCAGCTCTGCCCCCCTCCCCTGGCACAGCACTGAGCTCCTCCTCTTGAGATGGTTTTATTAATTAAACTGTGAGGTTTCATTAATTAAACACTCAGGTTTTATTAACGTGGAGTCCTGGGCCCCTTCAGCTGGCAAGGGGAAGCTCAGGAGGAGATGGAATTCCCAGGAGGTTTCCAAAGGCAACTCCAAAATTGTAACTATTAATTCCTAAAAATCTCAGGTTTTAGCCACTGAAAACTGCATGGGAATTCCAGGATGCTTTTCCCCCCCAAGTCTTGCACCTGTAGATGGCAAATATCAAGCTCTGCTAGAAAAACAAACATTCCTGAATTCAGTCCTACAGCTCCAGGGCTTTTCCCTTCCCTGCACTCCCTGGGCAATTCTTGTCCCTGCAGCTCCATAGATCCTTCTCATAAATTAACCAAGGAATGCTAAAAACCCCAAATTATTGCCACAAGGTCCAGTCAATCTGTGCCTGCTGTTCCAGGAGGAGCTTCACCTAAAATAAAACCCTGCAGCACCTCATGCACATCCCTAAATCCTTATCCCCAAACGCAGCAACCCCAAAAATTCATATTCCTACACCATGACAGGATTAATAATCCTTGTGCAGTGGTTTGTTTCATTTTCTTCTTTGTCACATCACACAATTTGTCCCTGAGGGGAACTGCTCTGCTCCTTGTCTTGTTCACAGGAGCAACACTCCGAGGGCAATCCACGCTCCCAGCAGCCAAACCTTGGGATTCACTCCAGTTTCTGGCCCCAAAAGCTGCCTGGTGGTTGGCACATCCCTTCCCATGGAGTTTGACACTCTCAGGGGTTCACAGCTCAGCTGGAACGAGGGCATTGTGGATGGCATTGTGGCTTCTGGAGAATGGGAACTGGGAGCTCATCCACATCCAAGGGGTTTCATCCCAGAGGGAACTGGGAAAAACACGGTCCAGCCCTGAGCTGGACTCCCAGAGCCCTGGTTAGGGTTTAATCCCTGTTAGAGGGATGTCATTCCAGGAGCTGGGAGAGCACAGTCAAGCCCTGAGCTGGACAACAGAGGCCTAAATAGAATTTAATCCACATTCAAGGGGTTTCATCCCAGAAGGAACTGGGAAAAGCACAGTCAAGTCCTGGATTGGACTCCCAGGGACCTAGTGAGGATTTAGTCCCTATTAAAGGGGTTTCATTCTAGAAGGAACTGGGAAGAACGTGGTCAAGTCCTGGGTTGGATTCCCAGAGACACAATGAGGCCCTAATCCCCATTCCAGGCGCATCATCCCAGAAAGAACTGGGAAAAATGTGGTCAGGTCCTGGGTTGGACTCACAGAGACATAGCTCAGATCTAATCCCTGTTAAAGGGATACCATTCCAGAAGGAACTGGATCAACTCTGGGTTGGATTCCCAGAGACCTAATGAGGACCTAATCCCCATAATCCCCAGGTGCATCATCCCATAAAGAACTGGGAAGAGTCTGGCCAACCCTGGGTTGGATTCCCAGGAACCTCATTAGGATTTAAATCGTAATAAAGGGATATAATTCCAGAAGGAACTGGGAAGAGCCTGGCATGCCTTGGGTTCCCAGGAACCCAATGAGGATCCAATCCCCATTCCAGGCGCATCATCCCATAAAGAACTGGGAAGAGTCTGGTCTATCTTGGGTTGGATTCCCAGAACCTTAATGAGGATTTAATCCATACTAAAAGGATATCATCCCATAAAGAACTGGGAAGAGTCTGACCAACCCTGGGTTGGATTTCCAGGAACCTCATTAGGATTTAAATCGTAGTAAAGGGATATAATTCCAGAAGGAACTGGGAAGAGCCTGGCCTGCATTGGATTCCTAGGAACCTGGTGAGGACCCAATCCTCATTCCAGGTGCATCATCCCATAAGGATCTGGGAAGAGCCTGGTCTATCTTGGGTTGGATTCCCAGAACCTTAATGAGGATTTAATCCATACTGAAGGGATATCATCCCATAAAGAACTGGGAAGAGCCTGGCCAACCCTGGGCTGGATTCCCAGGAACCCAACGAGGATCCAACCCCCACTCCAGGTGCATCATCCCATAAGGAGCTGGGAAGAGCCTGGCCAAGCCTGGGTTGGATTCCCTGCCATCCACACCCTCCTGCCACACTCCAGAGGTGCAAGGCAGGCGGGCAGAGGATGTTTTGCCTTTCCAAAGCTGTCCCCATTTCCCACAGGTCCCAGGTTTTGTTCCCAGACTGCTGCAGGGAGGTTCTCTGGTTGCTCAGCAACTGCTTTAGAGCCGATCAGAGCTTGGGGTGGTGGCTGCAATTCCTGCTGGACAAGGAACAGGGCAGGATCTGGAGAAAGATATGGAAATGGAAGGGCAGGCACTGCTCCCCGAGAGCTGGGAAATCCAGTTTGGCTGGGTTCATAAAAATCAGCTGGAATCTTGGGTGGAAAAGAGTCATTTTGGGTGGAAAGTGTCATTTTGGGTGGAAAGTAACATTTTTCACTGCTCCAGTTATCTGTGGGAAGGAAGGGAATCCATGGGATGGGACAATCCATGGCAGGGCCCTGCCAAACACCCCTGGGGCAGCCATGGATTGTCCCATGCCATGGATTCCCTTCAGGAATTCAGGAATTCAGCCTGATATTCACAGGAACCCAGAATTTGGGTTGGAAGGACCTTAAAGCCCATCCAGCTTCACCTCTGGCACCTCCCATTGTCCCAGGTTGCTCCATGTCCAACCTGGCCTTGGGAGGATTCCAGGGATCCAGGAATTCTCTGGGAATTCCATCCCAGCCAGGAATTCCTTCCCAAAATCCCACCTAATCAACGTTCCTTCAGTTTGAAGCCATTCCCTCAGGCTGGACGAACCAAAAGCCTTTGAGAGCTTCTCCAGCTGTTGTTGGTTCTCCTTCCCCTTTCCAGCCTTCCTCCTGGAATCCACACCTCCTCCTCCTCCTCCTCCCTGCAGATTCCCTCTCTCCAAGTGGCAATTAGGTTGATCAGGGCACCACTTTGCAGCTTACAGATTGTTCTCCTTAATTATTAAAGAGGGGATTTGCATCCCGTCCCAGCAGGTTCCCTTTGAAGCCGGGGCTGAGCTGGGAATTCCCTCCTGCTGCCGATCCCAATCCAACCTCCCGCGGCTTCCAGCTCCGGGAACACCCCCTGCGCACCTGGATTTTCCCACTTTTCCGGCTTTCCAACCCAATCCTGGCCATGTCAGGGCTCCCACTCCTTGATTTTCCACAGAAATCGAGCACGGCCACTGTTGCACGGTGGACGTGCAAAAAGAAAATCATGGAAGTGCTCCCAAAACCGCGTGGGTTTTCCTCAAAAATCCCATTTTTGGAGGTTGTATTTCAAAGCACATTTGGAATAGGGCAAAAATATTCCTTGTGTCTTCTGGAGAATGGGATTTCCCAGGAACTGGTGCTCTCCAATCCAATTGGTGTCCTCCAGCCTCATCCCATATTTTATGGGAATATGCTGAACTTCCCCAGTGGATCTGATATTTAAAATCCCAGAAAATCGTCATACAGGCATTATAATATATGCAAATATACACCTATATATATTTTTAATATATTTAATTCATATTTAACACCCATTTTCCAGCACATTGCCTGGTTATTATTCTTTATATGCTAATATTGATGGGATTATTTTAATTTTCCTTGCAGTAATAATTTCTAGTGCTGGAATATCCTTTTTTTCCCTCCCATTAGGGAATCTTTAAGCTGAATTTATTTTCAGGAGCCTCTTTCCACTTGCCAGGGTATTTGGCAGTAAATACTGGTGCAGATCGACATGCCAGAGAGAAAGGGGAGGAAAAGGGGAAATAAAGGGAGGAAAAGGGGAAAAAAAGGGGGGGGAAAGGAGGAGACAGGAGAGTGTAGGAAAAGGGGAGGAAATGGGGAAAATGGGAAGAAATGGGAAAAATATGGCACAAAAAAGGGGTGGAAAGGGGAATAGAAGAGGAGAAAAGAAGGGGAAGGGGGAAAAAGTGGAATAAAGAGGGAAAAGGGGAAAAAGTGAGGAAAAAGGAGGGGAAAAGGGGGGAAGGAGGGAAAGGAGAGGAAAGGGGGGAAAAGGAGGGAAAAGAAGGGGGGGAAAACAGGGGAAAGGAGGGGGAAAAGGGGAGAAAGGGAAGGAAAAGGGGAGAAATGGGAAAACAGATGGCATAAAAGAAGGAGGGGGAAAGGGGGAAATGGGGAAAAAGGGCAGAAAAAGGAGAGGGAAAAGGAGCAAAGGGGAAAAAATGAGGGGAAAAGGGAGGAAAATGGGGGAATAAAGGGAAGAATAAAGGGAGGAATAAAGGGAAAGTAGAGGGGAAAAGAGGGAGTGGGAGGGGAAAAAAAGGAGAAAAAAGGGAGGAACAAAGTGGGGCAAAAGGGGGAAGGAAAGACTTCCTGAGGAAATGGGAAGGTTCTGCATCCTGTCCTGATGGAAAATCCCCTCAGGAATTATCCCCAGGCTCTCTGGTACAGCCTGAGCCCAGGGCTGCTCCCAAAAATCCTGCAAGGGAATTTTCTGCCGCTTTAACCTCCCCCAGCTGGGTTCAGGGGTCAGGACCCAATAAATGAGATTTCTGCTCGATTCTTTAATCTCTGTTAATCCCATTACAGTGATCCCAGCCTCCATCTGGCCCTCCATGGATCTCACTTCCACTTTTCCCATCCCTTCCTTTTTCTCTCCAAGCACATTTCTCTTCTGTTTTCCCTTTCTAAATCTGGAATTCTCAACATTTTTATTTTTACACAAATCTACGCCTCAAATCCTCCAAATTTCTGAATTTCTCATTTCAGGGCCAGCAAAACTTTACAGAAAATGCTATTTTTTTTTCCAAGTTCACTTCCTACATATCCTAAATTTCTTCTGCATTTCCAAAAGCTGCTTTTCCCTGCTATTCCTTTGAATAATTTTTATTTTAATCTCTAACCCAACAGAGCCTGGATACAGAAATTTTCCACTCTTTCAAGACTGTTTCTCTCCATATATTCCACCCATATAATGTTTTGGCCACTCTTTTGATCATAAACATAAAATATTTTAAAAATTTAAAATATTTAAAATTTAAAAATCAAAAATATTAATATTTAAAAATATAAATATGATCAATAAAAATATATTTCATAAATACATGTAAATATATAAATATTAAATATATAAAACAGTTAACTACATAGAATATATTTATATTTTTATATATTTTATATATAAATATATAAAATGTATTAAATACATAAATATATATTATATTATATATAAATATAAAATAGATAAACATATTTTATATATGTATATAAATATGTAAATATATAAATATATAAGTATATAAATATATAAATATACTTATTGGCAGTTTCTATTCATGCTCTTGGTTTTTAATTTTTAGCTCGCACAGGTATTTGGGAACTTCTCCTTAACAAAAAATAATTGCTTTCCCCCCAAAAATTTAAAAAATAGGAGCAGAATTGAGCTGTGGAGACTTTTTTTGGTGTCACCACTGGTGATCAACCAATGGTGGGATTTTCTCCACTGCAGGAAAAAGAGATTTTTAAAAGGTGAGGAGGAAAAAAAATGATTTAAAGCAGTGAGCAGAACAAACCTGGCAAGTTTTGAATCCTCAGCTCTGTCATTTTTGTGTCAAGTCGTGCAAATCCCAGCATTATCCACCTGACAGGATGCAAGCCTGGGATTCTATTTTTAGAGTGAGAAATAATCTTAATGATCAGTTTGTCATCACACAGGCAGGTGTGTGCATGGGACAAGGCTCCTGAACTCTGTCTGCTGGGGAATAAAAGCAGGAAAAACAACCAGAATTCCCATTTTCCCTCCTCCCTTCCAATAGAACACCAAGGCTATCATAGTTCTGAATCAACGTTTCTTATCTCAAACTTTACATACAAACACACACGACATAAACCTTCTATCGAACTTTAAAAATTCTCCACAAATTCATTTCTCACGCTCTTCCTCTTCACTCAGCTAAATTTGGGGAATAATTTCCTTCCCATGCTTTCCCTTCTCTCTTTTTCTTGTTTCAATGTTTGTTTTTATCAACATTTTAAATATATCTGTGTCTTTCCCGTCTTCTTCCATGAGGGTTTTGTGAGGGAATAAATTCCCCCTGGAGAGGGTTTGGGATTTGTGCAGGGTTCACCCCATGGAGGGCAGCACTTTTCCTTTCCCCGCCTTTCAGGAGGAGTTGGAGCACCAGGAATTAACTTCCCATGGGCAGGACTGGCATCAAAGCCAGGATTTGGGGCGGAAATCCCTTATTTTCACATCCCTGCCATTCCTTTCCTTACAAATCGCTTCCATTCCCTGGGCAGTGGGATGGAAACCTGGGTGGGATCTCAGGTCTCAGGATGGTGCTGCAAAGGCCACTCCAGAGCCCAATTTCCCATCCTTGAGGATCTGGAACAATCCCAGAGGGGCATTTGACCACCCAGGGGCTGCCCTCGAGTGCAAAACAACATAAACACAATTTTTTTAAATTAAAAATGAACAAAATCAAGCACCAAGGTCATTAAAAAAAAAGGGGGTGAAGTTCTGGGCTGGTGCTGGCTGATGTGTCCCCAGCACAGCTTGGAGGATCAGGTTCATCCAAATGGGAAAAAAATAATTTTAAAACGCCCAAAAGTTGTTTCTGTCATCATTTTAAGGAGGATTATTTGATGCCTTCTCTTTTTTTTAGTGGGATCCTGCAGAGGGGACTGGTGAGGAGCTGCTGAGATTGCTGAGCAAGTGTGAAGGATTCTGGGTCTTTTAATTTGGGAATCCCAGGCATTTTAATTTGGGAATTCCAGTCAATTTGATGGGGAATTTTCCCTCAAAACACAGATTTGGGAGTGCTCCATGCGCCCACCCAGGACCATCCCAGGGATTTCAGGCAAAAAATTAAAGATTTTTTTATAATTTAATGGATTTTTTGGGGGTTCGGCTTTTCTCACTCCAACCCCACAAATTCAGCCCTGGAGATCAGAGTTAAATCCACCCCGTGATGAACTCGGGGCATCATTTCCAGCAGCGGGGATGTGACAGAAAAAGAACAAAAACAAAAAAAAAACAAAAACCACCCCAAAAAAAAAGCCTCCCAGCAGAAATTGAAGCTTCACCTCTCCCTGCAATACTTGCACACAAAGAAATTACCCTGAAATGTAAAAGCACGTTAGGAAAAACTCCCATTTCTAGGAGGAAAAAAACCCAACAAAACCAAAAAAATAAAAAATCTCCACCAAGCCTTGACAGCTGTGTTGAAATTACCTCTGGTAATTTGAACTGAGTGGAAGCTTTTAGACTCGATTGCACCGAAAAAATGTAAAGTATGTCACTTATTAAGCTTTTATGCCTGACATCCAGCCGAGTCCTCGCAGCAATGCCGAGATCAGGCGGATAAATGCGCTGGGAGCTGGGAGAGCTGGAGTCATCACCCCGGGAACGCGGTGGGATTGCTGCTCCTGGGGGGAATGCACCAGAAAATGGGGCTGCACAGTCAGAGAGCATCTCCCTCCTCACTGAGCCTGCCTGCTCTTCCTTTTGTCGGGAAAATGAACCCACAAACACCAGAGGTTTGTGTCCAGAAAGGAGGCAGAGGAGTCCTGGAACTTGGTTTGAATAAAGGGAGAGGCCATGGGGCATTCCCCTGGGGTCTCTCCAATTTTTGGAGGACACAGCCTCCTTTTTATCCCAATTTCCCTCTCTCTTTCCCCATTTCTGAGGTACTTGAGAGGTTCAGACTTCCCAGAGCACCTGATACCAGAGATTCCCCTCTAATGTACAACCCTCCCTTTTCATTTTTAATTCTTATGGAATTTAGGGGTTTTCCCCCATTGTTTCTTCCACCTCTCAATGCCCTACTTCGTTTATCAGCAAACCTAAAGTTTATTGGTAAGGGCAAATTTTTGGAGGATGCAGCCTCCCTTTTATGCCTATTTCCCTCTCTCTTTCCCCATTTCTGAGGTTCTTGAGAGGTTCAGGCTTCCCAGAACACCTGATGCCCAAGATTTCCCTCTAATGTACAACCCTCCCTTTTCATTTTTAATTAATGGGGTTTTCCCCATTGTTCTTTTCATCTTTCAATATCCAATTTCATTTATCAGCCAACCTAAAGTTTATTTGTAAAGGCAAATATCTATTTCCATCCATCAATCAGTGGAACCCTCCCCATTGTTTCTTTTCTCTCCCAGTGCTGGTTTTACCCACCAGCAGCCCCACGGCTGGTGTGGAAAGACAAATCCACCATTCCTCTCACTTCTGTTGGGAAAATGAACCCACAAACACCAGAGGTTTGTGTCCAAAAAGGAGACAGAGGAGTCCTGTGGCTTTATTCCAATAAAGGGAGAGGCTATGGGGCATTCCCCTGGGGTCTCTCACATTTTTGGAGGACCCAGCCTCCTTTTTATCCCAATTTCCCTCTCTCTTTCCCCATTTCGGAGGTTCTTGCGATACCAAAGATACTTGAAACCAAAGATTCCCCTCTAATGTACAACCCTGCCTTCTAATTTTTAATTCTTATGGAATTTAAGGGTTTTGCCCATTGTTTCTTTCATCTTTCAATACCCAATTTCGTTTATCAGCAAACCTACAGTTTATTTGTAAAGGCAAATATCTATTCCTGTTCATCAATCAGTGGAATCCTCCCCATTGTTTCTTTTCTCTCCCAGGGCTGGTTTTACCCCCCAGTCTTTTGGAAAGGCAAATCCACTATTTTTGTCACTTTAATAACAATATCTTCCTTTAATAACAATAATTACCTGAGCGATGGGAGGGGAGGGCTCCCAGAAAAACCCAGCCTCAGCTCCTCTGTTAGTCTGAGCTTTGCTAAGCCCGTCCCAAAGCTTCAGAAAGGTGTCAGGTGTGCTAAGCCAAGCTCTTTCCCACCCCAGTGAGAGATGTCCAAAAGTGCCCCAGAACTGCAACGGAGACAAAGAGCTCAGCCCAGGCCGTTAAAATCCTCCAAAAATGGAAATATAGAAAAATAGCTGGAGGGGAAGGAATTTCAGGCCTTTTAATGTGGGAATTCCGAAGACTTAAATTTGGGATTTCCAGGAATTTTAAAGAGGAATTTGGGAATTCCAGACGTTTTGAGTTGGGAATTCCAGGGGTTTAATTTGGGATTTCCAGGAATTTTAAAGAGGAATTTGGGAATTCCAGGGGTTTTAAGTTGGGAACTCCAGGCATTTTAATTTAGGATTTCCAGGCAATTTAAAGGAGAATTTGGGAATTCCAGGTGTTTTAAGTTGGGAACTCTAGGCATTTTAATTTGGGAAAACCAGGCATTTTCATTTGGGATTTCCAGGCATTTTAATTTAAGTATTCCAGGCATTTCAAAAGGGAATTTGGGAATTTCAGGTGTTTTAATTTGGGATTTCCAGGGGTTTTGATTTGGGAACTCCAGTCACTTTCATTTGGGATTTCCAGGCTTTTAACTTGGGAATTCCAAGCATTTTAAAGAGGCATTTGGGAATTCCAGGTGATTTATTTTGGGATTTCCAGGCATTTTCATTTGGGAGTTCCAGGTGTTTTTTAAAGGGGAATTTGGGAATTCCAGGAATTTTAATTTGGGATTTCTGGGTGTTATAATTTGGGAATTCCAGGCATTTTAATCTGGGAATTCCAGGCAATTCAAAGGGGAATTCGGGAATTCCAGGCAGTTTAATTTGGGATTTCCAGGGGTTTTAATTTGGGATTTCCAGGCATTTTGATTTAGGAATTCTAGGCATTTTCAGTTGCGATTTGCAGGTGCTTTTTAAAGGGGAATTTGGGAATCCCAGAGGTTTTAATTTGGGAATTCCAGGCGTTTCAGAGGGATGGAGTGGCAGGGAAGGCTCAGCAGGGCTGTGCCCGGGCACCCCTGGGGACATTTCAGTGTGGGCAGAGCCGCCGGTGCCAGCTCCTCTGCGTCCCCAGGCGCCACATCCACAGGGCTTTCAATAAAATAATAAATAAATAATAAAATAACAAATAACAACTGACCCAGCAAGGTCAGGCCAGGGGAACTTCCCACTGGAAGGCTGGGAATACACTGGATTTTGGTGGGGTTTGGATGCATCCCCAGGGCAGGGAGCTCAGCACGGGGACTTTAGGGACACAAACTCCCCAAATTCCTGACAAAGCGCTCGACCTCAGCGTGCCGCTGTCAGTTTTTATTCTCCCATTGAATGGCAGCATTCGCCCTCTTTGCCTCCATTTTTCAGTCCATAAAATAACAAAGAGATTCCAATACTTTGGCAGTTGTGAACACTCAGAACATTTATGCTCATTTCACGTAATACTCACTTTTCCAAACAATTGAGACCATTAACAATTCCATGTTAAAGTGCTGGACTACATTGGGAAATAACTCTAGAGAAACAGGATGAAATTCAGGTGGAACCCAAATTTCCCAGCAGCAAACCCCTGGCATCCCTAAGAAACACAAATCCTGTTCTTTCAAGAGCCCAAATTCCATGTTAATATGGGAAATACCTCCAGAGGAATAGGATAAAATTCAGGTGGAACACCAACTTCCCAGCAGCAAATCTCTGGAAGCCCAAATCCTGTTATTCCAGGAGCCCAAATTTCATGTTAATATGAGAAATTATTCCAGAGGAATAGGATAAAATTCAGGTGGACATAATGATATTATATAAAAACATATTATAAATATAAATATAAATATAAATATTAAATATATAAATAAATAAAAATAATGAAGATATATACACTTATGTCTATTTTTATATAAATAAATATAATATATAAATTATATATGAATAACATAATTACCATTAATATTTCTATTTATTATTATAGATTACAATCGTTAATAGAAATATTAGTAATTATAATAGTATTTACAATTATTGTTATTACTGATGATTTTATAGTAATTATTATACTTTTCTGATATATATTCTATTTATTATATAATAATTAGTATTAATTTTGATGATTTGTTATTATAATAATAAATAGTAGTAATAGTAGTAATAGTAGTAATAGCAATAATAATAATAATAATAATAATAATAATAATAATAATAATAATAATAATAATAATAATAATAATAATAATTTGAAGCATTTTCTCAGTCCCTGGTGCCAGGCAATGCTGTGCATGGAACGTGGGGCAGCCTGGCACCCTGTCCCTGCTCGGTGACACGGGCAGGAGAGGCACTGCCAGCCTCCCTCAGCATTCCCAAAATTCAGAGTTAAAGGCAGCGAATCCCCTGCTCCAAAGGGGGATCAATTATCCTTCAGGAGAGCTGCCCATCCTCACCAAAACCAGAATTATTTCAGGAAAATGACTTAGGAAATTCTGCCAAGGTAAGACAGGGCCAGGCTGGATGGGGCTTGGGAGGTGGCAGGAGTTGGAAAAAATGAGTTTTCAGGTCCCTCCCCAGCCACATTTCTGACTTTGATTCAAATATAATCCTTGAAGATCTCTCATTTGATTAGGTATTCCATCTGCGATTCCCACGGCAGCACTGCAAGTCTGGGAGCTCTTCAAGGTTACTCACATTAAAAAACCGAGAACTTAGCACCAAAAAAAGAGAAAAATTTAACAAATAATAATAATTTAAAAAAACAGCTTGAAATTTCACAAGCCCCAAATTGGCAAGACTTCAAACAGCTCTGAGGCTGCTGACATTGCGCCCAGGGGTGCAGAGCATGGGGACACTTTGGGGACAGCGCTGCCAGCAGCAGAGCCAGCAGCTGAATAAATGCAGTGACTCTGCTGTGACTTCAGGAGGGTTTAAATGAGATTATTTTGTGGGTTTTCCTCATCTTTCCATCTTCAGCTTCCTCTCCCCTGCAGCTGATTGAGCCTGGTTTGATCTCCAGCAGCTCCACGTGTGGGGGAAATCCTGCAGAAGCACAAACCAGAATTTCCAGCCCTGGTTTTGTGTGGTTTTGGGAGCTCAGGTTAAACCATATCTGAGTTAAACTCTGCTTTTTTTTTCATCCAGATGAGCCCCCTGCCCTGCAGGAGTTTCTGTACATCCCAGCATTCCCTCCAGGCTGTTTTTCCACTATGGAAATCCCATTCTGGCCCCTCCAGGCCTGCCAATGCCAGGAAATAACCTGGAAAATCCTGGAAAATTCCTCCTGCTCTTTTGGGCTGTCCCAGCAGGTGCTGGAGTCTCTGAGTGTGTTATTCAGAAGGTTTGGGGGATTCTGAGAGAAATGCCAAACCCTTCACTCCCGGGGGAGATGTTCACCCAACAGAGGGGGAAAAGGGAAAAGCCTCTCAGGGAGGGTTTAGTGTGGGAATTAAAATTCCCACTTGTTCAGGACTGCTTGCACCCCCACCAGAGCTTTTTGCTGAAAAAGAAAAGCACCCAGGTGATGGTGAAGATGATATTTTATGCACACAAGCTCCCAGTGCAGGCACAATTATCTGCAACATTAAGGAGAGGAGCAGCTTTTGTTGTCAGACCAGGAAAAAATTGTCACAATCCACGTCAAAGTGGAAGTGAAGATTTTAAAATTTTTGTTTCAGGGTGTCCAAAGTGACAGTTTTGGTGCCACTGAGGAGAAGGGAAGGGTTAAATTCCTCGGTGCAGTGGAGCTGGAGGTGTCTCCCCTCCAAAATCCGAGTTTGGAGAGATGGGAGGGGATTAGGAGCGATCGGGAGCCCAGGTAAGCCGGGATCAGAGCAGTGGGAGATAAAGGGACATCCCACCCAGAGAGAGGAGGGCTTTGGGGTGGAAAGGACCCTAAAGATCCTCTCAGTCCGTGCTCCCAGCTCGCCTGGCTCCAGGGATGGGATAATGGGGTTTATTTGGCACGGGTTTAATTACACCGCGTTTAACGAGGGGTTAATCACAGCTCCTGCTCCTCTCAGACACCCACGTGAAATTCGGGTTTGTGGGGCCTCGGAAGGAGGCGCTGGGAGAGCGGCCTGGGCAGGGACAGGTGGGAAGGAGCCGCTGCAAACAGCTCCGGGGAAAGCTGAGCTGAGATCGGGATAGAGCAGGACCCGATCCCAACATCTCCCCCAGGGAAAGGTGAGCTGAGATCGGGATGGAGCAGGACCCGATCCCAACATCTCCTGCAGGAAACGGTGAGCTGAGATAGGGATGGAGCAGGACCCGATCCCAACATCTCCTCCAGGGAAAGCTGAGCTGAGATCGGGATGGAGCAGGACCCGATCCCAAATTGTCCCCCAGGGAAAGGCGAGGTGAGATCGGGATGGAGCAGGACCTGATCCCAACATCTCCTGCAGGAAACGGTGAGCTGAGCCAGAACCTGATCCAAACATCTCCTTCAGGGAAAAGTGAGCTGAGATCAGGATGGAGCAGAACCTGATCCCAACAGCTCCGGGGAAAGGTGAGCTGAGATCGGGATGGAGCAGGACCCGATCCCAACATCTCCAGGGAAAGGTGAGCTGAGATCGGGGTGGAGCAGGACCTGATTCCAATGTCTCCAGGGAAAGGTGAGCTGAGATCAGCTTCCCACAGCTCCAGAAGGGAGCAGGACCCAATCCTGGCATCTCCTCCAGGGAAAGGTGGGCTGAGCTTGGCTTCCAGCAGCCCCAGGATGGAGCAGGACCTGATCCCAACATCTCCAGGGAAAGGTGAGCTGAACCAGGACCCGATCCCAAAATCTCCTCCAGGGAAAAGTGAGCTGAGATCAGGATGGAGCAGGACCCGATCCCAACATCTCCTCCAGGGAAAGCTGAGCTGAGATTGGGGATGGAGCAGGGCCTGATTCCAAATTGTCCCCCAGGGAAAGGCGAGGTGAGATTGGGATGGAGCAGGACCCGATCCCAACATCTCCTGCAGGAAACGGTGAGCTGAGCCAGAACCTGATCCCAACATCTCCTCCAGGGAAAGGTGAGGTGAGATCGGGATGGAGCAGGACCTGATTCCAATGTCTCCAGGGAAAGGTGAGCTGAGATCAGCTTCCCACAGCTCCAGAAGGGAGCAGGACCCAATCCTGGCATCTCCTCCAGGGAAAGGTGGGCTGAGCTTGGCTTCCAGCAGCCCCAGGATGGAGCAGGACCTGATCCCAACATCTCCCCCAGAGAAAGGTGAGCTGAACCAGGACCCGATCCCAACATCTCCTCCAGGGAAAGGTGAGCTGAGATTGGGGATGGAGAAGGACCTGATCCAAACATCTCCAAGGAAAAGTGAGGTGAGATCAGGATGGAGCAGGACCCGATCCCAAAATCTCCTGCAGGAAAAGGTGAGCTGAGATCGGGATGGAGCAGGACCTGATCCCAAATTGTCCCCCAGGAAAAGGCGAGGTGAGATCAGAATGGAGCAGGACCCGATTCCAACATCTCCAGGGAAAGGTGAGCTGAGATCAGGATGGAGCAGGACCTGATTCCAATATCTCCAGGGAAAGGTGAGCTGAACCAGGGCCCGATCCCAAAATCTCCTCCAGGGAAAAGTGAGCTGAGATCGGGATGGAGCAGGACCTGATCCCAAAATCTCCCCTAGGGAAAGGTGAGCTGAGCCAGAACCTGATCCCAACATCTCCTCCAGGGAAAGGTGAGCTGAGATCGGGATGAAGCAGGACCCGATTCCAACATCTCCAGGGAAAGCTGAGCTGAGATCGGGATGGAGTGGGACCCGATCCCAACATCTCCTCCAGGGCAAGCTGAGCTGAGATCGGGATGGAGCGGGACCTGATCCCAACATCTCCTCCAGGGCAAGGTGAGCTGAGCCGCAGGACGCCCCAGGCTGGAGCAGGACCCGCTCCCGGCTCTCCTCCTCCCGCAGCAGGGCAGGACCCGGCGCAGACCTTGGAATTCCGGCTCCAAAGCATCTGGCCCCAAAGAATTCCGGCTCCAAAGCATCTGGCTCCAAAGCATTCCGGCTCCAAAGCATCTGGCCCCAAAGAATTCCGGCTCCAAAGCATCTGGCTCCAAAGCATTCCGGCTCCAAAGCATCTGGCTCCAAAGCATTCCGGCTCCAAAGCATCTGGCTCCAAAGCATTCCGGCTCCAAAGCATCTGGCTCCCTCTTGCGTCGCCGAGCTGGCAGGAGCAGGAGGATGGGACGAGCACCTGCTGCTGTCCCCGTGTCCAGCCCGGAGGGACCCCAAAAGGAACAACCCGGGGCTGGCAGGGATCGCCCCGAGGGAACAGGGAATGGGGTGAGCAGCTCCAGCACACGCAGCCCGCTCCATCGGGGGGGAGCTGAGGAAATGCCAGCCTGGAGAAATCCCACCTCTCCTGCACCATCCCACCGGGATGCCGTTTGCGCATCCCACCCCGGCATTCTTTATCCACGGATTTCAGGAGCATGAAACTATTCCAGCTGTGCAAACACAACAGAAATTTGTTTTTCCGCTATTTTATCCTGGTTTTTTCCCCTTTGGTATTGTGGGCGGCAGGTGCTTGTTGGATGGAGCCCTTTTCTGACCCGGAGATGGGATAACAGAGATGTTTTAAAACTTTTTTTCCATTCTCAGTGTCATGAGAAGGGTGAGACAACACAGATGTTAGAATCCACACCATCACAATCAGAAGTATTTCCTAATTACAGGACATTATAAGTGCTTCTTGGCCTATCAGCTTTTGCCACACCATGAGAGAATTCTCTACAAACTCATTTCCCCCACTGCTCCCATGACAAAGGCAGGAGCAGAAAGGACAGGGAAGATCCACCTGGAAACTGCATTTAATGCAGCACCCAGCACTGGTGCTGCTGCCTGCAGAGGGGGTGTTCTTCCTTAACTGAGCTCCTTTCTGGAGATTTCCTCAAAGGTCATTAATGGGTGTCAGGAGACAAAGGAAAGCTGTGTTAGGGAAGCAGAAAAAGGGATTTGTTTTCCAGCAGATGTTCTACAACTCCTACAACTAAGGAAAAAAATTAAGTACAAGCAGACCAGGAGCTGTCAGCCCTGAATTGTGCAGTCTCGCTCAATTTTTCTGGTTTGCTTTAAATCATAATTAAAATTAATGCTTATTTTTCATCCCCTTGGCCGGGGTGCCTGGTTATCTTCAGGCAGCTGCTGCAGAAATCAGGGAAGATTCCCATCCTCTCATTTAGGTGAAGGTGGTAAAGCACACCCGTGGGATTGCTCTGATTTAAAAGAGAGGGCTGGAAAAGGACTTTTCCCTGCCAACTGCAGCAGGTGAAGGCAATGAGCCCCAAGGAGTTATTTGGAATTAAACTGGATGGAAGCCATGGATCCTGGGACACCGACCACCCTGCATGTGAGGGAGAAGCCACCTCAGGAGGGTTGAGCAATCAGAAAGCTTTTCCCAGCTTTTCCAAGCATTTCCAAGCATTTCCAAGCATTTCCCAGCATTTCCAAGCCTTTCCCAGCCTTTCCCAGCCTTTCCAGCCCCCCTGGGCAGGGTCCCAGCTGCTTTTCTCTCACACAAGATGGGCACCAGAACAGGGAGGAGGGTTTGTTCCTGGAGCCAAGGGAGATCCCTGCTAAATCCATCACCTCTCCCCACCCCTGGGGGGCTGCAGGGACTCCCCAACCACCCTCAGCCGGTGAATATTCCCATTTTCATCCGGGCTGGATGCTTCCCAGTCCCCAGCGCGGCCTGAGGAAGGTGTGGGTGTGGAAGTTGCCTCGGATCATGAGATAATTGTTATTAATTCTGTTTATTTTTCTTACACGTCGCTCTGGGGGTTATTTTTAAACAAAACACGTGGTTCTCCAAAGCAGAATATTCCTTCAGGATATCCCTCTGGGGTTGCAGTTTTCCAGGAGATGTGACAGATCCTTTGCAGCTGGAGCGAGCACACGAAGTTTGAGCGCAGGGGCAGCTCTGGGGACAGGAGAGCTGCAGAAAAGGCTTTATTTCCCTCATGGAAATCCCTCCTTGCTGCAGGAACGGCTCCATCCTTCCTGCTGCACAAGGAGATGCTCAGGTGCCATGGGAATAGGGGAGGCTTTGTCCTCCCTCCCTGCAGGAGCAGCTCTTTGTGTCAGGGATGCTGAAGGATTCCAGTCAATCACTGCTGCTGCATCACCTCCCCCAGCCCCTCAGCACAGCCAGGAGGTTGCTTCGGCCTCCAAACTGGCCAAGATTTTCCTGCCGAGGGATATCCCTCCAATCCTCATGGTTTTCATGCATTTTAAGCTGGTTTTATGCTGTTTTTAAAGTGTTTTCCCCCACTGGCCGTAGCCAGGTGCTGCCAGGAACTGAGCTCACATTCTGCTGCTTTTAAAGTATTTTTAAAATTTATTTTCCAGCGGGAGTTGTGCCTCAGATCAAAATTAGGCTTTGTATTTTTACAGCTCTCATTTCTCCCCTTCTGGGGAAGGGCACGAATATTTTGTCAAGGTCTCCTGAGCAGGTTTTTTGTTCAAATTAATGCGCAAACCTGAGAGTCCTGAGTCAACCAACAGCTCCAGGAATAACAGCTGTTTCCCAGGATATTATCCAACACACACAAATATTTTTCAAGTGGAATTTCATAGAGACAGCAGAGCCTTGCTTGCCATAAAAAGAACTGTGAAAAAGAGAGCTGGCAAATCCCTGAGCAGCCCTAACACGGGTTGGTTTGGTTGGATTTGCTGGAATATTCATGGCAGTGACCGGACTGGAGGGGTTTTAGCTAAATATCCATTGTTTTCTGTGGAATGGTGAGGGAAGGAATGTGTGTTTCACTGCTGATGCTGTTCTGGCTCTGTTTCAGACACCAGCTGCCCTGGATCCATCCCAGGGCCAAAGGTGGGGCATTCCCAGCCCAATCCAAGCTGGAAAAGCAGCCCTGGAGCACAACAGCAGCTCCCCTGCTCCTCTTTCCCCGCATGCCTCTCTCCAAAGCACTCCACAAAGAAAACAGCCGAGGCAAAAAAGCTCTTTTTGTCTCCAGAAGCACATCCTGGGAACGAGAGCAGCAGATGGAGAGCCCTGGGAACAATGGGATAATGCTGAAGGGGTGCCAAGGCCGTGGGGGCAAAGGGAATGGGAAGAGGGGCTGCTCCAGCTGAGGCAGGATTCCAAAGGAACATTTGATTCAGCTGTGATTTCAAGGCTCTGAGGTGGTGACTGCAGGTCCTTGGGTAAGGAGGAGTTGTTTGGCAGAAGAGCAGAGCTGAGGAACACCTGGAGTGCTGCTGCCAAAAGTGACCCAAAAATCCCCCTCAGCCAGCAGCACCCAGCCAGGGCCCACACGGACACCAGTGCCACTGGTCTGAGCAGAAAATAGGAAATACCAGAGCTCTGAATCAGGAAAAAAAATAAATAAGGCAGTTCAGAAAAAGAGATGAGAAGCTCAATGTGGACACTGGAAAACAGCAGTAATTTCATTAAAGGATCATCCTTCATAGAGGATTTTCTCTTTGACAAGGTCGAAAAAATTCCCATCTCTGCTTGAGCTCTGTGGGGATGACCCCAAACAGCTCCAGGGGGAGTTTTCCAGAGTTTCCCATCCCTGAATTCCCTGGAGAACCTGCAGAGCACGAGGGAACTTGGAAAGGATGAAATTATTATTATTATTATTATTATTATTATTATTATTATTATTATTATTATTATTATTATTATTATTATTATTATTATTATTATTTTGTTTTGTTGTTGTTATTAGTCATTGTTATTGTTAAATATTTTCAAATATTGCTTCCCTCTCCCAATTCAGCAAACCACTTAAGCTCATCAGCTCGCTGCTTTGACACTCATTTTTAATACAATTTTAATACACTTTCAATACATTTTTAACACACAAAGATGCTTCAACACCTCTCACTGGCCCCACTGCACTGGAGAATCAGCCATGACAACAAAACGCCTCGAGCATTTCTTGGGCTTCAGGTTTGGGCTTCCAACCAAGAATCTGGGATTTGGTTAAAATAACACAGACACAATGTTTTGGATAACACTTTTCTTTAATGGCATAAACCCCTGAAACTTTCCCTGCACATCAGACAGAGAAGCTCCTCTGGATGTTTTGAGAAATTATTCTAAACACACAGATATCACAAAATAAAAGCTATTTTCTAAACTGGTTTAAAAAAAACCCATTTAGTGCCCTTGTAATGGATACAGAAACAGATTTGCATAAACAGAATCTGATTCCAAAGTCTGAATGCCCCCCCATTTCCCCATCAAACCTCTGGACACACTTTCATGTCTAAATAACGAGCTGTCAAGAGATGCTGCAGAAGCCTTTACAGCTGGAAAAAAACCCCATTATTGCTCCTATGAAAACAAACTTGCCTGTTTCCTGCAGGGAAGAATTAGCAAGGCTTTCTCAAGCCTGTCCATTCCATGTGCATTTTGCTCTGCCAGGGGTCCCTGTGCAGATAAAGGTCCAGGAAAGGTCCCCATTCCCGGCTGCTGTGGTCAGCTCCTCACAGAACCTCACACACAACTTCCCTGCAGTGTTCCCTACATGGCTGGCACACCCAGCTTAAAAAAAAAAAAAAATCTCTTTTTTCATCATGTACTCCTTGACAGCAAGCTGGGGTGAGAATGCTCTGAGGTACCAAAAGGAAATGTGGCTGTTTCTGGGCAGGAAAGGTCCCCAAGTTTATGAAAGGTGCAAAAATCACTGATTTTTTGTTCTGACCTTAATTTGGTATTTGAGGCTTGGTCACTCTCCTGTGCAGAGTTGCCAGCCTGACAAAGTGACATCCCAGTGGCACAGAGGGAGAGCTGCAGCGCCACAGGGCCACAGGCAGAGTCTGGGTGGGAAACCCAAACCCCAGGAGCTCTCACTCCTACCTGGAGAGCCTCTTCACCTCCTCTGTGAACCCCAAAACATCTGCAGAGGTGCCCACAACGTCCAGGTGGGTGTCATAAGGGATGAGCAGCACTCTGGGGTAGCGTGCTTTCAGCTTTTCACAGAGCTGTCTGTGTCTCTGCTTCCCAGCCCTGCTGGGCTCCTTGAAGCAGATCCTTTCCTTCCATAAAATCTTCTGCAGCTCCACCGAGTAATTTTCTATCATTTTCTTGGCCTTTAATCCCTGTATAGTACCAGCCTTGCTGCCAGCACTCTCAATGCACACCGTGGTGATGTCCCCATCAGTGACACCAGAAATGACAATGTCATTTCCCTGGAAAGCCTTGGGATGAAAGCACTTCATGTAGTGGTAGATATCCGTGTCCAGAACCAGCACTCGCTTCTCCCTCTGCGCATCCCGGGTGGAATTCCTGGTCTCCGCAGCACCTCTGTGCTCCTGCAGCTTCCTCCTCGGTCTCTGGTGGGATTTTCTCTCTCTTTTGTCCTCCTCTGAGAGGGATTTTGCCTTCAGCAGGAGGAAATCTCTCAGCACTCGGAGTGCTGGGAAGGACCCCTGCACAGCAATTTGCCCGTCATGCTGCAAAGGCCCAAAACTCAAATCCGGGCTCTGCTGCTTCATCTCCTCCACCAAATCTTCTAAAGCCAAGTGATCTCTGAAAACAGCCACGTTGAGGGTGGAGGTGACCCAGAGGAAGGCCTGGAACTGTCAATGGGAGAAGTTAAGGAGTGGCTAATGAGGCATTAAGCATAATTAGATGAATTAGGTGTGGGAAAGGGAAATACACAAACTTCAACAGACACAGGAGGGTTTGATCTGCAGCCTTGGATGGATGTAAAAACAAAGCACACAGACATTAAGTAGAAACATCATAAATTTATGTTTCTATAGCTGTAAATAAGAAGTAAGAAGCATCTTAAGTAACTTAAGTAAGAAACTATTGATAAGATGGTGAAGGGTTTATAATGTAGAAATGAAATTGTATAGAGTAAGCGGAGAGTTGAGAAGTTATAACAGAAGCATCTGTGTGTACATGCAATAGTAGCCCACTGGATAAAAGTCTATTCATTGCAGCAGAAGTAAGTAAAGGTGATAGGTGAGAAAAGCAAAATAAACTTTGTGGCAACTGTCCACTGGGCTCTAAAGTTATATATTGCCTTGTAACAAAGAACTTGTGACCATTTTTTATGGCCGACTGCGTGGCCATAAATCTCACAGCCTGTGAGACTGATGTTTATCTGAGCCATAAATTGTTTTCAGCCCGGCTGGGGTCCCACCCCTCCAAGGAAAGCAGTGACAATGACACCAGGGAGGAGCTCACCTCGTGGCAGTAGCGGGTCACTGTCAGGGGGAAGGGCCCGGGCAGCCTCTTGTCCTGCAGGAGATGCTGATCCTTCTTCAGAACACGATCCACAACTGAAAGCAAACCCACATTAAAGCTCTGAGACATTTTTTGCATTTCTAAATTCTAACAGCCCCCCAGGTTCTATAAAATCCCAATTTCAAACCACTCTGGGGCCCATTCCCAGGGGCACAGCTGTACTTTAGTACTAAATACACCCATTTCAGTACCTCCTGCATCCTCGAAGGTCACGTAGGCAACTCCTGCTTTCCGTGTGGGATACGTGACCTGCTCCACGTCCCCGCCGCTGTTCCTGGACATCTGGAAGTGGATGGTGAGGATGTCAGCCAGGACCTCATCCTGCAGGAGGCCAGCGGGGACACCGGCGATGACAACTGTCCTCGTGCCTCTGGCAGCCTGGGCAGAGATGGCAAAGTCAGGAGATTCCCACCCCTGCAGACCTCACACTCCCTCTGCAATTTTCCCCTTTTTTTTGGTTTTTAAAAATTGGTACACATTGTTCACACCCATATTTCAAGTTTGGAAATGTGTATTTTCAAGCAGCAATACATAAAAGTATCCATGGAGAATGCATAATCTCTGAAAAAAAAATATGTATTATATATAATAATATATATATTATATTATGTTATATTATGTTATATCATATTATATTATATTATATTATATTATATTATATTATATTATATTATATTATATTATATTATATTATATTATATATTGTATAATTAATAGATATGATAATATATAATATAAAGTTTTACATAATAATATATATTTTATATATATAATTGCTTGCTTTCTATATATACTATATATAGAAAGCAAGATTATTATTATATAGAATATATAATTATATAGAATATATATTATATAGAATATATAATTGATATATATTATATATATTATATCATTACAGCGAATATATATAATTATATAATAATATCACCAATATATTATATATAAATATAATAATTTAATATTTATATAATCTTAATATGTTACATATATATATATAATGTTATATAAATACATATTGTTGCTTCCATGTAGCAAGAGATGTTCATTTTCAAAACAGCTAAAATTCAGCCTTCAGGTGTGAATGGTATGAATTACAGTCTCTTTTTTTTTTTTTTTTTGTTCGCTTTGTTTTGGTTTTTTTCAGGTTCTTAGTTGTCTTAGGAGCCTTTGCAATGTGCATTTAAGGGTTAATTAATCCTGCCCAATTAGATCTCAGTGCCTGCCAGGCTGCCTCAGGTACCTGCATTACAAAATGGTTTTAAATGCCATTTAAACCCTCTCAGTATCTTCTTAAAGCAGGAAAAATGGCCATTAAATTTAAGTTTCTCAGCTGGAAGGTGCCACTGGTAATGTGGTTTCCTCTGATTCTGATATTTAACATCAGAAGAGAATGAAAAATTGTAACTGCATGTGATGCTCAGCAGGATTCCCTGCAGAGCAGAAGGGGCAGATTCCTTGTTAAACTCGGGATCTCAGCCATTTAAACCCTCTCAGCATCTTCTCAAAGCAGCAAAAATGAGCCCTAAATTTCAGTTTCTCACCTGGAAGGTCCCACTGGTAACTTGGTTTCCTCTGATTCTGATATTCGATATCACTGCACATTGTGGAGCACTGACTACATTTAACAGCTCACTGACTTTCTGGACGAAAGGAGATAAATCTGGTTTGTGGGAATGAGCTGTCAGTAACTGCACTTGAGGCCAGTCACTCCATCTGAATTGTTTCAACTTCTCTTAAGTTTTAAACTTCTCTTGAGGTTTTTTCCTGGGCCTGGGCTGGCTGAAGCACGATCCCAGCTGCAGCAGGCGCTGCTGAGGGAGCGATGCCTGCCCACAGCCCTGGGGCTCTGGGGACGAACCCAGCCAGAGGCTCCATCCAATTCCGAGAGCCGGGAGCTTTTAATTAATGACAGCAGCCAATTAAGCAGGCGGTGAGGCCCGTGTGAGAGGCGGCACGGAGGGAATGCAAACGGGGATTTTCTCACGCCTGGCACAGCCGGAGCTCGGCTCGGCTGCCAGACAGCCCTCACACCTTCCCAGCTGGTGTTTGGGAGCAACACTCGGGCCTGCTAGTGGGGTTAGGGGAAAAAAAAACCAACCCAAGAACACACGGTTTGTGCTGAATCACTCCCCAGACGCGTCTGTGCCGAGCAGCTGCTCCCAGGCGCGGGTGGGCGCTGCGGGAGGGGCCGGGAATGGGCCGGGAATGGGCCGGGAATGGGGAGGGAGGGATGGGGCAGCAGCTCTGCTGACAACGGGGCCTGCTGGGGCTTCCCGGCAAATCCCAGACTGGTTTGGGCTGGGAGAGACCTTAAAGCTGATCCCAATCCAGCCCTGCCATGGGCAAAGACACTTCCCACTGTCCCAGGCTGCTCCAGCCTGGCCTTGGGCACTGCCAGGGATGCAGGGGCAGCCCCAGCTGCTCTGGGAATCCCAGCCCAGCCAGGAATTCCCAATTCCCAATGTCCCATCCATGGCTGCCCTCTGGCAGTGGGAGCCATTCCCTGGCTCCTGTCCCTCCATCCCTTGTCCCCAGTCCGTCCCCAGCTCCTTTTCCAGCGCTTTCCCCTCGGTCCCTCCCGGCCCTGCCCCTCGCGGTGCGCGGCCCCCGCTCCCCCCGGCCCCGGCACTTGCCATGGCCGCTCCAGCGGGACGGGATCCCAACGGGACGGGATCCCAACGGGACGAGGATTCCACCGGGAAGGGATCTCACCGGGACGGGATCCCACCGGGAAGGGCCCGGAACGAGCGGGCCCGGCGGGGAAACGAAAGCGAAAGCGGCGGGGAAGCGGCGGGGCCGCCCCTGCGGCCGCTCCCAGCCCGGCCCGGCCCGCCCTGCCCGGCTGGAACTGCGGGGCGGAACGGGAACCGGGATGTGCAGGGACACACACAGGGAGAGGGACACACACAGGGAGAGGGACACACACAGGGACATGGACAGGGACACACACAGGGAGAGGGACAGACAGGGACATATACAGGGACAAGGGACACACAGGGAGAGGGACACACACAGGGACATGGACAGGGACACACAGGGAGAGGAAGAGGGACAGGGATGGGCAGGGACAGGGACATGCGGAGACTTGGACATATACATGGACAAGAACACACATGGAGAGGAATGGAGAAGGGCATGCATGGAGAGGGACAGGGACACACATAGGGACATATACATGGAGAGGGACACACAGGGAGAAGGACATGCATGGAGAGCGACAGGGACACACATGGAGAGGGACACACATAGGGACATATACATGGAGAGGGACACACAGGGAGAAGGGCATGCATGGAGAGGGACAGGGACACACATGGAGAGGGACACACAGGGAGAAGGACGTGCATGGAGAGGGACAGGGACACACGTGGAGAAGGACGGGTATGGAGAGGGATAGGCATGGAGAGGGGCAGACATGGACAGGGACACACACGAAGAGGGACACGTGGACTGGGACATGCATGGAGAGAGATACACATGGAGAGGGACATGCAGGGACAGGGACAAATACACGGACAAGGACACACATGGAGAGGGACACAAGGGAGAAGGACAGGCGTGGAGAGGGTCATGCATGAAATGGGACACGCATGGAGAGAGACACACATGGAGAGGGACATGCAAGGACAGCAAACACTTCCAGGGATCCAGAGGCAGCCCCAGGTGCTCTGGGCACCCTGTGCCAGGCCCTGCCCACCCTCCCAGGCAGGAATTCCTTCCCCCTGTCCCACATGGGCAGGGAATCCCCCCTGGCACCCCAAAGGCTGCGCTTGCACAGCTCCCGTGGCCCCAAAGAGCCCCGGCTTTGGCTGGATGCTGATGTTGGGGTGAAAGCTGCAGCTGGGAAATGTCCCTGTGTGTAATTTGGGAATAAAAACCTCCCAGCCCGAGAGAAAGTCACCCCAGCGGGGAGGGAAAAAGGATACTGACGTTTATAGACACATCACTGACACTTTATTCTGATTTTTCATCATTAAAACCAGTCTCCAGCCTTTAAAGCACCACTGCTGCTTTAAAATTTAACAGGGTAATCATCACAAACCATAATTCACCAGGAACAAAGGCAAGACACTTACAGACATTGTCTTTAAAGTGTAAAAATCTGATTTGTTGTCTGGGCTTTAAAACATGCAGCTTCTCACTACTCCTCATGAGTCACCTTATGAGAATTTTAAGCTTTTTCCTTTTTAATGATTTACTTGTCAATATTTATCAGCGAGATACAGTTGAAATTCATGACATTTTTTACCTTTCTCAGGTTTTTTCCCTCTCTCTTTTTAAGGTGTCTGATCTTACCAAGTTTTTGAGAGTGCACAAGTGCACAATTTCTGTAAATTCTTCAGCACTACTTTGTTTGAAGCAATTATTATTATTTTACAGTGGTCAGGTAATCAATTCCTGCCTTTGCATGCCCTAAACAGTGAGAGGTGCTACAGTCCCATGGATCTCACTCAACAGCGAATTCAAAATAAACTCTGGTGTTTGCAGCCTGTTAATTTTCCATATTCAACTTTTATCTATTGCAAATTAACATTTCTCTGGAATAATAATCCCTGAGGTATTCCCTCTCCTTTCCCTGATGTCAAATACCCCAAAAATAAATTATTTCCAATGTCAGGCTCATGTTAGTTTGGAGTTAAGATTGTTAGGACCAAACCATTTCAGCCCCCAAGGATGGCAAAAGTGCAAAGTCAGAGGAGGTTTTGTTTACCAAGGATGACAGCAGAAAAGGAAAAACATTCCTCCTTGGAAAAATCACTCTCTCCAAACCCTCCCAGCCCCAGCCTGGGATCACCACATCCCTCAGGGCTGTTCAGCAGCACTGTTACAAAACCAGCTACAGCATCAGCTCAATCCTTGGCTGAAATAGTGTAAAATAACCAAAATCATGAACAAAAATGAGGAAAATTTAATTGCAGAAACAAATATTAAAATCAAACAATCAAGCAGGCTACAAACATCTAAAGGCAGCAAATGCCAGGGCATTTCTTAAGTGCAATTTCTTGGTTTTGCAGCCCCCATTTTCTATTTTAATTCTGTCACTAATTTGATAAGGTGGCTTTTATGAAATTACAGGATTCTTTCAGGTGTTTGAGGACTGGAGTTGTGTCAAAGCCACCTTCTGAAACTCTGGCACTTAAAGCAGGACTGGGAGGAGGCTTGGATTGGGATTAAATGGCTTTTGTATCCAGAATGTAAGAAATAATCCACTCATCCCACTCTGGAGTATCTTGAAATCTGCAAGGTATAAAATAAGCAAACTTGCAGAAAATGTGAGCTATTCCAGGGGCTGCTGAAGGTTTGATCTGTGCCTTTAACGTGTGAGAGTTTGCTGACTCCCTGTGCAAAGCCAGTGCCATGAGACAAAGCAGGGATTCCTTTGCTACAGTATCAATTTCAGACTTGGACATATACATGGACTGCCAGATATTGTAGATATTGTGCATTAAAGCACAATATCTACAGAAATCCCCGAGGAACAAAACCTCAGAACTTCATGAGTCCCCTGTGATTTCTGAGCTGGCATTCCCAGTATCCTCCTCAAAGCAAACATAGGCTGTTCCTCTGGAGATGTATTTGATTTTCTCTATCTCCCCTCCACCATTGCTTGGCTTTTGGAAGTGAATTTCAATCATGTCCTGCACACTTTCTTCATCCTCTTCCACCTCTGGGACTCCTTTCAGCAGAATGGTTTTCTTGGAAACCCTGCAGTGTGGCTGAGGAGGAAAGAACAAACCTGGGTTATACAGCAGCTGTGCACTCAAGGGAACTGGGAGATGGGAATGGAATTCCTCTCTCAGGTGTGGCTGGGATCTCTGATGAGGTGAAAACTTTAGACAGTGGAAATTTCTCTGGAAAGAGCAGAATTGTGGATTCACACTGCCATGAAGAAGGGTCTTGGAGGAGCAGCTGATGGCTCTTGGTTTGTTGGAGGAGAGTTAAGAGAAAACTCATCCCAGTCTGGAGCTTCCTCCTGAGGGACAGCTGCCATCTCTGCCCTCTGGGAACACAGGAACGAGAGCTGGAGCTGGGTCAGGCCAGCTTTAGGATGGATTTTAGGGCAAGGCTCTTCCCCAGAGGGTGCTGGGCACTGCCCAGGCTCCCCAGGGAATGGGCACATTCCCAACAGCTCCAGGAGTTTGGACAGTGCTCCCAGGGGTGCCCAGGGTGGGATTTTGGGGTGTCTGAGCAGGACCAGGAGCTGGATCCATGATGCTGTGGCTCCCTTCCAGCTCAGGAATCTGTGGTTCCATGACTCCAAGCCCACACCTTACCTGGTGTGTCCTGCACTGCTTAATGCAGCCACACTCTGGATTTGGGGAGCTCTGATGGCTCCTGCCAGCACCACCCCATAAAACCCCTGCCAGGACGTGCCCCATACCAGCTGTGTGTCCTGCAGCCCATGCCTTAATTACAAAGGCCTAATTATAGACACAATTCTGACCTGATCACCATCTACTCCTAAAGCAGAGTGTGAGGAGGCAGCTCTCACAATTTGGGCTGAATGGAGGAGTGGAATCAAGGAATGGATGAGCAAATGTTGCATTTGCTGGGACTCTGGGATCCTAGCAGAGCTTTGTGCTTAAATTCCTTCCCTAACAGCCCAGCACAACCACGTTGGGAGTGCTGAGATAATTCAATCAAGGAAAGACAAGCACACCCTTTAAAAATAAATTGCAGCTTCACATGAACTCAAGAGCCTATTTCACACCCACACAGGCTGTGAAGTTCACACAAAAGGAGTTAAAAGTTCTGCCCATCCTCCTATTTCCCACCTATCTGTTCTATCTGCCTGGAATAGATTCTTTTACCTGGAACTTCCTCAAGTGGAAATCAAAATGTGGTGAGACAGAAATGATGAACCACCTTTCCTCTGCACAGAAAGGGTATTTAGTACATCGCACAAAGTTGTAGCTTGCTGTAAGAGAATAAGAAAAAACACCCCAGTTAATTATTTAATATAATTTAACCAGTATTTTATAAACTTTTCAATGACCAGGCTCATCCAATGAATGTAGGATGGCACACCTGTAGATTCTTCATGTGCATTCTGCAAAAAGCTTATTTGGCACTTCCAAAACAAAAAGCAAAATCATGAAATGCCCACAAAGCTCTGAAATAAATCTAAAGCAGCTGCTCCAAGTGGATGTGGAATTGATCATGGAATTCCATCCAGCTGGGCAGAAGGAATGCCTGCCCAACTGCACTGTCCTGCAGCAGGAGCTAAAATCCAACACATCCTCCTGATTTGCTGTTTGCAGTATGAGTGTCTGGCAATGCAGAGGGGAAAAAAACAGTTTTTTTGGAAAAGTTCTGAAAGAAAGCTCATGAACTGTGAGCAGGTTGTGTTTGCTCCAGAAGGATGTGATGAGAAACTGCTTTATTTCCCCACATCTCTGGGGGATCCATGAGCTCCCTGTGGGAAGAGTTTGCAACACTCAGTGGTGACCCCAGAATGGAACCCAGGATGGACAACTGGGCCTGAATTTGGAGAGGAAAATATTCCAGACTCACCTCCAGGTTGGAGGAATGTGATGACACCTGTCCCAGACCCCTTGTTGTAGGTCACTTTTTCTATTTCTCCTCCTCCTTCTGCCTGCTCAGTTTTGTAGAAATGCAGCTCAAGTTTGTCTCTCATCCAATCTTCAGGAATGGGAAGCTCAGGTATGTCTGAAACGTTGATCTTCCTTCCAGAGACAGTGACATGGAGCTAAAAACATCAAATTTTTGTGCACTTTGTGACTGAAAACACTGGGAAAAAAAAAGAACCTAAAGCTTTTAAAGAGCTCAGATTTTGAGAGTTGCATATTTCAGCTGTTTACCTCAAACTGGAATCCCATGTCAAGTTCAAAAGGCTTCACTGTCACGTTTGCTGTTCTGCTGTCCAGGTTCACACAGTGCTTGCTCATCTTTGTCAGCCTCTGGGCAACTGAGGGAAATCAGATATGGAAAGCTTTGTTCAATCATTATAAATCCCAAATTATTGCCCAGTCTCTTAAAAAAAAATCTCCTTTTGCATCAGTAAAGGAGAAATTAATAATAATTAGGCAACCAGATCCCAAGCACCTATTTCCATAAAATCTCTGTGGTTTTCTGTAGGCCAAAAAATATAATAACAAAATATTATATCAACTTCAATAATAACAATGAACAACAAACAATGTTATTAAGATAAGATACAACAAACATAGCAAATATATTATTAATTATACATATAAAAATAGATTTTGAGTGGGACTAGTAAAACTTTTAAGCTGTCAAAAGATGCTCTTACTGTATCAAATAGTAACACAAGATTTTTTTTCCATTCCATTCAAAACACCCTTGGGTGGAAAACCACACCACTACCAGGTGAAATACATCAGAGACATTAATTTTATAATTAAAATACACATCCTACCTTCTTCATCTTCAAAAGTCAGCAGTGCCTGGTTCTGGTTGAGTCTGAAGGGGGTTTTTGTGGCCACCCCAAAGACACAGTGGGTGTCCATATCCTCATCTGCCCCATCATCCTTCATCTCTTCCAGGTGAGTGAACTTCAAATTCATTTCTGCCACCTTCTTTTTAATCTCCAACTTTAGAATTGACACAAGAAAAAGAAAACTTGAATATTACCAATGTTATGAATATCTTTGATTCCACTGCCTTCCATTTAATCAATGCCTGCTTGCTTTCATTCCTCTCACACTTCCAGTACCTCTTGGATTTATTTCCCTGTTCTCTCCCTGCTTCCAACTGGCTTCCCAGGAAAAATAAGAAACTTTCAGGTTTATTTCATATTGAAATTGGCAGAGGTTCAAATGCTGAACAAGTGGCCCCAGCAGCCTTTAAGAGGGACAGATTCAGTGGGGAGGCTCAGCTTTCCCAGAGAAGCTGCCCCTGGATCCCTGGAAGTGTCCCAGGCCAGCTGGGACAGGGCTTGGAGCAGCCTGGGACAGTGGGAGGTGTCCTTGGGGTTGGAATGAGATGGGATTTAAGGTCCCTTCCAACCCAAACCATTCTCTGAAAATAAAAATCTGCCCTCCTAAAAGACCAATTTCCAAATATTCCACCTCCTTTACCGGGTTATCCTGGGAACTGTGTTCTTCCAGGTCTTCTTTGAGCTTTTCAATCTCCTTTTTCAGCTCAGTGTTTTCTTGCTTTAGCAGCAAGAGTTCCTGCTACAGGCCAAAAAGATGAAATGCAAAATTAAACACTTAAATAAAGACAGAAATCTATTTCAGCAACATCTGGGCAGTTTCTGCCATGCTGCTGCTCTTCCCTCTTCATGTCCTTCTCCTTCCTCCTGGCTGCTCCATAATTCCTCCAGAACAAGGAATCCTGCTTGGACACAAAGCTCTGTGAGCAAATCCAGGATTTCCTGGACAGGGAATGTGAGAGCATGAGAAGGAAGCAGAGCAGATGCTGTCAGCCCCAGCCAGCCACCATCACAAGGTGATTCCTGGGAAGTCAGCAACCACTGCAGACACTTGGAGCACTTCCCACCAGCTGAAGGCCAAAGCCAGATGGTGATCATGACCTTTCCTGTGTACAAATCCAAACTTTTGTGATTAAAGAACCAAAATCAGCTTTCAGAAAATCTCCCCCCAACCTGAGTGTGTGTTTAAGCTGTTAATTATATTGTAATGGCTTGAAGCTGGAATTTCTCATCAGTGATTCACCAAAGCTCACTGGAAGCACCTCCCTGGCAGCCTGTGGAACGTTCTGCTGCTCCTGCACGTGGAATACTGAGGGAATGAACCAAGGGGTTCTGGAACCCAGCAGTTCTAGAAGGAAAAACCCTCTTCACTCAGGCCCTGGCTCTTAGGAAATGCTGATCCTTTGGGTGCTGTGACCTCTCAGAGAGCAGGAAGTTGGCAAAGTAGTGGAATCACCCCACTGGGCTTCATCCCCTTCACCCAGACCTGAAACTCATCCGTAGGGGAGAACCTTGGAAGAGCAAGGTTGGTTTTTGGCAGGTTTCATCCCAAAACAGATTCGGTTTCTTGCACTGTCTCTTTGCCTGCCAGTGAAACTGGGAAGGTTCCTGCCATTTTCCCAGCCCACAGCTCCTTCCCAGCCCTGCCAACACCTGCAGCCCCCTCCACACCTCACAGCTGGTGATTCTGTCCTTACGCTGCTTCTCCTGCTCCTTCAGCTCTGTCAGCTGCTTCTCTGCTCTGTCACATTCTGCCTCTGCTCTTAATTTGGAGTAAATAAGGTCAGCTTTTACCTTTTCAGCATCTTCAACTCTTATCTGGAGAGCAAAAAGAAGATTTTCAATGTTTTAAAGGTTTATTTCTAGAGGAACAAACAAAAATCTTGAGTAAGCCCTTTGTACTTATGAATTTTTAACACTTTGGGTAAATATTCAACTTGCAAGAGCGGCATCAACACAAGCACAAAGCATGGAAGAACAGAACAAATTAAAGATGTCATAAATGTGGGGGATTTGATCTGATTTTAGAAGGATGCACCCATCTTTGTATTTTAGCAAATTTCCATGATTCCATGTGCTTTACAGAACTTGCCTTCCATATCCTCAGCTCTTCCTTGAGTTTTTCCATCTCCTCCACTGATGTCCCAAGGGGATCAGTGGGTACCATACTCTGCAGAGAGAAGAGGAACACATTGGTTTTCTCCTCTGTTGGCCAACAACTGAGACACCCCAAACAATTCTAAAACAATCTTTAAAAAAATTAAAAAGTTTAACAAAAAAAAAATTTAAAACATCATTCACTTAGGTCAAATTGTTGAATTATTTTAATGGCTGGACAGGACAAAAATCTATGAAATTGTGAATTACTGGCCAGTCGTTATTAATTGCTAATTATCTAACTGCTAAAATGCACAGGTGAATATTTAGCTAAATAATAAATCAAGTTGTCTCCATGTTCTTCCACACAGAACTAAGCCCCTCAAACCCACAAATGTTTAGCTCTGTGCTTTCTCAGCAGTTCCTCCAGGAGGAGGTGTCAATTAAAAAAAAATAAAGTGAAAACGGGATTTTGATCTTCCAAGCTCAGGGAGATTGGATAACAAAAGGTAGTGTCAAGGAAGGTGATAAAAGAACCATTTCAGAATTGAAACTCAGGGCACAAGTTCACAGGGGCAGGGAAACTACAAAGCCCAAAGAGACAGAAAATCTCTGTTCTGCTTTGTTTCTATGGCTGCAATATTCTTCAGGGAAAAAAAAATCCAAAAAGATCTGCTGAAATATTCTCTCCTTTTTACTCAAGATTACATAAAGCTTGAATGGGAACCATAAAATTTAGGCATAGCAAAAGGTCTAAATTAGATAATCCATGGAAAAGATCTGAATTACATGATCTTGTCAGTTCTCTTGATAATGCTGGGTATTTCCTAAAAATCATAAAATAGAAAGTATTTCTTCCATTTTCAAATTAAGCAAGAGGGAAATACCCATCTGTGTCTTAGTTACAATAGGAAAAATATTCCTTCACTCCAGGGACTGAGTGCAGGAAATAAAAAGGATGCATGTGCCAACAGCTGGAAGATAATAACAGAAAGGATTTTTTACTAAAAAAATGGTTTCACACAACAGTTTCCATCCGGAAAAAAGGAAAAAAAATAACCAAGAAAACACAAGAAACGCCAGGGAAAGTCCCATCCAAACCACTTGTGCACTGCTGGAGCTGAATCCCAGGAAAAGGGAAATTCCCCTAGAATCCTCCACAAAGACAGATGAGCAAGAGAGGCAGGACAGAAAGTTCTGGGAAAATCTGTGATGCAGAATCTTGGGAATGGGATTCTCCCTTTGGAAACAGGAGGTGGAAATGGGGGATGTCCCAAGTATTGAAGGGTGGAAGAAGGTGAGACAAGCAGAAGCAGTGGGAGCACAAACCTTCAGCCAGAAATACAAAAGTCAAATCCAGATTTCACTCCCAGGCAGCACATCAGGAAATACTTACAAAACCATTGTCTTGTAGAGATAATGGGGGGCTTGTAAAATCCATGGAAACCTGAGGGACCAGGAAAAAAATTACAACATTGTGTGTATTGTTTGGGGATTTTTTATGCGATGGAATATCAGGAATACCAGAATCTGTGTTAAGCTGAGTTTTTAAACACAAATGTGTAGTTCCATAAGCAAAAGTGACAGATATCGGATATCTGAAGCCTCCTTCCTTACAAGGAAATAAAAGCCAGAGACAGATGTGAGGAATTCTGCAGTACACAACTCAACTTTGCTGCTCTGGTAGTTCTGTATTTACCTTTATGCTGCATCTGTGCTGTTACACACCTGGGAACAGCCTGTGTGTCCTGTGCTTGAGAGCCTGGAGAAAATGGAACCTCAGAGAGGGCCTGAAGGGCTCCAGGAGAGCTGCAGAGGGACTGGGGGACAAGGGATGGAGGGACAGGAGCCAGGGAATGGCTCCCACTGGGAAAGAGGAGATTTGGGTGGAATATTGGGAAGAAATTCCTGCTGGGAGGGTGGGGAGGAGCTGGAATGGATTTCCCAGAGCAGCTGCCTGGATCCCTGGCAGTGTCCCAGGCCAGGCTGGAGCAGCCTGGGACAGTGGAAGGTGTCCCTGCCCATGGCAGGGGTGGCACTGGAGGAGTTCAAACGTCCCTTCCACCTCACACCATTCCAGGATTTTACAAAACCTGCTTAACACAAATGGAAACACTTTCACACAGCAGATGATTTAAAATTTGGAATCTCTTGCCACAGCGTTTTGTGGACACGGATAAAAAGGGATTTGGGCAAGCTCCCAGGCCACTGACCAGGAGGAGATGCCAAGGTGCAGAGGCTCCCAAGCCAATCTGTGGCTGCTGGGGCAAGGTTTGATACTCTAAGGTTTAGATTGTGTGAAAAATGCGTATTTTATGATTGGGTTTTTGCAAATATTAAAATGAATATTATATGTGTTGTGTTAGAAAGTAATGCTGTACTAATTCTCTTAAGTAGTGTGTTAAATACAGTTTTAGGTTTTAACAAACTGTTAAAATAGAAACTATGCTACACAGGATGCTTTTTTCCTAAAGAAAGGACTCACACTGAGATAGCAGCCACAGGACACCTAAATCTTTCAGGGAAAGAGAATTTATTGCTCCATTATCAGGAGAAATGAATTTCTTCCTGCCTCGCTCGGGCAGGATGATGGCTTCAGGATTATGAGGAAGAAGTTGACAATAACCAGACAGAATCCTGTATTTGAATGGAATTTATGCATCATGTATGAAGTGTACGAATATGCAACAGGTTATTGGTTTTAAGGGTTAATCCTCTGTTAACCTGTGGCCTTTTTTGGGTTTATGCTGCCCAGAAAAAGGTGCCTGGACGTCCATAACTCTTTGTTTTTATTGTCTCATATTTTCCCAATCCAAATTGTCCAAATTATTATTACTCTAATAATATTACTATCATTAATAATATTATTTTTAGTATTACTATTTTACAACCATTTTATTACTATTAAACTTCTAAAATTTTAAAAACAAGTGATTGGCGCTTTTCACAGGTGGATACCCCACAGGTCTGACCTGGAAATCCCAGCAGGAGCAGCCCAAATTCCCGAGCCATCCAGGCAGTTCTGACCCTCTCACCTGGGAACGCTCACCTTGATTCTGAGCCACACCGCCGTCACTCAGAGCCTTGAAACTGAGCACGGAATCCCTTTCTGGTTTGGCTCGAACAACCAAAACTCAGAGACTTCTGTACAGTTTTCCGTGGGGGGGGGAAAAAAAGGAAAGTGAAAGCAGAAATGAACAGCAGTTCTTTGGTTTATCCGCGACTCCTCCAAGGGACCCGAGGCCTCCCTCACCGCTCGGCTCCCGGCGGGCACGGCCGGGACGGGCTGGGGGCACGGCCGGCACCGGGACGGGCTGGGGGCACGGCCGGGAACGCCGCAGCTGCCGGCGGCTCCTCAGACACCTCCGGAGCCGGCCCGGGGCCGCCTTTCGCTTTCGCTTCCCGGCCCGGGGGAGGGAGGAGCCGCGGCCCAGCCGGCCCCTCACACACCGGGGAGCCGCCGGGCTACCGGGGTGTTTCGGGCTGCGGCCGTGTGGGCTGAGCGAGGAGCCGCCCCTCAGCCCAGCCCTGTGATGAAGCTAACGGGCACAAATGTGGGGAAAACGGGGAAATCCCGGGAAGAGGCGGGGAAAGGGCGCTGGGGCAGCGCCCTCAGGGCGGGATGAGGGCGGCCGTCGCCTCACGGCGGAGCCGCTGCTCGCCCGTCCCGGGTTCGTGTTATTTGCGAAATCAAATAACACAAACTTAGCGGACTCTGCTGAGTTTGCCTGTGTATTTATTTACTTGTAGTTCTCTGGGATTACGTGGTGTATTATAAGGAAATGTGGTTTCTTTCTGCGGCAAAAAGCATCCCGGACAGAAAGAGCCCTTGGGGATGGAGATGCCGCATTTCAAAAAATGAACGTGTGGGAGAATTCTGGAGAAGCGAGTGTCGGCTTGTCACCGAAATGTGACCTCTAAAGAGGTTTCTGGGAAAAATCAACCCACTTGGATTTCAGTGGTGATCATTTTGAGGAAGAGAAAGCCCTGGGTTCTCATCCAAGGGAGGGTAAAAGGCTGCAGAGGGACTGGGGACAAGGGATGGAGGGACAGGAGCCAGGGAATGGCTCCCACTGCCAGAGGGCAGGGATGGATGGGACATTGGGAACTGGGAATTCCTGGCTGGGCTGGAATTCCCAGAGCAGCTGGGGCTGGCCCTGGATGTGTCCCAAGCCAGGCTGGAGCAGCCTGGGACAGTGGAAGGTGTCCCTGCTTATGGCAGGGATGGAATGGGATCTTTAAGTCCCTTCCAATCCAAGCCATTCCGTGATTCCACACAGATAACTAAAAGAAAGAGTCCATATCCTAGACTTAGAAGAAAAATGAAGTCTATTACTTTCAGGTTTCCTTTCAAACCAAGCTGACGGATCTTTTAGTGTTCCCCTCAGAATTGCAGACAGACTTGTACTCATAGGCCAAAGGACTTTGTCTGCGTTGCAGTCAAACAGCGCTGACTGTTCACTAAATTAATCCTCAAAAATTCGAAATATGCCAAATAGCTGGGGCAAGCGTAAACGCTGACTTTGTCACTTTGCAGATGTGGACTCCGCTTTTGGAGGAAAAGCAGACGGAGCTGGATAACAACGGAGCTCTGTGGTGGAACTGCTTGGGCTCTGTGAGCACATTCAAGGAGGTCTGGGCTGGAGCAGCCAGATTAAGGGCTTCAGAATTTTTGTTTTCACTGGCTCCACAAAGGGCATCTTGGATTGCCCCCTCCTTGGATAGTGATCACCTCATGCCACCAGATTCACTAGGAAGTTTACCCACAGTGTGATTGTTATGGCAGCTTCAAAAGTCCTTATCTGTTTTTCCAGATAAGTGGATGAAACTCTGACCCTGCCTTTGAGGGTTTATTATTATTGTTTTTGTTATTATTTTCTGCCTTGACAATGGCTAACAATGTTTACTATTGCTTTATAAACACAAAGTTGGTTACCAATGAGTAAAAGGGAGAGGTTTGCTGGAGTAGCCAGGGAGGAGGAGGTGGTTCTGTTATGACCTAAGCCCCGCAGATTTTCAGATTCAAATGTCACTCTGGTGGGCTGCTCTCCAGTGACCGTGCTCATGTTGGGATCTGAAGGAGCTTTATTTCCCCGAACTCCAGGGAATGAGCAACGTCAGCCTGGGTACACGGCCAGCTTTGGGATTTGAGCCGAACAATGTGTTTGTGCTTGTTTGGTAAAGGAAATTTATTGGAGATGCTGACCTGGGCCAAGTTCCTTCACTGAAATGGGGTTGCCTTGGAGTTGATACCTTAGTGCATTTCTGGGTGTTGTGGATTTATGGTGTTAGCCACATGTGAAGCAGAGTAAAGGGAAAAGTGTGGATTTCATAACTCTGAGGAGTTTTGCTAAAGGGGAAAATCGAGGAGTGAAATACAGCATGGAGTATAAGAAGCTTTACAACTCTCTGAGCTGCCTGCATTGATTCCAAACTTGCTCTTCAGGAGCCTGAAAAATTCTGGACGAGCCCAGGAAGCTGAACTGGAAACTTGAAACAAAAATTGCAATCAGGACTCATTTGCAGCAAGAAATATGCTGATTAACCTGGAGGAAGTTTCACAGCCATAAGGTACCTTTTGTTGGTACCGAAACTGTTTGACATAGCTCAGCTAAGAATCTCATGGCATTACCTTCAGAGGGAGAAAATTTGGGTTCTTTTAAAGTTACAACAGACTCAAAGAGGAATGGAAATTAGATGCCTGGGGATTAGTGGTGTCTTCCCTGACATCTCCAGGATTTCCAGGCTGGAAAATGGGCCTTTTGTAGTTTGTGGTGCTTTTGTATTTTATTAGACCTGAAAAAAAGGAAATAAATGTCCAGGTCCTTCTTTAAGGAGCTGCAGTTGTCACACAGGCAGGACAATCATGGTGACTGCTGTACCACCTCCCATCCTCAGGTATCCCAACTAAATTACTGAGAGAAAACCCTACAGACCTCAGGCAAACAGAAATCTTTCTGTGCTTGGTGCTGTTCCAGTGTTGAGGAGCAGATTGGGATCTTCCATTTATTATATTCTGTAGGTGATAACTAAGCCTTTAAACAGCAGCATGAAAATCCATCAGGATTTGAGTTCTGGATCTCACTGCTGAGGCACCAAAATCTGGAGTTACCACACCTTGATGTCAACGAGACTCCAAAAATACCTGGATCCCACAAGAAGTTTCCCATCCTCCAACTCCCTGTTTCTCCTGAGTATTCATGCAGCCAGTCCAGGCTGGGAAATGAACCAGCTTCAAGGTTAACCCAGAATCCAGCTGGCTTTATCTGGCTGGTTTCTCCAGCTCATCCTGGTGGCGTGCAGCGGGGTCGGCTCAGTGAAGGTGAAGGATGACTTAGTTCAGGGTTAGTTCAGGATAACTTAGACAGGGCTTCAGTCTCCTCTGAGGAGGGACAGGGGACCCAGCACAGGTTCCAGATTGTGTTTTATGGGGCCAACATTGTAGGCAGCACAAACCCAATCCTTTTTTCAACCCTTTTTATTTCTAGCAAGGCAAAGGAGTAAAATAGGCCTGACAAGGAACACCTTGAGTTTAGGTGAATTTATTCTGCGATTGCCTTCCCCACACGAGCAGGAGGATGAAATGAACACTCTTTACCAATCTGTGTGGTTCCCAGGAAGGATTCCAGCAGGAGTTGGGGGTGTTCCAGCTTCCCTGGGCTGTGTGCTTCCAGGGAAGCAGTGCTATGAGGCAATGCCCTGGGCTAGGAATGAATCCCAGCTCGGCTGCTGAAAGCAAACAATGCAAAAGGAATCCTCTGAGATGCACATTGGCAACCCTGAATCCCGTTCCTGTTCTTTGGAAAATCTCTGCATGTTAATGAAATCATGAATTAAACTCACTGCAAATGGCACTGCTGGTGTTGCAGGGAGGATTAGTGGTTTATTGAGGCAGAATAAATTCCAAGTGCAGCCCAGTTTTGTGCTGAGAAGATGGAAATGAGAGGGCAGGGAAAGCAGGAGAGCAGGTGTGGAGACGTGCCTGACAAAAGTATCATTCTGTGAGACACAGGGAATGGCTTCTCGCTGCCAGAGGGCAGGGATGGATGGGATATTGGGAAGGAATTCCTGCCTGGGATGGAATTCCCAGAGAAGCTGTGGCTGCCCCTGGATCCCTGGAAGTGTCCCAGGCCAGGCTGGACAGGGCTTGGAGCAGTCTGGGATAGTTGAAAGTGTCTTTTCCCCTGGTCTTCAATATCCCTTCCAACTCAAATCACTCTGGAATTCCATGATCCTATTAAAAAAACCCACATTTTCTGTTTGTTGCCAAACTTTATAGTCAGCAGGATTTCTGAAAGATTATAACTCTGAATGAAAACTACCAAGATAATATTTTTGGTAATATTTAAATAAGTGCCTCAATCTCTAGAAATAATTTTTGAAACATTTCCACCCCCCTTTTTTCCCCCAAAAAATTATTTTATACAATCCATTCTTCTTGAAAGAAACATCCAGAGTGTCAAGCAAAGGGAGAGTCCTAAATGGAAAGCCATGGTGCAGCTGAGATGAATTAAAAAGTGAATACGTGCAAGTTAAAACAAGGGAATTGCTCGTGTAGATATTTCTAGGAAGGAGAGTAATCCCAGTGATCCAGAGCTTTGTCCTTGGCATGTTCCTGGAAGAACTCTGTGAGTGGTGAGGAAAGGTCATTTTTGAGAATGAGAGCTGGCTGTGCTGGGGTTGGTTCATTAACACCCCTGCTTTAGTTCATGCCCCTCCCCAGTCCTGACAAACGCTGGGATCTCATTCCAGACCCATCTCCCACCTTACCAACCTGACTGGGAGCACTGGCAGCGAGAAGATCCCGAGTTCAGGGCATGCAGCTTCCCCTTTTCCTTTCCCTTTTCTCATTTCCCTTTCCCTTTTAATTTTTTCCATTTTTTCCCAAAATAACCCAGAGCTGAACTGTTTTGTATGCACTCATATTTCACTTTCTCCCTTCACCCTTGTACATAAAGCACCTTCCGAGGATAGAGCACCAACAGCTCTCAGCCCAGCTCATGTCCAAGTGTTACCAACTCCTAAAAACTCTTCTGTTTTTACAGGATTTCTTCAAACTCTGGTTTTTTATGACACTTATTCTGGCTGAAGATACTTTCCTGGGTCCAGGGGCTCCTAATCCTTAATTTTCTGGTTTAGATCTGACAAGTTTGACATTAATTCAACATTAAGTATCTACTCCGATGTTATTCACAGCCTTAAAATTCACTGAATGAATTTGTGTTTTTATTATTTCACTGCACAAAACTGAGTAAGTTTTAGGGAGGAGAAAACTTTTTAAAAAGTTGGGTAAAAGGCAGTTATGGAAAGAAAGAAGATATCTTGAAATATATTGAATTCCTCAGGAATTACCTTTCCCAGGATGAGTGTGCTGGCAGGAGGAATCCTGCATCAAATCCCGGATATTCCGCAGGCAGTAAATTTTGGTAAATTTGTATCGCCAGCTTTTGGGGGAAAGATGATTCACTGTGCTCTCATCACCCTGCTCTAAATTCAGGATATTGATTTATTTAATGGGATGCAGCTGCTACTATTCAGGGATGAGAGAGAATGGAGTTTCTTGGGTGACACTGCCAGCTGGGGAGCTTTGGAAATCTGCTCAAGTTGGGCTGGGATTCTTGGAAAAAACCTGGATCTGGTCTGCAAACCACTGGATATCAAACTCCACACATGTTCCACCAGCATGGAAGCACGAACATTTAAAAAAAAAATAGAAAAACTGGAATAAAACAGAAGGAAGCAAAAATTCATCTAATTTTCATTAGGGTAGTCCATTGTGGCAATGATATTAAGGCAAGCTTTGATGATCAGTTTTTCTGTGGCTGAATTTGAATATTTTGAGGTCATGGGATCATGGAAAGGCTTGGGTTGGAAGGGACCTTAAAGATTCTCTTGTTCCCAGATCCTGAGTTCAGGCTGAAGTTCCATCCTGCTGTTGGCCTGCATGCAAACCCCAGTTCGTCACTTGAATCAGCCACATTGGGTTTGTGACAGTGCAAAGTTTGCCTAAAATTGTAAACTCGTGAATATCCATCTCGAAATGCAGTAATTCATACCCCACTGGGGTATTTTGGTGCTGCTTAAAAACTCCTCACACTGAGAAAAGAAATCCTTTTCACTTATTTTGTGAGAGCTGCAAGAATTCTCGTTTTACCTTTTCATCTTCAAGTGGCAAGAAATATAATTTTCCATTTATTGTCCCACTGATATTTTTTTTTCCACAGTGCCTGGAGTGGTGTTTAATAATATTTCCTCCTGGGCCAGATAAATATCAGAGGAATATTAACCAATTCTATTGTAAATAACAGGGAAATTGTGTTTTCCATTCACACATGAAGCCTCAGAATGACTGAGAATGTTTAAGGGCAATTAGCTGGGTTATTTTGATCCATTTTTGACACTTTGGATGTGGTGTTGATTTAAAAGAACTCGAGTTCGTGGATGTATTTGTACAATGGAATTAATCTCACTGAAGGGGATTGGTTTGCCTTTGGAATTGTTATTTAGGAGTGAAGTGTTCTAATGGCTCTCAAGCTGGCAGATTAAGAGAAGCACAGGCAGAGCATGAAAAATAAAGTCAAATTAATGTTATAAAAATAAAATGTGATCAGTCACAGCCTGCCAATTGTGTGAACAAAGCAAAGGGGAATTTTAATAAATGTGTAAAGAGGAGCTTGAGGCCACAGTCATGTAAAAATCACTTTAATGGAGTGATGTTACCATAGGATAGGATATTCCATTTTATTTCATACTCAAAAAGACAGAAGAGAAAACAGACTTTAAAAAAGAACTAAAGGAAGGGGAATTCCAACTCCATAAAAAACCCACGCACACCAGGAGAATCTGGGAAGGAGACAGTGGCTCACAGGCACAGGAAATAGAGAAATTTCTGAAGCCCAGGAGGATGAGAAGAGGAAAGTGTGAGTCCCCCACAGCAAATAATTTACTCAGTAAATCATCAGGCTGGAAATCTGGAATTGCCTCCTTTGGAAGCCCAAACCTCCAGCAGGGCATTCCCTAGGGAAGGTGCTGAGCGGGACCACCTCGAGGAGAAACTCCAAGCATTATTTCAGAAGAAGACGGAATAATCCAGACTTCATAAACCCATTTCCGGCCAAGTTGTGCAAGCAGGAATTTCCAGGATTAGGAGGCAACACCAGGAGCATGAGTTGGCACCACTGGATGCTGCAATCGTGGAATTCCGTGTGTGAGGCCATGCCAGAGACAGCAGCTGCCTCCTCCCGAGCCCACAGGGTGGGAGCCATGCCCATGGCTATAAGGAAACCCACAGCCCAGCCCTTCGCAGAAGTTAGGCAATGCTGACAGAAATCTCACTAAAAGAAATAAAATTAAGAGTACCCCAAAAAAAGCTGATAAAACCTTGAGTCATTAGGAAAAGACAGAAAGTTCATTTCCTCTGCAGCTGGAGCGGACAGCTGGAGGGAGGAGAAAAAATCAACGGGCAGGGGGTGGGAAATGAGCGTGCAGACATGAAGGGACATCCTAGCAATGCTGCTGAGAGCAATCCCAGTGTGTTATCCCCAAATCCATCCCACTGGGATTCAGGAGGAATTTAGCCTCAAACTGCAAACACATCAGCATGTGAACTTGATTTTTGTGGAGCTGGAGGTTCTGTCCTTGTACAAGGACAGATTCCACCACTAGCAGGGTAATAAATTAATATCTGGATTATCCCCGCGGGATCCCTGGATTCAGCCTTAAACTTTGGAATACCACACAAAGTGAGGAGTGGGGGCACCTGGGGATGGCTGTGCTGGGAGACCAGGACGTGGCACAGGGAAGGGTTTGTCCTAAACTGAGAACATCCTCTTAAATGAGTGTGGGGTTTGTCCTAAACTGTGAACATCCTCTTAAATGAGTGTGCAGACATGAAGGGACATCTTAGGCAACACTGCTGAGAGCGATCCCAGTGTGTTATCCCCAAATCCATCCCACTGGGATTCAGGAGGAATTTAGCCTCAAACTGCAAGCACATCAGCATGTGAACTTGATTTTTGTGGAGCTGGAGGTTCTGCCCTTGTACAAGGACAGATTCCATCACCACCATAGCAGTGTCCAGGCTGATGAGATAATATTTGGGTTATCCCTGTGGAGGATCCCTGGATTCAGCCACAAACTTTGGAATACCACAGAAAGTGAGGAGTGGAGGAACCTGCTGGGAGACCAGAACACAGGGAAGGGTTTGTCATAAATTGAGAACATCCTCTGAAATGAGAGCTGCAGACATGAAGGGACATCTTAGGCAATGCTGCTGAGACCAATCCCTGTGTGTTATCACCAACTCCATCTTGCTGGGATTCAGGAGGGATTTAGACTGAAACTTCAAAGCAGATCAATGTGTGAACTTGATTTTCCTGGAGCTGGAGGTTCTGCCCTTGAGCTGACCTTGTACAAGGGCAGATTCCACCACCGCCATATCAGTGTCCAGGGTGATAAGGAAATATCTGGATTATCCCTGGGGAGAATCCCTGGATTCAGCCACAAGCTTTGGAATACCACACAAAGTGAGGAGTGGGGGAAACTTCCATCCTGGGGCTAATAAATTCCTTTTTTAATCCATCTACCAGGAATATCAGGAGCAGCACATCAAGAACACAGAGCAGGAGACATTTGGATGATGGTTAAAAAGACCAATTTTTCCAAAGTATTCATGGACCTGTCTAAATTTTCTCAGTTATCATTCCCAAAAATATCATTTTCTCAATTCCTCATTCCCAAACTCATGGCAATATTTTGCTTCTGAAAACTCCCAACTTGCCTATGCACAGCTTAGGGGATGAATGGAATTGTTATCATTCCTTTCTCAGGAGTAATTATTCCTTGCAGTTTATTTATGCCTTTGTTGGCACAAATAATTATCTCTACTATTTCACACATGGGAGGATTTCTTAGAATTGCCTATTTTTAAAGCTTGGGAGCTTACAGGAATATTTATTCCCCCAAGCTCCATGAACAGAGAATCTTTTCCCCAAAAATTGGCTCCACAAGCTTGAATGCTCACCAGTGCTTCAATTCCAACCTTCCTTTCAGCACTGTGAAAATAATTAATATAAAATGCTTTAAAAATTCCTGCAATGTAAATCCCAGATGTTTCATGCACGTCTGCCAGGCAGTAATATTTTTATTTTTATATCTATAAAAACATAATATATGTTATGTAAATATATATTACATTAGGCTTGCCAAATCCCATTGGGTGCTTTCATTTTGGATGCATTTTCCTGCTTAAGGCATCTTCTTCTCAAAGTCATTTTAAGTGAAAGAGGTGCTTTCAAAACCTGACTTATTCCTAAAGGACACTTCTCCAGCAGCAAATAAATATTTATAATATTATATATTTATAGATAGATGATATATAAAGAAAGAAGTAATATATAATACATTTTGTGAAAGGACATTATTTTTAAACCTCTGATTCTTTGGTGTCTATTTAATACCCAAGGGACAAATCTCACATCTCCTACCTGTCCTGCCAAAAGCCTAAATTCTGTACATCTGGCCCTTTGCATACATTAATTTTGCATTTGAACATTCATATTTTCATAAACCCCCCAAGCTGTTGCAGTTGGCTTTGCCCTGGCTGGAGCTGTGAGTTGTTTTTAATTTTCAGTTTCTTGGCAATCCTTGGAGCCTGTTTGTCTTGGCACCCCCCTACCCCATTACCTATTCCTCAGTACCACAGGCTCTGTTTACAGCATTTTGTCCTTTTTGACTGGATTTCTGCAGCTTTAAAATGGAAACCCAGAAGGACATCCCTGAGCCATTTGTTAATTTTATATCTATTTTATATCTATCCAGTATATACATTTTAAATGTTGATAGGTTCATCTCTTTTCTCGAGAGCGACTGTCACTATAGGACTTCAAATATTTGCACTTGGCAAAAGTTCAGGTTTTTTATGAGTGAATCCATTCTTCTCTGCTCACATCTGCTCTTAATAATCCCAAATGTTTGGGGTTTGTTCAGCTTTCACATGAAGGTTTTTGTTTGCTTTTTCTAAACCAAAGCACCACTACACACAATGGTCCATTCTTGTCTCTCATTGATGTTGCTGATAAAAATGGGAACCGGCTTCAAGGAGAATTTGACTACAAGACAAAGGAGACAAGGTTTAAAAATATTCAGTTCTAAGAGAAAATCCTCCCTGAAAGATTAACTTAACTCTGGGACAGTAAATAGCAACATCATTGGCCAAGAAGTTCTCACGTTATCAAATTTTTCTGAAACTGCATCATCTGGAGCCTATAAGGGACAGAAAAAGTTGGGAAATATCATTAAAAATTCTCATGTCTTTCCTTAAGTACAACAAACGTGTGAAAAATGTAGAAATCTTGTGTCCAAACAACAAGCTATCCATAAATATCCATCAACAGGGCCCAGCCTTGGTTGGAGCTCTGTGTTCCCTTCTTGGCATGGCCCTTCCAGAAGTGTTGGAATCTGAAATGCAGGGAAGTCTCAGAACCTGGGTCTGTAAGCTAAAGTTCAGAATTAAACACAAAATTTGATCTGGAACTTTAGAAAAGGGCTTCTAAACTTAGGTTAGAAATGAGAATGTGGATTTATGGTTTAAAACAAAAACCACATTAAGTTAAGAAAGAGGAAGTTTAGTTTAGAGTTTTAGCATTTAAGATATAGGAAAAATAAAAGTAGTTATAAAAGTGAACAAGGAGTTTAGAATGCAGCACTGTAGGTTTGTGTGTCATGATTAAGAAAACTTACACTATAGTATGAGTCTGTAAGATGAAATATTTAAACAATAAGTCAAAACCATAAATATCTTTGTTAGCAGTGTTTCGTTGGTCAATAAATTTTTAAAAGGTCTTGTAACTAAGGGTCGTGTGACTTTCTGAGCTATGTGATAAAAATGGGAGCTGAACTTACTCTTCCTAGCTTTATAAAAGATTTAAAAAATAAATTGCATCATGTAAAAATTCAAAAGTGCTGTCTCTAACTTATTCAAAATTCCTTTTAAAACCCCACACAGAAGGAGGCAGGACACCTGGGAAAGGAGCAGGGACAGGAATGAGAATGACCCCAGAGTCTGGAAAATATGAGCGGCAGGAAGGATGGAAAGAGCAGCCTGGTGGTTTTTAAGGAGCTCTAAAACAAGAGACAATTAAAGTTGCAACATAATTTTCCTGCTATGAAGAGGCACTAAAAAATGTGTTAAATTGCTAAAGGAAAAAAGAAGAAATAAACTGAAGTTGCAGCAGGACGGATTGAGTTAACACCAGATGTTCTGGGCAAGGAAGGTTTGAGTATCCAGCAGGAATAATTCATGATTATTTCTGCCATTGATATATATAATGATCACCAATAATGATAATTATTAATAATGATAATATATAATAATGATAATAAAGATGATGTCATTATGAATGAATGACAAATCATTATTAATAATGATGATTAATAATAATCATCATCATCATTATCAATAATGCTGATTATTTCTGACATTTGGTTGGGATCTGAGGATTCTGAAGTTCTCCATGGAGGTCCTGGGACAACCCTTGAACTTGAACCTCAGTTTATGGAAAAAAGTTTAAAATAAAATCAAATTGGTTTAAAATGGGATAAAGATAAGAGAGGTGGGTGAGGCCTCTTTTTAAAGATGAAGTCCAAGTTCCTCCTCAAATATCCAGAATAGACCAGGTGTTCTTCTTGTTTGGCTGTTCTAAAACTTATCCCAACTCCTGGTTTGAAATTATCTTCAGCTTTTCAGCCTAGATTGAACTGGGATGGGATGGGATGGGATGGGATGGGGTGGGATGGGATGGGATGGGATGGGATGGGATGGGATGGGATGGGATGGGATGGGATGGGGATGATTTTATTGTTAGGCTTTTTCCTCTTTTTAGGTTCAATAACTCTTCCTCCATTCCAGGTTTCCCCCCAAATAAATTCAAATAGTAAAGTCAATTCACAGCAGCTTTCTCATAAGAAAAAATCTTAATTCTCCCACTCCCTCTTTCCCTGCACTCCTTTTCCTCCACTTCCCTCCAAGTAGTTTTTTTCTGAATGAGATTACAGTTTCTTAAAAAAAAATCCCAGTGAAAAGCTTTTCACTGCATTCCTTCCATTTAAATCCATCGTTTTTGGGATTGTTCTTGGGATCATTCTCAAGGCCATAAACGATGTAACTGTAATATATTCTATACCACCAACAATAAGACATGGATACAAAACCTAAAAGCTAAACTTTGTCTATAAATATTCTCCCTGTGTATATAAATAGAAGAAGAAAGAAAAGTTTAGGCGCTTGATATTTAAATTAATGCAAAGAGATTCATGACCCACATACACTTATTTTTTAAAAATTCCTTCTTCCTCAGTGGATGAATGAATTAAACTTCATTCATTAAACTCCTGTGTGTTTTTTTCCTCTCTTTTATCATTGTGGGTGTCACACCAGCTTGGAAATCATCAAGATGATCCCCAAAGGTCGTTTAGGGTGGTTTACATTATTCCCAAAGGTGGTTTAGGTGATTTAGGGTGGTTTAGGTTGGTTTAGGTTGGTTTAGGGTGGTTTAGGATGGTTTAGGATGGTTTAGGTTGGTTTAGGGTGGTTTAGGTTGGTTTAGGTGATTCCCAAAGATGGTTTATGGTTTACTTTGAGTGCTGGTGAAACGCAGAGAAAAAGTTTCCAGCTATTTCTTGATGAGGAAAGAGTTAAGGAAAAAGTTAAGGAAAGAGTTAAGAAATCCCACTGCAGTTTCTGTAAGATTTGTCTGGGATATATTTAAATGTGGGAAACTTGGAAGAGAGCTGAAGAATGTCAGCTGGATGCTGTGTCCAGCTGTGGAATGTCCTCCTGGTGGTGAGAGGCTCTGCTGGGGTTTGCAGGTAGAAAATTTCCTTTGCAGTTCCCTGGAGGTGTAGGTCTCCTCCAGAACTTTACACCAAGATTTACACTAAAAATTTTGGCAATCAAATAAAATCAAATTTGATCCCTTACCTTCCTGAAATACCCTTGGAACCCCAAGAATTAGAACTCCTGGGTTCTGTGAAAATGCATTTTGGTGTTTATTTTAAATAAATCAGTCTAAAGCTTGGGATGTTTCTCCCAATCACCCCATGTATGAAAATCAAACATTTTGGTACAATTCTACTCCTGGCAGCCTTTCCAAATCCAGTAATGCCTCCCTTGCAGCTGCCATCAGGAATGGTTTTAGTTTATAAGGATCAAGTCTGAGCCTTTAATTGCTAAGGTTTTTTAATGAAAAGATTCTTTTTAGGATAGGTATGTATGTGGTAATTTTGATAATAATTGTATTAATCATGATACCTTTCAATGTGTGCAGAGATTATTAAATAAAGGCCACTAAAAAGGGGGTTTTGGTGGAAAAGAGAATCACCAAGGCTTTTCCCAGAAGGGAATATCCATCAATCCAGCACCCAGCCCCTTCTGGCAGGGAACATTTTGTGATCCCCCACAGCCCCAAACTCTTCACACCGACAACAGAAAAGGAGCCCTAAAAGGAGCCCCATTTTTGCATTTGGGGGAAAATTCTTCCTGGTAAGGGGGCTCAGGCCTTGGCAGGGGCTGCCCAGGGAGGTTTGCAGTGCCCATCCCTGGAGGTGTCCCAGGAATTCTGGAGGTGGCACTCAGGGCTGGGCACAGCTGGGACTTTGGGACCTTGGAACTGTTTTCCAGCCTCATTTCTGGGATCCTGAGCACCAGAATCCCCAAGGCTTTTCCCAGAAAGGAAAATCCATCAATCCAGCCCCCAGCAGCAGAGGTGTCCCTGCCCCAGCCCCTTCTGGCAGGGAACATTTTGTGATCCCCACAGCCCCAAACTCTTCACACCGACAACAGAAAAGGAGCCCTAAAAGGAGCCCCATTTTTGCATTTTGGGGAAAAATTCTTCCTGGCAAGGGTGCTCAGGCCAACAACAGAAAAGGAGTCCTGGAAGTCCCTAAAGTCCCATTTTTGCATCTTGGGGGGGAAAATTCTTCCTGGCAAGGGTGCCCAGGCCTTGGCAGGGGCTGCCCAGGGAGCTTTGCAGTGCCCATCCCTGGAGGTGTCCCAGGAATTCTGGAGGTGGCACTGAGTGCTCTGAGCTGGGGACAAGGTGGGGATTGGCACAGCTGGGACTGAATGGGCTGGGAGGGCTTTTCCGACCTCAGGGATCCTGGGATTGTGGAGAGCAGAAAACAAGCACGGATAAAGCACCAGGCCTGGAAGCTCAGCACCCAGCACCTGAGGGCTGGGCTGATGAGGAACCTTGCTCAGTGGTACAAATCATCTGGGGTGATGAGGAACCTTGCTCAGTGGTACGAATCATCTGAGCGGGCACAGACGCCTCCAACCTTCCCTTCCCATCCTTCTTATCCAGTTGGGTTTGCAAGGAGAGAATGTTGAAAAGGAGACGAGGGGGAATGTGTGGGATCTCCTGAAGGAGGGAATGTTTCAATGAGGATGAGGGAGAGTATGTGGGATCCCTTGAGGAGAGAATGTTGGAAAGGAGACGAGGGGGAATGTGTGGGATCTCCTGAAGGAGGGAATGTTTCAATGAGGATGAGGGAGAGTGTGTGGGATCCCTTGGAGGAGAGAATGCTTGCATGGTGATGAGCACAGCACTGTGCACAGCCCCTGACTCAGGAGTTAAGCAGGAGCTCTCACAACTGGAGGGCAGGATTTTCCAAGGGCAGAGTTTTCCAAGGGCAGAGCTTTCCTGAGCGTGGAGCCCAGACCATTTTGCACCCCTCCTCTCGCTGTCCCTCTGCCAGGCTGCAGGAGCAGCTGCAGGAGGCAGTGGCAGGCAGGAGGAAGGCAGGCAGACAGCTGTCAGCCTGTGAATCAGACCCTGCTCCCTGCTCTGGAGGGAAACTTTCGGCTCCCACTGCACGACAAAGAGCAGCTGCTTCTGACACTCGCTCTGGTGAGGGAGTGGGGTTTGCAATTGCAGATCCCGTGTAGGGAAACTGAGCTCAAACAATCCGTGGAAAATATTCTCTCCTGCCTTCTTTTCATTGATCAGGCCGCTGTGAAAACAGACCCGCTGAGAAAATGAATCCTTGAGGAAAACAAACCCTAATTCTCTAGAAAAGGAGAACCAAACCCCTTCCTGATGGCAGCTGCAGGGGGGAGCATTGCTGGATTTAGAAAGGCTGCCAGGAGTAGAATTGTACCAAAAGGTTCAATTTTTATACACAAGGGGATTGGGAGAAACATCCCAAGCTTTAGACTGATTTATTTAAAATTAACTCCAAAACGCATTTTTCACAGAACCCAGGAGTTCTAATTCTTGGTGTTCCAAGGGTATTTCAGGAGGGAACGGGATTAAATGAGGATCCGAGGGAGTGTGTGGGACCTCTTGAAGGAGAGAATGTTTCAGTGGGGATCAGGGGGATGTGTGGGATCCCTTGAAGGAGGAAATGTTTCAGTGGGGATGAGGGGGAGTGAGTGGGATATTTTGAAGGAGGGAATGTTGAAATGAGGATGAGTGAGGGGGAGCGTGGGATCTCTTGAAGGAATGTTTCAACGGGGATCAGAGGGAGTGTGTGGGATCTCCTGAAGGAGAGGATGTTGAAATACAGACGAGGGGGAGTGTGTGGGATCCCCTGAAGGAGGGAATGAGGATTAGAGGGAGTGTGTGGGATCCCTTGAAGGAGAGAATGTTTAATTGGGGATGAGAGGGATGTGTGGGATCCCTTGAAGGAGGAAATGTTTCAGTGGGGATGAGGGGGAGTGTGTGGGATATTTTGAAGGAGGGAATGTTGAAATGAGGATGAGTGAGGGGGAGCGTGGGATCTCTTGAAGGAATGTTTCAATGGGGATCAGAGGGAGTGTGTGGGATCTCCTGAAGGAGAGAATGTTGAAATACGGACGAGGGGGAGTGTGTGGGATCTCCTGAAGGAGGGAATGAGGATTAGAGGGAGTGTGTGGGATCTCCTGAAGGAGGGAATGAGGATTAGAGAGAGTGTGTGGGATCCCTTGAAGGAGGGAATGAGGATTAGAGGGAGTGTGTGGGATCTCCTGAAGGAGAGGATGTTGAAATAAGGACGAGGGGGAGTGTGTGGGATCCCTTGAAGGAGGGAATGAGGATTAGAGGGAGTGTGTGGGATCCCCTGAAGGAGGGAATCAGGATTAGAGGGAGTGTGTGGGATCCCCTGAAGGAGAGAATGTTGAAATGAGGATGAGTGAGGGGGAGCGTGGGATCTCAGGGATGTTTCAATGGGGATCAGAGGGAGTGTGTGGGATCTCCTGAAGGAGAGAATGTTGAAATACGGACGAGGGGGAGTGTGTGGGATCCCGTGGCTGCTGTGAACGCGTGACTGGAACGCTCCCAGCAGAACAGGCTGGCTCCCGGTTTCCTGGTGTGGGACTGGAAGGCAGCGAGCGCTGAGGAACGAGCCGGGGCAGTGTCTGTGCGTGCTGCAGCACCGAGGGACGGCATGGGACGGGACGGGACGGATTCTTGGCCAGGCTGGGAAGGAGCAGAGCCAGCCGTGAGTCACCGCAGCCACCGCGGAGGTTGGGTAAGAAGCGCAGCAGCACAATTGGAGCAGCCCGGTGACCTCAGAGCCGAGCTGTGTATTTAAGATCTGGCTCGCAGATGTTGCAGGAGGCCGGGGCAGCGCAGAGCAGCCCGCAGAGGCACAGCCGGGACACCGCCAGCCCCGAGATGCTCGCAGCGCTGCTCCTCTGTGCCCTGCTCTGCGAGCGGGCTGCAGCCTGGGGCTTCAGGGACGGCGTGCTGCACAACTCCATCTGGCTCGGTAAGAAACACCCCTCGCCGCCCAGCCTGGGCTGCAGAGCCGCTGTGTGCGCCCAGCAGGGCAGGGATGAGCGCAGAACTCAGCTGTGCATTGATGGCAGCAGTTAGCTGCACCGAAATTCATCCAGATCGCTTTATCTGAATAGCAACCGTCACTTTTTACAAGCTTACTATTTGTACATTTTCACTGAACTGCAAGAAAAGGTATATATTTATTTTAAAAAGTAATTATAGAATATTTCATCTGAATGTATCTTCCTGCAGGAAAATTTATTTATTTATCTTAAAAGGTAATTACAGAACATTTCATCTGAATGTATCTTCCTGCAGGAAAATTTATTTATTTATTTTAAAAGGTAATTACAGAACATTTCATCTGAATGTATCTTCCTGCAGGAACAGTTATATATTTATTTTAAAAGGTAATTATGGACTATTTCATCTGAATGTATTTTGGTGCAGCGGGAGGTAAAGCGAAAACTGCATTCATGAAATAACAGTGGCTTTGTTTTGAGGGAAAAGGAGCCTGAAAAGAAACATTTGCCAAAGGAATGAATTACTTTCTGCACGAACATACTTCCCATGCCTGGGCTCCTGCATGTGAAACGAAATGATCTGGAAATAACAGTGATAACATTTCCTGGCTCTCTGGAAAAGTGCAGAAACGGGGACATTTGGGCTGCTCACGTCGTTCAGGGAAGGTTTCAAAAGGGCAAGACAAAAATGCTGTGGGAAGGTTTCTGGTACCTCCAGAGGGTCTCCAGAGCTCTGAGGGTTCTTTTATAGCTCGTTGTAATTATCCATCACAGCAGAGAGCTAACTCAGCCTGGAGCCTGCCAGAGGATGCCAAAACCAAGGCACGCACCGAGTGCTCTGTTTTCCAGATAAATGCTTCCAAATCCCCCATCCCTGTAGAATGTTGTGGATTCCCCTGAGGATTTCCAGGAATCCCTGGAGCTGGCAGTGCTCAGGTGTCTCATGAGCCACCACCACGTGGCTCCAGCCCCTCTCAGAGGAGCCTGCAAAGCCCCAGAAGCACAGACGAGGCACAGAAATTTTAATTAATTAAATTTTCCATTTCACTGCTGTTTTGGTTTGGAAAGACAGGTGCCTGCTGAGGAAGGCAGGAGCTTCCCCTGAAATGGAGAATGTAAACCCCCTCCCTCTGAATTGCTATAAATTTTAAATTAAGGGGCTCTCAGGCAAAAAATATGGGAGCAGGAAATAACAATAAGTTAAATATAGTTATATAAGTTTTATGTGTGTGTGTGTATATATATATATAAAACATATATGGTTGTATAAGTTATATGTATATAACTTATATAAGTTATATATAATATATGTAAGTTATATATAACTAATGTAAGTTATAAGTTATTGAGAAATTACAAATAAGTTAAAAGGATAAAATAAACAATAATATATATATTTTTTAAAAAATAAAAATATATATGTGTATATATATATATATATACACACACGCACACATATATATACACGTATATATATATGCTACTTATTTGTGGAGGAAAAAGGTAAAATGGAAATTTTCCTGAAGTTTGGGTTTGGTTCTTTATCAGAAGAGGAGAAAAGCAAAGCTCAGACGTCACCGTGCACCCCCAGCTTTTATTCCACTGATGCTCAAGCACAGGGAGGCTGAGGGTGGGGTGCCTTCCTTTACTATTCAAGTTACTTTATTTTAAACGCAAAGAAGCATGAACTGCATGGCTGTGAATTTGCCAATTTTATCTTCATTTATATACAGAGTCACTGAATTCCATTGGTGATTGAATTAACTGCACCCTGAGGTTCATTTCATTTAGTAAACTAAACCAACACTGCCAGAGTCAGAACACAAGCTGACCCTGTGGGTCAGGGTGTTGGCAGCAATCCCATTGGAATTGGGGCTCAGCCCTCCTGCAGTGCCAGGGGTGGCTCTGCTGGAGCAGGGATCCTGGAGAATCCCATTGGAATTGGGGCTCAGCCCTCCTGCAGTGTCAGGGGTGGTTCTGCTGGGGCAGGGATCCTGGAGAATCCCATTGGAATTGTGGCTCAGCCCTCCTGCAGTGCCAGGGGTGGTTCTGGTGCAGCAGGGATCCTGGAGAATCCCATTGGAATTGGGGCTCAGCCCTCCTGCAGTGTCAGGGGTGGCTCTGCTGGAGCAGGGATCCTGGAGAATCCCATTGGAATTGTGGCTCAGCCCTCCTGCAGTGCCAGGGGTGGTTCTGCTGCAGCAGGGATCCTGGAGAATCCCATTGGAATTGTGGCTCAGCCCTCCTGCAGTGTCAGGGGTGGTTCTGCTGGGGCAGGGATCCTGGAGAATCCCATTGGAATTGTGGCTCAGCCCTCCTGCAGTGTCAGGGTGGCTCTGCTGGAGCAGGGATCCTGGAGAAAGGTGCAGTGTCCCTCTGAAGATGCAGGGGAAGAGGCAGCTGCTGCTCCTCTGGGGAATCCAGTGGTGTTCCAGTGCTGGTGTTCCAGAATCTCCAGATTCTATCCAGGTAGGAATGCTTGGCTCCTCCCTCTGGGCTCACATCTCCCAGTGGGATGCTGCAGTTCTTATCAGCCATGCAGGGACATTCAGTGGCTGTTATCAGCAGATGTCCCCCCTGAGGGAGGAGTGATTGTGGAAGAGATAAGAAAACCACTCTTTTAATGTGGTCTTCTCTTTCCCCCCAAAAGCTCAGGCCCTGCCTGTTGTGCCTCACAATTCCTGAAGCTGCTCAGGTGGGGAGGGCTCCAGGAAAGAGCAGCCTGGCAGCTCCAGGCTCCACCTCTGCTGGTCAGAAATTTGGGATAACAGCCATCATTTGAGCAGTTTCATGAATTGAAGTCAAATCTTTTTAAATGCTTTAAAATGGAGCAACTGTGTGCTAATTGGAATAGCATAATAAAATTCTGTTTGGCTACACCTCCAAGCATTTAGCAGGAGAGTAAATAAAAATAAACCAGGGGGTAAAAAAAACTGATGGCTTTTGCTGAGTAAACAAACCAAAATAGAAATGCACCATCTTGTATAAGTGCAGCAATAACATTACTGAAATGAACCTCAGGGTGCAGTTAATTCAATCACCAATGGAATTCAGTGACTCTGTATATAAATGAAGATAAAATTGGCAAATTCACAGCCATCCAGCTCATGCTTCTTTGCATTTAAAATAAAGTAACTTGAATAGTAAAGGAAGTCACCCCACCCTCAGCCTCCCTGTGCTTGAGCATCAGTGGAATAAAAGCTGGGGGTGCACAGTGACGTCTGAGCTTTGCTTTTCTCCTCTTCTGATGAAGAACCAAACCCAAACTTCAGGAAAATTTCCATTTTACCTTTTTCCTCCACATGCACTTAGCATATATATATATATATATATATATATATATATATATATTTATTTATATATTCATATATTTGTATCTATCTTAACAGATAAATTATAAATTATATAATATATAATATAAAATATATCATCTATTGTATAATATAAACTATTATATATATTATACAATTATATTATATTATATTATATTATATATTATTATATTATATATATACTATATATAATATATTTCTATCTACATATCAAAATCTTGAATTGTCACTCTGGAAACACTCCTTTCACCATTTTCCTTTTACCTATTTTCCTTGTCCCAAAGCCCCTGTTCCTCCTCAGGCAGAGCTGCTGCAGCTCCCCTGTCACCTCCTTGGGGATGTGTTCCTGGTGCCCCTGGAATTTTGGTGCTGCTCCTTTTTGCCACCAGCCCGTTGTGAGCAGGGGTTTATTGCCAGCTGTGGGGGGGTTGGCACAGCCTTGCCCAGATTTGCTCCTGGGCTCATCCCAGTGCCAGTTCTCAGCACTGTGGGGTTTTTCCAGGACAGCTGCTGCCCTCTGTTCACAATCCCAACTCCTTTCCCATTCCCACTCCCTGTCTCAGGGGGGTTTAGCCCCGTTTGGTGAAGCTCTCTGAGCAGCAGACCTCCCCTGCCAGGAGCTCTGTGTGGCCACCCTCTGCTTAAAAATGAAATATTCCTCTTTATTTTAGCATTTAGCAGGGGTCTCATGCATATTTCAGGTCTTTTATTGGCCAAATTTCGTGCTGCCTGTGTTTGTGCAGCAGAGGCTGGCTGCACTTCACCCCCTCCTGCTGCTGTGGGTGAGCTGAGGGTCACTGTCCTGGCAGGATCCCTCTGTCCCTGGGCTCCAAGGAGGCATTTGGGCAAGTGGAACCCGTGGCCCCGTGGCACGTGCTTGTGCTTGCCAGAAAAATCAACATTTCCTGCAGGTTCATCCTCAGGGCCGTGAGCTCACCTCCGATGAACAGCAATTCCTGTGCATTTTCCTGTCAGTGTGGGCATGGAAGCACACCCAGAGCCATAAAATAGGGAAATGAGGAGTTAACCCTGCTCTGACCCAGCTCTGTGGCTGATGCTGAGTTTATCTGCCTGCACAGTGGAATTAAGGAGGGAGGGGGGGGAATATTGCCAGTGCAAGATCCCATCAGTTAATCAGGATATTCTGTCAGTGTCACTGACTGGGACACCCAGAGCTGGGGCAGGACTGTGTGCTCTGTTTTCCCAAAGGCTGTTTTTGCCATGCTGCAGAGGAATAAAAGGGATGGAGGCTGGTTGCTCCTCACAGGGTGCTGCTGCTGCTTTCAGCCTTGCAGACCCTGTGAAGGGCTGACCTCCCCAGCAATATGTCCATTCTTTTCCTTCTTTTCTGCCAAGGTCGGGATTAAATGTGTGAGATGGGATTTCTTGTTGGGACTCAGGTGTTTATTAGCTCTTATCTCTGTCACAGGCTCACAAACCCTGAGTCCTGCAGCACTTCACTCTGACACACTAAAATGGAGCTGTGTCGCTCTCTACAAGATAGAGTAGATAGAGTGTCTCTCCTTTTTCAAGGACAAATTGTCCCATTAAGAAATGACACCTCAATTATTTTCACTTTTAACCCAAGAACCAATCACTCATGTCCTGCAATGGGGACTTTTTATCCAATTACACAAAACCACCCAAACCCATGGAGAAGAAAGCGAAGAAGAAGGAGAAGGAGGTAAAGAAGGACCAGCCTCCACCCCAAACCCTCCACCTTGCTCTATATCCATTCCTATATTCTAAACCCTTAAACTCTGAGTTTCCCACCCTGTGATATCACACACTTCTGTCCAAACTCCACACCCACAATCCCAGTTCCACCATTCCATTTTGGAAGCTTCTCCACGGCTTCAGGTCAATGCAGTGTTCTCCTGGGGGTCAGTGCCTGCCAGCACAGAAATCTGAAATTCCCAGCACAGAAAGGCTGAAATTCCCCAGCACAGAAAATCTGAAATTCCCAGCACAGAAAATCTGGAATTCCCAGCAGCCAACAGCAATATTCTGGAAAACCTGCTGCCTGTCCATAGTGACATTCCAGCAATAAGTGTGGGGAGATACCTTTAGAGCTGAAAATGGTGAGATTTTAGTGGCCGCTCTGAGAGCTCAGGGAATGCAATCAGTGGTTTCCAATCCCCTTCCCTGGGCTCTGCAAGGTACAATAATGGGCATTCCAGGCTTCCAGGCCAATGGTTGATGTTTCTCATGCCCAGAAGAGAACAAACTCTTGCAAAATTTAAAACTTTAGAAGTTAAAAAAAATTTAAAACTTTCAGAAATTCTTCAGAACTTTTGTCCCCAGTCCCTCACACTGTGCTTTAAAATCACGGATTTTGAAAAAATCACAGATTTTAAAACCACGGTGTTGAATTCTCTAAGAAAATCAACGCCATTTTCTGTGCCTCAGACATTTCAAGGACCATTTCTTGCTGCCTTCTGCAAATCCTTCCCCAATCTGATAAACACAGCAAGCATAGGAAAAAAATCATCCCAACTCTTTAAATTGTCATCTGAGAAATGCGGGAAATGGATTTATAGAAAATTAAATTATGCTTATAGTATATTGTAATTAAAAAATAGTCAGCTTGTAATTATAATAACGTGAGTTATAACATCTGTGTTGTCTCACCTTTCTCATGAGACTAAAAACAGAAGAAAAGTTTTTAAAATGCCTCTGAGTCAGAAAAGAGCATAATCCAACAAGAAAGAATAAAAACATAATGTATACCTCGAGCAAACTATCAGCTTTTTTATTATCTGCACCTGTAAATACCAACTTACAGTAAAAATAAAAATATTTACAGAGCCTGCAGGCAGGCCCAGCACTGAGCTGGCTCCTGGGGGACTCAGGGATTCCCCAGCCCTGCATTCCCAACCCAACATTCCCAACCCTGCACACACACACTGAGCTGATTTATCTTGATGTCTCATGGGCTCAGCCATGACAGACTGCTGAGTGACTGAAAAGTAATACTTCCTGTGAATAAATCAAAAGTTATGCTTCTGCTTTTTTTGCTTTCCTTGCTTTGAGCTGTGCAGATTTGCCGGTTTACCAACCTAAACCAAATGTTTGGGTGACTTTGGCTAATGCTTCAGGTTTAGGTACCAAATGTTTGTCCAACACAGCCCCCAAAAAAACATTTTCCACCTATTTAGGGTGTGCCAGTGGGAGTTTGGCCAATCCCAACAAATATTCAAAAAGCTGTAGCAGGCACATTTATGGGACCATCCCAAATCATCTTTGGATTCTGGTGGAGGCATGGGAACAGTGGTTCCTCACCTTCCCAAGGCATCTTCTGAGCCTCAAGAACTGGAGATCCTTGGCTCCATGTCCATGACCTGTTGTGTCAAATTGAATTATCCAGGCAAAGATCCATCTTTAGTTAAGGATGTTACTCCCTTTCACAGTGTATTTAAAAATCAGGCCTCATGAATGAATTCCTATGAATAAATTCTTTATTAAAAAGGAGTTTTTGCACCAGAACACGCCACAATCTCCCAGCTGTGAGTTGTTAGGCTCCTTCAGGAAGATTTTTTCCGTGGAGGAGCTGTTATCCCATGGCAGTGATATCCCCAGGGATGCTGCAGAAGGAGGCTCTCCCTCTCCTCAGACTACTATCAGCAATATAATTTATTTATTTGGGCACAAAACCCACCCTGGCAAACATCATCCTGTCTCTGTTAAGGGCTCTCACCATTCCCAACCACAATTCAGTGGCTTTTTTAAAACCCTCCCCTAACCCAGCCAAAAGGACCGACCCCAAGCGTGTCCCTAGAAAATAGATTCTTTATTTTTATGCTGCAAACAACGACTACAAAAATGCTGCCTGCTTTCCATCTTTCCTCAGCCACGTTGGCTGGGCAGAGCTGCAAACAGCCATTCCTCTAAATGTAAGTGAGACCTAAACAAGAAACCCCTCAGATGAGATATGCAGATTGCTGCTGAGACAGATTTCCATACATATGGCACCAGACAAGCTCAACATGCAAAGATTGTAAAACTTGTAGCAGCACTGGCAGTTTCTAGGTTTCCTTGGAAAGTTGTTTTGTCTCGGGATTGCCACGGCAAAGTAAAAAATAATGAAGAAATTGCTTTAATTTTCCGTGCAGCAGAAATGTCAGCCAGCAATTGTTCTGGTCCTGCCCTTTGTGACACACGCTCAGATATTTTTATTTGACATTTTCCCCCCTTTAATTCCTGCCTCTCCTCTATCCAAGTAGCTGTGATTTCACTTCTCTGGAGATTCAAAACAAAGCTCTGATTCATCTCGCAGAGGCTCTGGGAGTTCCAGCCAGGAGGATGCTGTGAGAGGGATCCAGGAGGATTCCCCTGAGCCAGGCAGGACACACAGGGCTGGGGGTGCTGACTCCAAACTGTTCCCAAACCTCTGGAGCATCCCGGGGGAGCCTCCCCAGCTCTTGTTGATTTTCTGTTCTTCACAAACTCTCCAAGCAATGGCTGGCTCTGGCTAAACTTCTCCCACCCCAAATCCTAACTTGGGGTGTCACACACACCCCTCTGGGTGTCACACACACCTCTGCGGGTGTCACACATCCCTTTGGGTGTCACACACACCTCTGCAGGTGTCACACATCCCTTTGGGTGTCACACACACCCCTTTGGGTGTCACACATCCCTCTGGGTGTCACACATCCCTGTGGGTGTCACACGTCCCTTTGGGTGTCACACACACCCCTTTGGGTGTCACACATCCCTCTGGGTGTCACACATCCCTCTGGGTGTCACACACACCCCTGTGGGTGTCACACACACCCCTCTGGGTGTCACACACATCCCTCTGGGTGTCACACATCCCTTTGGGTGTCACACACACCCCTGGGTGTCACACACCCCTTTGGGTGTCACACATCCCTTTGGGTGTCACACACACCCCTCTGGGTCTCACAAACACCCCTCTGGGTGTCACACACCCCTCTGGGTGTCACACATCCCTTTGGGTGTCACACATCCCTCTGGGTGTCACACATCCCTCTGGGTGTCACACACCCCTCTGGGTGTCACACATCCCTTTGGGTATCACACATCCCTTTGGGTGTCACACATCCCTCTGGGTGTCACACACACCCCTGTGGGTGTCACACACCCCTCTGGGTGTCACACATCCCTCTGGGTGTCACATATCCCTCTGGGTGTCACACACACCCCTCTGGGTGTCACACATCCCTCTGGGTGTCACACATCCCTTTGGGTGTCACACATCCCTTTGGGTGTCACACACATCCCTCTGGGTGTCACAAACACCCCTCTGGGTGTCACACACATCCCTCTGGGTGTCACAAACACCCCTCTGGGTGTCACACACACCCCTCTGGGTGTCACACATCCCTGTGGGTGTCACACATCCCTTTGGGTGTCACACATCCCTCTGGGTGTCACACATCCCTTTGGGTGTCACACATCCCTCTGGGTGTCACACATCCCTCTGGGTGTCACACACACCCCTGTGGGTGTCACACACACATCCCTCTGGGTGTCACACATCCCTCTGGGTGTCACACACACCCCTGTGGGTGTCACACACACATCCCTCTGGGTGTCACACACCCCTGTGGGTGTCACACATCCCTCTGGGTGTCACACATCCCTTTGGGTGTCACACATCCCTTTGGGTGTCACACACCCCTCTGGGTGTCACACACCCCTGTGGGTGTCACACACACCCCTTTTTTGGCTACCTAAAAACAGAGGCCAGACAGAATTAAGGCAATAAAAAGCAGTTTATTTATTGGAGGGCCTTCAGGTGCATTTAGGGCAGACAAAGCCCCCCAGGGGCTGCACTCGAAATGGACAACTGGTCACAGGTTTCACACTTTTATAACTTTGGTTCATTTGCATATTGGGTTTAATCTCCCAATTACAGCTTCAGGTAATGAAGTAATTTGCCCCAGGTTTGCTCCCCCCAGCTCCCTTTTGTTTCCATCTCTCAGGGCCTGAGGCAGTGAGGTGTCCTTGACTGCCAGGCCTGGAGAGGAATTGTTTGTCTGACAAAATGGGAGAACAGCAGCTGGCACTGGACATGGAGTTTGGAGTTCTACACTAAAGAATTGCAGGATTACAAATGCATGAAAAATATAAAAGCTAAAATCCTACGGCACCACACACATCCACCCCTTTGGGTCACACACATCCCTGTGGGGTCTGCAGGTCTGAGCTTTCCTGACGCTTCCTGCATGGCACAGCCGAACATTTCTTCTTCACCCGTGTTATAGATACAGGTGAAATTCAAATATTTGCTTTAAAATATTAAAAGATTGGCTTTTTGCAAATATTAAAATAGATTGTATATGTATCATGTTAAAGTAACTTGGTTAGAAAGATGTAGTTTTTATTTCTGCTGTTGATTAAGCTTAGACATAGTAAAGTTCTCAGAAGGCTGATATATTATACTATACTATATTATATTATATTATATTATACTCTATTATATTGCACTATATTATACCATATTGCTATAGTAAAACTATACTAAAGAGAAAGGACACATCAGAAGGCTGGAAAAGAATAAATAATAAAAAAACGACTCCTCAGAGAGTCACTCACAGCTGGCTTTGATTGGACATTAATTAAAAGCAATTCACACGGAACCAATCAAACATTCACCTGTTGGTAAACAATGTCCAAGCCACATTCCAAAGCAGCAAAACACAGAAGCAGCAATCAGATAATTCTTGTTTTCATTCCTCTCTGAGGCTTCTCAGCTTCCCAGGAGAAAATCCTGGGGAAAGAGGATGTCTTGGTTTCAAAAGACAGGTGCCTGCTAAGGAAGGCAGGAGCCTCCCCTGAAATGGAAAATGTAAACCCCCCCACACCCCCTTTTCTGAATTCCTTTATATTTTAAATTAAGGGGCTCTCAGGCAAAAAATATGGGAGCAGGACATAACAGTTCTTTAATAGGAAAGAAAATAAAAGGATAAAATAAACAATGCAGTGCACTAGAACAACACTGCCAGAGTCAGAGCCCAACCTGACACCCTGTGGGTCAGGGTGTTGGCAGCAATCCCATTGGAATTGGGGCTCAGCCCTCCTGCAGTGTCAGGGGTGGTTCTGCTGGGGCAGGGATCCTGGAGAATCCCATTGGAATTGTGGCTCAGCCCTCCTGCAGTGTCAGGGGTGGTTCTGCTGGAGCAGGGATCCTGGAGAATCCCATTGGAATTGTGGCTCAGCCCTCCTGCAGTGTCAGGGGTGGTTCTGCTGGAGCAGGGATCCTGGAGAATCCCATTGGAATTGTGGCTCAGCCCTCCTGCAGTGCCAGGGGTGGTTCTGCTGCAGCAGGGATCCTGGAGAAAGGTGCAGTGTCCCTCTGAAGATCCAGGGGAAGAGGCAGCTGCTGTTCCTCTGGGAAATCCAGTGGTGTTCCAGTGCTGGTGTTCCAGGATCTCCAGATTCTATCCAGGTAGGAATGCTTGGCTCCTCCCTCTGGGCTCACATCTCCCAGTGGGATGCTGCAGTTCTTATCAGCCATGCAGGGATATTCAGTGGCCTGTTATCAGCAGATGTCTTATCAGCCATGCATGGACATTCAGTGGCCTGTTATCAGTAGATGTCCCCCCAGAGGAAGGAGTGGGTGTGGAAGAGATAAGCAAAACTGCGCACTTGACAAAAGACAACTGCCATGCAGATGGTAATGGAGCACAATTTGCTTGGCAATCCAGGAGTGGGGATTTTTCAGGAGCCAGGATGGTGGCGTGGGTGAGAGCTGACGCCGTGTCCCTGTGCATGTCCCTGCAGAGCGGGCGGCCGGCGTGTACCACCGCGAGGCGCGCTCCGGCAAGTACCGGCTGACCTTCGCCGAGGCCAGGGCCGTCTGCGAGTACGAGGGAGGACACCTGGCCACGCTGCAGCAGCTGGAGGCAGCTCGGAAAATAGGTCTGGAAAACACGGGGCTCCTCGTGGGGCTCCCTCTGAGGGGGCTGGGTGGGTGTTGTCGTTTCTGTCCTGAGCTTTGGCGCCCATTGGAAACTCCGTGGGTTTTTGGTGAGGAGCAGGAGGAGTGTGCCGGGGTGTCCCTACGCTCCCAGCCAGGAATTCCCAATTCCCAGTGTCCCATCCATCCCTGTCCTCTGGCAGTGGGAGCCATTCCCTGGCTCCTGTCCCTCCATCCCTTGTCCCCAGCCCCTCTGCAGCTCTCCTGGAGCCCCTTCAGGCCCTGTCAGGGGCTCTGAGGTCTCCCTAAAGCTTCCCTTCTCCAGACACCAGCCACAATTCCAGGTGGTGCTCTGGTCCAGCATCAGGATTTGGGAGACACCATGGGGAGAAGGCAGGGAGGGGTAAGAAAAGGAGATCTTTGGAACAATTCTTTTGCTGCATTTTGTCTCCAGAGAGAATCTCCAGTCCTTGGAGCATCTCCGTGCCCTCCTCAGGACTCACTCCAGAGCTTCTCTGAGCCAGGGCCTGCCCACCCTCCCAGACAGGAATTCCCAATTCCCAATGTCCCATCCATGCCTGCCCTCTGGCAGTGGGAGCCATTCCCTGGCTCCTGTCCCTCCATCCCTTGTCCCCAGTCCCTCTGCAGCTCTCCTGGAGCCCCTTCAGGCCCTGCCAGGGGCTCTGAGCTCTGCCTGGAGCCTTCTCCTCTCCAGGGGAACATTCCCAGCTCTCCCAGCCTGGCTCTAGCCCTGGGAGCATCTCCCTGACCTCCTCTGGACTTGCTCCAACCACTTTTATTTCCATCAAGATATTTTGTCTGCAAGGAAATGAGTTCTGTGCTCGGAGTGAAAAGTGGAGCTGAGTGAGGGCTCCCCTGCATTTCCAGCTGATTCCTAAGAAGTTCTCCATTCATTCAGAGCACTGGGAAAACAATGGAAAATATCCTCCACTCCAGACATTTTTTCACTCTGCTGTTGAGTCAGGAGCTGGCTCCCAGCAGCAGCACATGTGAAAAGGGTACTTTTGTTTCTTCTGAGGAGCTCTGAGCCCTAAGATGCCACAAATATGTTCCAGTTCCTCTCCATGAAAACATTGGACGGGTCTCTACAACATTGCATTCTTTGGCTATTGGTGTTAAGTTCTCAGCCACAAAATGCATTAAGGGGATCTTTTTGTTTGGCAAGAAATCCCCGAGGCATTTCAGGTATTTAAGTTTAAATTGAAAGTGTTTTAAGCAAATGCTTGGGGATTTTAGCCGGTCTGTAGTATTTTATTTATTTTTAGAACTTAATGCTGAGAACCCTTGAGATGGGATTGAGCAAACTTGTCTGACTTCAAAAGGGAAACAGAGAACACCCTTGGAAAACTCATCCAACGCCTAATTTGATTACAAGTGCTGGTAGAGCACTCAAACCTGACTGTGCAGTCCATCTGCATTTGATTTGGGGCTTCAGACGAAGAACCAGCCATCACATTGTGGAGAACACAATTCCATTTTACCCTCTGCATTTCAAATTATCCTCTCAACGTCCTGTTCTCCCCTGTTGCTCAATTTCTATCAGGCCATTCACACCCAGGCCGTTGAGTAAGACTTGGTGCAATGAGAGCAGCCCAGTTCTGACCATGTTCTGACTCCCCTGCTGCAGGTTTCCACGTGTGTGCTGCTGGCTGGATGGCCAAGGGCAGAGTTGGCTATCCCATAGTAAAAGCTGGAGCCAACTGTGGCTTTGGCAAGACCGGGATTGTCGATTATGGGATCCGCCTCAACAGGAGCGAGAGGTGGGACGCCTACTGCTACAACCCCAATGGTGAGGAGCAGCCCTTCTGTCCTCTGCTGTCCCCTTTCCTCCTCCTTTGTCCTCTTCTGTCCTCTTTTGCATTTAGTCCAGAATTTGTCTGAATAATCTGAGGGCTTTCTGCCCATAATCTGAGGATTCTGCCTGCAAAAGGGTAAATTTAAGGTTAAACCTTCTTTTTTTTTTCGGTCTGAGATGGAACAGCTCTGAAAATGAATGCCCTGCCTGGGACTGGCATTGTTAGGAGGATTGTCCTAGGGGGGAACTGTGAGGAATTCCTCGGGAGGAATTGTTCCCTGGGAGGGTGGGCAGGCCCTGGCTCAGGGTGCCCCTGGATCCCTGGCAGTGTCCCAGGCCAGGCTGGATGGGGCTTGGAGCAGCCTGGCACAGTGGGAGGTATCCCTGCCACGGCAGGGGTGGGTGGGATGAGTTTTAATGTCCCTTTCCATCCAAACCACCCCGTAACTCTGGGATTCTCTGAGTGAAAATCCCACCAGCAGCGCTCCGTGTGTAATTAGAGGAGCAGAAGTGGATCTCCAGGGCAGATCAGAGTTCCAACAGGACTGACAAGAACCCCAGCAGAGCATTCCTGGCGTCCCTTCAGCCAGCAGGGCACAGGCAGAGGTGGCACCAGGCAGGGCAGCAAAGCTCAGCCTGGCCCTGCTGCTGCTCCCCGGCCTGGCAGAGCCCGGCTCAGGCCGGGCCATGACGTCTGCACAGCTGTGCACATTCTGTTTGTGCTCCCAGGGCTGGGGCTTGTTTATGTCCATCAAATAGCTCCGTGGGGTGGGGGCCCTGCCAGATGTTCCACACAGGGCTGCAGAGACACTCCTGCCCTCGGAATTTCGGCGTGGGACCGTTCCTTTGTCTGCTCTGGGCCACGGGGAATTGCTGTCCAGTTTGGTCAGAGTTCCAAAGGAAACCAGAGCTGCCAAAAGTGCAGAGCCACGAGCCTGCAGCCCTGCAGGGATTGGTGTCCAGGGGCTGTGGAGCTGGCTGGGCCGTCAGCAGGCGGGACACGAGCAGCTGCGGGGACAGGGACAAACCCCGGACAGAACTGAGCCTGTGCTCTGCTCCAGGAGGCCAAAGAGGGCAAGAGGATCTTGTGGAACTGTTGGGGAGTTTGAAGTGTTCATCCCACCTAGCAGTGAGCATGGAATCATGGAATGGGCTGGGTTGGAAGGGACTTTAAAGCACATCCAGTGCCACCCCTGCCATGGCAGGGACACCTTAAACCATCCCGGGGTGTTCCAGCCTGGCCTTGGGCACTGCCAGGGATCCAGGGGCAGCCCCAGCAAATCTGGGAATCCCAGCCCAGCCAGGAATTCCCAGTTCCCAATGTCCCATCCATGGCTGCCCTCTGGCAGTGGGAGCCATTCCCTGGCTCCTGTCCCTCCATCCCTTGTCCCCAGCCCCTCTGCAGCTCTCCTGGAGCCCCTTTGGGCCCTGCCAGGGGCTCTGAGCTCTGCCTGGAGCCTTCCCTTCTCCAGGGGAACATTCCCAGCTCTCCCAGGCTGGCTCCAGAGGGGCTCCAGCCCTGCAGCAGCTCCATGGTCTCCTCTGGACTCTCTCCAGCAGCTCCAGGTCTTTCTTGTGTTGCAGCCCCTGAGCTCTCCAGGTGCTGGAGTGGAGATGAGCTGGGAAGTTCTGGGCTTGTGGATAATGTACAAACTCAGGGGGTTAATGGGGTTAATCCATCTTATTGCTCCTAATTCCTGTGCCCTGAATCCCCTGACACAGCACCTCCCTCTCCCCAGCTCTAAACTGGGATAAATCCTAAATTCAGGCAGGAATTCCCAGCTTGGTCAGCCCCACTGGCAGGGAGCTGGCCAAGTCCAAATGGCCACTGGATCAAAGCAGGAGTGGTTTTATCCCGAAGGGAATGTGGAGCAGCAGGAACAGCAGGAGTACAGCAGCAGGTCTGTGATCACGAGCTGGTTTTTGTTTGAGACACACTTGCAAGGGGTTTTTGAAGAAGAAAGGATGAATGTGAGTGTCAGTGTGACTTGCAAGTACAGCTGTAAAGCTTGAGACAGCCAGAAATCCCAAATGCTTTTCACATAAAGCACGGCTCTGGCCCCAAACCCACTGAAGGCAATGAAAGCTTTTCCTGTGAATTCAGTGAGGTTTGGTGCACGCCTCTTGCTTCCAAAATATCTCCTTCCAAAATCTGGGTGTCTTGGTTTGAAACGCCAGGTATCTGCTAAGGAAGTCAGGAGCCTTCCCTGAAATGGAAAATGTAAATGCCCTCCCCTTGAATTATTATAATTTTGAAATTAAGGAAGGCTCTCAGGCAAAGATATGTGACTAGGAATAAGTTCTTTACTAGGAAAATTAAAAATACAAATACAATAGTACAAAAAAGAAAACAAAACATTGACAGAGTGAGAGCAGTCCCTGTCCCCTGTGTGTCAGGGGGTGGCACAGCCCCATCCCATGGGGGCTCAGCCCTCCTGCAGTGCCAGCTGTGGCTCTGCTGCAGCAGGGATCCTGCACAAGGGGGGAGTTTTCCTCTGCAGCTCCAGGGCTGCTGCAGATGGGCCTGGGCTCCCTCTGGCAATGCAGGGCAGCAGAAAGCTGCTCCTCTGGCAATGCAGGGCAGCAGAAAGCTGCTCCTCTGGGAATGCAGGGGAGAGGAAAGCTGCTCCTCTGGGGATGCAGGGCAGCAGAAAGCTGCTCCTCTGGGAGTGCAGGGCAGCAGAAAGCTGCTCCTCTGGGAATGCAGGGGAGAGGAAAGCTGCTCCTCTGGGAATGCAGGGGAGAGGAAAGCTGCTCCTCTGGGAGTGCAGGGAGAGGAAAGCTGCTCCTCTGGGAATGCAGGGAGAGGAAAGCTGCTCCTCTGGGAATGCAGGGCAGCAGAAAGCTGCTCCTCTGGGGATGCAGTGGGCAAAGGCTGCTGGGGTGTCCCAAAGCTCAGATTGGATCCAGGTAGGAATGCTTGGCTCCTCCCCTGGGCAGAGCATCTCCCCCTGGGATGATGGAATTTGATCAGCCCTGCAGGGACACTCACTGGCCATGGACAGAAGATAATTAATAATTAATGACCCACGAACAGAAGAGATCTCCTGGAGGGAGGATTGGTTGTGGGAGAGATAAAGAAAAACTGCCCCATGAACAGAAGAGAGCTGCCCCACCTCTCAGAGATGGTGGTAGGGTACACCAAGTCATTAGTTACATCAAAAAAGCTCATTATATTCATTGGACAAGGCAATAGCTTATTGTGTTTTATTGGTACAAAATTAATGTCAATAATTAATTGGCAGGAGTTTATAACAAATTTTTAGGGCACAAATGCTGCTCACTAAGGCTGCAAATATCCCTTCTGTATCTATTTTATCACTTTTCAAGCTAGCGGCCTTGCTTTCTTCCTTGCTGTGGATCAATTCATATTTTATCAATTTCTCCTTCTGCTAACTCAGTGGTCTGGCCTGCAGAGCAGCTGCTAAGCCTGTCCACAAGAAGCTTTGTCACTCTGGATGCCCCTTTATGATTCCCTGCAGATCTCCATCTCCAAGTGCCTGAAGAGTCAAACCACAGCCAGAATTAAAACTCCAACTCTCCCTGCTTTTACCTCCCCCTCAGGAAAAGAGTGTGGTGGAGTCTTCACGGATTCCAAACACGTTTTCAAGTCGCCAGGCTACCCGAACGAGTACGAGAACGAGCAGGTGTGCTACTGGCACATCCGGGTCAGGTACGGGCAGAGGATCCACCTGCAGTTCCTGGAGTTCGACGTGGAGGACGACACTGCCTGCCTGGCTGACTTCCTGGAGGTCTACGACAGCTATGATGATGTCAATGGATTTGTGGGCAGGTAAAGCATATTTGATATGCAAATTTATAGTAAATTTGTACCCCATTTCAGAAGAATGCTGTTTATTAAATATAAATTGTAACATTTACGTGATAAATGTAAAATATATAACATATAACATAATATATAATATAAAATATAAAATATAAAATGTAAAATATAAAATATAAAATATAAAATATATAATATATAATATATAATATATAATACATAATATATAATATATAATATATAATATGTAATATATATTGTCTATTATATATATGGTATAAAGTATATAGTATTTGCATACTATAGTATATTGCCATATAATATATAGTATATTATAATATATAGTATAATACGCTATATATTATATATACACTGTATACTAGATATACTATACATTATACAATAATTATTAATACTAAATTAATAGCATTATATTGCTATTACTATATTATTATTAATAATATATAATATAATAATATAAATATGATATATTATAATATATTATATATTATAATATATAATATATACTATATACATTATATATTATAATATATAATATATATTATAATATGCAATAATAATACTATATTAATGGTATTGTATTATATTATTATTACTATATTATTATTAATTATACAATATAATATAGTATACTACATATTATCTACACTATATATTATAATATATTATATATTATATGGCATATACACTATAGTATAATATATACTATATATACTATAGTATTTTACATACTATATGCAGTAAATTTTATATATAGTATAGTATATTATATACTATATACTATAGCATGTTACATACTGTATACTATATACAATATATACTATAATATATTATGTACTTTAATCATCAGCATTTAATTTTTCCCCAGGTTTTGTGGAGATGAGCTGCCAGATGACATCATTAGCACAGGTAAATTATTTGCACACTTTGTGGGAAACGAAAAAACTTAAAACCCAAAATACATGTGACAAAAATTAAATAGCCAAAATATATCTGGGGAAAAAACCCTGAAATGAATTAAATTTTTAAAAATTGTAAAAAAATAAAATAAATTAATTAAATAAAGATAATTAAAGCTGTCCCAAAATATTTCTGAAAAAAACCAAAATAGATGTGAAAACAATTTAAAAGTCCCCAAAATGCATGCGAAACCCCCCATTTTTCTGCCACTCAAGCCCATAAAATTTGATTTTTCGTGGCACAGGGAACGTGATGACGCTGAAGTTCCTGACGGATGCCTCGGTGACTGCAGGGGGGTTCCAGATCCGCTACTCCACCCTGGACACACCTGCCTCAGCCAAAAATGCCTCAGCCCAGGGCAAAAACACCTTCCTGGCTGGGAAATTTGGGATTATGTGAGCAGAACAACAGGCACAGAAAGAGGCTTTAGACTGAACACAATCCAGATTTTTTTCTGACATTTTTTTCATCTCTTTCTGAAATTTTTTCATTTCTCTTTCTGAGTTTTTCTCTTTGGCTTTTCTATGTTTTGGTAATAAACTACACTAGGGAATAAATTATAAAATATACTTACATGGATCATAGAGAATTATTTTTACAATACAAGTACTGTAAAAATTGGAAGAATTCATTGCTACCAAAGACTTTAAATTTTTTTTTTTTCTATGTAAACTGCTCCTTCTCCTCATTTCTTGCACCACTTGAACAAACTTTTTGTGTGTCTGTCCTGATTATTTTTAAACTTAACAGGCTCTTCTCTCCTTATTTCCCTTGATTTCCACATATTTATTTTTTAGATTGTTGCTTTTTCCCCTCTTCTCTACACATTATTATTTTTTAAATTAACTGATTTTCTTGAACTGGAAGTGCCTTCAGTGTAAGGTTATTTTTAAGACAAAAATTCATCTTGTGGATGGCCTGGCAGCCGCCAGGTGAAGATTGGGAAGCAGCACAGAGAGCACAGGATCAGCTGGATCCACACTTCCATTTTCCTGTCAGATCCATGGGTTCTGTCAGGGTTTCCTCATCCAGAGAATGAAGCCCTTTCAAAAGAATTAAAGGAAAGACTTGGTAAAGAGAATAAAAGTGGTGAGAGGAAGCAGCAGGAGGAACTTCTCGCCAAGCACGTTCAGAAGACACCACCGAGGTGCTGGACCTTTTTTACATGGGTTTGAGACTGTTCTAGTTGAAATTGCTGAATTGAAATCCTTTCAGACTGTTCTAGTTGAAATTGAATTTAAATCCTTTCAGACTGTTCTAGCTGAAATTGCTGAATTTAAAATCCACTCAGACTGTTCTAGTTGAAATTGAATTTAAATCCTTTCAGACTGTTCTAGTTTAAATTACTGAATTGAAAATCCTTCCAGACTGTTCTAGTTGAAATGGCTGAACTGAAATCTTTTAAGACTGTTCTAGTTGAAATTGCTGAATTTAAAATCCTCTAGGACTGTTGAAATTGCTGATTTTAAATACTTCCCCAAATGTTTTTACCTGAAGCAGCATTAAAGCTACCTCTGGTCTAATCCCACCAAGTTTGCAGTGAGTTATTTTTGTTTCTTGCAAATGTAATTAATTGTATTAACTTAAAGGAGTAAATAAGTTTTGTTTCTGAGTGTTTTCTAGACTCCAGCTCTGCTGAAATCTAATGCCCACTAAGAATTTTCCTGTGAATTCCATTTTGTTTGCAGCATTTGTATTCCTCATCACCTGAATTCATCAGGAATGGTTTTGTGTTGGAATCCAAAATGCAGGGAAATGGTTTTGTGTTGGAATCCAAAATGCAGGGAACTCTCAGAACTTTGGGCCTGGAAGCCAAAGTTCAGAATTAAACACAGGATTTGATCTGAGACCTTGGAAAAGGCTCCCAAACTCAGGTGCTAGAAGTGAGAATGTGGATCTATAGTTTAAAGCAGAGACATGTTAGGAAGAGGAAAGTTTAGAGTTTTAGAGTTTAAGATACAGAAAAAATAAAAGTAGTTACTGAGATAAACAAGGAGTTTAGGATGCAGCACTGTAGGTTTGTGGGTCAGAACATGATTGGCTAAGAAAGCTTACACATGGTCCATAAGACAAAATATTTAAGGATTGGGTCAAAACCATAAATATCCTTGTTGGCAGTGCTTTATTGGTCAATAACTCCTTAAAAAGTCCTGTAACTGAGAGTCTAGGACCTTCTGAGCCATGCAGTGAGGGTGTGAGCCCAGCTCACCCTGCCTGCCTGTGTAGAATAAAAATAAACCACATCACCTAAAAACCTCAGAGCTCCCATCTCTAACTCATTTGGAATTCCCTCACAAATCCCCGTAGTTTTGCACAAGGAAGATCTCAGGCTAATCAGCCCCATTTTTGCTTTATTTCTTCTAATTTATTTAATTTCTGAGCTTTTGTTGTCATTTCACTAGGGATATAATTTGGCTGTACTGAAGAACAACATTGCAGCTCCTCTCCTGCTTATTTCCAACACTTTATTCGTGCTCCACGAAACGAGTTTGGAATCACCACCTTTCTGGGATGTAGCTGTACTGAAAATGTGCTTTTTAATCCTGCCACCTTGTGTTCACGGCGCCTGTTGTACAACAGCATTCCCATTGTCCAGGGTCCATAGGGAAGAGAATAAGGAAAAGCACGGGGAGATATCAATATTTTATTTATGACCTCGGCGTTGGGTTTTTGGTGTTGTTACTTCTTTAACTGGGAAGAGACACGTCTTGGATGGATAGGGATGAGAATCAGGGAACATTTGGAATCCCCCAAGGGATATTTTTGGGGGAAGAAAGCCAGGAGAGCCAGTCCCGCTGGGCATGTGCGGGGACACAGGGAAGCCCTGGAGGTGACAGAGCCTCCGTCCCGGAGCTCCAGGGCTTTCCAATGTGGGGTTCGGGATTTCCCATTTCACCCCACGGGGATCAGGGAATTGCGGCTTGTGCTCCCACGGAGCTGGAGCTCATTTCCAGTCATTAATTAGGGATTTGACCCCACGTGCTTCCTCCCGAGGGTCACCTCCGGCCTCGTGACCGGGGACCGGAGCCCGGGACCGGCCGGAGCTGTGGCGGGGCGTGTTTAGGTGGGAAATTAGGGAAAGGCTCTTCCAGCACAGCGTGGGCTGGCACTGACCACGCTCTCCGCGGAACGCTCACGGCCCCGAGGCCGCCAGAGCTCCAGGAGCGTTAGGGCAGCGCTCTCAGGGTGGGATTGTCGGGCAGGGCCATGGATGATCGCCCTTTTCCGCCGCTATTCCCGGATCCCGGCACCCGCGGGCCGCGCCGCCCGCTCCGCCCGAGCGCCCTCCCTCAGCGCCGGCCCGGCCCCGCCCCCTGCGCGCCCCGCCCTTCCCGCCGCGCCCCCGCCAATCAGCTGCGGGGGGCGGGGCTGCCGCGGGGCGCGGGAACCTCCGCGCCGCGCTCCCATTGGCCGGAGCCCGCGCGCCGCCGGGCCCGCGCGCGCCGCCATCTTAGCGCGGGAGGCGCGCGGCGCTGAGGGGCGGCCGCGCTGGGGGGAGGCGGCGGCGGCGGTGGCGGTGGCGGCGGCGGCGGCGGTGGCGGCGGTGTCGCCATGAGCGCTCCCGGCCCCCATCCCGAGCCCGCCGCGCCCGGCCCCAAGCCCGAACCCGCCGCTCCCCAGCCCGCCGCCGGCTCCAGCCTCGGCCCGCTGCTCCACACCCTGGAGGACCCCGGCGCGCCGCCGGGAGAGCTGACGGACGCGCACCTCACCATCGTCAGGTGGGCGCGGGGGACGCGCTCGCTGCCCGAGAGGAGAGGAGCGGGCGGCCTGAGGGACCGGGGCGGGTGTGGGGAACGAGAGAGCCGGGAGGGCCGTCGGAGCGGGACCTGCCGGCCTGGCCGGGGCAGCGTGGCCGCGGGGAGACCGCGGGAGACATGCGGGGCTGGGGGAGGGAGGGAGGGAGGGAGGAGTGAGGGCAGGAAGAGGAGGAGGAGGAGGGAGGAAGGAGCGCATCTCCACAGGGTCTGCGCATCGCAGAGCCTCCCGACCCCCTTGGATTCCTGGGGGATCGGCAGAGGTGCGTGAAGAGTGTTGGGAAATAATAACTTTCTTGTGACGATAAAGCTTTGCGGCTTTATGGCTGCAAGGATGAACTTTTTAATTGGCATTTGCCGCGTTTTCGTTGCATTTCTTTCTGGAAGGTGCTTCTTGCCCGTGAGGTTGTGCCTTGACCTGCATCTGCCCGGTTTTACCATGTGCGAAGGCACGGTCTCTTTCAGTGCATCCCTTCGGTTCTGCACTGAATTTAAAACTAGCTACTCTCATTGCAGATCTTACAGGTTTCTAGAAATAACTGACGGCAAAAAAAAAAACCCTCCTGATGTGAGTATTAAACATCAACAGGTTTCTCAGGTTGTCCCTGGATGACTGAACTCAGCACGGTTTGGGTTTTGCAGTGAGAAGCTGATGATTAACGTTTTATGGGATGATTGCAGCTTTTCTGCAAGAATGTTCCTCACATATGAGCAAAGTCATCCTTGCTGCTTGTCAGACCAGGATTTTCCTGCATTCTGGTTCTGCTCCTGAGGAAGGTGCTTTGTCAGCTCCTGTACTTCTGTTTTTTTTTAATTTTTATTTTGCATCAAGTCATTTGAAGTTTGCATGCTAAATTTTAATGTTTTTATAGGAGCTGACCAACAAAATGAAAGCCCTTAATGTTTTTATGAGCGTTCTTTAGGCAGAAAATGAGCCATTACTCACTCAGGATTTTGCTGCTGGGTCAGACCTTGTGCTGGCATTTCTGCTCTTTAGCTCCTTCAGTGTTGATTCCCTTCAAGAAAATACGCTGCTGTGTGTCAGAAGTTGGAAGTCAAGTCAGTTACAAAGTATTTAACCTGGAAATATTGTTTGTTTTCCCTCCTTCTCCTCGCAGTCGCTTGAGTGGTGAAGGAGGCAAAGCGTTCACTGCAGATTTCAGGAAACACTTCCCTCAACTCTGCAAGGTGTTCAAGGTATGGTTCTTTCACTCAGTTCTCTTACACTTCAGGCAACAAAGATATATTTTGGTTGTTAAGGTCAGTGGGCATGGAAAGACTCAAATTTCAGTTCATTTACAGAGTCACAGAATCATTAAGGTTGGAAGAAACCTCTGAGTCACGGAATCCAACCTTTAATGGGAATGCAGGGTAGTGGCAGAGCAGGAAAGGGTTTTTTTGGCAAAATAGATCTTTCTTGTGATGAGGAATTACTGCATTAAAAACCAAAATGCTGGGTCTTGCATGTGCTCAGGCAGCATCCCACAGTCAAATCTAATCTTCCAGCCAGGAGAGATACTGTGTTGTGGCTGCCTTAGAAACATTTCAGAATTCAGAATATGCAGAAAATGTTTTAAGCAGTAATGTCCAGGTTGTTCTTAGCCGTTTTTCCTTCTGTTTCAGAAGCCTAGAAACAATTGGAGAGTCAAGTGAGAGAGCATAACATACACACAGCCAAAGTGAAAAACTTGGGATGTTTGGGATTTATTTCATTAAAGGTGTTTTTATTACAGAGAGCAAAAATGCCTTCAGCACCTCAAATGGTTTTACTGGTTTGGTGTGTCCAGAATTCAGGGAGGGTTTCCTGCCTGGGTGGGTTTTTCACCAAGTGCTTGTTTTTCCCAGCAGTGTTGGTATTCAGACAATAAACTCAATATTTCTCAGTTACTTTTCTAATCTAAGATTCTGTGGATTTGGGTTGTGGTTTTTTCCAGGCACACATTTCCAGTCCAAACTTGGAGCTCAGTAATGCAGCATTGCAGGCCTTGGGCTTCTGCACTTTTAATTCAAACAACACAGCTGAATTATCTGGTAAGCAAACAAACTGTGACTATAAATACACACACCAGAGCTCTTCCTTTGTTTTTCTTAGCATTTGTTTTCATTTTGACCAGGTTTTGTCTGTAATATGAGCAGTGTGATCAGTTCATTAATTACATCTTGTACACAAATGTCCTGATGATTTTTCATGCTGTTACACTAATTCTGTTTTACTAACTTCTAGTTTCATTAAATGCTTTGGTAGCAATTAGTTATGTAGAATTAGTGATTAATAAAGATTTTCTGGAAGAACCTATTTGTAGGATTTGGAAGTACACAGTAGAGCTTTTTCACATTTTCCAGCTTTTTCTTGGAGATTTCTGTGTTCCATCAACTCATGGAGTGGTTTGAGTTGGAAGAGACCATTAAAGGTCATCTAGTCCAGCCCCAATTATTTCAAATTAATCCAGAATCTTATGATCAGCGTTCCTAGAAAGTGCTAAATCCCTTTCACAAAAGATGTTTGCTTTGGAGAACTTGAGGCTTTGCCTCAAATTAAAACCTCAGGGTTTTGGTACCAGGGGAGAGGGCATTTTTCCTGTTTGAAATTTGTTCTTTTGCTTCTTCTCCTGCACTTCTTCAGTGTCTTCTGCTTTCCTATGATGCAAAATGGCCCCTGATTTCCTCTGAGAACGAGGCATTTCTAAAAATGTCTGTGTGCTATCTTTCTTGGCTCTCATTTTTTCTAAGCAGTTGATAAATGACAATTTTATTACAGAATGTCAGGCTCCAGAAGTCACAAAGCCCTGGAAACAATGGGGAGTTGAAAAGGGAGGGAGGACAAGCAGCTCCTGTACCTTTGAGTGTACTTTTGACTGGGGGAGAGGAGGGAAAGTGTCCTTCCATTTCTGATTGTGGGATCATTCACCCACAAAGTGCACATTTGCAATAAATCAGACTTTTTACCCTCGAATTTTAAAGGAACACACGATTTCTCCATCTCTGTTCTTAGCTGGATCCAAGTCCTATGTTAACCTTATTAATTTTTATGTAATGAGCTACAATTTTACCACCTTCAGTACCATAAAGCTCTTGTAAGCTCTAAAATAAATTTGTGTCAAGTTATGACCAATGTGCTGCTAAATTCCAACTTAAAATCCGAGAAGTTTTGAATAATTAAATCCTTCATCTTTAGCTCAGGTGTATTTAACCAAAGCTGTCTTCTAATTTTAGGAATTCTTATAAAGGTAATACAGATGCACTGCATTATTATAGTAGTATTATTTTATTTTTGTTATTTATATTATATATATTTTATAGAAATTTTAAGTATATTTTATATTTTTATATTTGTTTATATAAACATAAATATAAAATTATTTTATATATTTATGTATTTATTTTATATAATTATAGATATCTATTTATATTACTTAATTTTTATTATTATTATACTGTTTTATATTAATAGTGATATTAATATTTTATTGATAAATGATATTTGTATATTAATGTGTATATTATTAATGTTAATAACATTTTCAGCTTTCTGGCTACTTTAGTAGGAGAGAAACTGCTCTAGAGTGCTGCTTAAGGCAGTAAATCATTGGGAGTTGCAGCTGAATGGATCCTGGGCACACAAAAGGGAGCAGGATGCCCTGGAGTGTGTTGCAGAGGGCAGTGAGGGTGGCTGTGCTCTGCTTTCAGGCACTGACATGCAGGAGCTGCTGGCAGCAGTGAACAGTGTGGCTGTGAAATGCGCAGACAAGAACACGCGCACTCGGGCACTTTGGGTCATCTCCAAGCAGGCCTTTCCTCCTGAGGTTGTTAGAAAGGAGGTGAGTTTCTTCACTGTTCTTGTGGTGGCCTCGTTTCTCACCGAGAGGAGGCTTCAGAAATTGTTTAAAAGGAGGTGAGTTTCTTCATTTCTCATTTTGGCGCTGTCCTTTCCTAGGGAGAGGAGGCAAATTGTTTCTCGCTCTCCGCTCAGTAGAGTGAGAACCTTTCAAATCCAAAGGTTATTTCCCATCAGATCTGACAGCCAAGTATCAGTTCTTGGAAAACCTGAGCCAGAAATGACTGCTCTCCTCGAGGGGAAAGCTGCAATGTGAGCAGTTCTATCAGAAAGCAATGAAGTGTCACAGGGCAGAAGAGTTATGAATATTCCAGTTTAAAACAACACCTGGCATAATCCAAACATAAACCTGGAAAATGAAATGTCACAATTCCAGCTTCTCCTGGAATTATTTGTATCCAGATGCTCACTGTGCTGTTCTCTTGTTTCCTCAGGTGTCCAATATTCTGTCTACCCTGGAAGCAATCCTGACTAAAGGAGAAGTTCAGTCTGTTGTGGTTGAATATGAAGCACTTAACGTCATTATACGGTGAGTGCGCTGCCATATTCATTGTCAGCCTTCATTTGAGGGGGGAAACTCTCACACAAAACCTAGGTGGCACTCAATGTACTAAAGGAAAAAACTCCAAAGCTCCTTGAGTTGTTTATTCTGTTAAGGATTGTTTGTCTCCGGGGTTGCCCTGGTTGCTGAGTGCTGTGGGTGGGATTTGGGATGGGAATGGTGTTGGTAACACCAGGGGTGTTTTACTTAGTGCTGAGCAGAGCTTGCTCTGAGTCAAGGACAAGGGGACACAGCTGGCACAGCTGATCCCAGCTGACCAGGGGATATTCCATGGAATTGTGCCCAGGGTGAGCTGGGGAGCTGCTGGGCTGTGCACCGCTTGTTTTGTGTATTGTAATTCATTAAAATATTGCCTTCATAATAATGTCGTCATTCTGAAGCAGAAATTAGACAATATTGTTTCATTTTTAGTGACTCTTTAGGAATTGCTTCCCAAGTCATGTTCTTATATTTTGTTTCCATAACCTGCCTGCTTGGGAAATTCTCTGCCATTATTTGGGGGTTCATTTTAAAATATCTTATTTAGAAATATCCCCTTGGCAACACATTTTAGTGCAATGTTTCCCATAACACTGTTGAAATTCCTGTTTAATTCTAAAAGTGGCTTTTTAGAACCATCACTGTGAGCATGTTGTTCTGGTCAGCAGAACTGAAATATTAAAATTTTATCTTTACTTAGTACTAATTTAATTTCTGTACTAGTAAATACATTGAGCTTGTATTTTTACTCTTTTTAAAATTTTCTCTTAAACTTTGCCATTGGGTTTGAGCTGCAAATCCATTTAAAATAGTTTTTTTAAACATTTCTTGTCCTCTGGCTTTAATAAAATGACTTGAAAGGCAGAACTTTTCTTCAGTGCAGCAAATTCTCCATAATCTGTAGGGATGGGGGATTTGACTTTCATGGGGAAAAGGGGGACTTAAAAAATGTCAGGATTTCTGTATTCAGGCTAACTTGAATATATGCCAGATATTTTTGCACATTTTTTGGTGTGGGTGGGCTGGTGGAAACGTGTGGAATTTTGTCATGCTGTGCTGTAACAGTTTGGGAGATAAAATCAGAGTTCTGACCAGGCCAGTGTGGATGGAGTGTGTCCAGACCTGGCTTGGGATTTGCCCAGAAGCTGCTGGGAGTTGTTCCCAGCTGTGTGGGAGCTGCCTGGGCTCCTGGGAACTCCCAGGGTTGCTCATGGCCAAACCTGCCTTGGGCATTGTGCATTCCTGTCAGGCTCTCAGCTCCTGTGCCCAAACTGTTGGCATAAAATGGAAAGCACAGCTCTCAGTCAGGCTGTTGTGCTTCTGGAGGGCTTTATCTGAAATAACACTTGACCTTTGCTGGTTTAGTACAATCTCAAAATACAATTGATTAAAAACATTTGGGATGGTTTCCTATAAATCCTGGATTGAGTTAGAGCATTTATTGATGGTACAAAGATAACTTGAGTGCCTGAGCTGCTGTTGGAAATCTGTAATCTCTATTTTTTTGGATCCAGCTTAATGGAGCAAGCTCCAGCCCAGATGGGAGAAGAGGCTGTGAGGTGGGCAAAGCTGATCATCCCCCTGGTTGTCCACTCAGCTCACAAAGTGCAGTTAAGAGGTGCCACTGCCCTGGAGATGGGGATGCCCCTGCTCCTGCAGAAGCAGCAGGAGGTGGCAGCTGTCACCGAGCACCTGATGACCACAGTGAGTGACAGTGCTGGGCACCAGGGGCACTTGGGCAGCATTAATTTCATTTTCTGTGCATTGATAGCAACTTCTTGGTGCCAGTGGTTTTAGTGGGGAAAAAAATGGGAATGTAAATATGCACTGCCCAAAAGTGCCCAGCAACAAAGGGGATGGGAGACAGGATTTGGAGGCCTGAGGGTGGAGAGGGAGGCAGGAAAGCAGAGGATGCTCAGCATTTGCCATGTCCTTTAAGAGTTCCCATCCTGTGCAGCAGCAGCCCCTGGGTGTCTTTGGTGAAGCTTTTCATGTTCCCCTTCGTTTCCAGCACTTGGCTCATTTATTTGGCCTTATTTTCTGCTGAAAAACCCAAAAACCCAACCAACCAAGGTGGTGTTTGGGGTCAGGGCGTGTTTTGACTTCAGAGTTGGAGGAGATGCAAATATTTGAAGACATAGATTTTGCTTTGTTCGTTGCCACTGTCAATAAGAGCCATCAATTTCAATTAAAAAGAGAATCAGGTGGTAGCAGATGCTGCATGGTACAGAATGAAATCCTTTTGATGTACAAACATCAGAAATGCTGCTCCACTTCCTCACGGCACCAAAAGCTGGGGATTTTGCTAAGCAAAACAAACACGTGCTTAGTTTAGGTATATGAGTTTATATATATATATATATATATATTTAATTGTAAAAAATATATTAGTATAATCTCAGATCTTGTCTTTTGGTTGTGTCCCCAGACGTTGGTATGAGTGTGTAGTTATTAGAATATTTAAAATCCATTTCTTGTAGAAATTTGGTTTCTTTCTGCCTACAGAAATTAATTTCCGAACTTCAGAAATTGTTCTCTTCCAAAAACGAGACCTTCGTGTTAAAGCTGTGGCCCCTGTTTGTCAGATTGCTTGGCAAGGTAAGCAGAAAAGGAATAAATCTTTTTAGGGGAGGAGTTTTGAACAACAGAAATCTTCTTTTAATGGTGAATTTCTTCCTGCTCAGACCCTGCACCGCAGTGGCAGTTTCATCAACTCCCTGCTGCAGCTGGAGGAGCTGGGCTTCCGCAGCGGCTCCCCCGTGGTGAAGAAAATTGCCTTCATTGCATGGAAGAGCCTCATTGATAACTTTGCTCTAAATCCAGGTAGGTGGAAAGAAAATATGGAACCTGATTTGGTTCAATACAGGTCATACATAACTGGGAAAATATCCATGCTGGAATAGATACTTCAATACATAAATATGTGTTAATGCATAACTGGGAAAAAATCATCTGTTAGTGGTCAATGCATTGTTTGTGTATCACTGGGTATCCACATAATGGTGCAGAAATATTCAGTGTGCATAGCTAAAATTCAAGTTTTTGTTGGTTTTTTCCCTGTTTTCTTTTTGAGACAAGCTGATAGTTTGATCATTTGTTCTATCCTAATTTTTCTGCTGGCAATGCTAGAAATAGAATAAAATTGGAAACCGTGTTTTGTAGCACTATAAATGATCCAAACAGTGGTGAAATAGAGAATAAAACGTTCTGTATGTTTTATTTTGGATGGTGTGGTATAACTGGAGGAAGGCAGCGCTTCAGGATTCCAGAGGTGTTAAAAAAAAGTTGTTCTAAAGGTGGAACCTGAATCTGGACAAGTTTTTATTCTACCTTGTGTTAAAATGCAATATTTTTTACATTGGTTGTGCTTCTCTGTGTTCTGAAGAGAAAACTCAGTGTTTGATTTTCCTGTCCCTGGAGCACATGGGACCTCACAGAGGAAGCAAGAGGGAATTTCTTCTGTTTATCACAGAATCCCAACATGGGTCAGGTTGGGTCCAACCTCCCTTCTTGAGATTGGAATGCAGAAAATTTAATTTCAGTCTTGGTATTGAAATTCATTCTTGCAGAGTTGTTTTAAGCAATGATTAAAAGCAGTAAGAGAATTTGAAAGGTTGGTGTGGTTGAGTTTTGCAAATCACTGTTAATTGAATTTGAAGCTATAAGATATTAGGAAAAAAACAATGGTTTAATCAAATTTTGCTGAGCTGTGGTTCAGTAATCTGTATTGTTTAAAATGCACCTTTTGGATCCCCCAGACATCCTGTGCAGTGCTAAGAGGCTGAAACTGCTGATGCAGCCCCTGAGCTCCATCCACGTGAGGACAGAGGCTCTGGCCCTGACCAAGCTGGAGGTCTGGTGGTATTTGCTGATGAGACTGGGGCCTCACCTGCCCTCCAACTTTGAACAGGTAACTCAGGGGACAAGAATCCTGATCCCTGTGCAGCAGAATGTAAAATATTCCTGCTTCATCCCTTTCTGCTTTGTTACTGAAATCAAACTCCCTCCAGGAGCCAGTTTGTCCTGGTGTGTGACTTACAGGTTGTGTAAAAGGGATATTTGGGACTCACAGCCCCAGAATTTTGGAGAGTCTGTGGCAATGTCCTTCAGCATCTCTGAAAATCGGCCCTGAGTGCAGTCATGGATTATAAATGTGTTAAATAAAGGTTCTCTTCTCCTTTCACCAAGGAAGTGTGGGCTTGGAAAAGGCTGCCATAGGAAAACTGGTGAAAGACCAGAAATATTTAGGAAGATTGAAAGAAAAAGTGATGCAGGTGTTGCATTTGTAGTCCCACTGTAAATGAAGTGGACCTGTTTCTATTCAACACCTGGATGCCATTAAATTAATCTTCAAGATGGGAATAAAGGGAGGAAAAAGTATTTTCTGAGGCTTATTAAAATACACTGCATCCACCAGGAGTTTGTGTGATTAGACATTCTAATTCATTCTGAATACCCAGATTGTGAGCAGCAGCCCAGTCTGTGCTGATGGAAATGAGTTTTTAGTTGCTTGCACGTGTTGTAGCTGTTGCTGGGGTCCCTTTGCAGGTTTGTGTCCCACTGATCCAAAGCACCCTGAGTGTGGATCCTGCTGCTGCCTTCCCAGGGACGCCCTCACGGCCAAACAACGCCAGCCTGGCCTCAGCAACCCCCGGGCAGAAACCAGGTACTGAAACACCAACCTGTGGGAACTTCCAGCTCCATTGCCAAGGCAGAGACTCAGCTCTTCTCTTTGTCATGTTCTGCTTTTCTTTTTCTCATTCTTGTTCTTCAGAACAGTGAGCTTTCTGCATGGTCACTGCATGATTCATGTGGGGGAAAGTGAGGCTGTTGCAGTCATTATTTAAAGTTTCAAAAGTTGTGCCAATCACAGTTGAGAAACCAGGTACTGAAACATCAACCTGTAGAAATTTCCAGCTCCATTGCCCATGCAGAGACTCATCTCTTCTCTTTGTCATGTTCTGCTTTTCCATTGATTAATTCTTGTTCTTCACAGCAGTGAGTTTTCTGCATGGTCACTGCATGATTTATATGGGGAAAAGTGAGGCTGTTGCAGTCATTATTTAAAGTTTCAAAAGTTGTGCCAATCACAGTTTGAGGACCAGTTTTAATGGCCTGAATTGTGGTCTTTGTTACAAGGGAGCTCTGGTTTGAAATCTTTTTTTTTTCATCTCTGAGTATATGTGCTATTTATATGTGCCCTTTTATTTCTGTAGCATTTTTAGTTTCTGCCTGAATAGTAGAGAACCTTGGAATGGTTTGGGTTGGAAAGGACCTTAATGCTCATCCAGGGACACCTTCCACTATCCAGGGATGGGCACCCCACCCTGCCAGCCAGGAATTCCTTCCCAAATCCCACCTAACCCTGCCCAGGGATGATGATCCATCAGGAATTTTAATGCTTTAACCACATGTAAAACCACCTCTAGTTTGCATTATCAAGTATATTCTAGACTTTCCTTGGATAAAGGACATTATCCAAGTCCTGAATATACTTAATAATGCAAACTTCTTTATTGAAAATCAAAATGCCACCTCTGAATATCCAATAAGGAGCTCCTGGTTTTCCTTCCCTTTCTGGAAGCTTGGCATCCATGGCTTGTGCCATTCTGTTCTGCTATTATCAGGAGCCTCAGGGATCCTGGATTTGGGGAGTTTCCTGTTTTCCCTTCTTAAAAAAGTTCATCTTAGTCCTGGGAGATCACAGCTGAGTTGGTCAAAATATTTTGCCCAGACCTCTTCTGTTCCAGGTGACAATTTCCAATGGAAACTGTTTTATAGCAGTAGATTCATACAAGTGTTCAGTGTAGCCACAGCTTCCATGGAGATTTGTATGGCCAAAATAAAATTTGGTGTCCTAGAATTTACAATTTTGGGGCAGATATTTAAAATTCTGGGGAAAATATGGCTGTGATGGTAAACCCCACTTCCCTGAGAAACCTGGCTGTCAGAGGTGCCTTTCAGCCAGCAGCACTCCATGATTTGTCCTTTTCCTGGGGAATTTGGGAATTTTTCCCTGGAATTTCTGTGATGCTCCTGATTTGTGTGCCCTGTCTCAGGTCCTTTGCTGTTTGTGAGCCCAGGCACACCCAGGATGGCCCTGAACAGCCCAGCAGGAGGGCAGCTCTTCCCTTCCATCCAGCTCCTGGGCATTGAAATGCTGCTCCACTTCCTCATGGGACCTCAAGTTGTGGATTTTGCTAAGCACAACAAACTCGTGCTCAGTTTAGGTATGTGACTTTTATATTTATATATATTTTATAAACAGTTATCTATAAATATCTAATTTATAATTATAAATTTTATATTTATAAATATATAATTTATATTTTTATACATTTATATCTATTTAACTGTAAAAAACATATTTGTGTCGTCTCAAATCTTGTCTGTTCGAATGAAATGATTTAAACTTTCACATGTTAGTTTTAAGATGTTTGTATGTTAAAAATGCTGTAAATACACAAAGACTTGATTATTTTTAAGGCCTGTTTTCCCAGTAAACTGCAAAGTTTATGGAATGTGTTTTTTTGTTCTTGTAGAGCCTCTCCAGTACCCACTGATCAGTAGCCCTTCTTTTTTTTGTAAGCATGCCAGCACTCTGATTAATGCTGTTCAGGATGGCTTTATTGCAATTGGAAAAGAAGTTCCTGGTAAGAATTCAGTGATGAAATTTCAACATTTTCTGGGAAATCAAATGGGCAAGGGAAGCATAAGAAGTCAACCCTTTTATAACCCTGATGTTATAAAAATTAGAACTGGTCTAACTTGCACTGAAATTTGAGTTTTGGCTGAAATCCAAATCTGTCCTTTAACACAGTTTGTATTTTAGCTGCAGTTTTGTTGAATATTTTTCTTGCAAACTGAATAAAACCATTGTTACCTTGCAGATTGTTTGCTGAATGTTATCTGGAAGGACATCAATGGATATGTAAAAACAGCAATTGAAGCAGGTAAAAAGGCTCATTTTCTTGAATTTGGCATTGCTCACCAGTCAGAGGTGGTTTATTTTTAAACCAGACCAGAAATTGTTGATTAGGTTTAGTCTGAATCAAGAATTCTGTTCTATTTTAAAGCAATTTCAAAACAACCGTTCCTCAAGTCTTTAGTATTGAGGAATGGAGACAAAAATTAAAAGTTTTGGTCTTTTTTTTCCCTCATTGAAATTCTGTTCTTCATTGAAATTCTGTTCCATAGTAAACTGGAGTTTGCAGATGTATAAAAAGTTGTGTCCTATTTTAAAAATAGGAAAAAGTTTGCATTATTAAGTATATTCTGGACTATCCTTGGATAAAGAACATTATCCAAGGAAAGTCCAGAATATGCTCAATAATGTGAACTTTTTTACTGAAAATCAAACAGAACATGAAGAAGCATTCTTTGGATGAATACAAAATTCCACAACTTGAATGGATCAAAATTCAGATCCTTAATGAAACAAAGGTGTTTCCATTTCCTAATTAAGCTTGAAGGTTTTTTGTTTAAATTTTGGAATTTCATTTCTGTTACGAGCAGAATTGCTCCCTGAATCTCTGAAGGATTTGGTAAATTTTTACAAATTTACACAGAATTTTTTTGCTTTTGCACTACAAGTTTGGTTGATGTTCACAGTGACTGTTGTGCTCTGACTGGAAATGTTCTTTATTTTAGGAAATAAGAAAGAGAAGGGAGGCTCAGAAATTCTGACCATGTTACTGCAGGCCTTGAAGAACATTGTGAGATCCAATTCTCTGCCTGTGCAGAAAGTCCTGGTGAGTTCTGCCTCAAAAGCATTTCCAGGCAGAGTTGGGTGCATGGTTCTCCTGTGCTTCAAAAAACATCTTGGAAATCTTCTTAAAGGAATTTTTTGTTGATTTTTAACTGAAGGGAATTGGTTCAGTTTTGCTTTTTTTTTTCTTATTTTTTTGTATTTTTTGCTATTTCTTTTGTAAATTTGGGGGGGGGGGTTCTATTTTTTGTGGAGACTTGAAAGTTTTTGTACTTTTGGGGGGGTTTAGGGTTGTTTTGGTGGGTTTTGTGGTTTTTGTATTTTAGTTGTATTTTATTTGGTTTTCTTCTATTTTTTGTATTTATTTTATTGGTATTTTATTGGTGGGTTTTTGTAAATTTTTGGAATTTTTTGTGGGTTTTTTGTGGGGGTTTTTGTGGGTTCTGTATTTTTTGTAATTTTGGGGGGGTGTTTTTAGTATTTTTGTAATTTTGGGGGGAGTGGTTTGTGTATTTTTGTATGTTATTTGTATTTTATTATATTTTGCTGAAAAGATTTGAAACCTCAGAAGAAATACATTGCATTAAATGTATTCTTTTTCTCTTCCCCTACTCAGTCTCTCATTGATATCACTGTCAAGGAGTTGCCTCCAAAAGTTTTGGGATCCCCAGCTTACCAGGTTGCTGATATGGATCTTTTAAATGTGAGTCTGAATTAATTCTGGGACTTCATTAATGCTGAAAGCTTTTGGGAAGTCAAATTATTTCATATTCCACAGTGCAGACTTTGTTTGCAGGCCTCACTAATTTAACTGTGTCTAATTAATGAAATTATTGCACAAAAAGGGCTGATATTGATTAGTGAGTATCATGTTCTGTGTGCTGCATCAAAAGTTAAGAAAATATTTAGACAATAATCACAAAAAGCTGTGAAAAATGCTTGAAATGCTGCTGAATTTTGGTGGTTTTAGTTTAGGGAGGAGCAGACTCAGTAGGAAGGAATGTGCTCCTTGTTGAAATTTTAATTAGCAGATATGAAATACATTTTGTTAAGCACTCTCAACATTAGCAAACCTGAAATATTTGTGGTAAATTTGAACAGAAGTTGCCCAAAAGATCTCTTGCTGTAAGCTGGGAATGAGCTAATCCCAGCATCTGGCAGCACTTTAGGTTTCCAGTTTTCCCTCTTGTCTTTATCTTCAAGTGTTAGAATTGACAGTTTTGGACAACTTTTAATAATTGTGAATTTCTGGCTAATAACAGTAACAGTAATTGTGAATTTGTGGCTAATAAGAGCAACAGTAATTGTGAATTTCTGGCTAATAAGAACAACAGTAATTGTGAATTTGTGGCTAATAAGAACAACAGTAATTGTGAATTTGTGGCTAATAAGAGCAACAGTAATTGTGAATTTCTGGCTAATAAGAACAACAGTAATTGTGAATTTGTGGCTAATAAGAACAACAGTAATTGTGAATTTCTGGCTAATAAGAGCAACAGTAATTGTGAATTTGTGGCTAATAAGAGCAACAGTAATTGTGAATTTCTGGCTAATAAGAATAACAGTAACAGTAACAATTGTGAATTTCTGGCTAATAAGAATAACAGTAACAGTAACAATTGTGAATTTCTGGCTAATAAGAATAACAGTAACAATTGTGAATTTCTGGCTAATAAGAATAACAGTAACAATTGTGAATTTCTGGCTAATAAGAACAACAGTAACAATTGTGAATTTCTGGCTAATAAGAACAACAGTAACAATTGTGAATTTCTGGCTAATAAGAACAACAGTAACAGGAATTGTGAATTTCTGGCTAATAAGAACAACAGTAACAGTAACTGTGAATTTCTGGCTAATAAGAATAGTGACCTGTGGCCCAGAGTGGAATGCAGTACAGAAATGCTCGTGGAAGTGAGGCAGCCCTTCCATTCGCTCAGTGTTTCACCTCTCCCATTTCTGTTCCAAGGGCACTCCAGCTCTGTTCCTGATCCAGCTGCCTTTCCATAACAACCTCCTGGAGTGCTGTGTGACAGATGAGAGGTACCTGCAGCTTTGAGCATCCCTTAGAAAACACCTCAGCATTTTTATTCCCCCTCTCATTTCAGCTGGGAAAAGCCCAAGTCTGACCTGTGGAATCTCCTCCCGCAGGTTCTTTGGGGTCCTGGAGGCTCTGGTGGGGTTTGCCCTGTCTGGGCCCACCTCTGCCCTGGCTTTCAGTGAGTCTGTGCTCTGTGTCATTGATCAGAGTGCAGGGCAGGTGGGCAGCAAGGAGCACCTCTGGAGGATGTGGAGCATTGTTGTTAATCCTCTCACTGAGTGGATTAATCAGGTAATTCATTCGTTCAGCACTGAATCTGGTTCTCTGCCCCACAGGAGAGCTTTGCTGAGCGTTTATCCCAATTTTTTAAGGAATTCCATGTCTTGAAGTGATACTGGAATTAGCTAGCTTGGCATGACCCTGCTGGTGAAAACCATGGAAAGGTTTCTCCAGGAACTGTTAACTTTTAAATGCCATGGGTTGGTTTGCTTGGTGTGAAAATCAAATGAATCCCAGATTGGGATGTTCAGGATGGAATTAGAGCAGAGTTTTACTCGTGTTAGACATCCTTAGTGTAATAAAAGCCTTATCAATTGTAATATTTAATAGATTTAGCACCTTATTTACTAGAAATAAGTTGATTGTAATGTAGGAGTTGGTGAATTAATTAATCCTCGTTAATCATTAGATCTGAAAATCACAGAATTGATGAAGCAAGTTTGAGGTGCTGTGAGTATTTCCAGCAGCATGGGTGTAGGGAATGGCTTCCCAGTGCTGGGGCAGGGATGGATGGGATATTGGGAATTGGGAATTCCTGCCTGGGAGGGTGGGGAGGGGCTGGAATTCCCAGAGGAGCTTTGCCTTCCTGAAATCTCTGTTATTGACCAGCAAATATAAAATTTGGTGTCCAGGAAGTAAAATATCCATGGAGATGATTCCTGCTTCAAGTTCTGTTCTCCAGGTTTTCACAGTGCTCAGTGAGGTGATGCTGTGGCCAAGCCAGAGCCTGATCCCAAACTGCAGCAACAAGGACTGACTTAAAAATTAATTACAGCCTCATTAATAACAGCTTGATTAACAACCATTTCCTTATGATCCCTGGCTGTGGGGCCTTTTTGCCTCTCTATGCCCTGAACACCCCTGGCAGTGCCCAAGGCCAGGCTGGAGCAGCCTGGGGTGGGATGGTGGGAGGTGTGGGGTGAGATCAGTGGGGTGGGATGAGATGAGGTTTAAGGTCCCTCCTGAGCCACCCCATCCCAGGATTCTCTGAGGTGGTCATCACTTCCTGCAGCTGAAATCAGTGAGCAACAACAGACATTGCCTAGATTGGTTTTCTTGGAATGTATTTTGGCTTTTAGAAAGAGTGTTTTGTACCCTTTGCTAGCAGGATCCTCTTGAGCTCTTGAAAGAGCAGAATATCTGATTTCAAACTGTATTTAATCAGGAACAGCCTTATTTGTCAGCCCAATTTTGCAGCTTTAGCTTTGCTAAACATAATTTAGCAGATCTCTTTTAAATTGGACACAAAAACATGTTATAAACTCTAATGTAGTGATTTCTGTAACATGGAGTGGTTTGGGTGAGACTTGAAGCTTTAAGAATTCTTTTTGCTGACAGGAGTTGGTAGAGAAATGAAAAAAGGGATTAAAAATAAGAATAAAGCTTAAATATTCAAATGTCCCAGTTTGAGACAAAATCTGGGAGGCGACTTCCCCAAGTGGTCTCTTCTAAAAAAGCAGATTTTAGCAGCTCCTCTCCCAGAAGATAATCTGGGAGATCATGGTGTTTGGGAGATAATCTCCTTGGGGAAGAGTGGAAAAAACTGTTTATTTCACAAGCAAAGCATTCACAAGTCTGAAGAAAAATGAATCCTATTAAACCATAAAATTCTTTTCTTGTTGCAGAATAACGAGGTGAACCAGGGGGATGCCCTGGAACACAACTTCAGTGCTGTGTACAGTGCTTTGTTGCTGCCAGTATCCCACATTTTCCCCACTCAGGGATTCCCACAGGTAACAGCAAATGAATCTAATTAATCAAATGAACTCAAAACAACATTGGATTTATCAAATCTCTGAACTCTCAGGGCTGACTTTGGGTTCAGTCAGCTGGGTTTGGAGTTCAGTGCAACACCATGGATTTAAAACCAACTTAAAACCCTAAAGAATCCCCTAGGTTTTGACAGCAGAAGAAAACACAAAGCAGGTTTTTCTCTGTGCACAGAAATTGATATTTCCCACCTTTCTCTCTCTCTGTTCAAGCCCACTCTGAAATCCTTGCTGCGCTCCTGGTCCGACCTGTACCGAGCCTTTGCTCGCTGTGCTGCCCTGGTGGCAACAGCAGAAGAAAACCTGTGCTGTGAGGAGCTCTGTGCCAAAATAATAGCTGGGCTAGAAGGTGAAACTCCAGTAGTGAGTATAAAACTGATCATTTAGCAGATCCCTTTTTAATTAGATCTAAGAATGTGTGTATAAATCCTGATGGGGTGATTTCTGCAGCCTGGAGTGGCTTGGGGGAGATTGAAGCTTTAAGAATTCTTTTTGCTGACAGGAGTTGGTAGAGAAATGAAAAAAGGGAGTGAAAATAAATATAAAGGTTAGATATTCAAATAGTTAAACAGATTTTAGATTTGTTTTCTAATTAATAATAATGGTTAATGAGTGTCATGGTGGTGATAAATGGGATTTGTTCAGGTGAAATGTGTTTATAAATACCACAAACCCAGGCACTGCAGTTAGGAAGGAGAACATGGAACCATCAGTCTTGTACACCAAGATTTAAGGATTTTACTCCTAAACCTGTGTAAAAAAGATTGTGAAAGAATCAGTGGTTTTATTGCCTATTCCCAAATTCACACCACATTTAGTTTGGGATATAAAATCCTTCATGCATAAAGTTCACTTTGGAAAAAATACTGTGAAAAACAAAGAAAATGGAATTTAAAAACCTGGAATTGAAAGGATTGCATCATTGTTACCTACCTTGGATGCTGCTGTATTCTGATAAATAAATAAGTGATAAATATCACTTAAAAATCAGCAATTACTAAACAAGACAATTTAAAGGTTTGGTGAAAAGTTGTATTGCAACTTCCTTTAGCTGACAATATCAGTGTTCCATTTAAAGCAAGTTTGGCCTTATTTAGGAAAATTTGGATGGATTGAGAGGGTAAAAAAGCAACTTTGCTCATCTTTTTTATGCACTAAAAATTATTTGTGATGTGCTTTGATTGTTAATGGCAACTTAATTGTTGTGCCTGTAATGACTTTTGTGGCAACTAGGCTTTGTCCTTGAGCACACAGTGAGCCTTGAACCTTCATTTTATTGATTGATCCTAAATGTGGATAAATTATTGAATTGATAAATTGATACATCTGAAAAATTGATAAAATTGATAAATGATTTTTAATTGATTTATCCTAAATGTGACCCCTTCTCCCAGCTGCCTGCCACTGTTGGCTGCTTTAGACACTGCTTATCTCAATTATTAGAATTAATAAGCCCATCCTCAGTGTAATTGTGTATTTAAAATGGAATTTTATCAGCTTCATCTGATCATGCAGAACAACTTCACCCACCTTTAATTAAAAGTCCTGAGCACCAAGGGTGGTTTTTTCTGTCATTGTTGCTCTTTTGGGGATTGATTTTTGTTTCTGCTGCTTGACTTCTGGTTTTGCTGCTTGATTTTTGTTTTTTCTCATTGATTTTTCTTTTTGCTGATTGATTTTTGGTTCTGTTTCCTCCTCAGGTGTTTTCCATGCTGGAAGGTCTCACCCACCTTGTGTCAGTCATGGTTGACTGCATCAACTTTGCACCCTATGGCACTAAATTCCAGCCCAAAAGCAGATGTAAGGAAATAACTTAAATTTTGGGGGTTTTGTGTGTGGCTTCAAGAGTTGGTTTAAAAATTAGAATTTAACAGAAGACCAAGGGTCATTGTGTATAAAATATTCTTTGGTTTGTTACCTGTTCCCACTTAAACTGTTAAAGCTGAAGAAATAATTTCCAAAAAAGCATAATTCAGTAAAAAATTAGTTAAAATTTACCTACCCAATGGGAATTTGTCAAAGTGGTAAAATGCAGTGTTGGGCTGCTGAAGGAAGGAAATGCTTTAATTGGAAATGGTGATGAGGGAATAACATAATGTAAACTTCACTTCCAAATAAATAAACTAATAAGGAATTCTATTTCTCCTTCCTTCCTGTTCACTGTTCTAGAATTTGTGTATCAGGTGCTGTCCAAAGAGTGGATTTTTATTTTCAAGTAGGCATTCAAACCTTAAAAACTTCAAGTAAAAAATTTCAAGTACATTAAAACCTTAAAAATTTCAAGTAGGCATTAAAACCTGCAGAGTCTGAGCAGCCAGAAATATAAATAAGAAGACTAGAAATCAGATAAAATTATGCATTAAAATTGTGGTTAAGTTGTTAAATCCATTTTTAAACTATTTCTATATAGATCTAGTTTGGGAATTAAAGTTCTTCCTCTCATGCAGACTGAATGTTCAGCTGTCTTTTCACGTCGGTTAAGGCAAAAATCCAGTTTTTAATTGAATTTTTCAACCTCAGCTCCCCAGACCCCCACAGACTGGGCTAAGAAGAAGAAGGAGCCCCTTGGCAAGCTGAGCTCTCTGTTGAAGCTGCTGCTGCTGCTGCTGAACTCCTTCCACGAGCTGAGCTGCACAGAGCAGCAGGCAGAGCCCCTGCTGGCCCTGGGGCTGGCCCTGCTGGCAGCTCTGCAGGGCATCATCAGCCACATCTCCCTGCCCTCCCTGCTGGGAGCCACCCTGGGCACCTTCTCCAAACCCCTGGCACTGTTCTATGAGAAAACCAGGTCAGGACTTGCAGGGTGCCTGGGAATTTGGGGTGGGGAAAGGCTGGAGGTGTGTGGGATGGAGCGTGGAGTTCCGGGAAGAGACGAGGAGCTGACTCCATGGTTCAGAAGGCTGATGGATTATTTTATGATATAGATTATATTAAAACTATACTAAAAGAAAGGATTTCATCAGAAGGCCAACAAAGAATGGAAAGGAATGATAATAAAATCCTCTCAGAGTCCGAGCCATCTCCCTGTGATTGGCCATTAATGAGAAACAACCCCATGAGCCCAATCCCAGATGCTCCTGTTGCATCCCACAGCAGCAGATAACCATTGGGTACATTTTGTTCCTGAGGCCTCTCAGCTCCTCAAGAGAAAAGATCCTAGCAAAAGGATTTTCCAGAAAATATGCCCATGACAGTGGGGCTCAAGGTTTGCAGGGCTTCAAAAAAGCTCCATATTTCAAATTTTAATCTCTTCAGAGGGACTCTTTACTTTCCACCTGCTGGTAACTTGCCCTGCAGTGAAGATATTTATTAATACAAATAAATATTTTTTTTTTAGGAAAAAATAAAAATTTTGCATTCAGTTTTCTAGGAAATTAATGAGAATTTCTTGATGTGCACTGAAATCCTGGAAGTTTTGAAGCAGAAGGAAATACTGGGAAAAACTTTGCTTGGTGCTTTTTTCCTGAGCATTGTTTTCCTTGCATTTATGAATAAAAATAGAAAAGATTATTTTCTGAACATCATTTTTTTAAAAGTTTTTTTCCTGAAAAAGGAAAAGTTGGATAAATATTTTTGAAGAAAGACATGTGGAAGCAAATAAAAATTCGGGAAGCTCTTCAGCTTGGAGATCTGGCTTAGAAAATGAGTTAAAAAATGCAGTTTGCTCACATTTTTCTGGCTAATTGTACCTAAGGATTTTTTTGTACATGGAATATATTTATTTACATGGAATTTATTTATGTGGAATTGTTTAGTTTCCGGAATTGCTTAGTGCTACTTCAGCTTTTTAATTCCAATATTTCAGCTTTTCAATGCAAATGTGTTTAAGGAGAGTATTTAGAATGCAATTAGAAGTTCATTTATAAGAAAAGCTTTAATTTCAAATTTGTACTGATTACCACTGACTTTTCCATTAATTCCTCCTGAAGTCAGCATATCAGTATCCATGGAATTTAAAGGATGATCTGGGAAACTTCATCAGGAAATTGTTTAATCCTCAACTGAGGCTCATTTCACAAAGTGATTCCATCAAGTTACTCACTAAAACCAGTGTGCAGTGCTGGGATTTATTGTCTGTTAAATTTTTATGCTTGGGATAAATGAGACAGCAAAATAGAAATGAGTTGGGTTTGTTTTGGCAGGCTCCCTGAGGTACCCAAAGTCTACAGCAACCTGAACAACAAGGTAAATTTGCTACAGAAATCACTGTGGGCTTGGGAGAGATGTGGAACAGCAGAGTTCTGCTATTTCCTCTATAATAAAATAAAAAAATGTGATGAGGGTAGAGATTTAATTTTTAAATTCTTTTTAAAGAATCTAAAATTTAAATTCTTGAAGTAAGGATTTGGGGGAGATGCGGAACAGCAGAATTCTGCCATTTCTTCTGTAATAAAATAAAAAATGGGATGAGGGTAGAATTTAATTTTTAAATTCTTCTAAATTTAATTTAAATTTAAATTTTTTCAAATGAAAAAACTAAAACTTAAATTCTAGAAGTGAGGAGCTCTCAGCTCTGGGACTTTTATGCGATGTGACACTTCGGGCCGTAAAAATAAAGTTGAAAATCAACTTACAATTCAAATATTTCAGCTTTTAGTTGAGAGTTTCCATTAAAAGTGCTGTGTTTTGTTCCCCCCTGAGCTGGAGAAGCTGCTGGCAGAGATCCTGCAGTGCCTGCAGTGCCACTGCCCGGGCTCCTGTGACTCGGAGCTGCTGCAGCAGCTGAGCCCCGTGCTGTGCGCGGCCTTCCAGCACAGGAGCAAACAGATCCGCCAGCAGAGCGCCCAGCTCTGGAACTGCACCTTTGCCAAGGCCTCCTCCCTCACCTACCCCGAGGAACTCAAGTAAGAAACAGCTTTTTGTTCTTCACATCCTCTCAGGGAGAGCTCAGCAGTGGTGCTGCCCCATTCTGGTTCCCTGGGCAGGCCGGGGGATGTTTCTGTTATGAGCTGCTGCTCTTTTTCTGCACCTTTCCTCTCCCATAAATCCAGAATGATTTTTTTATTTTTTGTTGTTGAGCAGGTCTGTGTTAAGCCAAGCCAAAAAGAAAATCCCTCTGCTGCTGCCTGGTTTTGAAAGCGTTGAGGTGTCTGAGGAGTGCAGTGGCCCCTTCTCTGACCTGGTAAATGTTTTGTTGGGATTTCATGGGAATTGTTCAGCTGGGATTCGCTGACCTGCAGTGGTTTCATCTTTAGGATGATAAACTCTGCTAGGTGAGCACTGTCAAAAGACTCAGCTGGTTTTGCCGCTTCCTGCATTGTAAATTTAGAGTTCTAGGAATTTCTTTGAAATAATTAACTTTTTAAGTTGTCCTCTGCACAGGAAATTAGTGAGTGTGGGATGGTTTTATTCTAGAACTTAACACAGGGCGGGTTTGTGAGCTTGGAGTTCCTTCCCACAGTGCATTCAGTGTGGTTTTGTCTGAGCAGATGGAGAATTCCCAGCTGGATGCAAAGGTCAGTGGAATGGAGGTGAAGGTGGGACAGAAACGAGATTCAATCTTGGCACAGACGAGTGAAGCCAAAAGTGATGGCAAGGACAAGCCCAGCAACGTGCAGACAACACCTGCAAAGGTAAAGTGTTCCCAGAGAGGGGTCCTGGAATCAAATCCACGATCTTCAGGACAAAATCAGCACTTGGGGGATGCTGAAATATTCTTCTTTCCAGCTTGGGCTGCCCAGCAGAGTCAGAGTTAATATTCCTGTCAGAATTCTCTGCTGAGCTTCGGGGAGGGTGGCAGGAAAGAACCTCAGTCCTCACTCTGTGGAGGTTGGGACAGATTTGGGTTTTGGTGGGCTCTGGGGTTGGCAGATCCCTCACAGAGATGGGTCATGTCCTTCAGAAATTCCTGGTTTCCAGTTCCCCTCTTGTTCCTAACCCAGTATTTGATGGTTTTTATCTTTCTGCAGTTAAAACTAGAATTTCCATCTCCTAAGACAACAAGTGAGACGCTTCTGGAAGAGGAGAAATCTGTTGATTTTGTGTTTATTCCTCCAGAAACAAAACCAAGAATATTGACAGAACATCAGAAAGAAGTGCTTAGGTCAAAGAGGTCTGTCATTTATTGTTTTAATGTGAAATGTCTTTCCTTGAGTAGCTGAGCTTTACTTAACCTCAGTTCCTGTTTCTCACACCCTCACAGGTCATTGAGTCTTGTTCTTCCGTACAAGTTACGAAGTTTAAAGCTAAGAGAGTTCCTTGCTTTGATGTTTTATAGCAACCAAATTATTCTTGCAATGGCAATTCATATTTTGATTAAATACACTCTCTCTATTCTGTTTGGAGTTTGGGAATCTGGAGTTCAGATTTTTACTTGGTGACTCAGAGTGTGAAATAAAAGATGTCATTTTTCATAAATCATGGAAATGAAAGGATTGGGTAAAACCAGCTGAGGAAAGGATTTCTTGAGTCAGCAGCAGGTCAGGGATATTCCCAACACTCATCTTGATTGCAGAAGAATCTTTAGATGATCTCTTTTAATGAGAGAAGATAATATTGGTGTGTTTTCTGTGCTTAGGCAGCAGGAGCAGTGTAAGCAGGACTTGAGGCAGGAACTGCTCTGGGTTGTGGTGATTTCTGTGCAGAGGGAGATCCCAATCCCAGCTTTTGTTCCCCACAAATAAAGATTTCATGCCGATTAAAAGAATGGCCTTGAAATAAAGAGATAATAATAAATTCCAGAGAGGGGTCTGACTCCCATTGCTGGTGTTGTTCCAGAGCTGACATTCCTGCCATGTACAACAACTTGGATGCTTCCCAGGACACCAGCTCATTTTCCCAGTACAGCCAGAGCCAGGAGGATTCCTTGTGAGTACAAGTGCCCAGTTGTGGTGATTTAAGGGCTCTCCTTTGGCAGCAGCACTGATTTCAGTCATTCTCTCCTAGGGAAATGCCACCTGCAGTAGAAAACGCCAAAGAAGACCCTGCAAACCAACCTCAGGTAATTTCCCATTGTCTGATGGTTGAGTTTCTATCAAACATGAGAGGTTTTGTGATTTTTTTTTTTTCCCTTCTCAACACCAAGTGAGAGAAATTTAACACCGTTGCAGTGCTGTGTTCTGCTTTATGTAATTTATTCCTTTAGGATTAATTAGAATATCATTTAGGCCAAATCATTGGGTATTTGATGTTAGAATGGGAGGATTTATGTGAGCAGTTTCTGATCAGCCACGTGCCTGTGCTGCCACAGTATTTGATTGGGGTAAAGGTTGTAAATCCTGAATTCTTTTGGGGAGGACTTGCCTGAACAGCTGCTGTGCTAACAGCCAATCAGAGCAGGTGAAATACAGCCAGACTTCAAGCATTTTTGTGGTTATTTGTTTTGGGATTAAATGGTTTTTAAAAGTGTCTTTTATAGCTATCAAAGCACAGATAATAAATCATTTGGTGGTTAGAAAAAAGGTTAGAAAAACCTTGTGGGTGTGTTGTTTTATATTGCATCAGAGCTGCGGATGAGTGTTGTATAATATTCATAGGACAAGTACAACTGTTCCATTTGATTCCTAGGACAAACCTTTTGCTGTTGATGCTTTTGTGACAGGAGGAGAACGTGGGGAGTGAAGGATGTCACTCAGAGGAGAGCCCAGCCTGCACCAGCGAGGAGGAGGCCAAAAATGAGACAGCTGAGATGATCCCAGAGGAAACCTCCATTGGAGAGGGCTTGGAGACAAGCTCTGTGGAAGCAGCTCCCCAGGAGGCCTCAGCAGGGAAGGAGGACACCTCAGATGTCACCAGCAGCTCAGCCTCCAGTGACATCATCTCTGGCACCCCTCAGCCCGTGAGCCGGCGCCAGTCCTTCATCACCCTGGAGAAATTCGGGGCTGCAGAGAGCAGGCCCTTTAGCCCAGCCCCTCTGGGCTCTGTGTCGGAGCTGCCTGGGACCCCTCCCGAGGCAGGCACGCAGGAGAGCAGCAGTGACAGCAAGGCTGCTGCTAGAGCAGAGAAATCCGGGCAGGAGGACAAAAATCCCCCGAAAGCCGAGGCTGCCGCGGGGGCCGCGCGCAGGGTGACGCGCCGGCAGAGCAGGATGGAGCTGCTGAGCAGTAAATCCAAGCTCCAGGGCGGGTCAGAGGAGTCCCTGGCCCCTGACAGCCTGGAGAGCAGTGCTGAGCTGGGCTCTGCAGGGGAGGATGTGGAGCACGTCCTGCTCAGCCACTCGCAGGCTCTGCTCTCCACGGAGGCGGACATCCAGAGAGCCGAGGATGCCATCGCTGAAATGGAGAAGGCCCGGGGGCTGGACACGGACTCCAAAGAAAACACCCCCCCAGAGAGCAGCAGCTGCCCTGAGCAGGCCCCAGGGGAGGACAGCCAGGTGCCACAGGCGTCCCCTCAGCAGAAGCAGCTGAGACGTTCCTCCAGGAGACGCTCGGAGCCTGCGGAGAGCTCCTCGGGCAGCCAGGAGAAGGAGGACGGGCTCCCAAAGAGAGACAGGAGGAAAGAGGAGGAGAAAGCTGGGCAGAAGAAGCTGTCCCAGGGGAGAGGTGATGGATCCCAAAAGCAGAAAGGGATTTCTGGGAAAACCACAGAGAGCACAAAGGAGAGCAGCCAGCCTGAGAGAGCGGCGGAGGAGTGGAGCTCCAAGGACTCCCCTGCTCTCAGGGCCCTGGAGGAGGAGGGCAGCAGAGCTGGCAGGAGGGCAGAGGATGCCCCCAGGGCCGAGGGGGAAGGTCAGGGCAGCCTCAGCACAGCAGGGCAGAAGGTGGAGCGCCCACGGTACCACACCAGGAGATCTTCCCAAGGGCTGCTCTCCAGCATAGAGAACTCTGAGGCTGACAGCTCCGAGGGCAAGGAGGAGAGCACCAAGAAGAAAAAACCCGTGAAAGCCAGGAGTAGAAGCAATTCTCTGGAAGGGAAATTGAAAGAGGGACAGGCAGGGATCCAGAGCCTTGAGGGACCTGCCCAGGGAAATGAAACAAAGAGTGCACTGGAGGCCAGTAAAGGTGAGCCTGAGGTTGGCACGGGTGCTGCAGTGCCAGCTGAGCCAGGTGGCCTGGAAAAGCAGGAAATTCCTGCAGCTGCTGCAGAAGCTGTGGGCTCTGGCAGCCCTGAGAATCCAGGTGCTCTGCAGGACACCAGCGTGGAGCCAAAGCAGGGTGATGCATCCATGGAGTCACTGGGCAGCCCCTGTGTGTCTGAGCAGGATGGGAGAGCAGCAGAGGAGAGGCAAAGCAGCCCAGGGGACTGTGCACCAGGTGCTGAGCCCTCCTCTTTGCAAAGCCCTGAGTGCCACAACAAGAGAAGCAAAAGGGTGAAAAAAATCAAGAGCTGTGATTGCTGCTTCAAAAAGCCAAAGCAGCAGGTGACTGAGTCAAAGTTCACCGAGACTAAAAAGGAGAAAGCTGAGCTGGAGGAGCCTGAGAGCACCCCAGCTCAGAGCCCAGCTCAGACCCCAATTCAGAATGTTTCTGAGAGCACCCCAGCTCAGACCCCAATTCAGAATGTTTCTGAGAGCACCCCAGCTCAGAGCCCAGCTCAGACCCCAATTCAGAATGTTTCTGAGAGCACCCCAGCTCAGAGCCCAGCTCAGACCCCAATTCAGAATGTTTCTGGTCCCTCAGATTTGGAGGAGAGCTTGGCCCTGGCTCCCTGTGGAATGAGCACTCCATTGCACCCTCCCAAGGAAGCCAGCACCTTCAGCTTGGACAGGCAGGAAATGGATGTGGAAAACCTGCAGGGAAGCAGTGTGGGGGTGGAGGAGGAGAATGCAGAGGATCCAGAGGGTTCAGCAGCTGAAACCACTGAGTCCATGGAGGACATAAAGGAACCTGCTGAGCAGAAGGAGCAAACAGAGCAGGTTCTGCCTGAGAGTGTTCCTGAAGAGCCCGGGGAGAGCTGCCTGGACTCGGGGGACCAAGGGGAAGAACCAGCAGCTGCAGAAAAGGAAGAAATAAAGGAAAATGGAGAGCTGGAGGAGGAGCCTGAGGAGCTGAGTGTTGACAGCAAACCTGAGGAAAAAGAGATGAAGGAGCTAGAAGGAAATCAGGAGGATAAAGGAGAAGCTGAGAACTCTGCTGGGGAAACTGGTGGTGTTGCAGATGAAGAGATGAAGGAGGAATTGGTGGAAACTGAGATCAAAGGGCCTGAGAACGTGGCCTTGGCAGAGCAGAGTGTGGATTCCCCCCTGAAGGTGGAAGGGGATCCCCCAGTGCAGGTGGCTGAAAGCCCCACCAGCCTCCAGGCCCGCTGCACGTGGTCCCCCTCAGCCTCCCCATCCACCAGCATCCTCAAGAGAGGGGTCAAGAGGAGCCAGGAGGATGATTCCCTGTCCCCTGCTAACAAGGTACTCCATGGGAATTGTGTGCTGCTCGCTGCAAAACTGGCATGAGGAACTGAAATCTTTCCAAATCTGTTGAATTACTGGTTTCTGGTGTGAATAATCTTACAGGAATGGTGAGGTTTGGGTTTGGAATGTGCCAGCACTGACAGGTTTGCATTGTGAGGGGTTTTATTTTGAAACAGAGCACCCTGGATCACTGCACAACCAGGAGCAGCATGATCAGGGTTGTACACAGAGATTCCTGAGGGAATCCTCAGTCTGTCCTTGGCTGAAACATTCCCTGGGTCATTCAAGAACTTCAGTGATTCCAAACTGATTCTTTTTTTTTGTCTCCTCAGAGTGACTTCCCCAGGCTGTGCTGGGTTGAGTTCCCACTCTAAAACTTCCCTCTTTCCTCCTCAGATCCGTCGAGTCTCTTTTGCAAACCCCATTTTCCAGGAGGGCCTGGCAGACGACATCGACAGGAGGAGTCCTGTCATCAGATCCCATTCCTCACCCTCCTCCAGAAGTCTTAAAATCCTCTCTAACATGCAGGTCAGGGTAAAGCCTGGTACAACGTTCTGTGTGTCCCAAGTATTTGTGTATTTATCATAAATAGCATGGCTTTGGTGCATGTTTGTAGTCACTTACACACAGTTGTAAGGGCTGGGGAGCAGAAGTGTGAGAAACAAAACTACCTTGGGCAGACTCATTCTGTTACTGTGAACTCTGAGGTTTCAGGGGCTAAAATCTCACTATTAACTGAATTCCTGCTGTTAACTGAATTCCTACCATTGACTAAATTCCTACCACCCTGAGATGTTTTTTTCCTCTTTTTCTATCCAGCACATTACCACTCCAACCAAAGGATTTCTGTCCCCAGGATCTCGTACCCTTAAATTTAAGAGCTCAAAGAAGTGTTTAGTAAGAAGTGCTTTGGTTCATGTTTCTCTTCTATTTTTTTCCCTGTATTCAGTGGGTGACAGTTAATTTAATACTTTGCCTGTGTTGTCCCAGATCACAGAGATGGCCAAGGAGTCCCTGCCGTGCCTTTCAGAGTTTGTGTACCCTGCCTTGGCTGGCTGCAAAGCCCCTGTGGATGTCATTTTACCTCAGATCACATCCAACATCTGGTCAGTGGCTCCTTGCTTTTGCAGGTGACATTCCAGTAGAAACTGAGCTCTTACTGAGCCTACCAAAGCACAGTTTTAGCCAGAATTCTTTAAAGGGTTGGGTGGGTGAGGAAGAGACTTGACTGTTCTGGCATTCTTCAAGTAGGTTCTTGATGGCTGAAAAGCTCCCCAGGGTTGGGGAGTTTGTGCAGGGCCAGGAGTTGGATTGATGATCCCCTCCAGCTGGGGATATTCCCTGATTTTGTACCAATAACCCATTTTCTGCAGTGCCAGGGGCCTGGGGCAGCTCATCCGAGCCAAGAACATCAAGACCGTGGGAGACCTGAGCACTCTGACAGCCCTGGAGATCAAAACTCTCCCCATCCGCTCCCCCAAGGTCTCCAATGTCAAAAGAGCTCTGAAGGGATACCATGAGCAGCAGGTAAAGGGGGATTTCAGCACCAGGAAGCCAAAATTGATCCCATTTACTGCAGCAGGAATGGTGTCTCATTTCCTCCATTGAAAACAGCACTTTAAAACCTAATCCCTGCCTGCCTCAGTACCATGAATTCAAGATACAGATGACTTGGTTAAACTGTTAACAGGAAAAGTGATTGTGTTTATTATGAGGCTAAAATACATCTCACCATGTTATTTAATTTTTTTTTTCAATCTGAAAATGCTTTCTCTCCCCAAAAAATGCCCAGGTGAAATCTCGAGTGTTGGAGGAAAGCACAGTGCTTGAATATGCTGAGAAGCCTGGAAATGATGTGGAGGAGAAATCTCTGAGTGGAGATGAGGAAAAACTTGCAGCAGGTACCTGCTGGTGGCTTTTTGCTTTGGATTTGGAGGGTTCTGCTGTCCTGTCTTCATTCTCTCCTGGTGGGAACACCTCATCCTTTTGGTTTTATTTGGGGTTTAGTTTTATCCTAACCCTGAGGAAGGGCAGGGTGCAGTGCCTTTCTGGGAATGTTTCCCATGGAATAAATCCATTGCAGGCTGCTCAGAGATGTGATTTTGTACAAAACCAGCTGGAACTCTGCTCAGATTTCCCTGCACTTGTCTCCTTTTCCCCCTTCCAGATTTGGTGGACACAGGCAGCAGCAGCAGCAGCGGCAGCAGCAGCAGCAGCGGCGAGCAGCCCCCCGTGGATCTGCTGGGGCAGGTGCAGGCTCTGGCAGCCCAGCTGAGCTCCGAGGATCTCCGAGGCTACTCGGGCAGGCAGCTCCTGGAGCTGCAGGAGAAGCTGCTGGGGATGGCCTCGAGCATTGCCCGGAGCCTGCAGGCGCGCTGGCCCTGCCCGCCCCACCAGGGCCCCGAGTAGCTGCCCTGCCCGGGGAGGAGTCGGCTCCAACGCTGCCCCCACTTCTTTTTCCTTTATTTTTTCCTTTTTTTCTTTTTTTTTTTTTTCCTTTATTTTTTCCTTTTTTTTTCCTTTTTTCTTTTTTTTCTTTCTTTTTCTTTTTTCCTTTTTTTCTTTTTTTTCCCTTTTTTCCTTTTTTTCTTTTTCCCCTTCCTTTTTTCCCCCCTTCCTTTTTTCCCCTTCCTTTTTTCCCCTTCCTTCCTTTTTTCCCCTTCCTTCCTTTTTTCCCCTTCCTTCCTTTTTTCCCCTTCCTTCCTTTTTTCCCCTTCCTTCCTTTTTTCCCCTTCCTTCCTTTTTTCCCCTTCCTTCCTTTTTCCCCCTTCCTTCCTTTTTCCCCCTTCCTTCCTTTTCCCCCTTCCTTCCTTTTTCCCCCTTCCTTCCTTTTTCCCCCTTCCTTTATTTTCTTTGCCCTTTTTTCTTTGCCCTTTATTTTTTTTTTCCTTTATTTTTTCCTGGTTCCTCCCCGCTCCCAGAGCTGTGGGCTGTTTCCTCCCTGGCAGAGGTGTTCCTGTGGGATTGCTATGCATCTTTCTTTCGGGCCGTGAAAGAAAACCTGACAAAGCTGTGCAATAGCAGAGACTGTGAAAAACCAAACCAACAGAGTAATTAAATTATTTTTTTTCAAACCCAAAGTGTTCTTACTGCTGCAAACTCTTGCTGAGAGCGGGCTGAGGGCTGCAGCTGCCAGCTCTGCCCCCCTCCTGCCCCAGCTGCCTCCTCTGGAGCTCTGGCAGCGCGTGTGAGGTAAGCTGGGCTTAATTCCTTCCAGCAGGAGCCTGGGATTTGTACTGGATCTATTTTTCCATGTATTTTTGTACGACTCAAGCTCAGAGGAAATGTGCTTGCACAGGAGAGAGACTCTGCAGAGCCTCCCAGGCTGTGCCCCCTGGCCTTTGCTGGCAGCAGCTCTCCTGGTGGGAAGACTTTTCCATGAGGAAATGATGGATTGGACAAGAGCTCTTTGTATATTGTGTACAGACTCACAGCAGATGTTGGGTAATAATTTATGGAGTTTTAATTGCATGGACTGCATTGCTGCTGCTTGGAGACCTTCAGCCAGAATTCCCAGGTTTTCCCTCTGGGATTCTGATCTGTATATATTGTACTGTAGCTATCCAGATGGGTGTTTATTGAAAGGAACTGCTGCAGGTGCTTTTCCAACTTTTACGTGAACAAATAAAAGAGCTGATAGTTCCCAGACTTGGTCGTGGCCTCGTGGTTTGGTGGTTTCTGGGCTTTTTCTCTCTTCAGCTTCCCCTCAGGTTTGGATTCCCGAGGCTGGGAGGGACCTTGGAATGTCACCAGTGCTGGGGTGAGGTGGGATCTGGTCTGCAAAACTCAGGATTTTTCACCCTGTTTGTGTCTCGTGGTGAAAAGGGACAGGACAAACAGCCTGGAGCTGCAAGGGGAAGCTCTCTGGGTTTTCTTGCTGTTCTGAGAAGTTGTTTTGGTTCCAGAGCTGCCTCCTTAGGAGAGTTCGGCTTTCCAGGTAAGAATGTTCCTGACCATGGGAAGAATTTTGATCCCAACACTCCTGGAGCCTGCCTTGGGGAAGGACATTTTCCTTCCAGGCTGCCCCTGCTGGGAATTCCCATTGGACTCTGAATTCCCAGAGTTAATTCTCTGAATAACAGCACGGGTGATGCTACAACCCCTTCTGCTAGCTTGGATTTAATCTAGACACAATATCCAGGGATTTTTATTCCCTTCTTTCCTGGGGAGCGGCTGCTGCCAGGTGCCGCAGTAGATGAAGCAAAATCTGATGTTCAAGTGTGAAATGACCCCAGATCTGGGTCCTTCCCTTCCTCAGTAGTTTGTGGGGTGAATTCCTTTTTCCAGCACCACATCCATCCATCCATACTGCAGAAACCTCAGCTTTATTCATCACTAATTTACAAGAAATCACAGCTTTTGCCCCCAGAACAGTTGCAGGAGAGCACATTCATGAGAGCTCAGCAAGCAGGAGAGGGGGTGGTTGCTTTTCCCTCCCCAAATAAATTGGGTTGAAATCCAAAGCTTAAATGAAAAACCAAATGAAGAGATTGAAACATTTTAGAACAGCCCAGAAAAATTCTCCTTGTGGCAGAATGAATCATAGAATGTGTGTGCTGGAAGTTGCATAGTGTCTTAGTGTGTGATGAAATATTTGACGTTCCATCCAAACAACTGGGGCTGTTTGGCACTGGGAGAAGGGCAGGAAGTGCTTAGAGGTACTTTTGGCAACGTTGTGTGAGATATTCCAGGTGTGTTTTGCTCTGCAGTTATTCCTGCTGTGGCTGAGGGGGCCGGGAGGGCTTGGTGGAGATGTCCCAGCCCCGGGGGTGAGGTGTCCCATCCCCAGGGTGAGGTGTCCCATCCCCGGGGGGCAGATGTCCCATCCCCAGGGGTGAGGTGTCCCATCCCCAGGGCTGAGGTGTCCCAGCCCCAGGCAGGTGTCCCAGCCCCAGGCAGGCCGGGCTCACACGGCCTCCACGTAGTTGGCGGGCAGCATGCCGGTCTTGCCGGTTCTCTGCACGGTGCCGTACATCCAGCCCTCGTCGATGGCCTGCACGTTGACGATGGTGTCCCCGTCCTTGAAGGACACCTCGTCCGCGTCCGCCGCCGTGTAGTCGTACATGGCCCGGAAGGTCTTCTGCAGGGACACAGGGGACAGGGTCAGAGCCTGACAGGGGACAGAGGGGACATGGCCACACCCTGACACGGCTCAGAACTTCTTCTGCAGGGACACAGGGGACAGAGGGGACATGGCCACACCCTGACATGGCTCAGAACTTCTGCAGGGACACAAGGGACAGAGGGGACGTGGTCACACCCTGACACGGCTCAGAACTTCTGCTGGGACATAAGGGACAGAGGGGACATGGTCACACCCTGACATGGCTCAAAACTTCTTCTGCAGGGACATAAGGGACAGAGGGGACATGGTCACACCCTGCCACAGATCAGAACTTCTTCTGAAGGGACAGAAGGGACATGGTCAGAGCCTGACATGGCTCAGAACCTCTTCTGCAGGGATTCAAGGGGACATGGTCACACTCTGCCATGGCCTGGAATGTCTTTGGCGAGGACACAAAGGAACATGGTGACACCCTGACATGGGACAGAAGGGATGTGGTCACACCCTGACATGGCCTGGAACATCTTCTGCAGGGACAGAAGGGACATGGTCACACCCTGACATGGCCTGGAATGTCTTGCAGGGACAGAGGACAGAAGGGACGTGACCAAAGCCTTACAGGGGACAGAAGAGACGTGGTCACACTGACATGGCCCAGACCCTCTTCAGAAGGGACATGGTCAGAGCCTGACCAGGGACAGTATGGCCTCAGGGACACAAAAGGACAGAAGGGACATGGTCACACCTTGACATGGGACAAAAGGGACATGGTCAAACCCTGACATAGCCTTGAGTGTCTTCTGCAGGGACAGAAGGGACATGGTCAGAGCCTTACAGGGGACAGAATGTCTTCAGGGACACAAAGGGACATGGTCAAACCCCAGGGGTTGGGACTGGTGTCATGGCAGGGTCTGGCTGCTCCTTCAAATCTCCTGGCTGTGGATTCTCCTCCCTCCCTGAGCCCCTTGGGTACCCGAGTGCCACAACCCCAGGGGCTGCTGGTGACACTGAGCCTGAGCAGCGTCCCCACGGTGGCCTTGGGCACCATCTGCTCCAAGTGTCACCTTGAAGTTGTTGCCTCCCAGTGGTTTTTGGGGACGATGCCATTCCCACTGTCCTTTACTCTCTGAACGAACACTTCCTGCCACCCCTCGGTTTGCAAGGGCTGAGTAGGAAGAAGAGCCCATGCCAGGTTTCCAAATGCTCGTTCCAGGTTTCCAAATGCTCATTCCAGGTTTCCAGGCACAGGGGAGGCTCTGTCCCCCTAAAGTCCCTGTCACACCTGGTTCCATACAGAGCTTCAGCCCCACAGACTGGAATGCCACCAACTCAGTCTTGGATTAGCTCTATTAATTAGTGTTAATTATTTGTTAATTAGTGGCTGTGACCCTTCCAGGTGCCCCAGGGTTACTCACCCCAGCAGTGGAGGGGTGGGAAGGCACCGAGGACACCGTGGTTTGCTGGGTGGCCACTGAGGACGAGCGTTGCTGCGGCAGCTCAATGGTCTTGACCTGCTTGTAGCCCACTGCAGAGAGAGGGCTGGGTTATTATGGGATGGACAAAGATCATTGTGTGGGGTTATTTATTATGGGATTGTGATGGAGCTGGTCTGGATAGAGATCATTGTGTGGGGTTATTATGAGATTGTGATGGAGTTGGTCTGGACAAGGATCATTGTGTGGGACTTATTTGTTATGGGATTGTGATGGAGCTGGTTGGGATAAAGATCATTGTGTGGGGATTATGGGATTGTGATAGAGCTGTTCTGGAGAAGGATCATTGTGTGGGGTTATTATGGGATTGTGATGGAGCTGGTTGGGATAGAGACCAGGGATGCACCACAGGGGTGGTTAAGGTCAGTTTAAAATGCACATTTAAGCTGTGGCTTGCGCACAACTCAGCATTTTGGAGATGTGCTTTTCCTGGCTGTGGGGGTTGCTGCACACACTGCCATGAGCAGTGGGAGCCTGGGTGTCCCCCCGGGGTGGCTGTACCTGTGGCCGTGGTGGTGAAGAAGCCCCCGTTGCTGTAGTAGGACAGGCGCTGGTCGGTGCCCTCCGAGGGCTCGGATTTCTCGTCGGCCGCGCCGCTGATGCTCAGGGCGCTGGCGGAGCGCGAGTGCTCGCGGCTGCGGCGCTGCGCCTGGACTGGGGGACAGCAGGGGCTGTCACCACCTGGGGCTCAGAGCCACCAGCCTGGGGCTCTCAGAGCCACCAACCCCAGGGCTCAGAGCCACCACCATTGGGGGCCTCTCAGAGCCACCACCCCTGGGGCTCAGAGCCACCAAACCCAGGGCTCAGAGTCATCACCCCTGGGGCTCTCAAAGCCACCACCCCTGGGGCTCAGAGTCATCACCCCTGGGGCAATCAGAGCCGCCAACCCCAGGGCTCAGAGCCACCACCATTGGGGGCCTCTCAGAGCCACCACCCTGCAGCTCAGAGCCACCAAACCCAGGGCTCAGAGTCATCACCCCTGGGGCTCTCAGAGCCACCACCCCTGGGGCTCTCAGAGTCACCAACCCCAGGGCTCACAGCCACCACCCCTGGGGTTCAGAGTCACCAAACCCAGGGCTGAGAGCCACCACCCCTGGGGCTCTCAGACCTGCCACCCCTGGGGCTGCGACCTCATAGAACCCAGTCCTGCTAAGCTCAACTTTTCCACAATCCCAGTGTAGTTTTATAGTTCCACAGTGGGATTTCCCAGTGGTTTTTTGAGTATTTCATGCTTAAGTCTTGCTCTTCAATATTCACAGTATTTTATCCTTTCTCCAGACTCTTTTCCTTTAGTCCTGGCTGCTTCCAAAATTTTTATTCTAATTATCCTATGATTTTCTTCCTGACACAGCACTGGGCCATCCCCATGATTTTCTACCATCCAGGGATTTTTCCTCTCAGACAGGAGATAAAAAAAAGGTCACTGAGAACAGCCTGTTCAGCAATTCCAAAAGGAAGCACAGATTGTATCATGGCACCCGTGGATCATATAAACAATCCTCCTCCTGCCTCTGTTGGACCCTTTCACGATAGGAAAATCAATAATGTATTTTTCGGCCATTAGTTACACTGGTGAGGAGCAGCTACAGCCAATTTCTCCTCTGTCCCCTGTGTCCCTTGGGCTCTCTCAGCTCTGTTTGGCACCCAGACCCCACCCTTGCAGGAGTTCAATCCCATTTTCCCCCTGCAGCCCCTGGGACACACCTGAGATCATGTGCAGGCTCCGGGACTGGATGTTGTCCTCGGCAGGGTCGTAGTCGAAGACGGAGCCGGGGTTGGTTCTCCACACCCGGAGCCCTGCAGGAAAAAGGAGATTTCCTGAGGAGAGGCCGAGCAGCACGGCCTGGCAGGAGACAGCAGGACAGGAGGTGTGTCCTTCCCAGCCCCAGGAGGGGCCAAGGCCAGGTTGGATAGGGCTTGGAGCACCCTGGGATAGTGGAAGGTGTCCTGCTCATGGCAGGGTGGCACTGGATGGGCTTTAATGTCCCTGCACCCCAAACCAGTTTGGAATTCTTTCAAAAATCCCCCTTATTTTATAAATCAGTGCTTCTCAATTCTATTGCACAAATTTGGCTCTTTTACAATCAATCTACAGCAAAGTATTTCTCTAATAGCTAGAGATGGAGTTCAAAACAGAAGAACCATAAATGCAGTGTGACATTATCAAGGTGGGGACAACAGGTCACAGGGGATTTACAGCTGCTGGCAGAGAATATTTCCAAAAAGGACTTGGATGAGAACATCCCCGAGTAATGATGAATTGGAATTGATGTGGCTGAGCTTAAACTGAACCCCTCCTGTAGCAGGTGTGCCCAGGTCTCCTGACCTGTGAGGTTCTCCTGGTCCTGGTCCACGCGCTTCCGCTCCATCTCCACCACCCTCCTCTGGATGCCCCTGTAGCTGATGTCACTGAAGTCCTGCATGTTCTTCTTCACGCGCTCCGTGATGGGGTCTGTCACCACGGGCGTGAAGCTCCCTTTGCTCTTCTCAAAGTCCTCGTGGTACTTCACCTGCAATTCCAAAGGATTGTGATTCCTGCTTCCCTCGGGGGCATTTCCGGCTCCTGAACTTTGCCTTTCCCAATCCTAATCCCAGACTTGCTTTAGCATTAAAGCCTCGGGTACCCAAACCTGGTAGGACACGTTGTCCTTGCTGCCAGGCAGGGTTTTTTTATATTGAACTCCTTTTATATTGAACTTGATATTGAATTTTTATATTGAACTCCTTTTATATTGAACTCCCAGAGGAAGGACACCTCTGGCAGAGCTCTTACAGTGGAGATGTGTTTCTGGGTCTCCCGCACGCGCCGCATCTCCGGCGTGTCCAGGACGTAGGCGGCTTTTCCTTGGACCTGCTTGCGGAAACTGTCCGAGTAAAGAACCTGCCAGGGGAGGAGGAGCACAGGAGTCACCTCTGGAGCCACCTCTGGAGCACCAGGCTGCCAAAGAAGGGCCAGCCCCAGATTTTTATAAATTTCTTTATAAGTGACTTTCACTGAAGAACCATAATTTTATACGTCAGAGTATCACAGCAGTAATTTGAAATTTAACTGCTTAAAAACTCCCCCAAGAGAACCCAATTCATCACAGAAATACTTGATTGCACCAGAAAGCTTTAAAGAATTCCACATCCTTCCAAAGCTCTCCTGTCTGAGTGAGGGTTTCAGGCATGAAAAGCTCCTTTGCTGTGTGTCACCCACCGAGCTGATGTTCTCCTGGTTGCGTTTGGCTCTCTCCATCTCCGGGGTCAGCGGGGTGGGAGTTCCCTTGGCCATGTGCTCCTTGTACAGCACCTGCAGGGCACAAACACAGCTCAGGCTGGAAGAATTCCAGCTTTTCCTGGGAATGGGGTTAATGTTCAAGCAAACTCAGCCCCGCAGAGTGGAAAAGATCTCAGGAAACAAAGCAGCTGAAACGTTATTGGCAAAAGGTAAAAAAAACTAATTTAAAACATCAAAGGGAAAATAGGCAAAAATAAGGAAAACTGGGAAAATAAGGCTGAATTAGGTGGAGTTTGGCTGAGGATGGTTATTTTTGACACAAGGTGCTTGGCTGTGCTTTCAGTACCGAGCTGATTTGTTCTTGGTTCCGCTTGACTCTCTCCATCTCTGGAGTGACTGGGCTGGGAGTGGCCTTCCCTAAACCTTCCCTGTATGCAACCTACAGACCACAAAGGAACTCAGTCACAGGACAGAACTCCACACCACACCTGGGCTGTTACTGGGTTTGCACTCAACACCAGCCGTTAGGAAAAAAAAAATTAAGGAAAAATCATATTAAGAAGTTAAATGACAAAAAAAATCCTTTAAAATTAGGAAGGGGGAGGGGGGGGGGAAGTCAGGAAAAATTGTATTAACAAGTTAAATGACAAAAAGATCCTTTAGAATTACAGTACTTGAGAGGTGACTTTTGAAAGAACAAATTAGAGGGTTAAATAAAACCAGGCAGAGTGAGGTTATTCAGAAGAGCTCTGTGCCCGGCTCGGTGTTAAGCACGGCGGTGGGAGGCCTGGGCAGGGTTTTCCTGCGGGAATACCGAGCTAATCTGCTCCTGGTTGCGTCTGACTCGCTCCATCTCGGGAGTGACGGGCGTGGGGGTCGCCTGCCCCACGTTCTCTTTGTACAACACCTGCGGGACAAACACGAGCCGGGCTCTCAAACAGCCCCAAAACACCGGGTAACAACACAAATCATTGCTTTGTTACCAGATCTCAAACCCTCAAACGTTTAGTGAGGAACAGGAGGAGGAAAAGTGGGATTTGGGGTTAAGGGCTCTATCCAGGTGGCTCCAGAGGCTCAGGAAGTGACTCTGGCTCTTAAAAGCTGTGTAAGAAATGCTTTATCTGCTTTATTTAATCTATATTTGAAGCAATTCCTGATCTTTTTAAAATCTATATTTGAAGCAATTTCTCAACACAAATCATTACTTTATTACCAGATTTCAACACCTCAAATGCTTAGTGAGGAACAGGGAGGGGAAAAGTGGGATTTGGGGTTAAGGGCTCTGTCCAGGTGGCTCCAGAGGCTCAGGAAATGCCTCTGGCTCTAAAAAATTGTGTAAGAAATGCTTTATCTGCTTTATTTAATCTATATTTGAAGCAATTCCTGATCTTTTTAGGAGGGAGGTGGAAGTTTTGTTGCCACACTGGCCCAGTAATGATGTCAGGGATGGGTGTTTTTCCCTGAAGTCAAATCCACCTGAAAATCCAATGGAAGGTGAAACACTGAACACAGAGAGGAGCCTGAATATCCCTGGAAAACCTGGGCTAGTGAGAGGCAAGGGAATGAAATGAGCTCTGTGTCCTTTCCAACCCAAACCAAGGGATCTGAACTCCTGAGATGGTCTGGATAGAACCCACAAATTCACAAACCAAGTTGTAAAAAAGGCCTAAAATTCTGGATCACACCGTTAACACCAAAGTAATTTGGGTTTAGAAGGAGCAATTAATGTGCAGGGAAAAAAAAAAAAAAAGAAATCCATCTCTTTTTAAATTAAAACCAGCTCTGAGTGGGAGTTAGGCTGTTACTTGATTAAGGTGAAGCACAAAGGAAAGCAGGAATTTCTGGGCAGGTACCGAGCTAATGATCTCTTGATTGCGTTTGACTCTCTCCATCTCGGGGGTGATGGGGGTCGGGGTCACCTTCCCCACATTTTCCTTGTACAAAACCTACAGGATACAAGGGAGTACCCAAACGTCACTGAAAAGGAAAAGAAAAACAACAGAAAAAGCCCAAAAAGCAGAACAAAGAGCTTTGGAGCCGTCCCACCAAGTTAGGGCTGGGGCATGGGGAGGATTTGGAGCTTTGCCATTAATTAATCTGGGATGCAGGAACGACGGCAAAGCACAGGGGGAGTAAGAACGGGTTTAAAAAATTCAATCAGGACAACACCGTCCATCCCAAAAAGGGATTTTTTTTTTTTCTATTAAAACCCTGCCTGGGGCAGCGTTGAAGGGAAGCCGGTGCGGTTTGTGTGTGAGCACGGGCGGGGCCTGGGGCAGGGGCATTTCAGGGGTTAATAAGCACAGGGTGCTGAGGCTCCAGCCGGGTTAAACAAACACTCCACTCCGGTTTTCGGGGACTTTTCCTGCCGCAAGTACCGAGCTAATGATCTCCTGGTTGCGTTTGACTCTCTCCATCTCGGGGGTGACGGGCGTGGGGGTGGCTTTCCCTATGTTCTCCTTGTACAACACCTGCGGGATAAGAGGAGCCGGAGAAAGGTGCAGTCAGTACCAGCTCTGCCCACACGGTCCCTTGCTCTCGGATGCTTTTAGAGCAGGTCCTGGGCACTGGTTTAGTAGAGGAGTAGTTGGGCAGCCTGGCTTGAACCGCTGCTGATAAATGGGGTAAGTACCAAAGGGCTGAGCACGGCAGAAAACCCAATTAACTGCTAAAAGAAATTAGCAATTAAACCCGATTAAAAGAAATGGCAGCACTGCAGAGAAAAGGAGAGGAGTTTGAGAGGGTTTAGGATTAGAAGAAGACATTAAAATCACTCTTAAAACCAAGATCAATTGACCCGAGTTAACATTTCAACCGGAGAAAGCCACGTGTGAGGAGCAAGCCCTGCTCTGAGCTGCGTTATTTTGGAACAAATCCTTCTCCAAACGGTTAAAAAGGGCTTGGAAAGAGTTAAAAGGTTTCAACTCTGGGTTTGGAGAGTTAAAGGGAAGTTTTGCTCCATGGCAAAGTACCGAGCTGCAAATCTCCTGGTTGCGTTTGACCCTCTCCATCTCGGGGGTGACAGGAGTGGGGGTCCCTGTCCCCACGCTCTCTTTGTACAACACCTGCACAACAAGAAACCATCCAAAGCCATCAGCACTCAGCCAATCCAAGTTTTCCTGTGGAATGGGAGCTTCTAACCCCCACTGCAGCCTCCTGAGAAATCACACCCTCCCTCTTCCACGGTTAGAACAACGCACAAAGAGTTTTAGATATAAAATATATAAAACATATACAGGGAAGACGGAACAGGGAACAAAATGGTTAAAAACGTTAAGAGTAATGTAAATATTTGTAAATAACTCTGAACAGCATAAATATTTGTGAATAATTCCATCAGTGAAGAAGTGGGAGGTCAGTAACACAGTGAGGAAGAGAGGATTGATTATGAGGATGTGTTTGTGGGGATGTGTTTGTGGAGATGTATTGGTGGAGTTTGTGAGGATGTGTTTGTGGGAATGTGTTTGTGAGGATGCGTTTGTGGGGATGTGTTTGTGGGAATGTGTTTGTGGGGATGTGTTTGTGGTGTTTATGGGGATGTTTATGGGGATGTGTTTGTGAGGATGTTTATGGTGTTTGTGGGAATGTATTTATGGGGATATGTTTGTGGGGATGTTTGTGGTGTTTGTGGGGATGTGTTTGTGGGAATGTGTTTGTGAGGATGCGTTTGTGGAGATGTATTGGTGGAGTTTGTGAGGATGTGTTTGTGGTGTTTATGGGGATGTTTCTGGTGTTTGTGGGGATGTTTATGAGGATGCATTTGTGGGGATGTGTTTGTGGTGTTTATGAGGATGTGTTGTGAGGATTATGGTGTTTGTGGGGATGTGTTTGTGGTGTTTATGAGGATGTGTTGTGAGGATTATGGTGTTTGTGGGGATGTGTTTATGAGGATGCATTTCTGGGGATGTGTTTGTGGCGTTCGTGAGGATGTGTTTGTGGGGATGTGTTTATGAGGATTGTTTATGGTGTTTGTGGGGATGTGTTTGTGAGGATGTTTGTGGGGATGTGTTAGTGGGGATGTGTTTATGGTGTTTGTGGGGATGTGTTTGTGGTGTTTATGGGGATGTTTATGGGGATGTCTTTGTGAGGATTGTTTATGGTGTTTGTGGGGATGTGTTTATGAAGATGTGTTTGTGAGGATGTGTTTGTGGTGTTTGTGAGGATGAGTTTATGAGGATTGTTTATGGTGTTTGTGGGGATGTGTTTGTGGTGTTTGTGAGGATGTTTGTGGGGATGTGTTTGTGAGGATGTGTTTGTGGTGTTTGTGAGAACGTTTGTGAGGATGTGTTTGTGAGGATTGTTTATGGTGTTTATGGGGATGTGTTTGTGGTGTTTATGAGGATGTGTTGTAAGGATTATGGTGTTTGTGGGGATGTGTTTGTGGGGATGCGTTTATGAGGATGCGTTTCTGCGGATGTGTTTGTGGTGTTTGTGAGGATTGTTTATGGTGTTTATGAGGATGTGTTTGTGGTGTTTATGAGGATGTGTTGTGAGGATTATGGTGTTTGTGGGGATGTGTTTGTGGGGATTGTTTATGGTGTTTGTGGGGATGTGTTTGTGGGGATGCGTTTATGAGGATGCGTTTCTGAGTCGATGAAGCAGGAGGAGCAGAGGAATGGTGGTGTTTTAAGAGAGGTTAATGAGCGCAGCCACAGCAGAGCTCCTGCTGCCCACGGTACCGAGCTGAGGTGCTCCTGGTTGCGCCGGACCCGCTCCAGCTCGGGGGTGACCGGGATGGGGGTGCCCGTGCCCAGCTCCTCCCGGTACAGAACCTGCGGAAAACCGGGACACAAATCCGGCATGGGAGGGAGGAAAGCCGGAATCGTGCTCCAAACGGCAGCACTGCTCACGCCTGGACACAAAACCGGGCAGGAAAAGCTGTGAAAGCGCCAAACAATCCCAAATAAAGCGGCTCTGGATCCTCTCCCAGCCCAGCGCATCCCACCCAGGCACGGTTTAGTTCTCCAGGGTCAAATCAGGAAAATTGGGAAAATTCACTCCACAGAACAAAACTGAGCAGGGATTACGTAAGGAAAAGAGGGTGGGTTTTTAAGAGTTAAAAAAAATAAAATTGTTGGTGCTAAGGAAAGAGGGCAGGGTTTTAAGAGTTAAAAAAAGAATTGTGGGGACTAAATTATGAAGACAGGATGGGTTTTTAAGAGTTAAAAAAAAAGAATTGTGGGGACGAAATAAGGAAAGAGGGTGGGTTTTTATGAGTTAAAAAATCCCAGGATGGCTGGGGCTAAATAAAGGAAACAACGTGACTTTTAAGAGGATAAAAAAAAAAGATTCCTGAGACTAAATAAGGAAAACAGGGTGGGTTTTTAAGAGTTAAAAAAGGAAGGATTGTTTGGGCTAAATAAGGAAAGGGGGTGGATTTTTAAGAAAAAAAGGTTCTTGGGACTAAATCAGGAAAACGGTGGATTTTTGGTTAAAATAAACAGGATCGCTGGGGCTAAATAAAGAAAATAGGGAGGATTTTAAGAGTTAAAAAAGGGGGGTTTGGCGATTAATAAAGGAAATAGGGTGACTTTTTAAGCATTAAAAAAAGACTTTCTGATACTAATTAAGCAAAAACATGGTGGGTTTTTAAGAGTTAAAAAATAGGCAGTCACACTCCAAAAGGTGGGATTCAATTACTAAAATGATGTAATTAAAAATCGAGGGAATAAAACCAATGTAAGTAAAAATTATAAAGGAAAAATTTTAGAGAGGGACCAGAAGATTATTTTTTGGGTAAGTCAATAATAAGGAAACAAGAATGGTGTTCTGTTGGTTAAAAAGTCTTTTAAAATTGATTAGGAGGGATTTGGTTTTTTGGCATTTGGAATTCCAAACTACCGAGCTAATGTGTTCTTGATTGCGTTTGACCCTCTCAATCTCAGGGGTGACAGGGGTGGGGGTTCCTCTCCCCAGCTCCTCCTTGTACAACACCTGTGGGGCAAGGGGCAAAAAACAGAATCAAAGCAGCACCAAAACCACCCAGAGCACCAGAGAGGGGCTTCTGACACATCCTGGGGGTAAAAATCCCTGGGGATAAAAACTCATTTAAAACTCTGCTAGGACTGAGGCTGAAGGAGGTTGGATTTAGGTGGGATATTGGGGAAAAGGACATATTTAGATAAAAATTATATTCTAGATTATATATTATAAATAATTATATGTCATATCTAAAATGCATATTAATCAATTAATGTATAATTTCATATTTATTATATTTTAAAAATATACTATGCATTACGTACATATCATTTCCAGTGCTCTCCTGGTTTCAGTGGCACTTCCCTCACCTTTCCACAAATTTCAACACCCCCAGAACACTTCCAGTGCATCCCTGCCACATTTCCTAAAGGAAAAGGCACCAAACCCAAAGGAAAAGGCTCAATCCCAAAGGAAAAGGCACCAAACCCAAAGGAAAGGGCACCAAACCCAACGAAAAGGCTCCAAACCCAAAGGAAAAGGCTCCAAACCCAAAGGAAAAGGCACCAAACCCAAAGGAAAAGGCTCAATCCCAAAGGAAAAGGCACCAAACCCAAAGGAAAGGGCACCAAACCCAACGAAAAGGCTCCAAACCCAAAGGAAAAGGCTCCAAACCCAAAGGAAAAGGCACCAAACCCAAAGGAAAAGGCTCAATCCCAAAGGAAAAGGCACCAAACCCAAAGGAAAGGGCACCAAACCCAACGAAAAGGCTCCAAACGCAAAGGAAAAGGCACCAAACCCAAAGGAAAAGGCTCAAAGCTAGAGGAAAAGGCGCCAAACCCAAGGCAGGAACAATGCTGGCACCAATCCCAGCTGATTTCCCATCCCACCCTCATCACAGCAGCCTCAGGGATCACAGATTTGAGTAAGGGAAGGAAGAGTTTGGGCTTTATACATGGCAAAAACAGGGGAATTCAAAACAAAAATAATCAGGGATTTAAGTGATTAATGAAAGGAAAAGCAGATCATAGAAAATATGGCAGGAGAAAGATGGGAAGAAAGGATCTGAACTCATTAGTGATGGGTCTAATCAAAATAAATCAGGGGTTACAGAGGAATAATGGCAGAACTCAAGGAATGGGATGCTCAATCAATTATTTTTTGGGTTAAAAAGTCTTTTAGAATTGATTAAGAGGGATTTGGTTTTTTTTGGCATTTGGAATTCCAAACTACCGAGCTAATGTGTTCTTGATTGCGTTTGACCCTCTCAATCTCGGGGGTGACAGGGGTGGGGGTTCCTCTCCCCAGCTCCTCCTTGTACAACACCTGTGGGGCAAGGGGCAAAAAACAGAATCAAAGCAGCACCAAAACCACCCAGAGCACCAGAGAGGGGCTTCTGACACATCCTGGGGTAAAAATCCCTGGGGATAAAAAACTCATTTAAAACTCTGCTAGGACTGAGGCTGAATGAGGTTGGATTTGGGTGGAATATTGGGGAAAAGGACATATTTAGATAAAAATTATATTCTAGATTATATATTAGAAATAATTCTATGTCATATCTAAAATGCATATTAATCAATTAATGTATAATTTCATATTTACTATATTTTAAAAATATACTATGCATTACGTACATATCATTTCCAGTGCTCTCCTGGTTTCAGTGGCACTTCCCTCACCTTTCCACACATTCCAACCCCCCAGAACACTTCCAGTGCATCCCTGCCACATTTCCTAAAGGAAAAGGCACCAAACCCAAAGGAAAAGGTACTAAACCCAAAGGAAAAGGCACCAAACCCAAAGGAAAAGGCTCAAACACAAAGGAAAAGGCACCAAACCCAATGGAAAGGCTCAAAGCCAAAGGAAAAGGCACCAAACCCAAAGGAAAAGACTCAATCCCAAAGGAAAAGGCACCAAACCCAAAGGAAAAGGCTCCAAACCCAAAGGAAAAGGTTCAAATCCAAAGGAAAAGGCACCAAACCCAAGGCAGGAGCAATGCAGGCACCAATCCCAGCTGATTTCCCATCCCACCCCACCACAGCAGCCTCAGGGATCACAGATTTGAGTAAGGCAAGGAATAGTTTAGATTTTATACATGGCAAAAACAGGGGAAATCAAAAAATAATCAAGGATTGAAGTGATTAATGAAAGGAAAAGCAGATCATAAAAGATATGGCAGGAGAAAGATGGGAAGAAGGGATCTAAATTCATTAGTGATGGGTCTAATCAAAATAAATCAGGGGTTACAGAGGGAAAAATGGCAGAACTCAAGGAATGGGATGCTCTTGTGTCAATCAATTATTTTGGGGTTAAGATTATTTTAAAATTGATTAGGAGGGATTTGGTTTTTTGGCATTTGGAATTCCAAACTACCGAGCTAATGTGTTCTTGATTGCGTTTGACCCTCTCAATCTCGGGGGTGACAGGGGTGGGGGTTCCTCTCCCCAGCTCCTCCTTGTACAACACCTGTGGGGCAAGGGGCAAAAAACAGAATCAAAGCAGCACCAAAACCACCCAGAGCACCAGAGAGGGGCTTCTGACACATCCTGGGGTAAAAATCCCTGGGGATAAAAACTCATTTAAAACTCTGCTAGGACTGAGGCTGAATGAGGTTGGATTTAGGTGGGATATTGGGGAAAGGACATATTTAGATAAAAATTATATTCTAGATTATATATTATAAATAATTCTATGTCGTATCTAAAATGCATATTAATCAATTAATGTATAATTTCATATTTACTGTATTTAAAAAATATACTATGCATTATGTACATATAATTTCTAGTGCTCTCCTGGTTTCAGTGGCACTTCCCTCACCTTTCCACAAATTTCAACACCCCCAGAACACTTCCAGTGCATCCCTGCCACATTTCCTAAAGGAAAAGGCACCAAACCCAAAGGAAAAGGCACCAAACCCAAAGGAAAAGGCTCAAACCCAAAGGAAAAGGCACCAAACCCAAAGGAAAAGGCAACAAATCCAATGGAAAAGGCACCAAACCCAACGGAAAGGCTCAAACCCAATGGAAAAGGCACCAAACCCAAGGCAGGAGCAATGCAGGCACCAATCCCAGCTGATTTCCCATCCCACCCCACCACAGCAGCCTCAGGGATCACAGATTTGAGTTAGGCAAGGAAGAGTTTGGGCTTTATACATGGCAAAAACAGGGGAAATCAAAAATAATCAGGGATTGAAGTGATTAATGAAAGGAAAAGCAGATCATAAAAAATATGGCAGGAGAAAGATGGGAAGAAGGGATCTGAACTCATTAGTGATGGGTCTAATCAAAATAAATCAGGGGTTACAGAGGAAAAATGGCAGAACTCAAGGAATGGGATGGTTGTGTGTCAATCAATTATTTTGGGGCTATTTTAAAATTGATTAAGAGGGATTTTTTTTTGGCTTTAGGAATTCCAAACTACCGAGCTAATGTGTTCTTGATTGCGTTTGACCCTCTCAATCTCGGGGGTGACAGGGGTGGGGGTTCCTGTCCCCAGCTCCTCCTTGTACAGCACCTGTGGGGCAACAGGGCAGTCAAAAAGAGGTAGAAACAAAAATTTAAAAATCTGCATTTGACGGAGGGAATTAATGGGATTTTATGCCCACTAAATGTACTAGAAAGCAGGAAAAATTAGGGAGCATAAATCAGTTATTAATTGTGATAAATTCAGCTGGGAATACAAATCCAACTGCCTGGACAGGCTCCAGCAGAGGAACAAAGTATTAAAAGAAGGGAGTTCAGCAAATTATTTTTTAAAATAGGTCTAAAAATGCAAAATAGCTTAAACTTCAGGAAAAAAATTAATGGACATGAAACATTCAGTGTTAAATTATATGAAAAATATTTTTTAAAACAATTACATAAAACATGGTGCTAAAAATGTAAGAGCAGAAAGGGGATTTTTTTATGTGTTAATTTGAGGGGATTTAAAGTTTGCAGGTATTAAATAGTTACAGAAAATGGAGGTTTTTTCCTGTAATGATAAAAAGATACCGAGCTAAAATTCTCCTGGTTGCGTTTGACCCTCTCCATCTCAGGAGTGACAGGAACTGGGGTGCCAACCCCCAGCCCCTCCTTGTACAACACCTGTGGGCAGCAGGAGTGTGGAAATTAAAATAAAATATAAAATAAAATAAAATGAAAAAATGAAATAAAATAAAACTTTTTAAAATGGAAGGAAAGGGGAGGACAGGGAGGTCAGGGAGGAGAGAGAGAGAAGAGAAATAATAGTGTGAAACTGCGAAGTGTGGGGAAAAAAGAGTTTGCTTTGGTCAAAGCTCAGCACAAAACCCTCGAGGAAAAGAATCAGGTGATGATGCTGTCACCTCAGCTAGGGCCAGAGCTGCTGGAATGTTCCAAGGCACCTGGAAATTCCCTGGCAAAGGCTTTTCCCTACTCCAGCTCCAGATGTTCTGCCAGGATTGCAGCCAGGCTGAGGTGCCTGTCCCTGGGATCTCTGCCAGGACTGAATTCCAGGTGGGATTGGGGCAGAGTGACCCCAAAAGGTCACAAATTCAACCAGAACTGCAGAACAAAGTTGTGGCATGGCGCTCTTCCGAGTGGATGTGTCTGGAGGGGGAATTCCAGACAGGAATTCACTCCTGCAGCACTTTTCCCGTCTCCACTGGATGCTCCTGTTGTTCCTTCACTGCCATGAGCTGGGAACGTCACCTGAGCTCCTCACAAAGCCCTGGGGACACAGCAGAGCCCCAGCAGGACAGGGACAGGGACAGACCTCTCACAGTTCCAACCCAAATCATTCCCTCTCCCATGACTCAGGAAGGGCTGAGAATCCATTTCCCTTTGGCAGGAGGTGCTGGGAGGATGGGCTCTGCTCCTGAGGAGCAGTGACACCACTCCCACAAGGAATATTTCCTTGGGAAGCAAAGGAAGGCCCTGCTCCAGGGCTTTAATCCCTGAGGTTAAAATCTTCCACCTGGAACAACAGCACGCGTTAACTCGAGGGGAAAATGAAAAGCTGAGGGTCCTGCCAGGGCTTCGGGGGGTTGACAAGGAAGGGCTGCTCCCAGCACACCCAAGGATGTGCCATGGAGGAGTTGCAGGGGCTGGGTGTGGGTTTGGAAGGGGAGCAGGGGTGCAGATCCCTCAGTACCGAGCTGATGTGCTCCTGGTTCCGTCGGACCCGCTCCATCTCCGGCGTCACCGGCGTGGCAGTGCCAGCCCCTAAACCCTCCTTGTACAACACCTGTGAGGGACAACAGCAGTGCCACAAAATCCCCCCTCAGCACCGGCCAGACCCACCAGATCCCACTGTTATGGGACTGTGTTTAGAGTTAGGATCGCTTGGGGCTCATCGCACGCTCGTTCCAGAGGCAAGGATTAAGGAGGAGGCTGTGGGGGATTATTCTGTGAATAGGTCACTGCAGAGAGGAGATAAAGGCTCAGGGTAAAACAAACGTGGGGAGAAACACCACAACTCCACAGGGATGTTCTGCTGCAAAGTTTAGCTCAGGAAATGCCAGGATTATTTTCAGGCAGGTTTGTTCTTAGAAGAAAAGCGTGTGAAGGTGTAAATCCCCCAAAAGCACAAACAGTGGAAGATCAATGAGTTAAAACCCAGCCAGGACTACACCCCTGGGGAAGAACAAGGTTAGGGTGTTAGGAGCACAGGATTATAACAACAGCCTGTTGTTATAAGTCCTGCAGGGTGGAAATACCGAGCTAATCTGCTCCTGGTTGCGTTTGACCCGCTCCATTTCTGGGGTCACGGGCGTGGGGGTGCCTGTGCCCAGCTCCTCCTTGTACAACACCTGTGGGACACAAGCAGGGTCAGAGCAGCCCTGGGACATCCCTGACCTGCTCAATGCCATAGCAAACTGGGATTGTACACAAGTGAAAACACAATTCACACCCCTCAGGATCTTTATCAGCACCAGCTCAGAGTAATTTCCCTTCAGTTTTTCATTTAAAGGACACAAATTCAAATATTCTGCTGACCTCTGAGAGGGATATTTTACTTCTCATCTTAGTTCAGGAAATATGATAGAATTACTTTTCAGGCATTCAGCATTTTTTATGGGATTAAGAAACAGCTTAACCTTCTCTGGAATTGTTCAGTGTACAAAGACCTCATTGTGGGCTTTATTCATTTGCACTTGTTTGTTTGCACCACTATTTTACTTTGTGTTAAGTCTCTAGGAAACAAAAACAACTGAGTGCCACCACTCATGTTATGAGGTTTAATTTAACCTGTAGTTATTTGATTTTTAAAATGGTATTTTTCATGAAAGGAGGTGTTTGTGGAATAACCCCAACCATGTGGGAATACCTGACAAGAGTTTTGTCATATTTTGACTCACAGCTCCTCTTGCAAGCAGGAAAATCCTTGTACCAAAACAAAACTTGTACCAAAACCAACTAACAAAAGATTTTCACTGCTTGGTGTCATTGAAACAAATATATCAATTACAGCAAAGGAAAACAACTTGTGGTGAAGGTTAGAAAAAAAGAGGAATTATTTGGAAAAAACCCCCTCAGTTGTCCATAAGTGAGCTGTGAAATTTACACTTGACTGGATATGAGAAAGTTTTGTTTTCCCTTATATTTGTCACAGGCTCCAATTGGGTTTTTCCCTCAAATTCTGTCTTCCTGATCCTTTTTTTCCCAGTCAAACTTCAACACATAACATGGGTCGCTTTTGTTCCCAGCTCTGTGTTCAGAAAAGGCCATGGAAGAAACACAGGCAGCGACTGATGGGGATAATTCCTGTAAAACTCAGGTATTTCAATCTCCTGCTGCTGGCCATGGGGATTTGGGAGAGCTGGAGCTTTCCCAAGAGGAAAAGGCCCTGGAGAGGGCAGGGAGCAGGGAATTCCTGGACTGATGTGCAGGGAACAGGGATATTCCAGGGAACAGGGACATTCCTGAGCTGATGTGCAAAAAACAGGGACATTCCAGGGAACACAAACATTGGCGAGCTGATGTGCTGGGGACAGGGACATTCTAGGGAACAGTGACATTCCAGGGAACAGGGACAGGGACACGTTAATTACCGAGCTGATGTGCTTCTGGGTCTCCTTGACGCGCTTCACCTCGGGCAGGTCGGGAATGGGAGTCCCTTTGCCAATGCTCTCCTTGTACTTCACCTGCCAAGGAACAGGAATGAGGGGAGGGAAAAGGATCTACAGGAAAGCTTTCAAAGGTTCATAAAGAGATTTATCCTGATCTGTGCAGAGGGGAAGTTTAAAGGACTTCACCACCTTCCCAAGGGATCCGTGACAAGGCAGTTCAATTGTTGAGTCACTGGGAATGGCACTGAAAGGGTTTTATAAAATCAGATAAATTCCTTTAAACCTGACACTATTTGGCCTTTCTACCAACCAAAGGAGAATCTGGGATGTGTAAGAATCCCTCCAATTTAATAAAGGTGAGAATCATCACACAACGTTTCAGCAGTGACGGTGCCATTGCATTTCTGCTTTGCTAACAACGAAAAAAGCCTTTCACAAGAACATTTTTAACATTTTTAACGCACTCTGCGTGAACAAACTGGCTGCAGTGTTAGTGCATGACACCAAATGACACCACCATTCAAAAAAAGCATGGAGGAGGTTTAGGAGCTTTGAAATAAAATTAATAGGTAAAATAGAGGGCTGTGACCTTTTAGGTAACATCTAAGTTTGCCAGGACAAAACAAACCAAAAAATCCACCACCAGAAAATTCAGTCTGAGCAGAGCAAAACAGATTATCCTGGGAGATGGTCCTACCCTGGAACAGGTTGTGGAATCTTCATCCTGTGGGATACTCAAAACTCAACTCATCCTAAAGCTGAGCCACAGGGCTGGAATAGATGATTTCAACATATCCCTTCCCACCTAAATATTTCTTTTTTTCCTGTCCAAACTATATCTAGGATGAGATCAAATTGACAGCAAGAGCTTTTGTGGTTTAGAAATGGGTTGTGAGTAAGAAATAAAATGTTAATCATTAGAGAGGTTACTGTTAAAGTAACAAGAATGGGCAAAAACTTCAAGAAAGTCACCCTTGACTGGGTGGGTTATTGCCAAACCACTGTTAGCAAGATGTAAAGAAAAGAAAAATAGAAAAAAATTATTTCAAGTTGAATTAGCAGAAGTAGAGTGAGTATTAAAAACCAATCCTTGTGTACCGAGCTGATATTATCCTGGGTTCGTTTAACTCTCTGCATCTCTGGGGTCTTTTCAATTGTGGTTCCAGTTCCAATATCTTCTTTATACAAAATCTTAACATTTAGAATGAAGACAACAAGGTTAAGCATCCAAAACACAACATTCTTGCTCCCAGACACTGAATTTGGACACAACGGAGCAGCTGAAAGCTCAGAGGGTGCACTCTGGTCATGCCTCTCTGAAGGTGTCCAAAGTGAGCACCATTTGGGGAAAAAAAGAGCTGATTTTTTATATTTAATGCTTTTAAAGTAGGAGATAATTTATACAATAAATCAAAATATCAAATATTTCAGTAGAATATTCCTGGGCTAGTGGAAAGAGTCCCTGCCCATGGCAGGATGGAAGAAGATGAGCTTTAGGTCCCTTCCACCCATTCCATAATTGCATAATCAAAACATCTGTGGGCTAATTTTAGGATTGAAGAGCATTATTTGCTCTTATTTGATTTATACAAATATTTTCCACTTTGTACTTTGTTAATGGTGCTGGAGGCAAAATGCCACAGGAGACTTGATGGTAACAGGAACTGGGCAACAACTCAGACACACAGAGCACGAGGGGCAGCAGGACAGGGAGGAACTGGCATGGGAACAGCACAAAGGAAAGGGACAGTAATTATATTCATTTAATGAGGGATTGTTTAAGTCCATCACAGCTGTGACTGTGAAAGAGGGCAATCACCCCACAAAAACAGCAGGGGAAGCACTTTATAAAGCCCAGCTAAACCTACTGTACCTGTAGGAGAAGCACAAAAAAAGTTATAATTTTACTAAAGACATTAAACTTTATTTTTTGGCCTGAGGAGTGAAGACAGAGGTGACCATACCGAGCTGAAATTCTTCTGGTTTTCCTTCACCCTCAGGATTTCAGGGGTGTCCTGAACCACTGTGACTTTTCCTTTGCTGTTCTGTAGGTCTGACTGGTACTGAAGCTGTGAAAAGAGAAAATGGGAAATGTCAACTTTATGCTGTAAAAATTCCCTCACAGTTTTCTTTAAAAATGAGATAAATACGGGTGTTTTTTACTTATTTCTGGACTTACATTGCTAAAGTTCTTCTGATTCTCTCGGACCCTCTGCATTTCTGGTGTGTCAGCCACGGGCACATAGTAGGGCATGCTCTTCTCTGCATCTTCCTTGTATTTTTTCTGATGGAAAACCCCAAATGGATTAAAATAGGAAACACAAAAGCCACAAGAAACAAACTGGAGTTATTGATTGTTGAGTAGTGCCCATCTTTGTGGTGATGTGAGTTCTTCTCTGTCTGGTAGAAACTGAGATTATGCCTCTGTGCAAAGTTTATTTTAGGCAGCAGGTTATTGAGGAGTAGAAAATTAAGAAGAATCTGCTTAAAGAAGAATTAGCTTTGCAAAGCAAGAGAAATTATTGTGTCACTTGACTCAGCAGTAAAATTAATTTGATTATTGCCGTAGAATTCCAGAGCTCTGGAAAGATTTGTTCTGAAGGTTGTGGGAGGTGGTTATTTGGGTGTTTCATTAGTATTTCCTGGAGTTCCCACATGAGAAGGATTAATGGCTGCACTCAAGATACCTGGCTGGAAAGGTTCTTGACCTGCTGGGCATGAATAATCTCTGGAGTATCAACAACACTGGTGTAGTTGGCTTTCTCCATTTCTGCCAATTGTTTGTATTTGATCTGTCGGGCAAAGCTCACGTTTAGGGGCCTTGGTCGTCTCTGGCAACAGCTCACACTGGGTTTACCCAGAAAAATCTGAATTTTCCCTTCTGAGGAGCTCAGAGGGTCAGGGTGGCACAGACCTGGCTGGCGATGTCGGTGGCGTTCCTGGCGCGCACAAAATCCGGCGTCTCCAGCGCCAGCTCGGTCAGGCCCTTCCCGCGGATCTCCTGCTCCAGGGCTCGCTTGTACTCCTTCTGCAGGGAGACAGGGATGGGGAGGGCAAAGGGCTCAGATCCACAGGCACACTCCAGGAACAGGGCCAGACCCAGCCAGGAACCAAAGCCAATCCCAAACCAGGATCAGAGCCAATCCCAACCAGGAACAGAGCCAATCCTAAATCAGGAACAGTGCCCATCCCAAACCAGGAACAATGCCCATCCCAACCATGAACAGAGCCCATCCCAATCAGGAACAGTGCCCATCTCAAACCAGGAATAGCAAAAATCCCAAACCAGGAATAGTGCCCATCCCAACCATGAACAGTGCCCAGCCCAACCAGGAGCAGTGCCCATCCCAGACCAGGAACAGAGCCAGTCTCAAACCAGGAATAGCACCCATGCCAAACCAGGAATACCATCATTCCCAAACCAGGAACAGTGTCCATCCCAACCATGAAGAGAGCCCATCCCAATCAGGAACAGTGCCCATCTCAAACCAGGAATAGCAAAAATCCCAAACCAGCAACAGAGCCCATCCCAAACCAGGAACAGAGCCCATCCCAAACCAGGAACAGAGCCCATCCCAAACCATGAACAGAGCCCATCCCAAACCAGGAATATTGACAATCCCAAACCAGGAATACCTCTCACATCAACTCATAATTATGCACACAAATTATGCAATTTCAGACTATTTCAGTTTGTGCTTCATTACTTAAATGTTGGTTTAGTCCCTTGACTAATTAACTAATGAGTCCCTTGAGTGACTGTTGATCCCAGCTCCTGTTTCCCATCTGAATTCCTGACAGTGATTGTGCACCCAGGAAAGAGCTCCCTTAAAAGTCCACTTTGATCCTTATTCCCTCATCCATGTTCTTTCCTGGCCTCTACTCAAGAGTTTCCAGGGAATGGTGAAATTCACACCAGTCGAAGGGCAGGAATGAATGGGAGACTGGGAAAGAATTCCTGGCTGGGATGAATTCCCAGAGAAGCTGCGGCTGCCCCTGGATCCCTGGCATTGTCCCAGGCCAGGCTGGACACTGGGCTTGGAGCAGCCTGGGCTGGCACAAGGTGTCCCTGCCGGGGTAGTTGGACATTCCATGCACTCAGGCATTTTTCAAGCAGCTCTCCCATACCTCGTTCAGGATCTGAGTGGCATTCTTGGCTCTCAGCATGTCTGGAGTCTCCTCTAAGGCCGTCAGTCCTTTTCCTTTGACTCCTTCCTCCAAATCCTTCCTGTACTCTTTCTGCACGAGAAGGAAAAACACTGCAAAGCCAGACCAAAGGGAGTTTTACACTCTACCAACTTTGTTGCAAAAAATTTAAAGAAAATTAAAGAAAAAAGAGTTCCAAAAGCTCCAAAAGAAAAGAAGAAAGAAAAAAAAAAAGAGGAAATTTGAAAAACAAGAAAGAATATTGTAGAGGGTTATGGAAGAAGTACTCCAAGAAAAGATAGGGATTATTGTGGAAGATAAATTGCCAAGGCACACACATACGGACCAGTTAGGCTGAGGGAAGTCAGAGAGGGGCAGCACATGGGAATATGGTTAAGGGACAAGGAAGAAATGTCCATGGCAAATTAGCTGACAGCACAAAATGGATGAGAACATGCTCAGTGTGGGTGGGCAGGAGAGTGGGGAAGAAGAAGTGGGAGTGCTGGAGGTGCTGCAGGAGGCAGAGGAAGGAAGCCCAGAGGAGCTGGTACCTCGCTCGCTATTTTGGTGGCGTATTTGACATGCAAGAGGGATGGTGTGACCTCCAGGCCAGTGAGGTTCCTGCCCTTCATGGACTCTTCAAAGTCCTTCTTATATTCTTTCTAATGAGAGCAAGAAGAAGAAGAAGAAAAGAAAAAAAAAAAAAAAAAAGCAAAACAGCAAATATTTATTACAATATTTTCATTATGTGCAAAGCTGGGAGGGTGTCAATGTCACTGGGTACAGTTGATGCTAAATCCTCTTCCCACTAAAAACTTGTGAAGCAGATCATTGCTTTCTATGGAAATAGGACCTGATCCAGCTTTTATTTTTTATATTTCTACTCATTTATCTATGCAGAGAAAGCATTCAAGGTACCACAAGGACTAATGGCCTTACACAGCTGCTTTGCAGCCTCCATCTAGGCCAGAAGAGGAATAAACTTCAAATAAACACAAAAAAAGTGCTCAAGAAAAGAAAATGACAGGTCAGAGGAGAACCTGTGGCAGCAGAGACACACAGGGAATAGAAGAGTTTCTCAAAAATGGAGTTTTGAGGCAAAAAAAAAAAGAAGCAGAACACTTTCTGTGTCCTGTGATAACACACAAACACTGTGTTGTGTTGTAAAAGTGAAATTAATTTTGTACCACATTCCTTACTCAAAGACTCGTTTAAGCTTCATTTACCAATAAAAAAATTACAGATAAACTCATTTCATGACAGGAAAGTGCCATGAATGTTCAATGCAGCATTTAATAACCATCATAAAGAAATATGAAATTACTATAATTTTTCAGTCTATCAGCCTGCACAAGGTGCATGCAAAATTGCCTGTTAAATCCCTAAGTGTAATATAAAAAAAGGAATTTTAAAGCTTTGCAGCCCATCAGTATTGATTTTACCTCACTCTGCATGAGCTGAGACTCCTTTGCAGTCAGGTATGTGGGAGTTTCAAAGTCCAACATGGGCTTTCCTTTTTCCTTCTCATACTTTTCTCTGTATTTCACCTGTGAAGAAAAGACAGAAAGTCACTCTCTTAAATAATCAAAGACCTAATTAACTGAGTAGTATGTGCCTACAATCAACAGTTCTGGGAAAAAATGAAATGTCTAATGCAGTTTGAAATTCTGAAATCTTTGTTATTGACCAAAAAATGTAAAATTTGGTGTCCAGGAAGTAAAATGTCCATGAAGATGATTCCTGCTTCAAGTTCTGTTCTCCACATTTTCACAGTGCTCAGTGAGGTGATGCTGTGGCCAAGTCAAAGCCTGATCCCAAACTGGAGCAACAGAGGAGTCCAGGACTGACTTAAAAGTTAATTACAACCTCATTACAGCCTGATTAACAACCATTTCCTTATGATCCCTGGCTGTGGGACCTTTTTGCCTCTCCATGCCTTGAACATCCCTGGAAGTGCCCAATGCCAGGCTGGAGCAGCCTGGGATGGTGGGAGGTGTTCCTGTCCAAGGCAGGGGTGGGTGTGATAATCCTAAATGTCCCCAAGCCCTTCTGGAATTGTGTGCCAAGCACTAGAACAATCAGCTGTGGCCCTTGGTGTTCTTGCAGTAATTCCTCTCTTGCTTTACAGCCAATAAATACTGGGAACAGAGAGATCAGAGACCAAATCAGACTATGAATTTCTCTGGAGTGATCCACTGCTTTATTCCAGAGGGAAAAACTCCAGGCATGTTGATAGTTTTGGTTAAAGCCATTTTGGATGCAGGAGAGGACAGCAGAGATCTCCTTTGGATCATGGAATGGATGAAGCAGTTGGAAATCCACTGTCAGCAACTACCCTAATTCCTTCAGTTCCCAGTTTCTGTGATTCCCAGGTCCTTTTTTCTCCAGAGATAAATCCCCCTGATAAATGTATTATCCTGTGTAAAAAGATCCATGTACAGCAGAGGTGAGCAGCAGGATTGGCTCTGGAATGAAGGAATCACAGGGAGATTTCATCTGTGTATTTTATGTGTTCTGCACTTGGAAATGGGTATGTTCTGCTCCCTGGATCCTTCCCCAGGGGTGCAGTGCTGGTGGAGCAGAGAGGCACAGGGAATGTTCCAGCCTGGAGGATTCACTGGGAGGGTTTTGGTGGAATTTGGAGCTCAGTGAGTTGGGATAAGGACAAACACACGTCCAACTTACGTGGCTCTGGAGCTCTGAGGCCTCCCTGAGATGAACCTGTTCAAGATTATCTGGCACCACATGGTAGTGACCCTTACTCTTCTCATATTGCTTCTTGTACTGGTACTGAAGGGAAGGTGTCAAAAATCATCTCAATCAAAAAAAAAACCTCAGCAAATTTACTTCTTAGGTCCAATCAAAGCAACACTTCAACGGAATATCAGAGAGAAATTAGAAATGCAAGAAGTAAAACAAAAACCAAGAAGTTCAGAATTTATATTGGGGGTTAAAGATGTGAGGGAATAGTTATTTTTATGGTCATTTGGATTGCAACAAAGGTTTTGTCCAAACCAGGATTAAAAGAAGAAAAAGAAAGAGGAGAGAGAAAACAGAGTGGGTAATGAAAAGGCTGTACCAGGCAATAAAGGTTTTGCCTTTTCTCACTATCAATTATTTTGTTAGGCATAGCTACGTGGATTTACAATAGGGGAGTGTTAAACAAACATCCAGTAAAAGTAAAAAAAGTAAAAAAAAAAATCCAGATAAAAATAAAAAAAATAAATATAGTAATCAGCAAAGAAAAAAGGAAAAAATAAAAAAGGCATTTGTTAGTGTAGTGCAATCAGTTAAAAATGGGATCAAGAACCAATCCAGTAAAAATTATCAGAGGATTTAAAAGATGAGCAGTTCTGCAGTCAGTTAAAATGGGATCAAGAACCAACCCAGTAAAAATGAGCAGTGTTTACAATATTAGCAGTGCTACAGGAGATGAGGATTTCCCTTCCCAGGGCACAGGCACAGGGCAGCCGCCGGTTAAGGAGGCACCATTGGGAAGCAGAGGAAGAGATCACTACCAGGTGATGCCCATGGAGGTGCCCCAGGGAGCAGCTGTTACAGGAGGAGTTAGCAGGGAATTCCCAAGGGGATTGCCACCCTGGGAGCTGTGGGATCACCCGGAGCTTACAGCACTGGCGAGCTGGCTCGTGCTCAGCACGTGGTTCATCAGCAGCGACTCCTTCATGTCCGTCACGGGCTTGTGCAGCTTCTTCAGGTCTGCCTTGTACTTCACCTGCAGGGAATAAGGGTCAAACCCATCAGGAGAGGGCCCTGCTGCTCCAGCCTGGCCTGGGGAGGTTCCAACCACACAAGGGAGGGATTTGGGAAAGTAGGATGGGATCTCCTCCCAGGAAAAGCCAAAGGGAACGTACCTCACTGGCCATGTTGTGGGCGTCCTTCAGGGTCTTGTAGATTTTGGCCTCCTTCAAGTCATATTTTGGCTTTTTACCCAACTCTTTGGCAAAGTTCTCCTTGTATTTCACCTAAACAGAGAACAACCAGGTGTCACAGCTGCTCTGCAGGACTCACTCTACAGAGGGGCCCTGTTTCAGTGGGGCTGGCTGGCAGAAGAATGAAAGTACAGGAACTTGAAGGTGTCCACTGGAAAAAGGATTGTTTCAAAAATGACCTGACATGGAAAGAAAATCTACATTTACCTGACCTTTACAAGATACCACTTGCAATTTGTCATCCAGTGCAAAGGTCACACCTCCTCATTGTAAAAATAAAAAAGCCAAGAGAATTGTGTTGCCAAAATTCTGACCCTTGGAGGTGAAGAGTTTTTCATTTGATTGGAACGGTCCATTGATTTAAGATGTTTCAGAGAAAGATATAATAAGAGTAAAATACAAGAAAATTATATATATATATATATATATAATATAATTATTATATATAAAATATTATAATGCAAGAGTATATGAAAGAGTGTTAAGAAGAAATTTTTATGCACTTCTTGGAGAAATAAGAGCCTTAAAAACCTCAAGACTTTAGAGCACTGAAGATGTCAATACATCAAATACTTTTCTATCCATTGTTATGCACACAGTGTGCTCCGTCTGGATTAAACAAGGACATTAATCACAAACAGAGTAGTGACACAATTAATTACTAATGATAAACAATTAATTAGATTCTACAACAATTTTAGTAACACTTCCAAACTACATCAGCTTCAGCCAGTTCAAACACAGCAGTGTGAGCCATCAGAATCCAGCAGATCCAGCCTGGAGGCACAGGAATATCGACAGGAATGAGAGTTTTTTAAACCCAAAAGGAGAGTTGTTGGGAGATCAAATGCAAAATTAAAAGCAAGCAAGCCAGACAGACAAAATCCCACTAGAAAACTCAACTGGACACACAAAGTTGACATGATGCTTTACAAAGTTTATGAAAAGAGATGTCCAAGAGAAAAAACAACTGCTAAAGATGATGCCAACCATTCTTTGCTCCCTCACTGCCCTTCCAGCAGCTCACTTCCCACCCAGAACCAAAATTATATCAGCAAAGAATGTTTGAAAGACCAAGAGTGGAAAAAGAATGGAAAACCAGGATCCCATCACTGAAGTGGAACAAACAGAACTTCTTTTTCTTCTAGATCAGTTTAGAATTCTTGGTTCTCCTGAGGAGATCCTTGGTTTTCCTGCAGACACCGTGGTGGACATTCCAACATCCAAACATGGCAGCAGACTCAGACAGACATGGAAAAAGCAAAATCCCTTTTTTCACTTGGAAATACACGTGTAAAACTGAAATGGCACAGACCTCTCTGCTGCCACTCCCAAACGGGCAATCCAGGCTCTGGTTTTATATTTCCCAAAGGTTTTGATGTGGGAAGGAGTCCAAGAAACAATGAGCCTTCACACCAGTACAGGCTGCACTTCTCAGTGGGACTGATTTAGTCGCAGTCTGCTCTTCCATTAGGAAATTCCAGCCAATAAAGTAATTTAATTAAAGTTTAAATGAAGTTTTAATGGAAGTTTGAAGAGTTAAAATGAAGTTCTGGTGACTGTTCACTGAAAATTACCAGCACAATTTTTCAGGTTGGTCACGTGCATATATTTACACATGTATTTCCCTGTGATTTTGTTCAATTTTGGACAATAACAGCTCAGACTTTAGGTTTTTGGGTGAAAAATGTGAATATTCACATTATGTGAATACACTGAAACCTTCCATAAAACAACCTGGAAGCTCCAAAATCATTATGAAGGGCAGAATGACATGTAAAGCTTCACAGGGTGCTGCAGAATTGCAAGATAATTATGCCAGCAACAAACAGATACACAACAATGGCATTAAATGGCAGTTAATTAAAATTCTCTTACATGACTACTTAGCATATTTGCTTTCTTAAAGGTTCTCATCCAGGGGGTGTCATAGGAAGCAGCTCCGTGGCCTCTCATGTGTTGTTTGAGGTACTCTGCCTACAACCAGCAGCAAGAAAGCAAGGTCAGAAAGGCAAAAATCCAGAATTCAAACACAAAGAGGTGAGAAAGAACCAAGAGGGACTGAGGTCCTGGCACAAGATTCTTTTAAAGATACAAAGAAAAAAGAAAGTAGCTGAAAGAAACCAAGGGTCTGTTCAAAGGATGGAAAATAAGAGCTGGGTAAAGGCTGGTTCTGGTAAAGCCAATACTCAAAAGAGCTAAAAAAGAACAAGGCAAACACTTCAGCTTCAGCATTTATGTCACAGCATCACCTTAAGAAGGTTTTATATCTCCATTAATGACAGTAGGAAAGTTTAACAAAGAAATACTTTGTACTGGTATTGAATTTTTACTTCCCCTCATTCCCTTCCTTTCTCTTTTCCCCTAATTTGGAAATAATTTCAATTATAATCATGACATCACTCTGTAAATTAATTTAAAGTCTCATTTCTCTCAGTGCTTTGAGTTTCACCAAGGTTTCATTTTGCCCTTACCTGGCTGGTCAGTTTGGACACCTCCTTGGCCAGCTCAATGTCTGGACGTCCCAGCATGGTCACACCCACACCTGCTGCTCCACGCTTCTTATATTCAATCTAATCAAAGAAAGAAATCCTTTAGGAGTCAGGAAACCCCCCTTTAGTCATTCTGCTGGATTTTGTAAATAAATTAATGCTAAAGGATTATACAGAATGCCTAAAACCACTCACATTGCTGATTAACTTGGCAGCCTGAGTTGCTTTCTTAATATCTGGTCGATCTGCTATAGGTGTGTAGTGGAGTTTGGATTTGGCATCTTTCTTGTATTCAATCTAATCCATGGAAGAAGACAGGAGAGAAAATTAATGAGAAAATTAAATTTATTCATTGGGAATACACCAGTTAAGGGCACAGCAAAGTTGCTGAGAAAGCTCATGGGTTTGTTTTGGGAATCAATCCAAAAGGCATGGATCTGGAAATCTGGTTTTGCAAGTTGTCTACAAATAAAGAAATAAATATGGGAAATTCTGTCTGTATTTGAAAGGATGAAAAAATTATTAGATGTGATTTGCATCAGATTACTTGACATCCTACAATGGGATTTAAATACAAACCCCTTGTTTCAGTGCAATTTTATATTTGTAAATGTTTGTGCATTTATCTTTTAAAATTACACATGAACATGGAAGCTGGAAGGAAATTCAGAAATCCATAAACTTGGGTTTTTCCAGCTGAATTTGCTACACAACCTACAAAATTAATGGAAAAAGAGGCAAACTTACTGTGCTCTGGTTTTTAGCCACTTCCATGGCATGTTTCACCTCTGGAGGCTCCAGCATGACAGAATAATTGGATTTGCCCTTCTCCTTCACATACTTCTTCTTGTAGTTTGTCTGTCAAGAACCACAAGGGCCACGTGTGAGTTTTTAACGTCACATGGAGGGAAATGCTACAGAAACTTGGAAAAAAAAAGCTCCTTGAAACTGCCGTAGGTGGATAAAGAGGAATCACCTCACTCCCAAAATGTGTTGACTGCAGCTTTTGGAGTTGGGGTTAGAAAAGCTGAGCTTTGGAGACGCTGAGCTGAGTGTGAACTCACCTCGCTGACGTTCTTGGTCACCTCCTTGACGTGGACAGTGTCCCTGGTCTCGGGCAGGGTGGTGAAGGAACCATGGGGCAGCTGCTTCTTGCTCTGCTCTTTGTACTTGTTCTGCCAGCACAGGGGAAAAGCCAGGTCAAACCCAGCAGCTCCAGGGTGGAATTCAATTCCATTAAATGAAGAAATAAATGAATGGTTTACCTCAGACACCAGAGAGCTGACGTTCTTAGCCAGCAGGATCTGAGGGGTGTCTGGAACAACGTGGTAGGTCCCACGGGCTTTGTTGTGCTTCTCTTTGTATTTTATCTAGCAGGAAGGAAAGATATCAATTTAAACAATGTGCACCTGTCAGAATAAAAAGTAATTAGTACAGTCATGTTTGCTTGTTAGTGCAAAATTTCGCAGAAAATCCCATATTTTGACATTTTACCACCTAATCCATACATTCCTATGGCTCTCACTTGGATTTTTTAAAATATACTGAATACTAACATACTGTTAGTAATTATTAAAGATATTTTGTGTTATTATTAAAGGTATTTCATGCTATTTTCTCCAGACACTTCCATTGCAATACCAGGAATGCAGAGATGCACCTGGGTGTAAGGTCTAGGGGTATTCATGCAATGTTAACTTTGAATATTAATTTAATCCATGAACAGTGAGTTTTACAAGACCAAACTTGTTCATTAAATAAATCAAATAATGAAGTGAGGCTGTGAGTAACTGTCCAAAGCTTCATTGCTAATCCAATTATATTTGCAGTAGAACAGTTTAGTAGTGAATAAAGTGGTAGTAGAACTTGGAAAGGTGACTGCAGTGCTTACATCACTGGCCAGGATGGCATTATTGAGGGCCAACACTGTATTTTTATCATCTGTGACAGAGAGTTTGCACCCCTTGAGGAACTCCCGGTCCAGTTTGTATTCGTACTGCAGGAAGAAAAAAAGAAAAGATAAAGTAGGAGAGTCTCTGATCTTGTCCAATTTAAAAAATATTATGAATAGGAGGGATGGGGAGATGGAATATTCAGTGTATTTTGATTTTCTTACATCACTCTGCTGCAGAGAGGACTTGGCTGCTTGGACAAAGTCAGGCCTGTCAGCAATCAGGTGCCAGTGGGCTTTGGCTGCTTCGTATTTCTTCTTATAATCCAGCTGTGTCCGGGGAAAAACAAACAGGGAGAGTTCATGGGAAACTGGGGACTTTGCACACAACATACAGAGGCCAATTCTCTTTTGGCCTGTGAGAAGAGGTAAGAAAATCTATCTACACCAGATTAGGGCTTCTCTCTGGGTCAGGCACTGCCCAGTCACTGCAGGTTTTCCACTGCGGGGTGGAGACAGGAATATGAAGGTGGAGAAAGGGATATGAAGGTGAAGAAAGGAATAACAAGGTGGAGAAAGGAATATGAAGGACTGAAATGATGTCCTGACTTTGGAGAGGGGGAGAGCTTTCAGACCCTTCCTACTGAAATGGGTGTTGGGCACCAATAACAGAAAACACAGATAAGTTTTCCATGAGGCTTTGTGTCCAAGAGCATCATCCCATGGAATTCCTGGCAGAGTTGTGTCTCTGCCAGGAAAACAGGGGACAACTGGAAGAATGGGATGTGTGACATAAAAGAACCTCAAGGACAACTCACCAGAGTGAGCAGTTGAGTATGAAATAAATTAAAACACATTTTCTTCCAGCAGCATAAGAATTAGAAGCGATGCCCAAAAAATTCGGTGGAATTTAATTTCTTGTGGAATAATTTCTTGTGGAAATAATTCCTTGTGGCTTCCACTGCCAGTTCCCAACACCCTCCAGAATAAAATTAAGCCATGATCAGGACAGAACTCACGTTGCTGTTCAGTTTGTAGGCATGCCTGGGAGTTTTGATGTGAACTGAATCTGCCACGACGTTGCAACGAGATTTGCTCCTCTCATACATTTCTTTGTATTTCAGCTGAAGAAAGACAAAGATGCAAAAAATGTGTGCAAAGTTCATATCAGCATCAACAAGAAAAGCATCCAAATATTGAAAAACTTAATTAAAATTGCTCCTGTCTGGATAAAATCTTAATAGGAGAAAATGACTGGAGGTGGCACTTAGGGCTCTGGGCTGGTGATGGGGAGGGGGTTGGGCACAGCTTGGATTTGATGGCTTTGAGGGACTTTCCAACCTAAGTAATTCTGGGATTCCATGAAAAACAAATTCTCTTGATACAATTTGATATCAAGAACCTGCCTGAAAGAGGATCTTCTCCAGGAGCACTTCTCTTTATATAGAAAATGCGGCAGTTTTAACTCACCATGAGGCACAGACTAAGATTAAACAAAATCTATTCACGACCAGTAATTCTGAATATTTCTGGCTTTTTGCAACCAAAAGAAATCCTTTGAAGAAACTTATTTTCTGATTGCTACACTAACTGAAAACTCCTTCAGAGAATCTCAGCACTCAGTTTGGAGTTTAAAAAGTGTCCTCCGATTCACCTCTCTGTCTCTCAATGATACACTTTAGTATCTAGATAAAAATTATTATTTTTTTCTCTTGGATTTACTAATTATGGAGAAATCCATGAAGCATCTGGATGAGACTCAGGCTACTTATTCTGACAGTACTACACTGAATTTCAGAAGTTTCAGTATCCTCATTTATGGATACCTAGGGAACAACGAAACAAAGGACAGAGAGAAAGGGTAGGAGAAGGAATTAGGAGCAGGAGTCCTAAATTCTTTATTATTCTATCCACTGTCTCCTCCTTTCTTTCTCCTTCTTACTTTTCTATTACTTCAGAATCAAAACATATTTATTTTAGATCAGAGCATTTACCTTACATATTCACAGTATCCATATAAGAAATTAATAAACACAGCAATATGTGAAATATTTTATTCAAGCCTCAAAAAAAAAAAAAAGCCCCTAGAGAAAGAAAAACCAGAAAAAAAACCTCTCCAAATTAATGATTTTAGAGGCCACTTCCAGCTCATGGCTTTTATTTCTAGTGAGGGGTGGTTTGTCCCAGCAAAAAAATGTTCCAAGAGCTCCAAAAGAAAATTCTATGTAAGACTTCCTGAAAAACTGGGTTTTGAAAGAGCACTGAATGCAGATAGAGTTTTCCAGGCCAATATGGTCTAAGAAGGTGATGACTTTCACTGACAGCATTACACAGGAGTTACAAACATTGGCTGACAAGTTAAAAAGTGAATTTTGGGTGTTTTTGATGGCACAGAGGTTTCACTCACATCACTGATCCTGTCCTTGACCTTGCGCACATGCAGCAGCATCGGCGTGTCCTGGATGGTGGTGTAGCCCTTGGGCTTGGCTTTGTTGTACTCCAGCTTGTAAATAATCTGAAGGGACAAATTGGGGCTTGGGTTATCTCTTGGAATCCCTGGTGCCAGCTGGGAATTCCCTGGGAGAGACTGTCCCATTCCAAAGGATCCACACTTACATCACTGATCTGCTTGTTGACCTTCGTGGTCCGTAAATACTCTGGAGTATCCAGAACTGTGGTGTATTTGTCTTTCTTCTTCTCATAGTCCTTCTTGTACTGAATCTGGAGATGGGGAAAGGCTCTAAATTAATACACAGAGCAAGACAAAACCTCTTCCAGGATGGGATTATATCCATGGCTAAAATTGCAAAACCCTCCCACAGAGGCAAAGAAAGCAGAGCATGCACCATGAGCTGAATTGCAAATCCCTTCCTTGCCCAGGAGGCTGCCTGTTTGTTTGTCTGATTCATTTTATGATTATTTCAAGCTAAAATCTCAAGGACTGAGCTAAAAAAAAAAATCAATCCTTGCAGACCAGAGACTTTGGAATTTCATAATGGACAAAATTTCATTTTTAAATATTCATATCCAGTTGAAATTTGGACTTGGTAATCTCAGAGGTCTTTTCCAACCTTAATGATTCTGTGATCAGAGTGAAGAGAAACATAAATCATCTCATACAGCAGGAGATAAAAACATTACCAAATGCCAGGATATTTTCAAGGCTTTGGCAGCAGGATTTGTGCCTTGGTAATGATTTTCTTAAGAATCAGCTTGCCCTGCTCAGGTTTCTAAACCTTTCTTCACAGAGTTCACCAAGTGAGAACAGGTTCACCAAGGATGGAAATTCATTGTAGGCAGCCTCAAGGCAGCTGGAAAAGGTTAGAATACATTTTTTTTAAAAGAATTTTCATGCACTACCCTTTTTCAGAAAATAAACCCATGCATTTGAAATGGGACAGACAAAATATGAAAAAAATATGAACTGACAAAATAGGAAAAATGACAAACAAGTAATCAATGGTAACATGGCGTGAACTCAGGGGGACATGCCGGTCAGACACTTCTTTTTTGAATTCAAACATACTCCAAGTTACCTGCAAGGAGTTTTTAGTGAAAGAATATAAATCCACAGAAAAATGGAACACAGATGTCTGAAAGACCTTCAGTAATTTATTACTGAAGAATGTCACTATTGGCACAGGCAATAACAAAGAATTACAATTCCCTCTGACAGAATTGTTTTCCACTGCTGCATTTCCAGTCTATCACTTATATTCCAAATCATGATCAGGAATGATTCTTCCCCTGCAAACAGTGAGTTGACTGCCAACAGCTGTGATTTCAGAGCAGAAATAACTGTTCTGTGTCTGACACCATTCTCGGCTCAGTGGGAGATAAATGTTGGAATCTCCCTTGCAAATCCATCTTGTCCTTCCTGATTTAAGGAACTGGGGTTATCAAAGGTGGCCAGGCCAAGAAATGGTGTCAGAATGAGAGCTGGGTTAGGGAAATACCAGGAAGAGCTAACATCCAATATCTGAAATGTATAGAAAATTGCTTTCTTATACAAATATGTGAAATTCATACCAATTGTTTATAATGAAAGGAGAAAACAGGGACAAGCTCAGCCTGAGCTGAGCCAGGTCCAAGTGACAGCAAATATTGTTTCAGATATTCTGTTTTATTTCACCACAGCCAGCATTAAGCACATGGAGGAAGCTTTGGGGTCTGAAGTCCATGGAAATAGAGGGAGCAGTAAATTTGCCAAGTCCAAGCAGCTACAGTGGGATCTAAGGTGTCCTAGAGCAGCAGCTCTGCAGATTACCTGGCTCCACAGGTATGTGTTGTAGAGTGCTGTCAGCATATCTGGCCTCAGAATTTCATTGCATCCGTGCTGCAGGAGCATCTTGGCAAGGGATTTATAGCTTTTCTGTCCATGCAAATGGCAACCAAGGACAAGAGAGACACATGAACAACATGAACAATGACACAGCTCTAGATCCCAGGCACTTGGAGAGTGGAGAGATTTAGGCAAGGTGCTGTATGTATTCAGCCACATGTGCATACAATTCACATCTGGATAATTAACACTGTCAAGGGTAAATATTAACAAGTTTTCCTGCTCTCACTTTAAGGAAGTTATGAATTTTTGGGGGGAGAGGAGAGTAAATTAGAGATTAAGGCAAATGTGTCCCTGTTGCTTTATCTAGAAATGAGTAAGAAGAAAAGAGAGGTAATAAAACAAAAATTGCTTAATTCTGCATTTTAAAAGACCTCTCCAGTGGCTTCAGAAGGGATGGAATTCCTGATGTCCATTGATGCACACTAATGGAAGTACATACAGGACAGATGGACAGACCAGCTCACACAAAAAGTGCCTCCTTTTTGGGTGGCAGGATGGAGATGGAATGAAGAGTGAAGAAACGTGACAAAAATCACAGGGCTGTGACACTGCTGGCAGTGAGGGTGGCACACACAGCTGCTGCAGTGCCCCCACAGTACCTGACTGCTCAGGGTGCTGCCCCACTTGGCCAGCAGGTTCCTGGGATCATCCACAATAACGCTGTACCTATCTTTGAGCTTCTCATAGGCTGCTTTATATAATTTCTGCTCAGAATAGCACAATACAGTGTAACAAGAGAGGGTTAAGATACAGAAAGATCACTGGTATAACCTCTTTACAGGCTGGGGTTGAAGGTCATGTCCAAAAGAGAAAAATACATTAAAAAAAAAAATAAACCAAAAAACCCTACAAACAAACAAATTAAAAAAAAAAAACCAAAAAATCTCAAAAAACCAACAACAAACTCAAACTAAAATCCAAACAAAAACCAAAAAAAACCAAAACAAAACAAAAAATCAAAACACTCCCAAAAAACCAACAAAACACCCCCCAAAAAAACCCCAAAAAAACCACACAAAAAAAACCCTAAAAAAACCCAAAAAACAAAACAAAAAATCCCCAAAATAAACAAACAGGAAACCAACTAAAACCCCCAAACAAACAAAAAACCCCAAACAAACAAAAAACTGAAAGCAAAAAAATTCCCAAAACCAAACAAATCAAACAAACAAACCAAAACAACAGCAACAACAAAAAAAATACCCATTAAAAAAAAAAAAGAGAAAAGGGAGAATATTTCCAAATGGTAAATGCATTTCTACATTGCCTCTGGAAGGCAAACAGTTTAAGGATGTCTCTATTCCACCCCTTCACTAAGCAATTTTATGACTGATTTTCTCCATGAAAAGTAACTGTAGAAGCAACTCTGTGCTGTAGATTCCTGAGTTGAGTCCAAAGAGAACACAATGAGATGTTATTAAAAAGACATCACTTATATAACAGAAGATATTTAGGCAAGCATTTCAATATATGGAGCTCCTATTGATAAAATTTCACCTGCTTATGTTTCTGATAGTAATTTTTCCTTATTTGGTCTATGAACAATTATAAGACTGAACAATCTTCATAAAAATTCTGGTATTTGTTGTGAAACTGCTTTTCTTACCTAGAACAGGTAATACAGTAATCAACTTACTGACAGGTAATGATATAACACAATGGCTGGTGAAAAAGAATGAAACATTAAGATATAAACCTAAATGTCTGCTTCTTTACTGAAAAGCATCAGATTTTGATGGGCTATTCCAACTCTAAGCTGATGGGAATCACCCTGAACATGATGTTTTCCATGGAATTTGTCCTGGGGTGTAGAGCACTAATCACAAACTCCAGGAGAGATTTTAATTTTAAACCCAGGGTGTTCATTAATTATTAGGTTGTGTCAATCATTTCTTTAGCACTACAGGAGGAAAATAAGAAAAAGTTGAGTTGTAGAGTGGAAAAATTCCAGGCAAAATCACTGAAATTAAACAAGTTGTGGAAACTTCAGACATAACTCTGTCTTCCTAGCACCAATAAAGATTTTATCAATGTTTTAGGAAAGCAATTGGAATTCTGTCCACATCTTTTTGAGATGGAAACCAACACTCAAGGTTACCGTACCAGCAGCATTATTTAAGTCAGCAAAGGAAAAGTTCATTTGCCACGAAAAATTAATGAACAAGAGTGGGAATTTCACTTTCTAGGCTCTGCAAACCTGTTCTGTCCTAACACCCAGAACAACAACAACCTTGTCTTTCATGACTTTAGTCTGATCTTAAAGCATCTTTAAGCCTGATTATAAGGAAGGACAACCTCCAATGCTGTATTTACTCACAGAGCAATTCCTTAAGGCTGAGCCTACAGAAATCTTTACTTACCATATCTGTCAGCTGAGTTGCATATTTAAAATGTTCATTGCTTGGAGAGTCAGCCACGTACTTGAACTTGGACTTGGTCTTCTCAAAATTCTCCTTGTACTTACACTGCAGCCAAAGAAAATCAAACACACAAGACCCAGCCCATGTTAGCCCAAACAAGGGTAAGGCAATGAAAATGTGATTTTACAGAGAACTTGTGGCAAACAAATGGGTGGAATTATTGCATTTGTAGGTTAACTTTTCTACCAACAACAAATAGTTGTAAATGGACAGAAAATGTCCAAAACCACCAACAATTCAGAGTGTGTCACTCACCCCACTGTAGAGCACTTTATTCTGCTCTGCCAGGACAAAAGCTGGAGTGTCCCACACATAGCAGCCAGTGCCTTTGAGCCATTCCAGGTCTTCCTTGTATTTAACCTTTAGAAAAGAAGTAAAAAACCTCAGTTTTAAGCAGATAATCAGCACTGAAATTAACCTCAGCACAAGATGTGGCAAAAAGAGTTACATCCATTACAAAATAAATTAGCTTCTCCTATTTTTGTGATGGACTCCGTTTATTCACACACATAATCTATCATTAGCTGTTGCAGTTTCTGTGTGAATTAAAAATAAGGTACAGGTAAGGGATTATTGTGTATGTACAGAAATGGACAGTTAAAGAGTTTTACAGGGCTAAACAAATCTAAGCAAGTACAAATTAAATTAATTAAGACTCTCTGTTAATTTGACAAGGGGCTGTGCTGCTGTTTTAGCCATCAGATTCTGTCAGTTCCCAGGGCAAGTTGCAAATCACTGAAAAACTTCAGCTGCTTTCCTTTTGTTGGGATAGAAGGTTTGGGTTTATTTTGGAGGCCACTTTGAACTTTCATTCTGGGCTATGCAGGAGCTGCTGGAACTCACATCACTGATGGCATCCGTGACCAGGCGGTGGTGGAAGTGCTCAGGCCGGTCTGGGATGGATCTCCAGATCCCCAGCTGGCTCATGTAATTCTCCTTATACTTCACCTATAGAGAAAGTTGAAGAATTAAGTAAAACATTTGAAGAGAACACTCCAGACAGCTCAAAAGTTTCAATTTTTAACCCCTGAAACAGCAGAACTAAAAGAGTGGAAATGAGATTAACTTGTAACACCAACAGCAATTGATATTCCAGAGAAAGAAATCAGCACTGATAATGCTGATTTTTTCCTAATTATTCGACATATTGAAATGGAACAAAAGGCTAAGTGGCCTATTTTAGGTTAATAAGTGTCAAACCCTAATTAGGAATGAAGATGTACATACACTGCTGATGTCATCAGTGACCTTCCTGTGGTAGACAATGTCCAGAGCATCCTTCACGGTGTGGTATTTGCCCTTGGTGTTCTCAAACGTTTCTTTGTAGCGCAGCTGGGAAGGAAAAAAAACCCCACAAAAGAAGAGATTAATGTGCCAGGGACTGTTTCAGTAAAATATCTCACTTCTCAGGAATGATACCCAGGGATATGTTGCTGTCAGATATCCCAGTGCAAGCCCTGAGGAATTTTAGGAGGCTGCCATTGCCTACAATCAGCTGTAATTTCACTGAGACTTGTGGGGAAAATTACAGGGAATTTCACCCAATTCCCTTTCAGACTGAGGAACAAGCATCCCTGCACCACAAGAGTGCTCTCTAGAACAGCACAGGTGCCACTTCTGGCATAAAAATCTTCCCTGCCCTGCTGTAGAAGAAAGCAGGAAGAGAATCCCAGACTTTCTCAGAGGAGAAATTCTAATGAGCAGAAGATATGGGATGCTTCTTGGCAGTATTTAAAAATCATTCTTAGAGCAGTAGGACTAAATAAACTCTAGAAAAAAGCACCAGCCCTGCACATGTCTTTTCACATCCCGCTGGTTCTGAAATATATGGAAAAGCTCTCACAAATGAGCATTTTTAAATTGCCTTAAATCACAAATAACTACTCCAAGCTTGAAAAAATCAATTTCACCTTAACAACCTCCTGTGCAGCAGCTCAGGTAATTTTTCTCTCTAATCTACTTCTGAATTTAAAAAATGAACACATTCCCAGTGACAGGGCAGTTTACTTCTAACACAAAACTGAGATGAAAAAGCTGATACAAGTTATTTTATCCTGGCCCCAGCATCAACCACTTCACTCCAGCCTGCTCTATTTGGAGACTTGATGTGTAAACAAATTATTTTGAATCTGTTTTTACTTTGCTGTATGGCTACTCTTCAGTGCAATGGGAAATGAAAATGAATTATAAAAATTGGAAGAGAAAATAAGGCTTTGCAGTAGAATCAAATCAAAACTTAATAATGTTCCTAATCTCAAATGGAAATGGACATGCAAATAAGGGAACTTCCTTGATTGGGGACACTGAGATATTCTGTGCTTTGCATGTTTGTTCCCCACTGACTTTTCCTGTTCTGTCCATGGAGAATGCAAGGAGAGCAGCAGGGGGGTGTTCCTGGAGCACTCACATCACTGGCATTCAGGTAGGCTCTCTTGGCTCTGATCAGCACTGGGGTGTCAGGGACAGGGGTGTATTTGTCCTTCATCTTCTCATACTGGGTTTTGTACTTTTTCTAAGAGAGACAGCAAGAGGGAAGAGTCATCATTGCAATTTTAGAAACATTTGCCAACCTGTAAAAAAACCTTGTCTTATAAAATCCTAAAACATGTTTTCAGAATGTTTTATTTCACCAGAACTTACAAAGGAAATGTGGAATTTAAGTATAAGAAAGCAAAAACTAAATGAAGGCACAGATTTGAACCTTAAAATTGCCACTAAAATTAGAAATAAAACTTCTGAAGAGTTCAGCAGAGTGGCAGCAAATTAGAAAACAGGATTTTACCTCACTGATCATGTCCTTGACACTCCTGGCATGTGCAAAGGCTTGAGTCTGACCATCAGCATGATGGTGGGGTCTCTCCTTTGTGGCAAGTTCCACGTACAAGTACTGCAGCAAGAAGAAAATAATCAAAAAACCCACACCTTCTACTAAATTCCACCTTATGCCTCAGAAAGCCAGCTGAAAGTTCACAATATAAACATAACCACTGGTTTCTAGGAATTCTACATTGCTTGGAAAAGGCTGGAAAGCTTTTGCCGTACTTTAACAATATTTTAAGAAGGATCCCCTGATTGATTTTCATATCAGCACAATTTTTTCACCTGGCTCTGTAGTTTTTGTCCTGTCTTGGCTCTTATGAAGTCAGGCGTATCAAGGACAGAAGTGTATTTTGTCTTCAGCTCATTGCCTGCAGCTCTGTAAACCAGCTGGAAAAAGACAGGACCAGGAATTATTTCTTCTGCTATTGTTTAGAAGCTGCACAATCACAGCTTTGCATTTATAACAAACACCTCATCTATTCCAGTAAAAAACACAGGGAGGGGTTAATTACAGCTACACGATTGTGCAGAAATAATGGAATTTACCTCACTCAGATGGGTTTTTAGCTCCTGCACTGCTCTGTATCCAGGAGTATCCAACACCACCTGGACTTTAGGCCACATTTTCTTGGCAGTACTTGTGTAGACATAATTAGACTGGAAAGGAAAAGCAGTATTAATAAAGAAAATTTTACAGTGCAACCCAACAGTGCCCTGAAACAACAAACTGGCTGCACGGCCAAAATTCTCTCATTCTTGGCTCATTTTCATCTGTTTCACTTCCTGCGTGCACAGCAATAAATCCATTGCTGTCCTGCTCAGCTCCCAGGGGAAAACTCTTACCCAGAGCTTGCGGAGATCGCGGGCACGGACCATGTCAGGAGTGTCATAGAGGAAGCAGCCCAAGCCCTTCAGCCACCTCAGGTCCTCTTTGTATTTAATCTAAGAGAGAAATGAAAACCAACAGTCGACCTTTGTGATCAGTTCAACCTCCAGTCCTTAAAGGCAGTGAGGAAGCATTTTTTTGTTAGAGAACAGAAAGGAAGTGAGAGAAACCCAACCCCACTCCCAGCAGAGAGGTTTGGACCTCACTGCAGGTGCTGCTTACGTCACTGGTGATGTCCCCAGCGTAGCGACAGTGCAGCAGGTGAGGGGTGTAGGGCAGGGAGATCAGGTGGCCCTGCAGCTTGAAGAAATCTGACTTGTAGATCAGCTGGAAAACAAGGAACAAAGCAGCATTTCAACTGTTTGGTCAGGGGATAATGGCAGTTTCCTCAGTTGTTCTGTTAGGAAGGCACCTACATCGCTGACAGCCTCCTGGGTGGCTCTGACTTGGCGGATTTCAGGCGTGTCAGGGGTGGTGTGAATCTTGTCCTTGTTCTTGTGGTAGGTTGCCCTGTACAGCCTCTGTCACAAGAGACAACATTCTGCATTTGAACACAGCTCAAAACCTTGAAATGGCAAAGAAGTTCAGCACAGCACAAGCACTTCTTACACAAATTATTGTTTTCTCCCCAGGCAAAGATTTCCCATTTATTTTCCCATTAAAATTCCCATTTCCCATAAAATTCCCATTTTCCCATTAGTTTTCAATAAATTCTGGAAATCTCAGACTGTAATCCTAAAAACATGTAAATATATACACTTAATTTTCATGCTATTAAAGCCAATGATCAAAGAAGTGAACAAATATATACAAAACCTAAAATTATTGCGACCCAATTTTATACAGATACAATAATTTCTATTCAAATTTAATCACAGCTAATAAAATCAGGCTGCAATTTTATATTATGGTAACAGCCTGGATCAATGATCTCTTACCATTCTTGATGGATACTTCTCTAAATTATTAAAAAAGCCTCTAAGAAGAAGGATCCTACAACTCAGCAGTCAATGTATTCTCATTACGAATATTTTGGGCACTGCAAATACAACTGAAAGCAAATACATATATTTACTGTACCTCATTAATGGCTTGATTGACTTTCCTCACATTTTCAAAGCCAACATCTTTAGGTCCCAGAGTGTAGCCCTTGGCTTTCATGTGTTCATAGGCTTCTTTATATTTCAGCTATAAGAAGTGCAAAAACACACAGAAACTAAATTTGATTATGATCCTGGCTACACTGCAGCTCTGACAGAAATTTATGCTGTATAAAGAGACAGATTTTTAGAGATAAACAAGTGAGATTTAGCTGTATCACGGTTAAATACACTACACATGATAATTATTTCTTCCTTTATCATATGGCCCCAAATTAATAATATAAAAATTTTTTCTCGCATTTAGTAACATATTTGCATAATGCTGAGAAATGTTCTATTTTGATAGTAAAGACCCAAGCTGAGAGTCCCTTATCTGGGGCTGCTGATCATTGCCATGGTGTAGAAGGATGATTTGGAAGGATCTTCTTTAGACCCTGACTTACATCACTGCCGATGTGCTGGACATGTTTGGCATGCTGGAAGTTGGGAGTGTCCGTGGGAAGGCTGTATCCTGTGGGCAGAGCATTCACACCAGCCCAGCGATACAAATTCTGCAAGAGCAGAGAGAAAGATTTTTACAACTGTCAGCAATACTTGGAAATACTCCAAGGGGAAATCCCTCCATCCCAGAAACCTCTCCATCACAACTGGCAAAATATTTCCCCCATGCCTGGAGGGAAAAGCATTAAAATGCATTTTTATAGCTTGAATGAAGATATTTTCCCACTTTCATTTCAGAGCAGTGAGATGCAGCTTCACCTGAAAAGCTAAAAGCAGACAAATTGGTTTTTCAGTATCACAAACTCTGTGGAGCCCCAAGTTTTGTACTTACCTCACTCTGTATTTTGTTTGCGTTGTATGCCCGCTCCAGATCCACTGTTTTATCAGTGGGGATCATCTTGCCTTGGACATTCTTCTTGTAATCACCACGATAGACAGCCTGGGGAAGAGCAAAAGTCACAATTGTCACACTCTTTTACAGTATGTTTTGTTTGCACAATGGGAATTGTTCCTAAAAAAAATGGATTGAAGTTTTTTGACTTCAGGCAATTCATGATTTTAGTGATTGTGTCTACAATGAGGTGTAGATAAACAACAATGATTAAAATTAAATTAATAAAAACATATTAAAAGTCTCATTTCGAGAGCTGGTGAGGTAGCAGCATTTGGAATATTGGCTGGAAGGTGAGAGAAACACTTACTTCACTTAAATTCAAGGCACTGATCACATTCTGGACATAGACAGGAGTGTCTGTGACCACAGTGAAGTCCTTCTTCATTTTTTCCGCCTTAGATTTGTACTTGATCTGCAGACAGAAAGCAAGAGCTCTAATTACTAGGGTAATTAATTGTTAATTTAATTTATTGTACTATCATATTTACTATACTTACTATTCATTTCATCACTGAGCTATTTTATTAGTGAACTAGCATTGAAAGAGAAAGTATATTGGAACTACAACTTGTTATTTAATGAATCCTTCAATCAACAAGGATAAATAACATTTATTCCACTACACCTGGAGTGGAGTAAAGCCACAGTGGAGTGAAAAAGAGAACTAAGAAGCAAACCCAGGGTTATCCACTCACATCACTGCGAAGGTCATAGGCTTGCTTGGCATGGAGGATTTCAGGAGTGTCCCAGACAAAGCAGCCAATGCCTTTCAGCCAGTTCAGATCATCCTTGTAGATCACCTAAGGAAGCAGAGAAGGAACCTGTAAGAATTCCATCAGGATCTAATCCCTTATTTCTAAATCCCTCCAAAACACAACTGTCAAATGATGGCAAGGACTGCTTCTACTACTGGGATAAATTTTTTTGTTTGTTTGTTTGTTTGAGAAAATCAAAATAATTCCTTCAGGAATTTACATAATTTTTGTTCAATTTGCTTCAATTTGGGCAATAAATTAAAAATCCAATTATTTTAATAAAAAACAAACCAAAAATGCCTGCTCATCCTACTGGTCTGTGATTTACTGCCAGATCCTACTCCTGGGCTGATTTGCTCAAGGCAAGTGTGTAGAAGCTTTGCCCAACCAGGATTTTCTCAGACTTCCAAAGTTTCCATGTCTCATGCAAGCAAATAAAGGACGATTTACAGACAAGGTAGAACTGTAATGTTATGACCCAAATGCCTGCACCATTAACACTGAAATTATTGACATTTTTGCACAGAGGTTGTGGACTCCCCATCCCTGGAAGTGTCCAAGACCAGGCTGGATGGGGCTTGGAGCAACCTGGGATACTGGAAGGTGTTCCATGTCAAGGAGTGGAACTGGATGAGCTTTAAGGTCATTTCCAACCCAAACCATTCTAGGATTTTTTGATTCTATTCAAATAAGCCACATCTCAATGACCCATTTATTGCCAAGTGTCACAAAAATGAAGCCAAGTGGCAACTTCAGAGCGCTCCAGCAATATTATTGCTAAATCATTTCCTCCAACAGAGCACAAATGAAGGAACGTTCTCAAAAGTGAGCCAGGAAGAAGTGATTTGGGGACTTACATCACTGACTTGGTCGGTGACTCTTCTCACGTGGGTGTTGACCTGCAGGTCTGGCAGACACAGCCAGTCGTGGAGCCGCGTGCGGTAATCGACCTCGCTGATCTTCTTCTGGGCATCCTTGGCTGAGATGATGTCCATCATGTCTGGGACAATGTGCACCTTGGCTTTGGTCTTCTCATAGGCTTCTTTGTACAGGCGCTGCGGAGTTGAAGCAATGCTTAATAAAGCTATGTTGATAAATAATAATAACTTAAATAATAATAACTTAAATTTGTAAGAGATCGTTGCTGTTTCCATGGGATGTCAGTGGGAGAGAGATCACTTTGACCCTGACTAAAATTTACATCTGCTCTAAAATTAATTTGCAGAACCTCAACACGGGAGGAAAAATGTGATCTGTTAAATTTTCATTGTGCTGATGAGTTAAAAGAAGGCAGATGATGATTTTACCCATATTACACTAGAGGTTTGCCCTTGCAGGCAACGCAGTAATTGAGTTAAAACTTAAATTTATGGTTGTATTCTAGAATTTAGCAAATACTGCACACAGCCAAATGCTCATGGGAATGGGGTGTCTGGATCAAGGCATGGGGATTCCTTGAGTTCCTGCTTCTGAGATGAGCATGGCTTTATCAGGAAAACACACATCCAGAACCAACACTTACATCAATATTGAGCTTCCCAACTCTGAGGCACCTTTCTGTGTTGGGATCATCCTCAACACCTCTGGGGAGGGTGTACAGGGCTTTGAACTTGTCATATTCCTCACGGTATTTGACCTGAGCACAAGCAAAGAAATGCAACAATTAACTGACTCCTATTTGTCACTTGTGGGTTTGGAACAGAATTCATCAGCATTAAGCAAAAAGTTGAGCCCAACAAGCAGAGAAAGGCTTTAAAACAGGATTTTAGTTTTCTGTTTTGTCTTAAATGGAGAAGAAAGCACATCATAACAATCAGGTTGTAAAACAACAGCTGACAAGAGGGTTTTAAAAATAAATAGATTTAGATTAAAGCACTTATTTTTGTTCCAGCTGTTTCATTTAAAGTGATCTGTGGAGTGGTCTCTCATAATTCTAACTTCAGTAAAGCATAAGATGTTTTCTATACTTAGTAAGCATAATTTAAAGATTTTTGGTGTTTTTCTGACCTGGATGATCATGAAACTTAAGACTAGAAAAACCCTAACATTTTCTATTTGGATTACTATAAAAACTGACTTGTTTGTTTCCGTGACAAGAAGCCACAAGGACTGCTACCCAAATGACTAACAGAGAAAAAAATCATTATCTACAGATACATATTACATCTCAATTAAAAAGGGAAAGAAAGTTAAAGTTTAAAAAAAATTTATGTCTATAGTAGATGCAAGACATGAAGGATTTAATTGTTAGAATTTTTTAAATCACTGCAGTCATTAAAAAAAACTGAAGAATTTAATTCACTTACAATGCTTGCATTGTGCTTCAGTTCTTTGGCACGTGCCAAGGCTACAGTATCAGAGGGCAGTGCATAGCTGGTGGCCTTCACTTTATCCCAGGCCTTCTTGTAGAGATTCTGTGGGGAAATAGAAAGTTTGTGTGAGTGGAAAAATAGTTCTTGTAATTAATTACCAACAACCAAGGGAAATGAAAAGCCCTTCTGCTTTTAGTTAGACACCACATAGTAAAGTATTGAAAAGAAGTGATACTTGATATCAAATGCATGTAAAGGGTGATAAAAATCCTTTCTAACTATTCATATCTGTTGTCATACGACGTTTTGATTTTGTTCAGGTGCAATTTTATCCAGGAAATCTATTTATTAATCCAGGTGTTTTGCCAAGACTGGCATTACAATTGGAAAATATGGCCCTTTCCTGAAATACAATTATCTCCCCCAAGCTCAAGTAGCGCAGTGGGCCAGCACTGGCTTTGAGAAGCCCCTGGTTTGGATATTTATCTTCAAGCAATGAACAAACAAAATAAAACAAAACTCCACATTAAAGGTCCTTAAGAGAAAGAAAATTGTGTATAAACACTTACATCACTATAGAGGTGTTTCAAACTTTGAACTCTTTCTGAATCCACTGTCTCAGTCACAGTTGTGTACTTGTCCTTAGTTTTGTGGAATTCCTCCTTGTACTTCACCTGGAGGATGAAAGCTGGGTTTAGTGAATTGTTTCAATGCTCAGCAGGACAATCCTGAGCAGAAAAGGTGGGGATTCACCTCACTGGCGTTGGCAGCACTTTGCAGAGCAGTCACATAGACAGGGGTGTCTGTAACCACGCTGAAGTTCTGGAAGTTCTCCTTCCCTGCAGAAGTGTATTTTATCTAAGGACACAAAACCAACAAAACACTTGTTAGTGCTGGAAATGACCTGGAAATCCCCTGCCAGCTTCCTTTAAAATCACATCTGGACAGCTAAAATCAAAGATTACAGCTCAGTTAAGATCAATTCTGAAAGTGACAGGTCATAAAACAGAAATACTGAATATACAGCCAGTATGGACTAAGGAATAATGAAATTTAAAACCACAGCTGTCTTTACATTCTCCCAAGTTTTCTCCTCCTCCAATAACACATGAGATGTCTCTGCAGAAGCAACTTCGAGACTGTATTTTCACAGTTTAAACAAAATATTTCTGATGTAACAGAAATTACTTTGTTCAGCTCTGGACTAGGACATGTCAACTCCAGTGAATCATACATGGAAGAAAAAAACAAACATAAATGTTTATTTATTTAAGGAAGACTTACCTGGCTCTGCAGGTCATAGGATTTCTTAGCCTGTAGGATTTGTGGAGTATCCCAGACGTAACATCCAAGTCCCTTCAGCCAGTTTAAGTCATCTTTATACACAGACTACAAGGAAGTGAACAGAACATTAGGTTAGGAAGAAATTTGCCTTCCACCAATTAAACCAAGGAATTCTGCATCCTACTAAGCCAGGCAATTCACACACCCTCAGATTTTATTGGGAAGGTTGGTTAGCCCAAGCTGGGACACCACTGACTGCAGAATATGAGCACCATCCTCTCACCTGTGGGCTGATACAACCCCAACAAACAAGGGGAATTCTTTTCCAGACCCACTGGATCCAGAAGGATTCTGAATGCTGTCCCGGCCCCTGTGCTAATTCCATTCTCAATTACAATAGATAAGGATCACTGCAGTGATTGGTACTAAGAACCCAAGGCCACTGTTATTAATTCATTTAATGAATGAATTAATTAATAATAATTTAATATACAAACATGAATTTTTGTGTTTAATTAATATTAAATTTAATATTAATTTAATATAATATTTAAATATTAGGGAAGATACTTGAGAGAAAAATGATGGGAAAGGCTGCTCAAATGAGTTCAGTAAGATGACATAAGTTCAGAAGGGTTTGGACAATGCCCTCAGGCTCCTGGTGGGATTTTTGGGGTGTGCTGGATGACCTTGATGGGTCCCTTCCAAGCCAGCCTAATCTATGGCTCTGAATAAATGATAGACATACATCACTCAGGATCTCCTGGGCTTTCCTGGCGTGAATGACATCATTCTCCTCAGGAGAGCAGCTCCACTGGTGGAAGTAGGTGCGGTACTCCAGGTCACTGAGGATGTACTGGCACTTCTTGGCCAGGACGTGGTTCATCATGTCAGTGGGGATATGGACATTTTTCTTGGTGTCTTCATAGTTCTTTCTGTAGGCCAGCTGAAAAGCAGAGATTGGAGAAAAGGTGAGAGGAAATCAGAGTGGTTTTCTGTATAACTTTGGATTCTGGACTAAAAGGTCACAGCATAATCTGAGATGTGGTACCTGGATTTAGTAGCTAAACTAAGCTGCCATGGGATTCAACAGGATAGAAATCTTAACTTGGATATTAATCACCTTTTATTTTGACAAATTCCCAGAAGGACAACAATTACCTTCACTTCCAGTTTTAACACCTGATGAGAAAACTAACAAGTCTTCAGGATTAAAAAACTCATGCTCCACACATGGTTTTCATCTAATTAAAGACAGAATATTTGGGATTACACTGATTTTAGGCCCTGTGTGATACGTTGTATATGCAGTGCTGACAACAGCAACACACCAAATGTGCATTTACTTTTCCAGTTCTTAAATTCCTATTTCAACTCAAAATCTACACTTTTATTTGTAAAGGAAATGAATCCCACATGGTATTTTTTACTGCTCAGATCCTTATACTGAAACAGAAAAAGGGTTTTTTTCCTTGCTGTAGTATTCCTAATAGCTGAACAAATCCCTTCTCAATCTCCTAAATAATTTTAAATTCAATAATTCAACCCACATATAAAATAAGCATTCAGGAAACACAAATATTTGAAATCATTTCTACTGATATTATTGCGAATTTATGTTGAGGTTGGACTTGATCTTGGAAGTCTTTTCCAACCTTAATGATCCTGTGATTCTAAAGTTCCATTAAACTTTGCACTATTTATGTTTAAGTAATAAAATAGAGAATTTCATCTGTGAAATAAATATAAATGAAATGGAAAATATTCCAGACTTGTTCATCCCTTACCGCGCTCCTCATTTTCTGGAATTCCAGGGAGTGAATGACACTGGGGAAATCACCAATATCCTTCCCAGCCAGGTAGTGGCCTTTCAGCTTCTCATATATTTCCTTGTATTTAAGCTGAAAAAATATTCGTGTGGGAATATTAATGTTCATTCTAACAACATAATGGGGGCGGGAGGAAGGAAAAGAATGGTAAGACCCTCCTGACCTCACTGTTGATTTGGTTTGCATGTTTGGCTCCCACAAGTGGAACATATTTCTCATCCAGAGAGTATCCAATGGGCTTGCTCAGTTCCCAAGCCTTCTTGTAATGTTTCTAGACAGGAAAAAGCATACACAGATTTAATGAAAAAATCAATTATATTTCCCATTTATACACACATGGGATTTAAAATGGATTACAGAATATTTTTACTGAGTTGTTCCCAATAAATTAAGTGGAGAATGTTCATTTTGAATAGTCGTCCACCATAAGGCAAACAGGACAAGTGTTCACTTCAGAAAGCTACCTGAGCACAAATTTGAGCTAGTTTTTGCTTTCTTTTTTACATTTATACCAGAAGTGTACTAAAAATATCCAAAATATAGATATGAGCTCTGGTATAAAAGTGCAGTATAGAATTGAGATTGATAATTTTATAGATTATCAAAACTGTGAAAAATCTTCAAGAAATATTGGTGTTTATTAAAGAAACATTAGTGTCAATGGCACTTTCCTAACACTTTTTTTGTTAAATATTAAATATATTCACCTTCAGATTAAATTATGAAGTGCCTACTCATATGACTGAGTAATCACTTATCCTTTAAAAAAATTGAGGTTTCTCATTAAAATCATTGAGACTACTCAAAAGTAACTGCTTAATAATGTAAATCATCTACAGTCTTAATTTCTTACACAAAAAGTAAATGTAAAATTTATCAGTAGTCTCCAAAGATATTATTGGATGGAATTATATTTGGTTTTGTCACACCCCTATGACTTCCAAGTACCACACAGCTGTCCTTTGAGATCACTTCAATAAAGAAAGAAATCACATATGAAAGAAAGAAATCATCCTGATTCCAGTGATCAAACAGGAAAGCTGAAGAAAAAAGGGTTTAAATAACCTCCCTAGTGCCACTACTGAGAGTGGAACAGTTCCTCAGGTCCACCCCACATTTCAAAGGTTGATATTTATGGGATCTCACCTCACTTTGGAGCAAGGCCATGTCTTTGGCGTGGTGCAGAGCAGGAGTATCATCAGACCCAATGTACTGGCCTTTCTCCTGGTTAAATGTTTCTTTGTATTTTAGCTACAAAAGAAATCAAACACAGTGTTAATTCCACAGGAGAAATACATTATTCCCATTAGTCCATCTATTAGTAGTAGACATTAATTTTCTCTTGTGTCATAATGTTGTGTAGGACATTCCGACCATGGTAATACACAAGCAAATGTTACTGTGTCACCTCAAAATATACATGATATTAATGAAAAATTTAAGATACTGCTCAGCAAATACAGTTTAGCAATACTAGGAATTCCATGAACTGTTCATCAAGAACAGGACTCAGTTTTCTGTTAGAAAAATCTATGGAAACTCTAAGTCAGGGACACGCCATATTCTTCTACAGGAAAACGTTAAATTATTTGGACAGCAATATTGTGTTGTTCATTCATATCACTTTTTAATAAACTTGTTCACTCCAGGAAAGCCTGTTATTAATGAGGTGCACAGACAAATACATAAGGCTAGCATAGTTAGCAAAAGCAATTAAATCATCTCCTAATACTTGTATATGAATTTTTATTTTAAAAAATGGTACGTACATCGCTCTGATTGACAGAGTTCATCTTTGCCAAAGTGATCTCAGGAGTGTCAACCACACTGGTGTATTTGGAAAAGTTTTCCTGGGCTTCTTTTGTGTATGCTCTCTGCAAAGAGGTGAAATATTGTCTTAAACACGGCATGAGAAAGAAGTGCCAATTGTGGAACTGCTGAAATATTTTCTCTTACCTTGTTTATCAGTTCTTGGGCATTCTTAACCTTCTTATGCTCCACTGAATCGAGAGGGATCCAACCAATGCCACGGAGCCACTCCAAATCAGATTTGTAGACGTTCTAAAGCAGAAAGACAATGCAAAAGGACAGAAATTACTGAGCTCAGGATAGATTATGTGCCGTGGGCGACATCCTTAGGCCAGACCATGTGGAAAGACCTTGTAGGGCTGCAACATCACTCACATCACTCTGCAGGTCGTAGGCCTGCCGTGCATGGATCACGTCACTCTGGTCAGGAAGGCAGGTCCACTGGTGCAGGTACTGGCGATAGTCAACATCACTGACCAAGTTCTGGCCCTCCTTTGCTGCCACAACTGCCATGGCATCTGAAGGTATGTGGATTTTGGACTTGGTTTTGTTGTAGTCTGATTTGTACAGCCTGTCGCTCTGGATCTCGCCCGCGTGCTCGTACCACACCAGCTTGGGGTCATCCCTCATCTTGGCTACTCCCACATAGTGACCTCTCTGCTTGACATACTCAGCTTTGTATTTCAGCTGGTGGGAGAGGGGAGAAACACAGAGAAAATCAGCACTGGCTGTACCCACTCTGGTTTTAACCTGAGAACAGCTTCAGCTTTGTCAACACAAAGAGCACACGAGACAGGCAGTTGTCAAATGCAGCCTTAGGTTTTCAGTATATCACCAAATAAAAATCTGGTCACAAACAGTAATATTACCTTGTATAAGCCTTCCAGTTAAAAATATAGTGGTTTTTTAGTCTAATATACACCCAATTTTCAGTAAAAGGTATTGTTAACACAAGAGGAAAGACTTGTTAGAAATGTTTTCTAACAAGCATATTTAGTCCCATTTTGGCAACAAATAATCTGAGATTGTCTGAAGGGTGGATGTTTATTTATGGTATTTACATCGCACTGTTTTGACAAAATGTTTATTCCAAATAAGAGTCATGTAATAATTCCAAGATCCATTATGTAAATGTTAAAAATTAAAAGTGTGTACTGGCCTAGAGGTTTTGATATGCCAAAAAGTGAAGTTAGAGCCACATATGTTATAATCATAGTATCACTTCAAATTTTACACTGTTTTTTTATTTAACACTTACAAAATATGGAAGTCCAGCTCAGTTGATTTTGAAAGGACTATTTCTGGAGAGAGGGAATGTGGAAGGAATCTGACCTTCAGCACTAATACCTCCAAACCACATAATCACAAAGATAGCTGAATTTTTTGGAGGACACAGTGGAATTCATAGGCCATGAAAAGTCTGGACATTACCCCAGATGGAATGCTTTTTAAGTCTGCTTGGGAATTTTCAAGGCCTTTAACATTTCAGGCTTCCAAGCACTCATCTTCCTAATGAGAAGAATCATTACCTCACTTTGGACATCACTCGAGTGCTTGGCATGAGAGATCTGCACCGTGTCAGGAGGCAGGAGGTAACCAGTGGCTTTTTCTTTCTCCCAACTTTCCTTGTACAAATTCTGTGGGGAACAAAAGTGATGAGGAATTCAACACTACTACAGTGATAACAATTACTGTATGTATGTAATTTATTTAGAGGCACAAGGATAACAAATCCTTCCTTCAAGTTGTTATCAGTTAAGGCAGGTTTTTTAAATACCTAAAAAATGTGAGTAGAAGCTGTCAAGGAGAGACCACGCACCTGATTTAGAATTCTGGCTGCCTCTCGGGCCATGTCCAGCTGTGGTGTATCTGTGAGAGTATAATTTGTCTTGGCCTCATTCCATTCTTTGTGGTATTTAATCTAGGACACAGAAAGAAATTACTGCCTTGTAGCACCCCCACAGAACTCGGAAAACACCATAATCTACACACAAAATAACAAACCAACCCCTGAACTGGCAAGGCTAGTAGACAAAGCACATTAAATACAGAATCACAGAAGTCAAATGTAGCCCAGACACTGAGAGCAAACTTACATCACTGAGGATTTCAGTGCTATTCTTTGCTGTGACATAATCAACTCTGTCAGCCACAGGAGTGAACGGGAGAGTTTCAGCTTTCGTGCGGTACTTCCTCTGTACAAGAAAGAGAAGAACAGATTATCCTCGAATATTTGATGCCTAATACAGCAATTCTGAATAAGATACACAAGACAAGGAAGTTCACATGGAGAAAAACCTCTCCACACACAATGATTGTCATGAAAATATTGCAGTTGCATTTTTCATTTGGAAAAAAATCCATACTGTTTAAACCATTTAAAATATTTTGAGTGACAAATACCTCAGAAGAAAATTTTAGTATTGAAAAACATTTCGTTACCTCACTCAGGAGATCTCCAGCATATTTGACATGCTTGACTCCAAGGGAATCATTTGGCAACCATCCGATTCCCCGCAGCCATTCCAAATCAGCTTTATAAACAGCCTGGGAAAACAAAAGAGGGTCCATGCTCTTAGCTACACTTCCCTGGACAATCCAGCATGATTCAAAAAATAACATAATTTAATCCAGTGGTTCAAATGGGAGCAGTAGTTCCAACATGAGCACTACATATGAATTTATCACCTTTCAACCATGGCAATTTATAAGTGGCCTACACTTTGCAACTCCAACAAAGAGCAAGGTGAGCTCCCTGAATTCAGGAACAGATTCCCACTCCCTAGAGCTGAAGCAGAATGAGAAGAGGCAATACAGGACTAAGTTAGGGGGTGTTTTCAGGTGAACTTACATCGCTCTGGAGGTCGTAGGCTTGCCTGGCATGAATGACATCGTTCTGGTCGGGGAGGCAGATCCACTGGTGCAGGTAGTGCCGGTAGTCGGCGTCGCTCACCAGGGCCTGCCCGTGCTTGGCTGACACAATGGACATCATGTCCACTGGCAGGTGGCACTGGGTCTTCTGCTTGGCAAAGTGCTTCTTGTACTCTCGTTCACTCTGAACTTTGGCCACATCCAGGGCAAACTGGATTTTGGAATCTCCCTTTGCGTTTGGCACTCCCACATAATGTCCTTTCTGCTTCTCGTGCTCCAGCTTGTATTTGTACTGGGGGAAGAGCAGAGGTCACCATTAGTAACAGCTAGAAAGAGCTCTTGGAGCATAGGAGATGCCTCTTTTGGCACTTACATCACTGGCAATCTCTCTAGAAGCCTTGGCTGTCTTGATTGGAATTGCATCTGCTCTCAAATCGTAGCTCATCTTCAGCTCGTCCCAAGCTCCTTTATATTGTTTCTGAAGAGACAGATAAAACATCACACACATGCTGAGTGTTCTGGCATTTGCCATTACAGAAACAGAATCTTCAGCCATTTATTTGCTGAAATACCATGAAATTTTTTGAGAAGTACTCATGCTCCTAGCCATAAATGCAGCTGCCTCTGAAACATGCAACACCAGTTGTGCAACCTATAAAGCACAAAAGGGTGTTTGTAAAAGTGTAGAAAATATTTAAATGCCTTGGATTCTCATCCATTTTAATAAAATACTCCCTCAGTGGGGCACGATATTAATTTTTAAATAGCTGAACGCAAATATTTATTTTAAAATGGCTGAATACTTTAAGGATATTCAGTAGAGGGAAGGGAATGCCACAAGCCTTATATGTGGATAGATTTCAATGAGATTCACAGAGATTCAACATCTTAGAATGATATAATCCACATACTATTTTAGAGAAAGCAGAATGATAAACATACCTGGCTGTAATTAACAGCATTAGCCTTGGCTAGGTTGATTTCAGGGGTGTCTGGCATGATGTGGATCATAGTCTTGTCCTTTTCCCAGGCTTCTTTGTATTTTTGCTGTTAAAACAATCATTTAATAATATCATCAGACATATGGAATTTCACTTATTAATAACATAAAATCCCATAAATCTCTCTTGAACTATTTTCTCTAAAGAGTAAAATGTTTGGAAAAGCATTAAACTTAAAACACTGCTGATCAGTTTTACGTTTTAGCAGTGAGATTTCTTTTTAGCTGTAATTTCTAGTGTGGAAGCAGCTTTGAGGAGGTTGGAACGTACAGAGCTGATCTGTTCAGCGTTGGTTTTGGCCAGAACAACATCTGGGGAATCCACAACACTGGTGTACTTCACACTGTCAATGGGGGTCCGATACACGTTGTCACTCAGGAGATCCTGGGCATTCTTCACCCTCTTAATTTCTGGAGAGTCATTGGGTAGCCACCCAATTCCACGGAGCCACTCTAGGTCTGACCTGTACACAGCCTGGGTGAGATGGCCAGAAAACAAAAACATTGTTTAAAATTATTGTCTTAATAATTTTAAGCTATGCAAAGCAGATTATGTTTTATAAACCTAGCTTGAGTCAGATGAATCCTTTTTATAGACAGGAGATGTTCAGTGTCATAAGTAAAATTAAATCTGGCCACAAGTTTTTATGTAGTTCAGTTCTTAAACAACACATTCTAAACCTTGTAAGAAGAAATAACTGAAAGGAGTTGCAGTTAAAGATGATTAATATTAAAAACTTAGAAGAGTCTTCCTGTCCCCTCCAAAACACTTCTTCCTCTAGTCATTTCAACAATTTACAAGTCCTAACAAAACCCCAAGCTGCCTACCAGGAAAACTGACAAACAGCAAGGAACGGGAACCTCATTTCCAAAGCTTGTAATTGAAACAGTGGAAGAAGAACTGATAAGCAGCAAAGCCAGGTCAGGAAATCAGCTGCACTGACTCCTGCTTTGCATTCAGCCACTAAAACCTCTCACTGGCTACCTCACAGAGTTTTCTTCCAACTGAAGAAATTTCCAAGCTTGCTCAAGCAAACAGAAGTAAAAAAAGCCACCTGATTCTAAGGCAGCAAACAGCTCTTACTCCTAAGTCCTATCAAAGCAAGAAAGACAAATCCTTCAGCCTCTCCCAATCAGATCTGTCCAAAAGCATTATGTAACACATTATCAACTAAAGTTTTACAATATTCATAGATAAAACCAACGTTTTTTAAGGGTGCAAAAGAGCACATAATAGCAGTAACAAAAAATTGAAGAAAACAGTCTCAACATAAATCTGTTGTGACTGTATAACACTGAATAATCAGAATAAGGCTGTAATCTATTGAATAATAAAACTACACATCTCTGTGGGTACTCACATCACTCTGCAGGTCATAGGCCTGCCGCGCATGGATCACATCATTCTGGTCAGGAAGGCAGGTCCACTGGTGCAGGTACTGCCTGTAGTCAACATCACTGACCAAGTTCTGGCACTCCTTGGCTGCCTGCACCGACAGGGCATCCACAGGGATGTGGATCTGGGTCTTGGATTCATTGTAGCCCTTCTTGTAGAGGCGGTCGTTCTGCAGGGCCATGGCGCGCGCGGCCTGCGCCAGCCTGGGGTCATCCTTGGCACTGGGGCACCCAATGTAGTGGCCTTTCTGCTTCTCGTGGGTTTCTTTGTACTTGTACTGGAAATGCAGAGAGAACAGAAGGTGTGTTGCTTACCTGGACACAGCCACCAGGCTCAGGCTGCCAGCCAGAACTCCACTCAGTTCTGCTGAGACAGAAGCAGCGCACGAAGAGAAGGCTGTACCTCACTGGCAATGTCTCTGGAGGCCTTGGCTTGTTTGATGGGAATGGCATCTGCTTTTAGGTCGTAGCCTTTTGCCTTGACCTCATCCCAGGCTTTCTGATAATGTTTCTGTAAAGAAAATTAATCATCTTTGTTAAACATAGTGAAATGCCCTCTCTAAAAACCAGCTTGCTGGGAATGACCAGCTTGGGAGCCCTGTTTGCTTCCGGTAACTGGCAGAGTTACAATAATGATCCTGGCAAGTGTTTCAACAGAAAACTCATGACTTTAAGTAGGTACAAGATTAGAACTCAAAGAGGCAGCAGAAATATTCCTGAAGACAGACCACTATGTGTGCAGACTCCAACACCTCCTCCATGGAATGTATTTGGCAGGTTTTGACAAAGGGAGCAGAAGTTGTGTGGAATTGCACACTGAGCTTGGGAGTTTGCTCATGAGCATACAACCTGTTGATAGGCTGAGAGGTGAGAAAAAGCCTCTGGATACAATTTCCCGTTTATAAGCACATTAGAAGGTGAGTTTGTGCACCACTATTTACAGCAAAAACTGGAAGAAAAATTGCCAGTCTTCACTTTCTAACGCTTCACAAATATATCATGTTATTCTCTTACATTGCTGATGTTGAGAGCATTGACTTTGGACTGCAGCATGACAGGAGTGTCTGAAGGGAGGGAAATCTGGGTCTTGTCTTTATCCCAGGCCTCGCGATACAGACGCTGAGGAGAAAGGAAGAACAACGGCAATTCAGTATGGTGAGAAAAAAAAACACCAGGAGGAATTCTTCAGTAATTCCAATTTGCAAAACTTCATAATTCCCACCATAGAAATTCTACTCTCCACCAGGAAGAAATGAAATGTGAAAGGGGAGCTTACATCGCTGAGCTGCATGGCGTTGGTCTTGGCCAGGACAACGTCTGGGGAGTCAGTGATGCTGGTGAACTTCACCTGCTCCGGCCGCGTGCGGTACAGGCGGTCGCTGAGGATCTCCTGGGCCTTCTTGGCTTTGACCACATCCACAGACCCTTCTGTCAGCCAGCCAATGCCTCGCAGCCATTCCAGGTCAGACTTGTACACGTTCTACAAACAAACCAAGGGTTACTGGCATTGCAGAGGAAACTCTTAGCCCAGAGAGCTGGTGGACTCTGAGTTCCTGGAGATGCTCAAGACCAATCTGAATGAGACTCTGAATAACCAGGTCCACTGGAAGATGTCCCTTGCCCATGGCAGGGGGTTGGAATAAGATGATCTTTTCCAACCCAAACTATTTTGGGATTCTGTAGCTCTAACACTAAGTGCAAGAAGGTTTTTTATAAGCCTTTCCCCAACTTATTCTCATACTCTTTACACAACAAGCAGCCAGTGATGCTCTGTTGTTTCAGGTCCTTTCTAGACACAGCACCCCTGATTTGCACAGAAACGATACTTTCAAGACACTGCATTCAAACCAGGGGCATGACTTGCAAGGAGTCTGAAAGCAAACATTCTTCTAGAGCAGACCAAGAAAACATGGCTTCCTTATGAACTGCCCCAAATATTTCTGGCACCCAGGCTGAAATCCTTCGGAAAGGATACAATAAACATACCAGGATAGACCACAGGCCCATCAACGTACATTTGAAAGTATATTTGTCACTAACAAACAGAGCCTCACACAGCTGCCCTAAAGCTTTCCTACAGTGATTGTCACTCACATCACTCTGCAGGTCATAGGCCTGCCGCGCATGGATCACATCATTCTGGTCAGGAAGGCAGGTCCACTGGTGCAGGTACTGCCTGTAGTCAACATCACTGACCAAGTTCTGGCACTCCTTGGCTGCCTGCACCGACAGGGCATCCACAGGGATGTGGATCTGGGTCTTGGATTCGTTGTAGCCCTTCTTGTAGAGGCGGTCGTTCTGCAGGGCCATGGCGCGCGCGGCCTGCGCCAGCCTGGGGTCATCCTTGGCACTGGGGCACCCAATGTAGTGGCCTTTCTGCTTCTCGTGGGTTTCTTTGTACTTGTACTGGAAATACAAAAAGAAGTGAACCTGGGATGGAGGTCCCATAATTTCCTATTGCTACTGATCACAAAAATGCATGTTCTTGTTTTTAAGGGAACTGAAAATAAATGTAAAGGAATAACATACATCACTCGCAATATCTCTTGATGCTTTTGCAGTTTTGATTGGAATTGCATCAGCTCTCATGTCATAACCCTTCTTTTTGGCCTCTTCCCAGGCTTGTATATAAAGTTTCTACACAAGAGAAGACAGAAAATGGCTTATCAATATTCTGAAAGATGGGATTTTGACATTTCATAATTGTCTCTCAAATTTTTCACAAATACATGATTCAGGACATCTTTATGATTAAAGAAATGCTGACTTAACTCTGAATTTCCACTAGTACAGTAAATGTTGAAATGTCCTTACTTTGCTAACGTTGGCTGCATTGGCCTTTGCTAACAGAATGTCTGGTGTGTCAGGCATGACGTGGATGGACTTCTTGTCTGCATCCCAGGCTTCTGTGTACAAGCGCTGTGAGAGAGGAAAACAGCCCTTTACAAACAGTTCTTTATGAAATTATTTTACAATTACAATTATTTTACAAACTGCTAGGGGTAGTTCCAGTAAGCTCTAATACCCTGACACAGCAAAGTTTCTCTCTGAACAGTTCAAGAAGGAAAACTTTGTCCCTCCTCATTTTTTCTCAGGTTAAGCTGGTGCAACAATTGATAGATTTTGGATTGTGAAGAAACAGCCATAGGAGGAAAAGCGTATTAATTATTCTGTACAAGTTGTTTGATTATGTTTGTTATAAAGAAGGAGGTACTTAGTGACTTTCACCCTCCAGATCTGAGATATGTTGCAGAAGTTTCACAATCCAGAGAACTTCAGGTATTTCCTCATCACTTGTTCATCATGCAGTATTACTCTTGGAAAAATCTGTGATTTCAGGGACTTTTGTCCGTAGATTTTTGCTTGCTGCTCACTTCAGACTGAGCCCTGCGAGAACAGCTTTCCTGTACAATGGCTGAATTTGGACACTGATTTTCTCCTAAATCCACAAGCTTTTGGTTTTACTTTGTATTTTGGATTTTTTACCTCATGAACAAGTTCTACTAAATGGCAGTACCACCCTCACCTTGTTCATAATCTCAGCATTTTGCTTGGCTAGGACCATGGCCAAGGAATCTGTCACGCTGGTAAATTTGATTTTGTCTGCAGGCTGCCGATACTTCCTGTCACTGAGGATTTCTCCAGCTTTCTTGGCTTTCTCAACCTCCAAGGAGCCAATAGGAACCCATCCAATGCCTCTCAGCCATTCCAGGTCTGATTTGTAAACAGCCTGAAAAAATTTGAAAGTTTGTTATATATGGGCAAGTGTGATCAAATATTAAAATTAACATAAACAAGCACATACAATATGAACAACTGGGTATGTTTCTGAGGATATAGTTCTGAAAACAATTGTTTTTGAAGGTTAAGTAAAATAATTATTAAATAAGAGAAATAAAAGAGGTATTGGAGCACAATGCTAGTATCAGAGTAACACACAAATTATACTTCAGATTAAGGACTGAAAAAATTGGATTAAACAAAAACTTAATGAAAGAATTGAAAGAATGAAAACATTTCAACAAGTCTGATGCAAGTGACTAGAGGCTTATTATCCGTATTTTAAAAATTAGACTGTGCAAGACTTAATTCTGTATTACAGAAATACTGTGTTACAGGAATGCTGTGTTACAAGCTTAAGGATTTGCTCACATCACTCTGCAGGTCATAGGCTTGCTTGGCGTGGATCACGTCGTTCTGGTCGGGCAGGCAGATCCACTGGTGCAGGTAGTGCCGGTAGTCAGCGTCGCTCACCAGCTGCTGGCATTTCTTGGCCAACACAATTCCCAGCATGTCCACGGGGCTGCTGAACCTTGTCTTGGACTTCTCAAAGTCCTTCTTGTACTCCCTGTCACTCTGGATCTTGGCCACGTGCATTGACCACATCATCTTGGGGTCATCCTCAATGTTGCGGGCCCCAATGTGGTGGCCCAGCTGCTTACGATATCCTTCCTTGTACTTGTACTGCAGGAAAAAAAATCCATATATATATTCATATATTTTATCCTTTTCTAAGATAAAACATTTAAATAGATTTCTTGGTAGAAAAACAAAGAGCACAAAAATCTGTTATCCTCTGTCTCTTAATGATATTGCCTAATCCTTGAAACAAAACCTGTCCCAGTCATTGCAGAGCTTTTTTCGTGGTTTTGTGTTTTGGGTTTCAATCTGACACTGAAACAGAATTATTTCTTTCCTCCAGAAAGGATAAGCACTTAAACTTTCAGAATTTATTTACTTACATATCTCTTTTGGGGACAAATTTTAAAAGACTTCCTATTTTGGATCAGAAATTATCTTGACACACTCTAGCATAGACTCCTACATCTTTTTGTTCATTCTTCTTGAACATCCATGGATAGCAATGGGGAACATATAAATAATCTTCATGTTATTATATTTATCCATTACTGTGATACATAACTCATACGAAAAATACTGGGTATCCATTTTTTTTGTGCACTTAAGGCATGTGGTAGAATCACTATGAAAACAGATTTCTGTGTTATCTATTTTGTGAAATGTGGCATTAGCAAACAAGTGAACAAAGATTCTGATTCTTTTCCATTACCAAATCCATAAGAGAAATGAGAACAAAGGCTGCTCACCTCACTGGCAATCTCCCTGGAGGCTTTGGCAGACTGAATGGGAATGGCATCAAAACGCAAATCATAGCCCTTCTTCTTTGACTCCTCCAAGGCCAGTTTGTACATTTTCTGTGAGAAAGAGTCACATTTTGGTTTCAAAAAAACAAAATTTAAAATTGCATTTCAGTTCAGCATAACTGTGCAGTAAAACAAAAGAAGTTCCTAAACAATATTGTTCATCTTCAGACAATTTAAATACTGTTCTGTAGAAAAGAAAAAAAAAACAGATTTCAAAGACCTTGTAATTTTATTGTAGATGTTTGGAAAATGGAAATCATTTAGGGAAGACAAAGATGGGAACATCTAAAAAACTAAACTGCCTATTTCCACAACTTACTGTAGAAATGATTTCTCTTTTATGGGGGATAATATATTCTAAAAGAAAATATATTTTTGTGGAAGAACAACTCTGATTTCAGCAGGGGAACAGACCTTTTGTGAAAATAAACAACCTGACAATATTTTACCATGAATGAAAACTCAAAGGTGATGAAAAGTGTACTTATCAGAAGCCCTTTAACTGTCCCAGATTTCAGTTGCACTCACCTCACTGTAGTTCACTCGGTTCTGTTTGGCCAGCAGGATTTCTGGGGTGTCAGGCATGACATGAATCGAGGTCTTGTCTTTATTCCATGCTTCAGTGTACAAACGCTAAAAAAGAAAACAGGAAGAGATTGATAGGGTATTCAAAACCAGGTTAATATCTCAATAAAGATGGAAAACACATTAATTAAAATGATAGGAAACCAGTCTAGGGGAAATTGTCCCTTCCCATGGCAGGAGGTTGGAACAAAATCATATTTAATGTCCCTTCTAACCCAAACCATATTATGACACTACAAAATATAGCAGGGATATACAGTTATTTGTTAATCTGGTAAAAGTAACATCAACAAAAGGAGAATTTATATAAGGGAGTTTAAAAACATTAAGGAAACTGTCACATTGCTTCAGAATAATGAATAAACCAAAGAATTATTAGTGCTCAATGCACACACACAACAAGGAAAATATTTAAATGTAAAATGCAGAATATCACACAAATTTGAGTCTTCCATTACCTGACCTTAGAGTTTTGAGTGAAATAACAAGAGCACAATGAATGAAAATGCATCATGCTTGAACTGCAGCATTGCTTGTGCTCAGATCATTCCCAGTCCTGCCTCCAGGGCTGAGGAAGACACCTCTGATGTGTCACCCAGAGGGATCAGGACTCACCTTGTTCATGATGTCTGCATTCTGCTTGGCCAACACCATCTCCAGAGAATCCGTGACACTGGTGAACTTGATGGTGTCCGGATGCTGGCGGTAAATTTTGTCACTCAGGATCTCTCCTGCCTTCTTGGCCTTCTCAACTTCCAAGGAACCAATTGGGACCCAGCCAATGCCCCGCAGCCATTCCAGGTCAGATTTGTAGCAGTTCTGTTGCAATAAAAAAAAAAATTACACAAATTATTTTAATAAAATAATCATCATAATGTATGTTACACAGTGCATTTTTCCAAAGGGAAAACACCTTCCTATCAGCTCTTCATTCAAACAAATTCAAAGATGCAAAGAAAATTGTGGAAAAAATAACAGCATTTCACCTACATTAAGGGTGAAACCATTATCCAGCTCTCACAGAACGGTAAATGATAGATAGTCCAAATCCTGGAATTACAGGATTTCATTTAAATATCAGTTAATTGATGCTCAGATCTAGGATATCTGAGCATCAATTAACCGTGAAACTTAAAAAGAAATCTCAAAATGTTGGTTCTACCACATCAGAACAAGATTGCCTGATACAATTATGTTAAACATCAAACTCATTCCTCAGCAAAAACTTAAATGCCAGAGAACTCACATCACTCTGAAGCTCGTAGGCTTGCTTGGCATGGATCACGTCATTCTGGTCAGGCAGGCAGATCCACTGGTGCAGGTAGTGCCGGTAATCGGCATCGCTCACCAGCTGCTGGCATTTCTTGGCCAACACAATTCCAAGCATGTCCACAGGGCTGCTGAACCTGGTCTTGGACTTCTCAAAGTCCTTCTTGTACTCCCTGTCACTCTGGATCTTGGCCACGTGCATTGACCACATCATCTTGGGGTCATCCTCGATGTTGCGGGCCCCAATGTGGTGGCCCAGCTGCTTCCGATATCCTTCCTTGTACTTGTACTGAAACAGAAGAGATTTAAAGTCACTTGGGGTATTGAAAAATTATTAAATAGTTCTAACAATTTAACATACTCATTATTTTGTAAAGATAAAAATATTATATAAGTCTTTCCACTCTGGGATTAATTTTCACATCAGAATCTTTTTTATTAGATATAATTACCTAAGACTTTTTATATAACTATAACATGCTTTCAATTCACTAAATGTTTAATGTCACATTTTAACAAGTTTGGTATTTCACATTCTTTTACTATTAAGATTAAATTGTAAATATGAACTTACTTTAAAAACTTCTAACAAAACTAATTATTAAGACCATATGATTTGCTCTTAATACAATGAGTTGAAATATTAAACTTGAGAGTAACAAGGAGCATAAAAATCTGTTATACTCCATCTCAAGTGATGCTGCCTTTCCAGAAGCAAAAGTGATCATAGTCATTGAATATTTTATCCCTGATTTTATGTTCAGACATCTCGAATTTCATCATGACACTTGAACAGAAATATTGTTTGAATCAGAAATTAACCTGACAAACTCTGCCATTGGTTCATACACCTTTTTGATCATGCTGCTTGAATATCCATGGACATCAACAGAAGTATTGCTGGGGGCATATCAATAATCTTCACATTATTATATTTATTTATTAGAGTGATATCTTCCTCATGATAAAAATACTGGCTTCCCCTTTCTTCCATGCACTAAAAGCAATGCAGTGGAATCATTACAAAGAATCACTATAAAAATATATTTCTATATTATCTATTCTATGAAGGATGACAGTAGCAAACCTTGTGATTCTTTTCCATTACCAAATCCATAGAGAAATGAGAACAAAGGCTGCTCACCTCACTGGCAATCTCCCTGGAGGCTTTGGCAGACTGAATGGGAATGGCATCAAAACGCAAATCATAGCCCTTCTTCTTTGACTCCTCCAAGGCCAGTTTGTACATTTTCTGTGAGAAAAAAAAAATCACAATCTAGTTTCAAAAACAAAATAGCATTTCAGTAAAGCACATCAGAGTATTCAAGTCCCTAAACAATATTGTTGATTTTCAGGCAACTTAAACATCTTCAGCCCAGCTCTACATTCACTAGAAAATAAAAAACTGCAGATTTCAAAGACCTTGTAATTTTATTGTAGATGCTTGGAAAATGGGAATCATTTAGGGAAGGCAAAGCAAAACTAGCTATTTCCAAACATTACTGTAGAAATTATTTCTAATTTATGGGGGATAATATATTTCAATAGCCCAATTAGATATCCAGGATTTCAATTTCTGGAACAACTCTGATTTCTGCATGGGAACAGACCTTTTGTGAAAATAAACAACCTGACAATATTTTAATATTACCTAAAAGTCAGGGATGACAAAAGCGTACTTGTCAGAAGTACAAGTTAATTGTCTCAGATTTCAGTTGCACTCACCTCACTGTAGTTCACTCGGTTCTGTTTGGCCAGCAGGATTTCTGGGGTGTCAGGCATGACATGAATTGTGGTCTTGTCTTTGTTCCAAGCTTCAGTGTACAAACGCTAAAAAAGAAAACAGGAAGAGATTGATATGGCATTCAAAACCAGATTAATAATTCAGTAATCAGGGAAAACATAGACCATACCAGATAAAGATATAGGAAACATAACAGGGATAATCAGTGAGGTCATTAGGAAGAGATAGTACTAACAAAAGGAGGATTGACTTATGGAAATGTAACAACACTAAAAACGTCACATTGATTAAGGAGAAGGAATAAACCAATGAGCATTGCTTGTGCTCAGATCATTCCCAGTCCTGCCTCCAGGGCTGAGGAAGACACCTGTGATTTGTCACCCAGAGGGATCAGGACTCACCTTGTTCATGATGTCTGCATTCTGCTTGGCCAACACCATCTCCAGAGAATCCGTGACACTGGTGAACTTGATGGTGTCCGGATGCTGGCGGTAAATTTTGTCACTCAGGATCTCCCCTGCTCTCTTGGCTTTCTCAACTTCCAAGGAACCAATTGGGACCCAGCCAATGCCCCGCAGCCACTCAAGGTCAGATTTGTAGCAGTTCTGTTAAAAAATAGAAAAAAGAACACCCACACAGGTTATTCTATCAATAACAATAATGCAAATTACTTGGTGAATAGTTCATCAATAAGTAACCTCACTATCAACTTAACAATTAAGTTAAATAAATTCAAAGCACAAGATAAAATATAGAAAAAACAAGTGCCTTTCCACTACATTAAGGGTGAAACCATTGTCCACCTTTCACAGAATGGTGAATGGTAAATGATAGATAGCAATTCTGGAGTTAGAGGATTTCATTGAAGCATAAATTAGTTAACACATCCTGTTGGAGAGCTCAGTTTGAATCAGGCACAAAATTTAAAAAGAAATCTCAAAATGTTGGTTCTACCACATCAGAACAAGATTGCCTGATATAATCATGCAAAATATCAAATACATTCCTCAGCAAAAACTTAAATGCCAGAGAACTCACATCACTCTGGAGCTCGTAAGCTTGCTTGGCATGGATCACGTCGTTCTGGTCGGGCAGACAGATCCACTGGTGCAGGTAGTGCCGGTAGTCAGCGTCGCTCACCAGCTGCTGGCATTTCTTGGCCAACACCACTCCCAGCATGTCCACGGGGCTGCTGAACCTTGTCTTGGACTTCTCAAAGTCCTTCTTGTATTCCCTGTCACTCTGGATCTTGGCCACGTGCATTGACCACATCATCTTGGGGTCATCCTCGATGTTCCTGGCCCCAATGTGGTGGCCCAGCTGCTTCCGATATCCTTCCTTGTACTTGTACTGAAACACAAACCAAAATATTACATTTCTGTATCACCTATAAATATCAGTTACTCATATTAAATATTTCTAACAATATCCTTTCCAAACTTATCTATAACCTACCATTAAAAAAAGCCCCAAACAGTTAAATCAATTCTCATGGTAATGATAATCTAGGACTAAAGTTTTTTGCTATTTGAATTAGAACCCTAAACAGAAATTTTTTATCATTTTGCTTCTGAAGAAATGTGCTTTACTAATACTAGTGAGAAATAATCCTGGTCTTATTAAATGCATTTAGTCCTTATTACATATAATGATACACAAACTGTAAATATTTACCTACACATAAAGGATTATGAGCTATACAGCTATCATGAAAGCAGCATTATATTGTTCTTATAATTGTCAACATTTATTTTTTAAGCATACATGATAATTTACTTGCAAAAATCTATTACTTGAGGTCACAGTTTAACTGCAGTGCCTTTTACAGGATCCAGCTGATAATTTTCAGATTGCAGAGGAGAGATGTCAACATAGAAAGAAACAAAAAGTTAGATTCTTACATCACTGGCAATTTGCCTGGATGCTTTAGCTGCTTGGATGGGGATGGCATCAGCTCTCAAATCATAGCCTTTCTTCTTCGAATCTTCCATGGCCTGTCTGTATTGTTTCTAGATGAAGAATTAAACAATAGGACTCATGTAAGTTCCATACATTATATTCCTTGCAAAACTAATTGCTTGGAAGTAGATCTAATAATTGTGTTTCGATTTATTACACCCAGTTTTATCTACCTTTAACTCAAAACCTCAGATCAGTAGCTGATACAAATTCATGTCAAAGGAAGACCTTGCTAAATACATTTGTTGATTAATTTTTATTTTACTGTTTTAAATAATGTAACATTGACTAAAATTTAGAGCTAAACTTTTCTTCTATACAAATGGAGTAAAACTTACTTTTTAAAACCACTGATATGGTTTACTGATGTGAACATGTTTGACTAAAATAATGTCGAACACTGGCATCACACCTTTTCAGAATTATGCTGGTAATTACCTTTCTGGTATTAATTTTTGCCTTCCCAACATTATGCACACTAGCAGAAATGACTCCCCAAAAATTCAGTGGAAACACACAACTTGTATGGAATTTATGGAATTTCTTCTCACCAGTGCTCACTGTTCTATGTATGCACTACTACAAATATACAAACAATGTTTTTAAAGTTACAATTTTTTGATAAATATGGGAGTTATTTAGCGAAACTGATAGTGCCATCTATAGAAGGTTTCCCAGAACATTCCTGACCCAGCCATTTGGAGCAGTTACATTTGGAGAGCTCCCACACTCACCAGACTGTAGTTCTTCTTGTTCTCTCTTGCCAGTGTGATTTCAGGTGTGTCAGGCATGATGTGGATTTGTGTCTTGTCTTTATCCCAAGCCTCAGTGTACAAACGCTGCAGGAGAAACACAGCAGAGTATTTGGAGACATTCAAAATAGATAATTGTGACAAATTAACTTAGTAATTCTCAAGGAAGACATTATTAAATCAGCTCTTTATGAAATCAAGATTCCCATGGATTACCAAAAATTGAACTTATATTTTTACAGGCTTACTGTGGTGAAATCTCACAGCACAGGCTGAGGTCTGTGGCCCCAGTCCTGTCTCAGGGGTTTAGGCAGACATTCTTAATGAGTTACCTGATTAAATCCAGACTCACCTTGTTCATGATGTCTGCATTCTGCTTGGCCAACACCATTGGGAGAGAATCTGGGATGCTGGTGAACTTGATAGTGTCCGGATGCTGGCGGTAAATTTTGTCACTCAGGATCTCCCCTGCCTTCTTGGCCTTCTCAACTTCCAAGGAACCAATTGGGACCCAGCCAATGCCCCGCAGCCACTCAAGGTCAGATTTGTAGCAGTTCTGTTACAAAATATAAAGGCAGCAGTTAAAAATTTCCCCCTTTATATGTTAATCAGCATTTAAATATATTCAAATTCCCTACTATGAAGGATGATATGGAGCTAATTCTGATGTTTGGCTGTACATAAACCTTCATAATGCCCTTACATTCAGATCAATTCACTCCTCAAAATAAAATGGCTTTGCATGGAACAGGGAAAAAAACACACAAAGTGAAAAGATACTATATGAGAGCAACTACTCGTTTATATTCCAAGGAAATTACAAACATTTCAGTAGTCCAGAGCTTATCAGCAAGTACTCACATCACTCTGGAGCTCATAGGCTTCCTTAGCATGGATCACATCATTCTGGTCTGGCAGACAAGTCCATTCATGGAGGTAATGCCGGTAATCAGCATCACTGACCAGCTCCTGGCATTTCTTGGCCAACACCACTCCCAGCATGTCCACGGGGCTGCTGAACCTTGTCTTGGACTTCTCAAAGTCCTTCTTGTACTCCCTGTCACTCTGGATCTTGGCCACGTGCATCGACCACATCATCTTGGGATCGTCCTCGATGTTCCTGGCCCCAATGTGGTGGCCCAGCTGCTTCCGATATCCTTCCTTGTACTTGTACTGTGGACAAAAAAATGTTTACTGAGTGTTAGTTTCGGGTTTTTATATGACCCCAGCAGCCCCTGGGACAGCACCTCCAGAAAACACAGAGCTGAAGGCACAGAGATTTTAAAGAGAGAAAAAGACTCAGCCCCACTGTTTGTGCCACAAGGGCTGCTGTGTACTCACATCACTGGCGATGTCCCGGGAAGCTTTGGCAGACTTGATGGGAATGGCATCTGCCCGCATGTCGTAGCCCTTCTTCTTCTCCTCCTCCATCGCCTGCTTGTACAGTTTCTGCAACAGACACCAACAGGCCCTCAGACAACGCTGCTGCCCAGACATGGCAGCACCCAGGCACACACACTGCACCCCCAATAACCACCCACCTCGCTGAAGTTCACTTTGTTCTGCTGGGCCAGCAGGATCCCAGGGGTGTCCGGCATGATGTGAATGCTGGTTTTGTCCTTCTCCCAGGCTGAGATGTACGAGCGCTGGAAAGGAGGAGCACAGAGGGAGATAAGATCACTCAGGTTTAGGGACACAAACTCAATGAGAACATCAGCTCTGTGAACTGAAGCAAGAGACCTCTACTTTTAACTGACCCAGAAATTCCTGCCCTTTCCCCAAACCTTTCTAATCCTTCACCCTTTTCCACACTGTACCCCATTACAGCTCCAACCACGCATACAAAAATTTAATCTCATACAAGGAATACAAATCCCTGAGGCAAGAGGGATTTCCTCCCCTTGCACAATCTGGGCGTTGGAAGAACATAGAACAACACCCTGAGAAAGGAAGGCGCTCATTTTTCTAGGAAAGCAAACATAAAGAAATCTCACTTGGTCCATGATTTTGGAGTTGTGCTTTGCCAGCTCCATGGGCATTGAGTCAGGAAGGCTGGTGAATTTGATGGTGTCTGGGTGCTGACGATACTTCTTGTCACTCAGGATCTCACTCGCCCTCTTGTTCTTCTCAGCATCCAATGATCCAATTGGGGACCAGCCAATGCCCCTCAGCCACTGCAGGTCAGACTTGTACACGTTCTGGAAGGACAGGAAAGGACACAAACAGTTCAGCAACCTCCTCACTCCAAGCAACCTCATCTCTTACCATGGGAAAATCGGCTTAATGGAACATCTTCCATGGGGTCAACCCACCAGCCTGTGGATAAGCTCAGCTCCCAAAATCTGTCTCTACGCACCTGCAACATCACAAGAGGCTATTAAGCAACCCACAAATCTTCTCCCTATACCTTATTGGTATTGCCAGCAAAGACCTACACCATTTCTCAATCTGCATCTGGCAGAGACATTGGAGGAGCCTTGTATATCATATCCTAAGGCTCTTCACTCCATTCTCAGCTGCACAATTTCTTGCCTCTGCCAACTCTTGGTTCTCCAGAAAAAAACGGACTTTAATTCCCTTGACCTTCCAACACCACAGAGACCTCCTCCAAAAGAATAGAAAACCCAAGGCTGTGACACAGCCAGTAAAGAACAACTCACATCACTCTGCAGGTCATACACTGTCTTGGCATGGACAACGTCGTTCTGGTCAGGCAGGCACGTCCAGCGGTGCAGAGGGTGCCGGTAATCGGCATCACTGACCAGCTCCTGGCATTTCTTGGCCAACACAATTCCCAGCATGTCCACGGGGCTGCTGAAGTGGGTTTTGGACTTCTCAAAGGCTTTCTTGTATTCCCTGTCACTCTGGATCTTGGCCACGTGCATCGACCACATCATCTTGGGGTCGTCCTCGATGTTCCTGGCCCCAATGTGGTGGCCCAGCTGTTTGCGATATCCTTCCTTGTACTTGTACTGTGGACAAAAAAATGTTTACTGAGTGTTAGTTTCGGGTTTTTATGTGGCCAAGACCCCTGCAGCACCACCTCCAGAAAACATAGCAGCTGAAGGCACAGAGATTTTAAAGAGAGAAAAAGACTCAGCCCCACTGTTTGTGCCACAAGGGCTGCTGTGCACTCACATCACTGGCGATGTCCCGGGAAGCTTTGGCAGACTTGATGGGAATAGCATCTGCCCGCATGTCGTAGCCCTTCTTCTTCTCCTCCTCCATCGCCTGCTTGTACAGTTTCTGCAACAGACACCAACAGGCCCTCAGACAACGCTGCTGCCCAGACATGGCAGCACCCAGGCACACACACTGCACCCCCAACAGCCACCCACCTCGCTGAAGTTCACTTTGTTCTGCTGGGCCAGCAGGATCCCAGGGGTGTCTGGCATGATGTGAATGCTGGTTTTGTCCTTCTCCCAGGCTGAGATGTATGAGCGCTGGAAAGGAGGAGCACAGAGGGAGATAAGACCACTCAGGTTTAGGGACACAAACTCAATGAGAACATCAGCTCTGTGAACTGAAGCAAGAGGCCTCTACTTTTAACTGACCCAGAAACGCCTGCCCTTTCTCCAAACCTTTCTAATGCTTCACCCTTTTCTTTTCTACACTGTACCTCTTTACTACTCCAACCACGCAAACAAAAATTTAATCTCATACAAGAAATAAAAATCCCTGAGGCAAGAAGGATGCAGCATGCCCTGCGTTGAAGAACTCAGGCCATGGAAAGACATAAAACCACCCTAAGAAAGGAAGGTGTTCATTGCCTTCAGGATGCAAATACAACGAAATCTCACTTGGTCCATGATTTTGGAGTTGTGCTTTGCCAGCTCCATGGGCATTGAGTCAGGAAGGCTGGTGAATTTGATGGTGTCTGGGTGCTGACGATACTTCTTGTCACTCAGGATCTCACTCGCCCTCTTGTTCTTCTCAGCATCCAATGATCCAATTGGGGACCAGCCAATGCCCCTCAGCCACTGCAGGTCAGACTTGTACACGTTCTGGAAGGACAGGAGAGGACACAAAGCAACTTAGCAAATTCCTCATTCCAAGCAACCTCATCTCTTACCACAGTACGCTCTTCCAAATGGAACATTTCCCTTGGTCAACACACCGGACACCAGGACTGGGACTCCCATGAAGATCAGCTCCCTACACCTGGCTCCCCACTCCTGCAACAGCACAAGTACCTGCCAAAGAATTCACCACCCTCCCTCTCCATCTTCTCAGTATCCCCAGCAAAGACCTTCTCCATTTGACATTCTATATGTGGCAGAGGCATGGGAGGTGTGTTACCTCACCCAAGACCCTCTGTACCATGCACCTTCACCCAGAGCTTGCCACTGCCACTCTTGGTCCTCCAAAGGCAAATACTTTACTGTTGCCCTTCCCCTGCCTTAATGAAGGTCTCAGCCACAACTCTCCCCATAAAATGTTCATGGCAAGAAAGGATTCTTCTGGGGCCAAGAAGCATGACCCCACACAAACATCATCACTGACTATCATGTCAAGAAGTGCCACAATAAAAACTCAGTCCCTCAGGATCAGCCAAGAATTATTATCCCCACAAGGACCTCTTCCAGCAGAGGAACAGAACACAAGAGAGACTTGTGGTTGCAACACAGCCAGTAAAGAGCAACTCACATCACTCTGCAGGTCATACACTGTCTTGGCATGGACAACATCGTTCTGGTCAGGCAGGCACGTCCAGCGGTGCAGAGGGTGCCGGTAATCGGCATCACTGACCAGCTCCTGGCATTTCTTGGCCAACACCACTCCCAGCATGTCCACAGGGCTGCTGAACCTTGTCTTGAACTTCTCAAAGTCCTTCTTGTACTCCCTGTCACTCTGGATCTTGGCCACGTGCATCGACCACATCATCTTGGGATCGTCCTCGATGTTCCTGGCCCCAATGTGGTGGCCCAGCTGTTTGCGATATCCTTCCTTGTACTTGTACTGTGGACAAAAAAATGTTTACTGAGTGTTAGTTTCGGGTTTTTATGTGGCCAAGATCCCTGCAGCTCCACCTCCAGAAAACACAAAGACTCAGCCCCATTGTGTGCCACAAGGGTTGCTGTGCACTCACATCACTGGCGATGTCCCGGGAAGCTTTGGCAGACTTGATGGGAATGGCATCTGCCCGCATGTCGTAGCCCTTCTTCTTCTCCTCTTCCATCGCCTGCTTGTACAGTTTCTGGAACAGACACCAACAGGTCCTCAGACAACGCTGCTGCCCAGACATGGCAGCACCCAGGCACACACACTGCACCCCAACAGCCACCCACCTCACTGAAGTTCACTTTGTTCTGCTGCGCCAGCAGGATCCCAGGGGTGTCCGGCATGATGTGAATGCTGGTTTTGTCCTTCTCCCAGGCTGAGATGTACGAGCGCTGGAAACGACAGGAAACAAAAGCACACAGGTTTAGGGAAACAAATTCAATGAGCAAATCAGGTCCATGAACCAAAGGAAGGGGCCTGTACTTTGAACTGACCCAGGAACACCTTTGCTTTCCCCAAACCTTTCTAATACTTCAAGCTTCTCTTTTCCCCACTGTACTTCATAACAGCTCCAAAAGAGATTTTTATCTCAAACAAGTAACATAAATCCCTGAGGCAAGAGGATGCAATATCCCCCCTGAAGAACCCAGGCCGTGGATGGACATAGAACAACACCCTGAGAAAGCAAGGTGCTCATTGCCTTCAGGATGCAAATACAATGAAATCTCACTTGGTCCATGATTTTGGAGTTGTGCTTTGCCAGCACCATGGGCATTGAGTCAGGAAGGCTGGTGAATTTGATGGTGTCTGGGTGCTGACGATACTTCTTGTCACTCAGGATCTCACTCGCCCTCTTGTTCTTCTCAACGTCCAGTGATCCAATTGGGGACCAGCCAATGCCCCTCAGCCACTGCAGGTCAGACTTGTACACGTTCTGGAAGGACAGGAAAGGACACAAACAGTTCAGCAACCTCCTCACTCCAAGCAACCTCATCTCCTACCACATGAAGCTCCACTTAATGAAGCACGTTCCACTGGGTCAACCCATTAGCCACCCATTCAGTGGCTGTACCCAACTCCTAGGGCTCTTCATACCATTTTCATCTGCACTCAAGACTTGCCAACTCTTGGTTGTCCAGAAGATAAGGTTTTCAATCTGTTGCCCATCCCCTGACACATAGACCCCTCCTTCAAAACTAGATCAGAACACAGGACAGACAACCTAAGGCTGTCACTCAACCAATAAGGAACAACTCACATCACTCTGCAGGTCATACACTGTCTTGGCATGGACAACATCGTTCTGGTCAGGCAGGCACGTCCAGCGGTGCAGAGGGTGCCGGTAATCGGCATCACTGACCAGCTCCTGGCATTTCTTGGCCAACACCACTCCCAGCATGTCCACGGGGCTGCTGAACCTTGTCTTGGACTTCTCAAAGTCCTTCTTGTATTCCCTGTCACTCTGGATCTTGGCCACGTGCATCGACCACATCATCTTGGGATCATCCTCGATGTTCCTGGCCCCAATGTGGTGGCCCAGCTGTTTGCGATACCCTTCCTTGTACTTGTACTGCAGGAAAAAACAGTATGCACTGAGTATTATTTTAGTTATTTTCACATTCCTGGCAACCCCTCTGGCATCACCTCTAACCAATTTATCAGCTGATATCACAGAGTTTAGAGTGTGAACTACAGCTGACGACCTACAGTGTACAGCTAGAAAGGAATCCACACTATATCCTTCTGATAAACTCACATTTTCCAAGATTCTCCCTGGCCTATATATTTAGAGGTACTGGTCAGTAACTGAGAGGAAGAAAAGTCTCTAAATCATGAAAGCTATAACAAAAACCTGAAGTTCAATACCCCCTTAATAAAGAATCATTTACTGATCTTCATGCACAATGGCCAAATCAGGTCTTACTCAAACTACAGAGGGAATAAAATGTAACTACATAGAGACTCCTGGGAAAATTAAATAAAGACAGCAAACACATACAGCAATGCAATTTTGTATTAATACCTAAGAATACAAGAAATTGGGGGTTTTTATACAGCTTCGGTTTTTAAATGAAAACTTGGTTTGGGTTTTCTTTCTTCATGCAGAGCTCAGCTGTGTAGCTGCAGAGTTCAGGCCATGCAGACGGCCAGTGCTGAGGGCAGCCCAACACCTCAGAACTGCAGGCCGTTGCACAAGGAGATGCACTCACAAGCCCAGGAGGGACCCTGCTTTGAGCTATGGCCATCACCCAACTCCCACAGCTACTCTTCCACACAACCTCGACCTTCCCTTGCAACAGTGCACATTCATAACTTGCAGGGACAGCTACAGGTGGACAGTGTGAACAAAAACTTTGATGGACAACTGAAGGTCAGAGACAGGTAATGGATTTGTTGCCTCCATTTGGCTCAACTGCCTGCACGTGGCACCATGTGAAAGAGAGGGCCACAAGGGCTGCTGTGCACTCACATCACTGGCGATGTCCCGGGAAGCTTTGGCAGACTTGATGGGAATGGCATCTGCCCGCATGTCGTAGCCCTTCTTCTTCTCCTCTTCCATCGCCTGCTTGTACAGTTTCTGGAACAGACACCAACAGGCCCTCAGACAACGCTGCTGCCCAGACATGGCAGCACCCAGGCACACACACTGCACACCCAACAGCCACCCACCTCACTGAAGTTCACTTTGTTCTGCTGGGCCAGCAGGATCCCAGGGGTGTCTGGCATGATGTGAATGCTGGTTTTGTCCTTCTCCCAGGCTGAGATGTACGAGCGCTGGAAACGACAGGAAACAAAAGCACACAGGTTTAGGGACACAAACTCAATGAGAACATCAGCTCTGTGAACCAAAGCAAGAGGTCTCTACTTTGCACTACCCCAGAAACGCCTGCCCTTTCTCCAAACCTTTCTAATGCTTCACCCTTTTCCACATTGCACCCCCATTACAGCTCCAACCACAAAAAAGAGTGCTTTATCTCAAACAAGGAACATAAATCCCTGAGGCAAGAGGATGCAGCATGCCCTGGGTTGAAGAACTCAGGCCATGGAAAGACATAAAACCACCCTAAGAAAGGAAGGTGCTCATTGCCTTCAGGATGCAAATACAACGAAATCTCACTTGGTCCATGATTTTGGAGTTGTGCTTTGCCAGCACCATAGGCATTGAGTCAGGTAGGCTGGTGAATTTGATGGTGTCTGGGTGCTGACGATACTTCTTGTCACTCAGGATCTCACTCGCCCTCTTGTTCTTCTCAACATCCAGTGATCCAATTGGGGACCAGCCAATGCCCCTCAGCCACTGCAGGTCAGACTTGTACACATTCTGGAAGTAAAGGAGAGGAAAAAACCACATCAGCAACCTCCTCACTCCAAGAAATCCCAACTCCTACCAATAGATGTTCTCCTGAATGGAACATGTTTCCCTCAGTCAACCCACCAGCCACCCATTCAGTGTTTGAACCCCCGCCCTCAGCGTTTGTCTTTCCCAACTGCTGGCTCTCCATAAGAAAAAACTTGACTCCATTGCCCTTTCCCTACCACACAGACCCCTCCTTCAAAACTAGAACAGAACCCAGGACAGACAACCCAAGGCTGTGACACAGCCAGTAAAGAACAACTCACATCACTCTGCAGGTCATACACTGTCTTGGCATGGACAACGTCGTTCTGGTCAGGCAGGCACGTCCAGCGGTGCAGAGGGTGCCGGTAATCGGCATCACTGACCAGCTCCTGGCATTTCTTGGCCAACACCACTCCCAGCATGTCCACGGGGCTGCTGAACCTTGTCTTGGACTTCTCAAAGTCCTTCTTGTACTCCCTGTCACTCTGGATCTTGGCCACGTGCATTGACCACATCATCTTGGGATCGTCCTCGATGTTCCTGGCCCCAATGTGGTGGCCCAGTTGTTTTCTGTATGCGGTTTTGTATTTGTACTAATTGAACACAGAAGAAACAATTACCACCTCTTTCCAAGCTGCCATTTCACTTTCTCTGTTGTTAATACAGTAGTTAATCATTTTGAGTCTAACACATTTTAACTTGTTTCTGTTTTTTTCCCAAAGTTTTTCACATTTGTTATAACGTCCAGGCGATATTATGGGATTCTTCATGGTTATGTACTATCATCTTTATATTGTATTTAATATTCATTATATTTAATGATATTTAATTTTTATTATATTTAATTTTTTATTGTATTTAATTTAACTAGTTTTACACTACTAAGAATTATACAAGCTTTGAGGCAGGCAGCAACATAACAGTGTTAAAATTTTACATATCTCCTCCTGTTTAATAGAAACTATTTTTCTCCAAGATGATGTGCCCCCTCTGTGTCCCACTCTGATTTTCCCTCTGCAGACCCACCTCGCTGGCTATGTCTCGGGATGCCTTGGCTGCCTGGAGAGGGATGGCATCAGGAGGGAGGTCATAGCCTTTCTTCTTCAGCTCTTCATATCCTACCTTGTAACGTTTCTGTTAGAGAAGGATTCAAAGGAATTAATGCATATAAAACTCTCTAGAGAGTTTTTCAATGCTACCACCTTCCACCTCTGACTATTGAAAAGAAAGCATGTGCTCCCAAACACAGTTTGCTTAATTAAATTAAACTCCATACCTTGCTATTAATGACAGGTATTTTGTGCCCTTGGACATAAAATATTTTAAAATTACAATTTAAATGTTTTCTGATTATTTCATTGAAGATCAAAATTTTCTTTTAGCAAATACATTAATCTGAATTATTCCCAGAGTTTTCTGTACAAGTGAGTAATATGACCCTGTGATTCTCTATACTCAGTTTCAAATGCAAACTTACATCACTTGTGTTAATCAAGTTTGATTTAGCCAACAAAATTTCAGGCGTATCAGGCATGATGTGAACCTTAGTCTTGTCCTTGTTCCAGGCTTCCCTGTAGAGTATCTGAAAAAGACACAAACAAAAACCTGGTCTGATCCAAGTTTCACCTGCACAGCAGTAATTTCAGTTCATCTTTTCTCTAAATTAGCAAAGAAAAGATATACTAAGCAAGAATTAGGGATGTAAACAAAATAAGATAGTAAAATCAAATAATACAATGACTTCTTACTGAAATACAACCTTTTTTCCTTCTTTACATCCATGTAATGCCATGGAAATCGCATTAAAACAATATATTTACCTACTGCTTACTAAATGTCTTATTTGCAGTTATACTGAGTAAATTATCAGCGCTCAAGATCTTCACCTTCTGAACAAGGCACAAAGAGCAGTGAGGCCCTGACTATAAACACCTGCTAGCTGGATATTTTAAGTGCATATTCTGAACCAGAGATTAGTTTAAAAATGTATATTAATACAGTCATTTATTGAATCCCACGTTCTGTCTCTAGAGGCCACTTACATCACTCCTATTTTTGGCATTAGATTTTGCCAAAACAACATCCATGGCATCTGGGATACTCGTGAACTTAATCGTGTCTGGGTGCTGCCTGTACTTCTTGTCACTCAGTATTTCAGAAGCTTTCTTGTTCTTTTCAGCTTCCAGAGATCCCAAAGGACTCCATCCAATGCCTCTGAGCCACTGCAGATCTGACTTATACAGGTTCTGTTAAGGGTGAAAATCAAAACCATAGCAGATTATTTCACTCATCATTGATTAAACCCTATGAAAAGTCTAACTGGCAGTTTAGCTCCAATCTGATCTATACTGATATCCAAAGAGAGTCATCAAAGATACTTTCCAATCAGCAGTAATTATTTTACATGGAAATAAGTGAATTAAACCCCGAGGGATCTTACATCACTCTGCAGCTCGTTGACCCTCTTTGCCTCGGTGACATCGACCTGGTCTGGCAGACAAGTCCAGCGGTGAAGTATGTGTTTGTAGTCCACATCACTGACCAGCTCCTGACACTTCTTGGCCAGAAGGAAACCCAGCATATCCACAGGCATATTAAACTTGGTTTTCCACTTTTCAAAGTCTTTCTTGTATTCCCTCTCACTCTGCATTTTAGCTACTTGCATGGACCACAACATCTTGGGGTCATCCTGCAGGCTGCGGAACCCAATGTGATGTCCCTGCTGCTTGCGGTATCCTTCTTTGTACTTGAACTGCAATGGCAAAGGTGGCACCACTCAAACCACAGTGACAAACATGTAAGTGACAAAGCACCAGTGTATTCCCTCATCTTAATGTTCCTCATGAAATTACCCCTGGAAGTGTCCAAGGCCAGACTGGGTGAGGCTTGAAGCAACCTGGGATACTGGAGTGTGGGCCTGCCCACAGAAAGGGTGGAACTGAATAATCCTTAATGTCCCTTCCAACCCAAACCATTTTGTGATTCTATGTTTCTATAAATAAGGAAGTTGTTATGGGCTCTCATATAAAGTTTTAGCAGGCCCTTGACTAATGTGCATGACTGGTGTCAGTGAATGGTCTCCCTCAGAAAGAGAGAGTCCTTGGAAAGGGAGAGAGCATGGCAATAGGAATGGTCTCCAGTGCCATCTGACTCAGAACTCCCTAATACTGACACACTGAAATAATTTGATGAATAACATCATCAACAAGAAAAATTATTAAATACAAAAATACTTAAGCACAGGAAACATTTCCCAATGATTAATAAAATCACTTCTTCTCTATCCATAAAAATAAAATAAATGCAGGAGTTGTATTTGTACCAAGTTATGGTAAAAGCAGTCTGTGTGTCACCACATCTGTTTCAGGGCTATAATGAAGATTTCTCTGGATAGGCACTTGGCTCAGCTAACTGGACCAAATTTGTGGCTGTTCTGTAAATGCAGCAGCCAAAAGAGCAGAAAACTCTATTTTTTCTGACCAGCCATGAATGGACCAAAAGTTGGACTCATTAAGGATGCCAGAGAAACCCTTGTTAAACTGGACAAAACCAGCTCAGGAAGGAGTTTTATCAGTAATGTTGGTTTTGACTCAAAGCCACACTTCAGCAGAGAGGTGTATCTCAATTTACTGTGACTCTCTAGGTTATAATAACCAGGTCAGTGCATGTCACAGTGAGTTAAAATGCTGCTTACATCACTTGCAATGTCCCTTGAAGCTTTGGCAGCTTTCACTGACATGGCTTCAGGTGTGAGGTCATAGCCTTTCTTTATCATTTCCTCCCAGCCAAGCTTGTAGAGTTTCTAAAATTGAAAACAATATTAATTAAAACCAGCAATATGTATGTCACCTGCTATTTAGATACACTGGTGATCCAAATTCTGGTCACCTCACAGGCTTCAGTTACGAGAGAAGAGCTGCTAGAATAGAAATTGAGAAATGGGGAAGTGATAAACAAGAAATGCTGGTCTTCCAAAGCTTAGGAGAGGGACTACATAGTTTTTCACTATTCAGCAGGTTCCTACTATAGCTTATCTTGATTTGAAACATATCTGGAAATTTGAAACACCTACATTTGACATAACTGAGCACTTTTTGATTGCCTTAGCAATATTTGAATAAGGTTTTCATGAAGCCATTTAACAGTCAAGTCAGTTTGTGCACAGTTGATTTTAAATACGTATTTTAAGTAAGGCATTCTTAAATCAAAGATTTCCCTCTGAGTAATGATGCAAAGCAAAACCTGAGTGTTTTCTACTGGCACAATAGTACTTTCTCCTATCTGAAAGCTGAAAGAAAAGCTGGAATCACTGCATCTACTTTTTCCCATAGGTTAGGTTAAAAATATACACAATTAACTTGTAATTTTATAGTAAGGAATTTTTAACATGACTGAAGTATATGCAAAGCATAGAGTATGGACTTATGTACTTTCCAGACTTCAAAAGCAGGGCTTATATTTTCCACACATTATAATGCAATTTAGTCTGTTAGTTTGCTAGCCTGAAGCTCGTACTTATTTAACTCTGAAAATATTACCCACATAAAATTCTTGCCTGTGTTCTTAAATCTCCAGTAGATATTAATTTAAAATGTTGATAAGATGTATCAAAATACTCTACCTGACTGTAGTTTGTCTTGTTCTGTTTGGCCTGTAGAATATCTGGTGTGTCTGGCATCACATGGACCTGAGTTTTATCCTTCTCCCAGGCTTCGGTATAAGCATGCTGTGGACAGAAAGTTACATCAGATGTGTTAATATAAATTACAAAACATGATTCTTCCAGGGTTTTCACCTTTCCATTTGGATATGGATGAGTAAAAAAGTGAAGGTGATGACTCAGATTTATTTTACGAATTAATGATCTTATCCAAAATCAGCTGAATTATTATCCAGTCTTGCTTCTAATGAAACCAAACTATCAAGATTTTCAGGACCAGTCATTTCTATGCAAGAACGGGATGAATAGAGGTTGGAAAAAAATGAGAAAAGGTTTCTTTAAGCAATGCTGTTTCATTGAGGAAAAAAAGATGAAAAAAGAGGAGCCTGTGACAGTTGTTTTTCCCAGGGGAATGCTGCCACTTAAAGGTGTGACAGAGATTTACAGAGTGGTTATTGAAATGGATGAGATGTGAATGCCTGCCTGGCTTTTCCCCAAAATACTCACTTTGTTCATGATATTTGCATTCTGCTTGGCAAGGACCAGGTCCATGGCATCGTTCTGTTTGGTGAATCGGAACATGCTGGGGTGCTGGCGATACTTCCGATCGCTCGCAATCTCCGTGGCTTTCTTCGATTTCTCTACATCCAGAGAACCAATGGGACTCCAACCAATCCCCCTGAACCACTCCTTGTAATCCTGCTTGTACTCATTCTGCCAAACAGGACACAAAAGCAAAGTTGACAATGTACAAACAGCTTATACAGAATAAACCAGTTCTTTCCAAAACACTGCCGTGATGGAAAAACAAAAACCACAAAAAAAAAGACAGCTCATAAAAAATAATCCTGTCCTTTCCAAACTGCAGCCACAATGTGAAAACAAAAGTCACAAGCAGAAAACTTACATCACTTTGGATCTGATTCATGTTTCTGTACAGCTCCAGACTCATTGCATCTGGCAGGAGCATGTACTGGTGGATCAGGCGTTTGTAGTTGGTGTTGGTGACCCGGTCCTGGGCCTCCTTGGCTGCCACCACACTGAGGGCATCAGAAGGCGTCTGGTAATGAGTCTTGCTCGCCTCATAGGCCTTCTTGTACTCCCTGTCTGACTGCATCTTGGCCACTTGCATGCAATGCACGAGTTTGGGATCATCCTGGAGGCTGCGGAAGCCGACGAGTTTCCCTTTGTCTTTTTCATACCCTAATTTGTATTTATACTGGAAGAGAACAGAAACAGAGACTTTGGCTCGTTTAGACTTGAAATTACGGAAAAATTTCTTCCGTATGAGGATGCTGAGGCCCTGGCACAGGTTGCCCAGAGAAGCTGTGGCTGCTCCTGGATCCCTGGGAGTGTCCAAGGCCAGTTGGAGCACCCTGGGATAGTGGAAGCTGTCCCTGCCCATTTTTTCTCCCAAGAACTTACATCGCTGGCAATATCCCGGGAAGCTTTGGCAGCTTTGACAGGAATAGCATCAGCCCTGAGATCATATCCCTTCTTCCTGGTTTCTTCAAATGAAGATCTGTACATTTTCTGCAAAAGGAAAAATAAGCATCTTTTTAAAAAGCAAAAATTTATGTGTTTCCCACATGCATAAATATTGGCGAAAAGTTACACCTATGAGGATGTCATCTTAAAAAATAAAAAGAGATAAAAATGTCTATTTCTGCCCACATTGCAGATGTGCATGATTACAAGCAATACTTTACTTAGCATATGCAGATTTAACAAGTGTTTACCAAAACCAGTCCATAATGTCATCTTTTACCAAAAATACAGGTGCTACGTACATTTTGAACCTTGTACAAAACTTTGTGCATGGGGAAATAAAATAATCAATAATAAAATAATAAATACAGTAACAAACATGAACAGTACTCAAAGTCTACTGTATTTTGTTAGCAACTGTTAAATTTTAATGGTCTGCATGAACACTTCACAACCTGACTATAAACATGGCTTTTTCTTGGCAATTCTGAGTATCTAATTTTGGGGAAGGCAGCAGGGAAAAGGAAAATTACTACAGGTTAGCAAGGTGAGATTTTCGCATGCTCTCATCTCACTTATTCCTAATCAAAAAATAAGAGCAAGGTCACGGCCCTACAAACAATACTCACTTCACTTAAATTGAATGCATTTGCTTTTGCTAAAACAATCTGTGGAATATCTGGGGTGATGTGAATTTTCTTTTTGTCTTCTTCCCAGGCTTGTTTGTACTTGTGCTGGAAGGATAAAAATAAATTAGAGACCTCAACATCTGTTGTTATTATTAAATAAAACAATTTAAAATACTATTTTCCACTTGAAATCCAAACTGCCTTGACAACAATGTGCTACTACCACCAGAGCAACATTTATCTTTTTATTTTAGCACCTTAAGCATATTCATTTTCTACAAAACAAAATCATGTTTTCTAAAGCTCTGCATACAATAGGGTTGACTATTAAATCAGATGTAGATTGTTGCCCACTTCTGAAATGAATTCTGATGAGCATTTTCTTACCTCATCCATGATTTTGGCATTATTTAAAGCCAAGACCATGTTCATGGAATCCATAGGAACAGAGTACTTCAACTGGTCTGGATGCTGCCGATATTTCTTCTCACTCACGATTTCCATGGCTTTTTTGTTCTTCTCAGCTTCCAGGGAGCCCAGTGGGAGCCACCCAACACCCTTCATAGTTTCATCATACTCTGCTTTGTATTGATTCTGCAGGCAGAAAGTAGATAAAAAACAACATGAAGCATAAAATAGTTTATAAATTTTGAAGTACAAGATAAAATGTATTAAGGAAAAGTGAAGATTTTCCTGTCTTGGTCTGCACATAGCTATTGCTCCTGAAGAGCCTGATGGAGGAAATATTCATTAAATTGCTTATTTCTAAGCTCAAATTCATTAATGAAATATTTCAGAGTCTAGGAAAAATAAAACTGCTGTAATTGTCGAAAAATTTGTATAATTTTCTACATTTTCATAGACACCTGGTCTAATTACACTAACAAAATAATACTATTTATCTTATAGTGTTTTTTCATAAACTAAGCATCTTTCTACACAATGCAGAGGCTGAAGAACCTCTTACTTACATCACTTTGTAACTGCATCATGTTTTTGGCCAATTCAATGCTCATAGCATCCGGCAGGACATTGTAGGTGTGGATTAAGTTCTTGTAGTTTGCATTTGTAGCCACTTCCTGAGCTTTCTTGGCTGCCACCACACTGACCATGTCAACTGGAGTGTGGAAGTTAGTCTTGGCCTTCTCATAACCCTTTTTGTACTCCCTGTCAGATTGCATCTTGGCCACCTGCATGAAGTGCACCAGCTTGGGGTCGTCCTCCAGGCTGCGGAAGCCGATGTGCTTCCCTTTGGCCTTCTCGTAGGCCAGTTTGTATTTATACTGAGAGAGGAAAGAGAAAGAACAGCAAAAACCTCAGTTAAAAAATGCAGTGTTAAGCTCTGTTTTATCACTGAAAAACCAGATCACAAATTCTCAGGTTTAGTCATTAAATGTAAATAAAGTCACAGATGGGTATCACACAACCAGACTCACATCACTGGCGATGTCCCTGGAGCTCTTGGCTGCTTTTATTGGAATTGCATCTGGCTGCAAGTCATAACCCTTCTTCTTGTCCTCCTCCCATCCAGCTTTGTAAAGTTTCTAAGTTCAGATGTGAAAGAGAACAGGTGTCATGAAGGCAGAACTCTGAAGTTAAGCATTTTCAAACAAGGCATTAAAATGGCAGCGAGGCACTGGATGCCCACGGTGAGCACAGCAACTCACATCACTCATGGTCATCTGGTTCACTTTGCACTGCAGGATTTCTGGGGTGTCTGGCATCACATGAATGCTGGTCTTCTCTTTGTTCCACTTATCTGTGTACAGCCTCTGCAATCACAAAGGAATTGTTAGTGCTGAAAAGGTACTGAACTCATAAAATAAGAGTTTGCTTGTGTTCTACACATTTGCAATAAATAATATTTCCTAGAAATTTTATTAGCACCAGAAATAGCCTTCACAGAGCTGCTGAGGAGAAACATTATCTTCCTCCTTTCTTTAGTATTGTAAGAAATTTGCAAAGTATGTTTTGATAATTAACAAATATTGAAAGTGGAAGTTTTCAATCTGTGTTCTTCCCTGCATTAATGGAAAGCAGAATTTATTTTCACAGACATTCTTTCCATGGAAAACAAGGAATAAGGATCAGTGGTGTCCTGGATAACTAGAGACAAGTGTAAAGAATTCCACTTTCCAGGACATTTGTACAAAACTGACAGAATTCCAGGTTTTCTGCAGTTCACTTACTGTGAATACGTCCTACAGAAAAAGGGTTATCAAAGCATTATAAATCTGGAGAAGAATTCTTTAATCTTTAGAAACAGAAAATGAAACTCCCTTAATTATGAGCAGTCAGAGGCTTACCATGCTCTCTCAGTGTCCAGTCATATCCAAGGAACTACCACACCCACTGGAAATTTTAATAATTCCAGTGGGAATGCACCTTGCCCCACAACTTTACAGGACAAAGACCCAAACTTTGGGTCAATCCAACAACTTCCCACCTTGTTCATGGTCTTGGCATTTTGTTTTGCCAGCACTTGTTCCATGGCATCCATGGGGATGGAGAACTTGAGCTGGTCGGGATGCTGGCGGTATTTCTTCTCACTGAGAATCTCCGTGGCTTTCTTGGCCTTTTCTACATCCAGTGACTGAATTGGGACCCAGCCAACTCCTTTCAGCCAGTTATTGAAGTCAGATTTGTACAGATTCTTTTCAAAAATAAACAAGAAAAACACAGTGAGGCAAGAAAAATGAGTGAGACATAAAACAGGTACAGGCTTAAAAATTTCCCCTGGACATTCATTTTTGAGGGGCAATTTAGATTTAATTAAAATTTAAGTATGATAGAGTCAGTATTTAGGAGAAATAAAATCACAGTAATTAAAATTTTACTATAAAAACCACATCAATTAGTAAAGCATGCTTATTTGCTGGGAATATGCCAAATATGGAGAGATATTAAAAAAGTAGTTACTTGCTAGATAAGTTTCCTAGAACTTATAGCTGCACATAATTCTGATAAGGTTTGGAAAATAAATGGCTCCAGACCAGTCACTTACATCCCAACCTACTGTGAATCCAATATGATATATATTGGATTATATAAATTAATTTTTTAGCCTTAAAACATTAATGATGTCATGAAGTCATGACAAGAATTAAAAATGGAGCTGATTCTTGATGACATACATCACTCTGAAGCTGCATCACATTTTTGGAGAGCTCCAGGTTCACAGCATCAGGCAGGAGGGTGTAATTGTGAATTGGCTGCTTGTAGCCAGTGTTTGTCACCACTTCCTGGGCCTTCTTGGCAGCTGTCACGCTGAACATATCCAGAGGAGCGTGATATTTGGTCTTGGTGACTTCATAATCCTTCTTGTATTCCCGATCCGACTGGATTTTGGCCACGTTCATGTAGTGAACAAGTTTGGGATCATCCTGCAGGCTCCGGAACCCGACCTGTTTGCCTTTGTCTTTCTCATAGGATTCCTTGTACTTGTACTAGAGACAAAGGAAAAACAGCTTTACCCACTTGGGAAAGGGAAAACACACTCTGGATGGGTTTAGAACAAGAGTTTCAAAGTATTAATGCTGCAGTTCATTCTACAATCTCATAATTGGTTTTTACAACAGAACAGGATTATTTAGGTCAAAAAAAGAAGAGGATTACTGGATTTTTCAGCTTGTCTTGATGCCTGGTACATATCTCAACCCACACCTGTAGCTACAAGCCCTCCCTCACCATTGTCATTGATGTAGGCTTGCAACTCCCAGGGACACTCAGCTTTTAATTAAGACTATGATAGTAATAAATTACTAAACAGCCTCACCAAACAATCCAATTTCCCAATATTCAACTGGGGATGTTTGAGAGAGGAATGAAGAGTCACTTGTAACCTTTTGCTAAAGCAGGAGTACAGGTCTCCAGCACAGGTAAATAATGATAAATAATGAAATGCAGGAGGGGTATGTGTTGCACTGGTTGTAAATCCTACTTACATCACTTGCAATATTCCGAGAAGCTTTAGCAGCAATAATTGGAATGGCATCTGGTTTCAGATCATAGCCTTTGGCAAGGGTTTTCTTCCAGTCTGCTTTGTAGTTAGCCTTGGAGGGAAAAAAGGGAAGAGTTTGCAGTGTCAGGAATAGCAGTTCTAATAAGGAGTTTAAGCTCATGTTCTTATTACAGGAGATTATATTACAGGAATTAAAATATCCAGTTTTGTCCATGTAATCTCACGGAAAAATGTTAACCTGTACAAAAACTACAGTTCTATTACAATGAATAAATCTACTATGAGATGATCATGATTGCCACAAGCATTTTTGCACTTTTTATTTAGAACAACTCTATCAGCGGCATTTTTGGCCTTTCTTATGCAAAACACTTTTTCATTTGACTGAATCTTTAGAAATTTTTTCCTGTTAGCTTCAAACTCAGCCTTTGTGCTCCAAAGGAACTGGAGAAAACAGCCTGGCTGTTTGGGTTTTTTTATCAGTCTGGCCAGACTGTTAAAAATCCAGGGCTATTAAGGGAGATATTTGTTTTTATATCATTCCTGGAAAGCTGATAATGCCACCAAAAAATTTAACATCACAAAGGCAATAAAAGTGATACCATCAGTGGAGAGCTTCATCGTGTTGAAATTCAAAATGTACTCACATCACTGATGTTGTAGGCATTAACTCTAGCTTGGATGAACTGGGGCACATCAGGAGGGAGGTGGTACTTGTGAATAATTTCTTCCCCTTTGGATTTATACAATATCTGCAAAGAAAAATAAAGGAAGATATTTACAGCCCAATTTATAGACTGTGAATTGAAAAACTATTTTAAAAAATCTGTTTTCCAGGTGTTGTTCTGCTGGAATAAAATTGTGAATACACACAGCCACCTACACAATTATTTCAGGAGTGCTCTTAAAGCTGGAGGATGAAGTGAAGGTGGGCATAGGGCAGAAATTGGGAATGTCAGATATTTCCAAAGTTTACTTACATCACTCAGCTGTTTGCTGTTGATCTCTGCTTGCTTCTGTACTGGAGAGTCAGTCACTGAAGTGAATTTGGTTTGATCAGGATGCTTTTTGTAGGTGTACTGAAAGAAGACAAAAAAATATTTGTAGAAAACGCATATAAAGTATTTCCCAAGTATTGATAAAACAAATAAAATTATTAATAAATTAACTTAAGTACTTTTGAAGTATTAATTTGAAAAAAATATTGATTTAAGCAGGTGGATGCTTGAAGTTCATTCTTCATTTTGGTACTACTGCTCTCATTTTCTGGGTTTCCTTGTTATAAAAAGGATTGTGCTATATCTGTTTTGATCACTAGATGTCACAAAAGGCCCTAAAATAGAGATGTAGATTTAAAAAAAAAAAAATCACACATGGCAATGAGGCCAAACTCAGAATCATTGATGCCACCAGGGATCACTCAATTAATTTTTCTGTGGTGAACAACTGCTGCCCTGTACTCACATCTTTACATTGCTCCAACTTCTTGATTGCTTCATACTCTTGAGTTATGGTCTGAGGGAAGTAGCACTTTGTCTTTTCCTCTTCATAATCTGCTTTGTAATTTTTCTAGGAACAAGAGCAACATTCTGTAAGGAACCACAACTGAGCTTTGTCTGAACTGCCAGAGTGATGGGGAAAACAGAAAGATTGCCACACTTACATCACTTTTCATAGCTTCAACCTTCATGCAGTGGATTTGATGTGGGTCCTCAAAGCTGCCCAAGTAGTGCCCCAAAATATTCTTCTGATATGCATCTTTATATTTAACCTGCCAAAATAACCATGAGTTGAGAGGCAAAAGGAATCAAGAAGGTGAGTACTGAAGGATAAGCCCCAAGTGAAATACCTACATCACTAAAGTTCTTCAGAGCAGCATCAGTCTGGAACTTGGGTGTCTCACAGTAATTCATCTTGTTTCCTCTGGACTGTTCATAGGCTTCTTTGTATAATTTCTGCAAATCAAATAGTACCAGGTCATGCAGGAGATTCACTGCAAGTCAGCCCCACCATGTTAAAAATGACAAAACAGAGAAACAGTTCCAAAGAAAAGCTTTCTCACAGGACTGAGAAACAGTTGGCCCTGTTTTCCCAATGGTTTTTAAAAATAACTTTTTTAGGTTTGTAAGGGAAGACAGAAAGGTCTGGCTAATGGTTTTTGGATTTCTGACACCAAGAAACATTAAATCACTTTTCATACAAGTAAAAGAGGAATTGAGAAGACAGTTACAGTGAATAACCAGAATATAACACAAAAATATTATATAAAAGCACTCAATAAATTATCATTATTAGCTGAATTCCTTAAACAGTAAGGGAAGAACTGTCCTTTTGTGATTCATTATCCACAAGGATCTCAATGAACGATCCACTAATTAGCCATCCATGTGCCACTGCTGTTGCTACACCCATCTGTGGAGAATTCATTCTTTACCTGAAGTGTTCTGGCTGGTGCTATCTCATTACAAATATGGGTCTACAAAACTAAAAATACTACAAAGAAGAAGCCTTGCGAAGAAATGGTGAGTGTGGTTTCTGGTACATGACTGAAAATGATGCAGCCGCACATTGATAATACTCACATCACTCAGAATATTTCCTGCAGCTTTTAATTGCTTCAGCAATGGGTTCTCTGTAGCAGGGAGCACATTGTAATCTGCAATGGCTTTTTTCTTTTCATAGTCTGCTCTGTATTTGAACTTGAAAGAATAAAAATAAGAAAAGAGGTTTTAAAAATCAGTACTGAAAGCCAAATGCTCACTAACCTGTGTGATAGCCCAGAGCAGCTGTGGCTGCCCCATCCCTGGAAGTGTCCCAGGCCAGGTTGGATGGGACTTGGAGCTGCCTGGGACAGTGGGAGGTGTCCCTGCCCGTGCCAGGGGTGGCACTGGGTGGTCTTTAAGGTCCCTTCCCACTCAAACCATCCAGTGATACGAATCATTTCTATGACATAATCTTCAACTTTCCATGAAAAATGTCCGTTATTTAACTTAAGGTGGCCAAGGACCATGAAAGGTCTTGCCAAAACAATGTCAGCACAAACTTCTGTGAGTTCAGAACTGTTCCCAGGCTGAGCAGGTGGCACTCAGCTCCCTCACCTTGCTGATGTTTTCTGAAGCTCGTTTGTTGGCTTCATATTCTGGAGTTTCAGTCTGCATGAAGTAGATTTGGTCTTTCATGTTTTCAAAGTCTTCCTGGTATTTCCTCTGTTAGGAACAGAGACAGACAGAAAACAACACATTAATTACATTTAATTGTAAATTAGACACCTACAATAGGGATTATTTAGGAAATAAGCAATGCCACAAATGGAGCCTCAGTATTTTCCAAATGAACATAAACAGGGATAAAGCTGTTGAAGATTTTCTGCAGGATTAACTCACCATACTTAGATTTTCTGCATTCATTTTTGCAACTGCCACGTCATAGCACGGAGTTTGACTCCATTTGCCTTTGATTTTGTTTTTATAGTCCTCATGGTAAATAACCTATAAGGAAACAAAACAATAAAATTGAATTTCCAAGACACAGTTCCATTTTCACCTGACAGATTCATTTTCCAAAGCTGTCTTTTTAAAGCTGCTTCATATTTGATGCCTGCCTTATAACTATTTTAGCAGGTATGGTAAAAAACACCTTAAATATGATTTAGCCAAACCATTTCAGTGTTATTTCTCTTAGTACCTTCCCTGACCTAAAAGGATAAATAAATCATCTCTAACATATTCCTTTAGTTCTGTTTTCTCCCTGGTCACATAATATCAGGATATTGCCCGTTAAGTCAGAATTTACTGGGATTGCTGCTGGAACTGGTTATAAGCAAACCCTTTAAATTACTTGGTATTTGTGATTTCCATTATTTATCCAAGCTCACAGAAAACAAGAATTAAACGTTTAAAGAGTTTTTCTAACAAGAAAACACCTGCCTGAGTTTTTACTCAGTGTTCCAAGGGGATTTTCAGTCACAAGTGTATTACTTACCATAAAAAATAAAACTCCTCCAATGCTTTTTTAACATTGCTGAAGAACATATATGCCATAAATAATATTTTTTTAATCTCTATTTTATAGTTTTGGAGATACCTACAAAGCCTATTATTCTATTAATTTCAAAGAATTATGGTACTGATCCTTTTTTTCACGTGTTATAAAATTTTCTTGGTGGCAATTTAGCTCTTAAGCTATGGAAATATAAGATTAAAGAAATGTTCTCAAAATAAATTGTTTTACCTTACAAGCAGGTTCAAAGTGGTTTCTCCACCATGAGTTAATACTGCAATACTCTAATCTTAAAATGTAGATAATTTTCAATACACAATAAAATAACTTTTTTAAAAAAATAATAATAGTTAAACTCTGAATAGAGTTAAAACACTACTTCCAAGATTATGCATCTTGGTCCAAATTTTTCCAGCAAAAATTGGTCTTCCTGTGTGTTTTCCTTTTTCCTTAGGTCCCTTTTTGGCTCTCTCCCTGCAGGAGTGAGGCTTGGGCAGAGGTTCTACTCACATCACTCAGCTGCCGTGACACCTTCTTGGCCTGTTCCACATCAGGGGGGTCTGGCAGAGAGGTGAATTTTGCTTTCCTTTCATCGTGCCCCTTTTTGTAGACAATCTGAAAGGATGGAAGAAATAAACATTTATTTGAGAATCACAGCATTGAACTCTGCTACCACCACATTAATAAAAGGAGTTCTGCCCACAGCCCCTGCAGCAGGAATTCTTTAATCTGTGTATTGCCAGGGAACTTCTGAACTTCTGCAAAATCCACTGAAATCTTCACGTGAGAGCTGCAATCCCCCTATTGAAGAGTTCTGTGTATGTAAATATCAGCAAACCCCAGTCCCACCAATCCCTGACTTTTCTTATCGCTGTTTTTGGCACATTTGCACACCCACAAGAGTGAACTGGACTTGGAGATTTGGGGAATTACTCAAGGTCTTTTTGCCGATTTAATGAATCATTATTTCATTCATTCCTAACCCAGCATCAAATTGCCAATGGATTTATACTCCAATATGCTCTACTGTGTACTTTAGTATCAAGTACATATTTTTCTATGAAGTACCACTAGTATCAGAGCTCACTTAACACACTTTTATTTTCTGTTCCACTGTGAAGCTTTTGTATCTAATCAAAGTCCGTGGCACATCCCAGGTTACACCATAACCCAACAGCCTTTGGTACCCACGTGCAAATCCCTGCTTTGATACTCACATCACTCAGAGTCTTCTGAGCCTGTGCCACCCTTCTGAGCTCTGGACTGTCATTGTAGGGATAAAACAATGTTTTGTCTGCATCCCAGTCTTCAGTATAGAGTTTCTACAAGAAAAATGCCAGAATGCTCATTATTAATTAATTTCTGGCTTTGAAAGCTCATTTTACTTCAGCTGCTTAGATCTGTGGTTAGCTTTTCTTACCTTGCTGAACATTGCTGTGTTTTTTATTGCGTTCACAAGCTCTGGAGCATCCGGGGGAAGCAGGTACTTGTCCTTATTCTCCTCCCAGTTCTGTTTATATAATACCTAGAATGAAAGATCAGCAAGTTGGTCACTCTGTCATTAAAAAAATATTTACTTCTCTGAATCAACTGTCTGCTTTAAAGTTTGGGGTTTTTTTTTCAAAATCAAAGTCTCAGAGCAGTAACATCTGAAGAGAGCAACTGGAAATATTTAACATTATACTTATATTTGACTTACCAACTTCTCTGCTATCCCTCCTGTGCTTCTAATCTGTGGCATAAGTGTTGCTTTGGCACCCTGAGTTCAAAACTTGGCTCTTGTCAGTAACCTCAGGATCCACCAGTGTTGGAAAGTCAGCAGTCACTCACCTTGCTCACTTGCTGTGACACTTTCTTTGCATGTTCTATATCCATGGCCTTTTCATCCACGTGGCAAATGGTTCTGGCAACTCCCCCAGCCATGCGGTATTTAACCTGGAGCACAACAAAACTCATTGAATCCACAGCAAAACTGACTGATTTAAAAAAAAAAAAAAAAAAAAAACCAGAATAATGACATTCTCACTCTTCATATAAACACCCAGAACCTGGATGAACCTTGAACTGCAGTTGTCACCCACCTCACTGAGCTGGTCCTGCACTTTCTTGATCCTCCGGATTTCTGGGGTATCGACTGTGGAAGCATATGGCTTTCCTTTTTCTTTTCTGAATTTTTCCTTGTACTTGTTCTGGAAGAAAATAATGATAAAAAATAATTAAAACATATCCCTGAGCTCTGGCAGAACTGTATTAGCAATTATTGCCATATTTATCTGGTTATTTTGGACAGCTTATTCAATGATATAAACAAAAATTATTCAACTACATTTGCACCTCTGCTTATTTCAGCCTACTGAGTTTGTTCCATCTGACACAATAGGAAAAAAATCCATCTCTAACTTGGATCACATCTAATTTATTATATTCTCCCCATGAGCTTAGTATTGATAAACCCAGATATTTGCAATATAACTATCAAACAACCCCTGTAAAACATTTTTAAAGCTGGAGCTCCTCAAGAAATAAGAGACGTGGGACAACCTACCTCGCTGAATAAATCCTTCATTTTATTGCTGTGTTCCAGGTAAGGTGTCAGAAACTTGGATGGGTCCACCTTTGTCCGGATTGTCTTCTTCCTGATGGGAGGGGCTGCATCCTCCACGGAGGGCTGGGTGTGCTCAGCTGTGTAGGTGGTGGTCGTGGTGGTCTCAGGGACTGAGTAGTCTGTGCTGATGGTCTCAGTGATCTCAGTGACCACCTGGGGATCAAAAAAATTCAATAATCACTTGTTTTGCAGCTGTAGAAACTTGTTAGCTTAAGTGTTTTTCACTGCCCTGAGCTGGGTGTGCTCAGCTGAGTATGTGGTCTCAAGGCCTGAGTATTATCTGTGCTGATGGTCTCAGTGACCACCTGGAAATTTTAAAAATTCAGTAACACTTGTTTTATAGCTGTAAATGTTAATTAGGATGCATGTTTTTCACCCCCCTCCCCTGAGATGGCAAAAGGGTGCTCTGCTCTCATCCAGATCCACATGGAGACAGAAAATCAGGGAGACATTTCCTGCTGGGATTAACGTTGTGCTCCCTATATATCACCCACCCTAAAAAAAACTTACAAGGAAGGAACTCCCTGGCTGGTTCCTGCATCAAACTCACGGATTTATTCTCCAGAGGTCTGGGAGAGTGGGGCTCCAGCTGCCTCTGCTTTTACACGCATTAATTTCCAATCAGTTTAAATGTTTTATACATTTTCTTATCAACACAGTCATGCTGCCAGCAGTAATTTTAATACTAAGATTCTAATGAAAAGCATCTAAAAATAATTATCACAACTAAAAAAACGTGCTCCAAAACCACCCAAATAAGTGTCAGGTTTCATTTTGTATCAATTAGCTTTATTTAAAATTGCCTTTATAAAGGAATTGATGAAGGTCAGAGTTCTGAGAGTTATTTGCATCAGTGAGACAGAGCTGAAAATGCACCAAGAATGAATAACTTCTGTTTCTGCAGAAGCCCATGCCATAAGGAATATTCATTATAACACAGCAGAGAGCTGGGTTATAGCTGTTTCAGAGGTAGAATTTCAAATTATGACAATCACTCCTTGGTGACCCAAATATTTGTTACCAGTGACATGATGAGAAATCTGCAAAAGTGTAATTTTTCAATGAAATTACACAAGGTGAAGGGAAAAGAACTGATACATGTAAACTGATCTTAGATCATCACACAGCAGGGACTTGAAGCAATAATAAAGTATTAAGCAGCAACTGTTCACTGATATTTGTGTGTTTAATGTGAAAAACTAAACCCCAGGATACAAAAGGCTGCTAATTTAGTGTTTCATGTTAATTACATGCATTTATGCACTACATGCAGTATGACAGGGACCTTTACCTCGTGTGGCTCACCCTCCTCAATAACTGTCTCCTCAATGTAGTACTTTGGGAAAAAAAGAGAAAAAAACATCATTGTTAGGCCAGATCAGCAAACTGTTGCTTCTGTGAAGCTGTTTTAAAACACATTTCTGGAGAAACAGGATTTTAGTTCACAGCTGCTTATGGAGTCATTTGGTAACTCTGAATATCTGTTCAAATTCTGCATTAATGATTGGATTTTTATTCCATAAATTCCTCAACTAATAATTGTCCAAATAATCAATGAAAGATTGTTATCTAATTTTACCCACAAAAGGATTTGCTGCCTCTTGTGGGTAAAATTAGATAACAGGGAAGACATTGATGACCACATTAAAAGAATCAGCATTTAAACCCCAGGATTTTCCTGGTTTTTATTTGGTGACACTCATGACTGGTGTCCTCAGGGCTGCTCCTACAAGGACACAATAATTTCTGGCTGCCAGTTAAACTTTGTTGCTGATCACAACTCTGAGCCTGCTGATTTTTCACCCATTTTACTGCCCCTTACCCCCCCCCATAATTTATAATCTCATAAATTTGGAGATAAAACCACAATGGGAGGTATCCCTAAAGCAGACCAGGTACAAAACCTCCACTGGTCTCCCCTTGTCCAGCAGCTGTGATCTCATTATAAAAATTAATGAGGTTCATCAGCCATAGATTGCTCTTGATAACTCAGTGTTCACTTCTCCACACGACCTTCATGTCTTTCACGTGTTTAAAAATAGCTTCTGAAAGGATTTGATCCACAGCCTTGCCAGAGAACAAAGTGAGGCTGACCAGCCTGTAGCTCCCTGGATCTTCCTTCTGGCCTTTCTTGAAGACCAAATCCAGCTGAACGTTGCCCATGGATGCAGGAATGGAGTTTGTAATGTTTTAAATCTTTAAGTTTCTGCCAAGTTTTGGGCTCCTGCTTCCACCTTCAGTATATTTCTCTTTTTTTTTGTGTCATTTTCCTCAGCCGGGAGCTCTGTGTTCCTCCACTCCGCCCTTCTGCTGTTTGATTTCTGCACTTTGGGCTGAGCTGTGTGCTCAGGGGAAATCATGCTGGAGGATCCCCCAACGACCCTGGCTGCCTTTGCTGTTTCCCATGCGATTTTCCCCAAGCAGCTCCAATTCTGCTCTTCCAAAGCCTGGGATAATTCCATTTATTTTGCTCACTGCTCCCTGTATCTTCAGCTCCATTGTCCCGTGGTCACTGCAGCCCTTGATCTTTGTATTTTCCACCACTTCTGGCTTTTTTGTGAGCACCACGTCCAGTGGAGCATCTTTTCCAGCCAGGACAAGAGTTGGGAAAGGGTCTGGAGCCCCAGGAGCGCCTGAGGGAGCTGGGAACGGGCTCAGCCGGGAGAAAAGGAGGCTCAGGGGGGCCCTGCACAACTCCCTGACAGGAGGTGCAGCCAGATCGGGCTTTGCTGTCAGGGAATAATCGACAGGACAATGGGAAACAGCCCCCGGTTGTGCCAGGGGAGGTTTTAGTTGAAAAATTTTTTTAAAAATTTATTTCCCGGCCGCGGCCGCGCGGTGGCGCCGTCCCTCAGAAATGGCGGCCGCGCTGAGGGGGCGGCCGGGGCCTGCGCCTCCCGCACCTGCCCCGCTCAGAAATGACGGGGAAAAAAACTTTCAAAAACATTGCTGCACGAACAGCACCCGCTGTCTGCGGGGTGCGCTTCAACTGCACTGAGAGTAAATGGGAAAATGCGGGTTTTATGTTGGAAAGTCTCCTCTGAGCAGAAATTGCTTGGGGTCGCTTGCCACAACTGCGGGAACGGAAAACCCTTTGAATCTAAAAAAATTGTCGTTAAAATTTAAGCCCCTTTCTGAGCGTTTTTCCTCAAAGCTAGTTCAAGGGACCAAGCCGTACTTGCCAAGCTGTGACATACTGGGCTGCTCTGAGGTGATTTCCATGCTGGACCCACCTCGACAGCACCTGCTGCAAACCTCCCACAAAACTTTCCATAAAACATTCCTCAAATTTTCTGCAAGACCATCCACAAACTTTCCACGAAACCTTTCACAAACTTCCTACAAAATCTTCCACAAAAAACCTCCCACAAACTTTCTACAAAATCTTCCACAAAATCCTCTGCAAAACCTTCCACAAGCTTTCCACAAAACCTTCCACAAACCCCCCTGTGAAACCTTCCACAAACTTTCTACAAAACCTTCCGAAAAACCTCAAGGAACTCGGCAGCAAATGTTTGTAGCACTCACTGTGAATTTTTGCACATCACAAGACAGGTACAACATCAAGTAATAGCTCGTAATTCCAGAAAGTTAAAAAATAGCGTTTTAAAATCCTTGGCAATGCCTCAGCCACTCAATATTCAACAATCATGTCCTTCTCTTTCAGAAGGTGAATTTCTGATAGGTTTAAAATCATGGATTGATACAGGAATTAAGAAAATTCTGGAAAGGCTTAAAATGGTACCAGATGTTGTTCCTGTTTTATTTACCATCTCACCACGAGTATCCCAAGGGAAGTGACTAAAGCAGCGTCTCCTCAGCCCAAGGGATGTGGTTACAGCAAGGTGGTCATTGAAAATTAAAAACAAAGGATGAAATGGGGCTGTGTGAACAAAAAGCCCAAAATACCATAACTTTTGCTGGAATAAATAGACAATGAGAGCAAATAAATATCCATTACAGAGAGCACACAATGCACAGGAAACATAAAGGCGATTACAAGTAACGTGGGAATAAGGAATTAATGAAGGGTTGGTCATTGTAGCTAGGTAGTAAAATGTCTTTAAAATCGACTTTATGAGTGCTGACACCTATTTTGCAAAACGCATTTAACTGACTGGCAAATCATTTGGCTTTCCTTCATTCACCATTTGAAATATATAAAGCTGGCAGTGCCCTCACACCACCTGAAATCAACAGTCCACTGAACACAGTGTGGTGGCAATGAGTTCTAGTATATTTACATTTATACCCTTCTTCTTTTCCTCACTGAGTGATTTTTTACAAGACTTTGTATATTTCATGACACATAAGTTAATTTCAGAGTAGCAGCAATGCAACAAATAAGAGCACACTGTTAATTTCGTGTACTGTTTCAATAACACAGTCGTTCCCGTGGTCCCAGCTGTAGGTTTCCCCGTTCCTGGGGAATTTTTTATTCAGTTTCCTGAGTTTAAATGACCTATTGGCAAATTAATGGAGATAGAATCACAGAATGCCCTGGGTTGGAAGGGACCTTAAAGATCTTCTATTCCACCCTCTGCCATGGTCAGGGACAACTCCCACTATCCCAGATTGCTCCAGCCTGGCCTTGGACACTCCCAGGGATCCAGGGCCAGCCACAGCTTCTCTGGGCACCCTGTGCCAGGGCCTGCCCACCTTCCCAGGGAAGGATTTCTCCCTGATACCTAATTTAAATCTACCCTCTGTTGGTTTAAAGTCCTCCCCCTTGCCCTGTCACCTAAACCTGACTCCATCTCTGCAATGTCTCGGGTTAAATTGGTTGGTGGTGGCACAAAGCTGCTGCATTTCTGCAGAGGCAGGGCTAGAAAGGGGCTTCCAAAGCCATCTTCACCCATGGATTGGGTGACAGAGGGCAAGCCAGCAGGGAAAAGAGCTGGCCCAGTGCATCTATAATTACGCAGGGAGTAATCAGAAAACCTCGCACTGTGAGTGTGGGATGGTTCCAGTCCTTATTTAAACTGAGAAACTATGACAGGAACCAGGAGACTTTGCTCCTCCGAGAGCAACTGTTGTTGTTGTTGTTGTTTTAGTGATGAAACCATTTAATAGATATCTAATCATCCCTAATCTTCAGCGAGCAAACATCAACCTCTGCTCCTGAGCAGCATCTCAGTAAGGTGATTAATGCATTCAGTTCACAAGGCAGGAAACAAACATTTCTATTCTCACATTTTCTTCTTACCTCCACAACTTCCTCATATTCTTCTTCCTCCATTCTGAGGGTTTGCTTCTGTCTCTCCCACACTCACTGGTCACACAGCAGGTGAAAATGGGAATAAATAGTATTAGTCCATGACTGAAAGTACCATGAGAAGGTACAACACAAGCTCATAAAGCACTTGGGGTCATGGTTAGTAACTAGTCAGACCCTAAATAAAGTTGGGATCTGGCATTACTTGGACTGTTATGGAAAAACATTGGATTAAGTTTCAAACATACTGATATAAATTACAATTCTGGACAAATACCTCATTCCAATTATAACACCAACTCTGGATCCAATGAAAATAAAATAAAAGAGATAAATAAAATAAAAAAGGTACAAACAAGATCTCTTGAAACATGATGTTATCTTTTCATTACAACAGAATTATTTGAAGCATTTTTCTTCTCTCTGTGACTATTCTACACAATTTCATTATATCATTCAAGCTCCTGTTTGAGTGGGAGATTTATATTCTACTAATTTCATTCATAAGTAAGAGCATAATGTAGAAAAATATTGTAAATATTTTTTTAAGTGACCTTAGGTTAATGAGGCAATTTCTGTCTTCCCAGCATCAGCCTACAGAGATGCTTTGGGGTTGGGTTTTTTTTAAGCTCTTGTGTGCTTTTTCTCTCTGTTTCTTCAGACCTGGAAAAGATGAAAATCCATAGAGTTGGCTGAAGTACAAAGCACAGATTAGTGTCAGACCCTTTGAACTAATTAATTAACACACTGATTTTGCTGTGAGGCAAAGCTACAATTTTCCACCAGAGTCTGCAGCCCTGTTTCTAATGTTGGGAGGGGATGAGGCTTTGGAACAGCTGCTCCTGAGTCCAGGGATATTTGCCGTGTAAGCTAATCCTGCCAACTGACGGGGCACTTGGGTTGAGCTGGCTAAACTGCAATTCCTTCTGAGGCAAGGGAAGTCAAGTCATGCAGGTTAAATATAGGAACACAGAATACTGGCCCTTTTTAGTCCCAACGGGCTGAGAAAAATGGCCAAAAATTAATTGGGAAAACCCTGTTGTTAACTATTAAAATAAGTTAAGAATAACTCAAAAAATGAGGGACAAGTCACGTGAAGCAGTAGGCAGAGGAGTATGAACAAACTCAGGAAGTGGGGTTTGCAAATAAACACAACGTCTTCAACCTGTCCCTGTTAAAACCTTCAGCCACACTTCCAAACCCCATTCCAGGTCTTTTCCTCCTCCTCCAACCTGCAGTCAGTTATTCAGAGAGAAAAACTGACTTCCATGGGCCAAACACAACAAGTATTTCCAAAAATCTACAGAATGGGGAAACAGCTCAAGATCCTCTTCTTAGGAAAAAAAGAGAAATGCATTTAAAATGTCCTTACCAGCGACATCCAGTAAATATCCTTTGGAGCAAAGGCTCTCCAGTCTTCCCTCCTGAGCAGCACTGGTGAGAGCGAGGGGCTTTGGTGGCTCCTGGTGACGTGTGTGGCCCACGCAGCCAATCTGGCTCCAGCCCGCTCGAGTTTCAGCCCTAAATATACCCGGTGACCCCGAGGGAGGGCACCTGTTCTCAGCAGCATCGGGGACGGGGAGCTGGGCACCTCCGTGCTCCTCAGGAAACCCAAAACACACCAGAGCTTGGCTGCAGCTCGCTGAGGTGGAGCCCCAGGCAAACCCAGGTGGGTGCTCCAATGGAAAAAAACGTAATTGGCAGAGTTGATAATAACTTTGAATTTCAGTTGGTGGAGGCAATTTCATTCCTGTGATGTGCCTGAATAAACACCATCCAAATTCAAGAATCTCGGAGCTTAAGGAGTCCACACTGCGAACTAAGCTTTAGTATAAACACATCTTTAATTTCACCCCATAAGGACACCTGAAGTGCTTTTTCACCTTGATGCAAATTGTGTGTCAATGTTTTTATCACTTATTAAATGTTTCACAGCTGAACACACAGACCCAGCAACATGTGAAAAGCGACTGTTTGCAGGGAAGGAACCCAACACAGAGCCAGCATCCCTGGTGAAGGAAGTCCAAGTGGAGTTGATAAACAGATTAAGTGACAGGGGAGCAGCCCTGGTGTTTTGGAAGGTCAGGAATGCTGTGATGTATGGAGCAGAAGCAGGGTGATGATAACAGACGTGACTTCTTAGGGGGTGACTCGGCTGACAAACAGAGTTGACTTTGGTTCTTCAAAGAGGTGCATTCAAAAGCCAATATCAACAATGATCCCTTTCCATGTGCTAGATCACATAATTCAATAAATGGTTCTCAGGAGCCCTTGAGAGACATCTTTTTCTTTAACTCTTTCCAGAAGCTCATATTTATATCCAGATGAAATATCATATCTCATTCACCTCTGCCAAGTATTTTAGACTCTGCCCAGAGCTGCAGACCCCTCCCTGTCTCCTTTGGCCAAGCCATTTTCAATTACTCTGCGTTTTGCTTTACTAGGCACTCCTTCCCCTTTTAATCTGATTTCTGTTTATTTAACTTTCTTAACCTTTTTTGAAATTATCTAGAAATTAGCACAGCATGTTGTTGGAGCCTCTGGAGAGCAACCTCAGCGTAACCTGCAGCTCTCTGCTCCTGATCCTCTGTGTGTGCACTCCAGAAATAACTCAGAGGCCCCTTTTCCTCCCAAGAGCTGCTTCTCAACAGATTGGATGGCAAACATAACATCTTCATCATCAATAACAAACCTTAATGGAATGAAGGGCCAGCTTTCCTTATTGAACATGGAATTCCTTATTGTCATTCCAGCTCAATCCTGGAAGTTCCTGCAAAGAATTTCTCCCTCACTGATACTGCGCAAGCCCTGTGTTACTGGAACACACCTTCAGATTTTACACTGCTGTTTGACATCTTGTTTAGAAAGACACTAAACAAGGCTGAAATTACACACAGGACAGCAGCACCGCTTTTTCTGCCACTGAAATGCAGCTGTCTTTAGCATGGCAGATCTTCAGCAGCACAGCTCAGGGCTGGAAAAAAGCATGGAATAACCCATGGAAATTACAGAAGGGGGCTGAGAACAGAAGGAGTATTGGTGAAATGAAAAGTTAGGCTGAATGTAAGATTTTTGTTCTGCCATCACAGCACAAAGAGGGGAGGAGGGTGCTCTTGGGTCACTTGAGAAAATATTTCAATTCCTGCATTTTGAGGCTTTGCTCCTTCAGCTCCAAATCTCAAGGAACAGCTGTGAGAAAACTGTGGCCATTGTGTGGGCAAGGAGAATCCCAGGATCCCTGAGGCTGGAAAAGCTCTCTCAGCCTACTGAGTCCCAGCTGTGCCCAGTGCCCACCTTGTCACCAGCCCAGAGCTCTGAGTGCCACGTCCAGGAATTCCTGGGACACCTCCAGGGATGGGCACTGCAAACATCCCTGTTCCTAACATGTACGAGGTAAAGGGAATACTAATGGTTAATATTCCTTTTTTCTTTTAAATTGTTTTGTTGTGAAAATTTATGTCTGACTCTGATTTCTGATGGAATAGTCACAAAACCATAGAATCATTAATGCTGGAAAAGACCTCCAAGATCATCAAATCCAGCTTTTGACTTTGTTGTGAAAAGACTTGACTTTCTGGGGGACAAATGTTTCAAAAGCATTAACTGTGCCCTAGGTGGAGCCTGGCAGCTCTGCCCCAGGTTAACCCACCAGGCCAGATTTATCCATGGCACATAAGTGAGCACATGCTCAGCAGTTCTGAGCTAAAGACAGCAAGCTGCAAAACTACTCAGGCAGAACAAAAAAAGGTTGTTTTACATTTCAATCACAAAGATTTAAAGCAAAAAGTATTTTCTTGTACTTAAAACGTATTTAAATATTGAGTTCAGCCAGTCCTGCTTATCCAACAGGAGCCACTCAGGGCATGATGGATAAATGTCCTGACATCCCAGGTGCTATATTTAACCTCCTGACATACCTGGGCTTAACAAGCACTGTATCATTGGAAAAGGACATTTAAATACATATTTATGCCACCATGTCTATTTTTAACTTACCACCAGTGAGTTCCTTCTCATTCTTTTCACCATTCCCCATAGCAAGGCTCCTCTGCCCCAGCACATTTTGGTTTCATTTATGGAAATACTGTGGAGAGCATTTTTATCAAAAAGAAAAAAAAGGAAAAAAAGAAATTAAGGGTTTGGTTGGACAGTTGGACAAATGCAAAGAATTGTCTCCAAATTAAATGCCCATCTATATCTCCAACTCCTCTATTTTTACAGCTGGCCAATCTTTTTCCTTCCGGATGAAACCAGGCTGGGAGCACAGGCCTTGTCAGGGATTGGCTCTTGCCTTAGAAACAAAAAGGTTTTTAGGAAAGGATACATATTCTAACAAGAGTTCCACCTTTACTTCAGAGCTGCTCATCCTGTTTCTCAGAGTATTAATAGAAAGTATTAGATCATATCAAATAATATTCTTGGGGGCAGTGAATCAAGGTGCTGTGAGTATCTCCTCCAGGGTCTTGCCTGCAGGTTTATTTTTTGATGCTGATGGGCTGATATGGGGTGAGCAGCAGCACCAGGCAGTGGCTGTGTGGTGTGTAAGCCAACCACTCACTGTGCTGCTGTGACTCAAAAAGACTTGGCTGGAAGAGGAGGAATAAAGGAATATTGATATGATTGATACGGAACCAAAATTCATTTTGTGCTTCCCAACGTTCCTGGACAGAGAAGGAACTGTGGCCTCACCAATCAAATTGTTTGGGTATAGGCCCAACTTTTAGTGTTGAAAGTGTTCCCCCCAGAATATTTCAAAGGCTGAATCAAAAGACAATTCAAAGTGGGGAAAGAATACAAACAAACTTAAAAGAAGAAGAACAAGGTGCCAAATATTGGTTTATGGTTTTCATTATAAGATTTGATAAAGCAAAGAGAAATCACATGAACAAAGGCACCTCCAGCTGGTTGTAGAAGCTTAAAAATTAGGTTAATATTCAAACCCCTAACACTGAGGATATAAAATCAGTGTAAAAGATCCTGTATATAGACACAAGATATTCACTGGGGCCATTGGCACAAGGAGAGTTCTCCTCACATGACAGCATCTGTCACAGCCTCCCCTGTTCTTTACTTGGGCCCTTTGAGAATCCTAAAAGAAAATATTTATCCACAAGATGATGTCAAACAGCCCAATTTATCTCCCCTGCTAATGTTCCCAAGACAGCCACAGGGTCTTAGACACGGGTGCTCATCAGAAAGAAGATACAGCAAAGGCAAAGGTCCTCAAGAATTCAAAGCCAGCTCTGATTGTATTGATCAGATTTCCTAATGGGACGTGGTGAGAGAAGCTGAGATTCAGCACCCAACTCAACATATTCAGGGTTTGGAATATTAATATCAGTTACTATAAGCTAGGAAGGGAAGCTGAGTCCTTCTTGAACCTTTTCTTCTTCCTGCTGTTTCTAAGGCAAATAAACTTTTATATTTTTAGAACAGAGGAACAAATATCAGCTGTAAATGCCAGTGAAAAGCCCTGATTGGCAGCCAGAGTTTCAGCTCTTACCCTGCCTCCCACACTTGTCCCTTTGGACAAGCCTCTGCCTCACTACCCTTCAGTAAAATAACACAGCTCTTTTATCTTTTAAAGACAAAGTGTTTCATTATTAGCACCATTTTGCTAATAATGGTGCTAATAATGAAAAAGTTTGTCTTTAAATCATTACAGCAAGTACAAAAGAGCTGTTACTGCATAAGCAGATTGATCTCTTTAGGACTGTCCCATCCACAGGGTGTCAAGGCCAGGCTGGATGGGGCTGGGAGCAGCCTGGTTTACTGCACCTGCTGCTCTGATGGTGCTTTCCCCTCTCCAGGGTGGGCTATTGCTGAGGAAATACAATTCTTTCTTGGAGTATTCCTTCTTGGAAGAAATCCCTTCTGGGTGCTCCCCTCAGGTGCCTGCACACGACTGTCCCACCTCAGCACCCCGAGTGCTGCTGCCATGAGGACACATTCCAGTTTTCTCACTGAGTGCCAGCCTCAGGTTTCAAACCTACTGGTTTCCATCTCCTGCCTCCTTCCCCCGGCTCCTCACTGAACTCCTTGCAGTGAATTTAGAGCAGAGTTGTTGTTGTTTCTCACAGAACCAAGATGAAACAATTTATGGAGAACCATAATCCAGGCCAGGTTCATTTCTATCCCATAGAACACTGAGATAATTTCATAAATCTTCACATTTCTACCAAAGCAGGAAGGTTTCACATGGGGTTCTACAGCCCTGCCAACTTTCCACATCACCAACAAAGGGGTGGATTAACACAGAGGCATTTCCTGCTGTAAATCCTCTGGGTGGAGAGACAGGGCTGAGCACTCCCTTTGAAACCATGAGCAGAGCATCACCTTCATTCTGCCATCACCTCTGCTGCTTTTGCAGTTCAACCCCTGCTCTGACACTGCTGAGAGATGTTCATGCCCTGTGTGAGAACAGAGGGAAGAAATCCAGTATTTGCTCCCTAGGCTCCATGCCTTTTTTCACCCAGGACATGCTTGCATTCCAGGAGGGAACAAACTCTGAACACAAAGGTCTGATTGAGGTAAAATTGTGACTGAGTCCTTTTCACCTTTTTTCTCCTTGGGCAAAAGAAGGAAAAGCGTTACTGACCCTCTTCCCCATTCCAAGGGTTCTCCAACTAGTGCACGGTTCTTTTGTGGAGTTTCCAGTGCAATGGCCTCAGGACCCTCCCTGCCTGGCTCCCTCTCCCTCTGAGCCCCCCTGACTCCCCCACACTGCAGAATGGTTCCCACAGCCTATGGAAAATCAAACGTGCAATTCATGGGCTGTGACAGGGATTGTCCAGAGAGCACAAAAGCTGCTGCAAGAGAAGGTCAAGACTTAGATCAAAGCTTCATGAATCTACTCAAGAAATCCCAGAATAACCAAATCTTCCCACTGACAGACAATCCACACACCTTGAGTCTCCTCGCTCTGCAGGATGCTGAAGCAGATCTCACATGTCCAATGTCACAGCCTTTAGCAAACTGCAACCCATGTCTGAGACTTATTTTTAAAATATTCTCTCCCACTCTGCTGATTTAAAAGGGACATATTTATATGAAAGGTTCAAACACCTCTGACTGTAAAACGAGGGGGGAAAAGGCAACGTGCTTCACATTCCTGGCTGGCATTGCTGGGGTGGTGTCTCATACCCTGAAATACAACCTGCAGTAGTCCATAAAATATTAAGACTGCTCGCTGGCCACAGCCAGGAATACTCTGCAGCAGCAGTTCCCAGGGGCAGAATGCTCTGTGAAAGGTCACTAACACAGCACTGAGGTCACCAGCACAACAGCCACCAGGAGTAATTCTTCTCTGCACTATTATTAACAGCGCTGAGCAGCCACCAGGAATCTGCTGGGCACCCACTGCTGTGCAATGGCTCCAGACAATAAAACCCAGAAAATGCAACTTTGTTACTGCACCAATAAAGGGAATTTAATCACAGTAAGGAACGGTAACGTCACAAATTACCTCCCCTCACTCACTTGGCACTGGGCCATGCTCCCCTAGGGGACATCTCCTCAGTGGGGCAACCTGCAGGAGCTCCTGAGCCAGCAGAAACTTCTGCAAACTGAACTGACCCCACTGACATCCCAGCAGTGACATGAGTGGGGATCTCACCTGAATAACTCACACCAGGACAGCTGGAGCTGGGCTGGGAGAGCTGGGAATGTTCCCCTGGAGAAGGGAAGGCTCCAGGCAGAGCTCAGAGCCCCTGGCAGGGCCTGAAGGGGCTCCAGGAGAGCTGGACAAGGGTTTGGGACAGGGGATGGAGGGACAGGAGGGAGGGAATGGCTCCCACTGCCAGAGGGCAGGCATGGATGGGACATTGGGAATTGTTCCCTGGCAGGGTGGGCAGGCCCTGGCACAGGCTTCAGAGAAGCTGTGGCTGCCCCTGGATCTCTGGCAGTGCCCAAGGCCAGGCTGGAGCAGCCTGGGACAGTGGAAGGTGTCCCTGCCTGTGGGGTTGAAACCGGGAATCTTTAGGTCCCTGTGAACCACTCTGGGATCCCATGGTTCCGAGATGAACTCCAGAGCTTTGCCAAGGAAAGCTGTGCTCCTGCCCTCCCCCTCCCAGCAGAAAGGCTGGAGGTGCCCCCAGCCCTGCCCATCCCACCCTCTGTGCCCCCCCAGTGCCACACACAGAGCTGCTCACCTTGGTCTCCCTCACCTGTCCAACACGATCCAGGCTTCTTAATGCACTTTTTCTCTGTAGTGAGGGGTCAAGGGGGAAGAAACCTTTATTTATTAAATAGCTTTCATTTCCAAGAGTCTGGCAGACTTTCAGCTCTTTGAAAGCCATTCCTGATGACTTCATGGGGCTTTTTATAAAGCGAGATAATGGCAGTGGAGGGACAGAAGCAGCTGCACAATTCCCTGGCTTGGGCAGAGATGGCCCAAGCACCACAGCCCTCAGCAAATCCATCACCCCATGGATGCCAGGAGCGAGATGCTCATGGGCACACTGGTTCCCACGGCAGGAGCCCACTCACCTTCCATGTGGGAATGTCTTGTGACAGATCTCCAGCACGTCCTCCATGTCTGCTCACCAGGGCTGCTGAAGGGTGGGATGGTTTCATGCAATAATTCCCTCCACAGCCTGAAAATTCAGTGTTCATCTAACACAGGTTACACCACGTTGAGCCTTTTCAGTGCTGGAGATTCCCTGGCAAGAGTAGCTTTGCTGAAAAGCATAATAAAGATTAAAACACAATCTGACTCTTGCAGAAGTGTTGTCAATCCACAGATTTCTGAGCAGCAAACATGGAACAAATATTTTTTGTGTCCTGATTTTTTTTGGCTGTGACACTGCAAATCAAGTAAATAATTTTCAGGTTTGAATGGAGTTGTTCCTACAATGACACAATTTTCCTGCTGTTGACAGCCAGCAAAACAATCTGTGTAAAAACAACCCATCCCTTCACCGTGGAGAAATACCAGAAACCACAAAAATGTCAGATTTACTGAAGGAAGATATTTTTTTTAAAAGCAGAAACAGGATGGACTAAGGCAAGACTAAAGCTAGATTGTCCCAGGCACGGCAGGAGCCCAATGAAACAGCACAAAATTGCTGTGACTGCCTGTGATAAAGGCTCATCCTGAGAGATAAAAACTAACTTCAGGGGTTAGTGGTCTGTGAAACAGATCATTAGATTCGGGCTCAGGGGGGGCTGAGGTTTAGCAGCACATTCAGCTGATGGGCAGAGGAAGGATGATGCTCACAAAAGCAGCCCAGCACGGGAGAGATGGGATAACCCCAGAGCAGGGGAGCTGTGCCTGGGGAGGGTCAGGCTGGAGACTGGGAAAATTCCTTCATTGGAATTCCTGTCTAGCCCAGCCACTGCTGGAGGCCCCATCCCTGCAGGGATTTCACAGCTCTGTGCATGTGGCACTTGGGGACACGGGGCAGTGGTGGCCTGGGCAGTGCTGGGATGGTTGGACTCGGTGATCTTGGAGGGTTTTCCCAGCCCCAGTGGTTCTGTGATTCATTTCTCCACATTTCCCTTGTGTGACAGCAATTCTATGACAATTAATTCCCTAAGCCCCACCCAAGTGACTTGGTACTACAGGGAAGGAGGGGGACAGGGGATTTCTTTTGGTGGCTGCACTGGCCTAAGAATTTCATTCCCTTGGATAAAGCAAAATAAAACTCTTCATTTGAAGTTATGCTATAAAAAGGAGGATCCTGCCCCCGTCTGGCCTCCCTGGAAGGGAGCAAGAAATCTGAGATTCACAGAGCTGCAAATCCTGCTTTGGAAGGGACTCTCAGGGATCATCCAACCCAGCTCCTGGCCCTGCACAGGACAGCCACAGGAATCCTTCCCAGCATCTCTGGGAAGCGCTGGATGGGAACACTGAGTTCCCAGGCACTCTCTGAGCTCAGAACAGACAGTAACTGCAGCTCTGGGTGCAGGTGGACGGCAGGGAAGTGGAGATCATTAGAACCTTCCTGGAGCAGCTCCAGCCCTGCCATCGCTGGTTTGGGATGCAGCAGGGTCCCACTGTGCTGTGTCCTGGGAATATCCCCCCTGCCATCTGCCAGGGCATGCCAAGGGAGCACAGTGCCCTCAGCAAAGCTGTGCCCACCCCCAGGAAACACAACAAGGATGGTTTAACTCCCTTTGCCTCCCTAAATCCCTGTCACTGCCAGGCAGAGACACCTGCTGGCAAAATGACCCAGCCTCAGAGCTGGATCTTCTCCTCCCCAGGGCTGTGAGGAGGAAAGGGGGGAAAAAACCCAATGGTCAAAACCTGAGGGGCCTCTTGCTTTCAGAGGAGCAGAAATAAGGTTCCATTTTAAATCTCCAAGGAGCTGAAGCCCCGATCTCCCCCGAGCCCTTCCCCCTGTCCCTGCTCCAGCCACCCTGTCATTCCTTCACTGGGCTCAGCACAGAACAGTGCTGCTGCTGCTCCTAGCAGGAAAACCCTGCAAGAATGGGGTTTTCCCTCCTTATCTCAGTTAAAAGAGACCTCAGTCACTGATATGCACAATTTATGTATCATCCCAGTGTTCTCTTGGAAACACCAGGAATGAATGGTCTCAACACGTGGTGGGAAAATTGTTGTGCCTGGATTCAGGCTGCCCTTGCCCACAGGATGGCAGAGAGGGGCTGCTCTCCCTGTTCCTGTCCCCAGGGAACAGCCCACACTGCTGAGCTCTGTCAGCACTCCGGGATTTCATCAGGGGGAACCTTATTTTTATCTACAACTTACCTGAAAGGAGGGTGCAGCCAGGTGGGGCTCAGGATCTGCTCCCAGGGAACGAAGGATGAGAGGGAACAGCTTCAAGCTGTGCCAGGGGAGGGTTAAATTGGATATTAGGGAAAATTTCTTCCTGGAAAGGGTCGTGCCCATCCCTGTAGGACAATCCAGACTTTGGGACTTCTCAGGAAGATTTGCACATCAAGGAAAATCCAGGACTCTCCTCCTTTCATCACCTAAACCTGTTCACTGCAGCACCTTTGGCATCCCAGGCACGGTGGATCTCCAAGAAATTCCCTGGCCAGCTCCACACAGACACTTTGGTTTATTTGTTGCTTACACAGCTCTGATTTCCCCCCATTAACCCAGATTTCAAAGCCAAACACACAAAAATGACACAACATCTGTGAGGATCCCACAGCACGAGGCCCTCCCTCAGAACTCTTTGACATTTACACTAAATCTTTATTTCTGTACAAAAATTTGGACAATTTTCATTGCTCCCAAGGAAATTTGCATGACCTTTTTACGTGACCCCACAAGTTGCCTACATATATATACACACATATATTTGAAACAGAAAAAAACCCTTCCAGTTCTGAAGAATGAAGGTAAAAACCATCAGAACTGAAAAATTAATGACAAGAATTAACTGTATTTATTGTCAATATTGTTGACTATTCTGTAGCTTTACATGTAGTTCATCCCCATATTATAATAAAAACATTCAAAATGACTCAATACAGACTGTGCAACAAGAGAGGAGCGACACAACCTGTAATTTAAAAAGTGGTAATAGCATCGAGAAAGTATTAATTATTAAATTAATTAAAAAGTATTATTAAAAAAAACAATGAAGGAGAACTCAGCAGTCCTAACTTTTATACACTGAAAAAAAGAGCCAAAAGGTAAAAGTTTCTGTTCAAAAGCCTATTCACAGTTCCATACACCAGGCACAAAGGCCTAAGGAATGCACAGTTGGGCTAAACCAGACAAAAATAAAGTGTGAGAACGGTGGCTTCTCTTTTAATCACCTAATATTCAACTGGATTCCAAGGAAAGCTAAAAGCAGTTTTCAGAAGTTGTATCAAAGTCAAGGAATGATGGAGTTAAGAGGGACAGGCAGGAAAAGACCTGGCTTTAAGGCAGCTCAGCATCCCTTCACCCGCCACAGAAATGTCCCAGGAGAACCACGGAATCCCAGACTGGTTTGGGTTGGAAGGGACCTTGGAGATCATTTAATTCCAACTCCCTGCCATGGCAGGGACACCTCCCACTGTCCCAGGCTGCTCCCAGCCCCAGGGTCCAGCCTGGCCTGGGGCACTGCCAGGGATGCAGGGCAGCCCCAGCCTCTGTGGGCAGGCAGAGCAGGAACTGCAGAGCCCACCCTGCTGGGAAAGCGTGTCCCAAAGGAAACAGCTCCAGCCAGCACAGCCAGAAGCAGAGGTGGGAGCATAAGGAATGTGCAAAGGCATATTGGCATCTCCTACACCATCCCAACAGAGGGGTTTGCTGCAATTCCTTATTCCCCAGAACTCCAAGAACTCCGTCTCTGTGCGTTATTTACAGCGAGGTCATTCCATGGGATCACCCCATGGATGCAGCTGGAAGGGACCCAAGGAGGTCATTAAATGGGATCACTCCACAGATAGAGATGGAAAGGATCTAAAGAGGTCATTCTATGGGATCACCCCATGGATGCAGCTGGAAGAGACCCAAGGAGGTCATTCCATGGGATCACTCCTTGGATACAGCTGGAAAAGATCTAAGGAGATCATTCCATGGGATCACCCACAAATGCAGCCACTGGAAGGGATCCAAGGAGGTTATTACATGGGATCAACCCATGGATACAGCTGAAAAAGATCTAAGGAGATCATTCCATGGGATCACCCACAAATACAGCCACTGGAAGGGATCCAAGGAGGTTATTACATGGGATCACCCCATGGATGCAGCAGGAAGGGACCCAAGGAGGTCACTCCATGGGATCATTCCATGGGATCACCCCATGGATGCAGCTGCTGCAGCTGGAAGGGACCCAAGGAGGTCATTCCTTGGGATCACCCCATGGATGCAGCTGCTGCAGCTGGAAGGGACCCAAGGAGCCCCAGATGCCCACCCAGGGCTGGTGGGGCTGCAGATCTGGGCAGGAACTCCCTTTACACAACCCTGGGATCACCAAGGCTGGAAAAGCCCTCCAAGGTCACTGAGTCCAACCTGTGCCCGACCCCCCCTTGGCACCCAGCCCCGAGCACTGAGTGCCACATCCAGCCCACGAACACAGAACTGGGAAGTTGATCTCCTAACTCAGCTTTGGCTCCATCTCTTTTGCTTTTTAAGAAGTCTCCTGCAGCCCCCAGCGCTCACAGGTACCTGTGTGGGATATGTGGGTATGGAAGAGGGGCACATCCCTGGGATTCAGCATTTCTGACAGGAAAACAACATTTCACACTCATTTTAATTCCCATTCTTGACACCAACCAGCACAGACTTATCACCAAACTTGCCCCAAACAACCCCCCCCCATCACAGGCTGGGCAGAACAGCACATTTCACCCCAAAAACACCTAAACAGCCCCAAAAAGCAGATCAGCAATCACATATTTGCTTGAAAACTTTCACTGCAACTTCCACACACAAAGTTTAATGCAAACAGGCACATTTTTACAAGTGTTTCCAACTTAAAATCATAAATACTGGTAGGTTTTAAAGAATTAGCAACTGCCATCATCTATAAATGCATAAATAGGATGGTAGAGAGCTCCCCAGCCCAAATCTGCATTTGCTCCACTTCAACAAGAATTAAGAGAACGGAGTGAGTTCCCTTCAGCTGCATGAAAAACAGAGTCTGAAAGTGGCAAAGGGAAAACAATTCAAGGAATGCTCTGGTCAAATTTCAGGGGGAAAAAAAATAGAATCCTGGTTTTCCTTTACTATAATAAACAGCTCTAGAAAATGTTTGGGCTAAATGACTTTAATACCCATGCTGAGTGCAGCCACAGGGGTGCTCCAGCTGGGAGCTGCCAGCCCTCCCGAGGCTTGGGATTCATCTGAAGCCATCATTTTATACATTCGGAACTGACATTTTCCTGCAGTCTCAGGAAAATGGGGACAGCCCCCATTTTCTGCGTTTCCTTCGGGGAGAGGACAAAGTCTGCAGGGAGAGAAGCACAAAGGAGACGAGAGCAAAGCCGACCCCGCACTGCTGCGGGCACAGGCGGCTCTTCCTCCCCTCTGCAAACAGCAGCACCCGCACGGAGCCGCTTTTTACCGAGGCATCGCTGGGCACAAACCTGCTCCGAGCCCAGCCCTGCACCCTGAGGCAGCTCCGAGGGCGCTGAAACACGCAGGGCCACTCGGCAGGGACACGGTGACACCGGGGCTGTCCCCATGCCTCGGTCACACAGCCCCATCCCACACCTACAGCCCCCCCAGTCTCAGCTGGTTTTGGTTTTTAGCCTCCCCACAGAATCCAGCTTTTCCTGGCCCCCTCCGCAGTCGGACAAGGAGAGCACTGAGCTGAAGATGTGCAAGGAAGGATTCCCAGCCTCCCAGGTAAAGCAGCATTTTCTGGTTTCATCCAGTCTCAGCCGAGTTTTGTACATTTGTAAATAGGAAAAGCTTAAAAATCCCACCCAGCTCTGGCCTTACCCAAAGACTGGCTTAACAGGCTCAGGGTGGTAAAGTGACTCCACTGTGGATAAAGCTACAATAGAAAAATTCACTGGTAAGGCCCTCTTAAGGCAAGGAGAGAATTCCTGCTCATGATTCTCACACGTGAAATAAAAAGCTACAGAGGCAGCCCCTTATAATTCATCATTTTTGGCCATTTAATGTATTCACCACTACAATATACTCAAGTCACATCTGGATTTATAACCAGACCACATCTGGATTATCACATGAGTGCAAAGACATTTTCCTTCCTCAGTGCCACTGCTGGTGCCACGGGATCAGCCCTGCCCTGCCCAGCACATTCATCTCAATTAGCTGAAAATTACTTTTCAGACCTAATTAATCTGACAGTGACAAACTTTTCATGTTCCACCAGGCAGCATGGAAGGAAGCACTGCCACCAGGAGCTTCCTAAGGCCAAGGACTCCTGGATTGAGCTATTTAAAGTCCCTCGACAGGAATTCCAGGCAACCACCTGACACAAGGACAAATTCAGTATTTCCTGTCCCAAAGCAAACTCAGTGATGCCTGATCCACAGAAAAGTGCTTGGAATAGCAGGGATAGGAGAACTGTAACAAATTTATCACAAATCCTGTTAAAACTTAGGTGTAGGGATGGGAAAACCCACTCATTTCCACACACTGGGAGGCTTTTATAGATATATATCTCTATTCTAAGGGAATGGGAAATAAAGCTGATTATGGAATTAGTTTTAGGCACCTGAGCTGCAGAGATGTGGAAGGTGCTGGTCAGGTGCATTTACCATTCACACACCAACACAGCGCTCAGCAGAGCAGCTGCTCAGCCTCCCAAAAAGAAAAAATATTAAAAAATGAAGCTGTTCACATTCCCCAAGTTTATTTTCCACCTCTCCTCACAATTAAAGACCTGTATAATTCCCAGATGCCAGAAGCAGCATATTCCAGAGACGATTTACCAAACTGATGATCTTCTGAACCAAAAGAAACAGCTGAAATATCAGATTATTGAAATATGACCTTTTTCTTTTTTTGCTACTAAAATGCCATTTTGCAGCATTACTTCAATAACCATTTTTAAGGCCCCTCCCTTTTGCTAAGAATGAATTTCACGGAGAACAAAGGCAAAGCTTGAGCTGCAGCTGGAAGCCAAGGCAGCAGAACCCCGAGGGTGAAACAAGAGCATCACACACCAAGGTCACAGCCAGGGCAAGGAGCCCCTGCCCAGCAATCCCCCAGTGGCAAAGATCCCTGGATTGGATGGTCTATGGACAGAGCAGGGAGAAAAATGGGAATTCCCCCACAGGGAAGAGAAAAAAGCTGTCAACAAGGAGAACTTACTGAACACAAAGGGGTTGAGAGATCAAAAGTTTGGCTGCTCCTCTCAGCGACTAAATTTAGAACATTTCTGAGTTCACACACGTGCACTTCAAAGCACCATCACAGCAAATATTCCAGGTGAGTCTGGAAATGATCACAGAGTCTGGAACTGGTCACAGCAACCACTCCAGGTGAGTCTGGAATTGATCAGAGTCTGGAACTGGTCACAGCAACCACTCCAGGTGAGTCTGGAAATGATCACAGAGTCTGGAATTGGTCACAGCAACCATTCCAGGTGAGTCTGGAATTGTCACCTCTGCTGACAGACCCCACCATCCCCACGGACTGAAAAACAGCATTTAAACCCCAAAAGGCCTGACAGCACCACAATGTGTCAGGAAACATCAGCCACCACTGAATTCTGGCTACATTTGCCCTGAAAAACACAAAATACACAGAAAGCTCACAGTGACCCATGAGATGTTTGCAGTCACGTTAACACTGGGCTCTTCACTGACCAACACACAGAGAACAATTGAATGTTTGCATTTTAAACCCCTCAGGGCACAGGAAACCCTGTCTGACAGCCAGTCCTGAGGTGTGCAGGCACTCCCAGGCCCTGCTGTGGTCACTGGGGAAACCAAGACAAGGTGAACCTCAGAGGCCACAGCAAGGGAAGTGGCACGGGGAGGGAAAGAGTAAAAGCAACCTAAGGGATGTGTAAACACTGCTTGTAACACAGCCCACACCTGCATCATCTGACAGAGCTCCTGCAAATGCACAACCAAGCAGCAGAAACCCCAGCACTGCTCCACCACCAACAGCAACAGCTCCTTTTCTTACCAAGCAGCCCCCAGCTCACCCAGCCTGTGTGGATTCAGCCCAGGGAAGACATAAGACTCAAAAACCAAACACTTGGGTTTAGAAGCAAGTCTGCTTTTTCTTTTTTTAGACTAGAAAATGTACAATTCCATTTCATATGCAAGTGTGCACAGAGCTCGTTGCTTGTAGATACTGTCAGAGAAACTGAGAGAGTTTTGCATTAAATTGTTAATTCTTCAAACATTGATACATTTTGCAATACACCAGTTAAATACCAAGATCTATGTGCATGCACTAGAGATATATGCATGTACACCTTAATGTTTAACAAAGACAGCAGATCCCCCAGCCAGGGAGAGTTGGAGATACCAAAAATAGATTAAAAAGTTAAATTCTTTACCTGCCTTTGTTAAATACAGACTTAGAGATTGCCTCCCCTCCTTTCCCCAGGATTCCCATGCTCCCAGGGAGGCAGGTGGGCAGGAAGGCAGGAGCTGACCAGATTATCCCAGAACCAAAGAGAAGCACCTTAAGAAGTTCAAACTAAGCTTTAAAATGTCTTTAAAATGCCTTTTCCATCCTTACCAGACACAGGGCTGAGAAAGGGAAGAACACTTTAAACAGAGTTTTGTTTCATTTTGCTGAACCCCCAGTGCATCTCCCACAGAAGAGCCTGACATTTCCAAGCATCCCACTGCCGTCCCAACTGCCTGGATCCTCTGAAGTGGGAATTGTGACCCCTTCTGCCTGGGACAGCCACCCCAGCAGGAGCTGCAGCAGGGAAAGGTGATCCTAGTGTTCTCACACTGCCTGGGGAGCACGCAAGGAGGTTCTGCTTTCAAGAAGTTCTGCCCTGGAACTCGTGTGGGTCACTTGGAGCTTTTCAAGTAGTGTCAACTGCTTTGTCCCCATCCAGTCCCCTCCACTGCATATTGATACATCTGCACATTTTAGTATCTGCACATTTTATGTAGCAAAGAGAGTTTTTCCTCTGAAAAACACTTCATTGGAATCTGACTTGTATGATTCCAGTGACACTTTCAAACTTACTTTTGTGCCTCTTCTTTGGTTAAGAAAAAGAAAAGATACTTTTCCCTTTTTGACAGCCAAAGGTATTTCTGCCAGACCTGAATCAACCAGCACAGCAGAGAAGGAAAGCAGTGGACAGGAACTGCAGCATCACCCAATCCAATGATGACCACAATAAAAGAGGAAAACACATTTCATCTGAAACTCTTTGGCAAATTTGTTCTTTTGCCAACCCTGGAATTCGAAGCTCAATCCATGTGCCTCAATCCATTCCAGCCTCCTCCCTAATCCAAAAATCACGTGGAAAAACAAGCAATGGGCCAAAGAGAGAGTTTGTTGATCAGGTTATGGAGAGCCGGGGTGTGATTGACATTACAGCCGTACAGACACGGGGGGACGGGTGACACGGGGCCGTGGCCGTGTCACAGATCAGCACTACTGCCAACATACTGATTCAGCTTCACACTGGTCTGAGCAGATTGCAATTAACCTAGGATTGAGGTATAAATATACACAAATATGTACAGTACACATACAGGAAAAGAGTTCTGCATTTGTAACATCGGCCACCTCAGAAATGCTGGAGAGTCGATACCTGCGCCAGTGATTCGCTCGCTGATTTCCTGGGATAATGAACCAACACCTCCCACTGGAGAGGGCTACAATGGGATCAGAAAACTCTACATTAAAAGCTCCTTCCCCTCTCTCTCCATCCTCCCCAGGCCCGAGGCCGGGCTGTTCCGAGGGGCAGCTTGCAGAGAAGGTCGGTCACAGCTCTGAGCGCGTCCTCCGAGGAGCCCGACCCAGCCTGGAGCCCCGAGTGCTCCTGTGCTCTGTGCCTGCTCCCAGCTCCTGTCCGTGTGTCTGTCTGTGTGTGTCTGTGTGTGTGTAGCTATGTAGAAAATACAGTTGCCATCAGTTCAGTATAAATACATCCACCCCACCAATCTGCCACTGGAACAGCTCTGCTGCAGCAATGTCTGTGCAAAGAGGTCATTAAAAATCATCTGATCTTCAGCCGGGACATCATCCACTCCAGTCCTTGGCACAGCCTGGGGACACAAGAGACAACATTTAGGGAATGCTGGCGCTTCTCGGGATAACTCCAAAGGTAACTCCACAGCAACAATTTAAACTCTTCCCAAGAACTCTCAGTAATTTCTGGAAACTCCTCACTCCCTGTATGGCACTTGCTCAATCTTATTACATCATCTACGGCCAGAGAATTCAGATCCCAGGTCTTCAAGACATGAAGTTCTCCCTAATTAGGATCATTCTTAATAAACCACATTTCAGTTTGCCCCCACCTCCTCCCACTCTCACTAAGCCCAAATCATATCAAGTCTTATCTCTGTGAGGTAACATCATGGATTTTATGTAGATTTGGTGTCCTGAGCCCAAAAATCTTGTAAGTATCGAGATTATGAAGCTGTGATGCCCTGGCACAGGTGCCCAGAGAAGCTGTGGCTGCCTCTGGATTCCTGGAATTGTCCAAGGCCAGGCTGGACAGGGTTTGGAGCAGCCTGGCACAGTGGGAGGTGTCCCTCCCATGGCAGGGCTGGGATGGGATGATTTTAAGGTCCTTTCCAACCCAAACCATTCTGGGATTCTGGACAGCAGAGGAATGTGTGTTAAACCCAAATACCACAATACAACCCCCAGAATAATTCCAGCTTCCCCTCCTGTGGACACAAATCCCCCTTACCCCTCTCCAGTGAGAGCACAGCAGGCCTGAATGTGCCACTGGTGATCCTTAATTGAAGTCAGCTTCAGGAACTGGGAGATCTCAGCTACTGTCATGCACTCCTTCACATCCTGCTTGTTAGCAAAGATCAGCAGCCCTGCTTTCTTCAAGTCCTGGGGAGAAAGGAGAGGAGGTCACCATAGAGCAGAGCAGCCCTTGGAGGCAGAGGAGGGGACACCAGAGCCCCAGCCAACAATGCTCCAGAGCAAAGTGCTGCAGGCTGACAGGAGCTGCAGGAAATCCCCTGATCCAGCTCAGCAAACAGCCAATTCTTGCTGTGGATGAGGAGTAAAAATCTCAGCACAACATTTTGCTGTGCTCCCTGAGGATCAGAGCCCTGTGCACCCCTGAACCTGAGTGTCACAGACGTGTTTTATGCAAAATCCTTTCCTTAGGGTCTTTCCTCCTGAGAAGCTGAGAGGCCTCAGGAACAAAATGTACCCAATGGTTATCTGCTGCTGTGGGATGCAACAGGTGCATCTGGGATTGGGCTCATGTGGATGTTTCTCATTAATGGCCAATCACAGCCCAGCTGGCTCAGACTGTCTCAGTCAGTCACAAACCTTTGTTATCATTCCTTTTCTATTCTTAGCCAGCCTTCTGATGAAATCCTTTCTTCTGTTCTTTTAGTATAGTTTTAATGTAATATATATCATCAAATAATCAATCAGCCTTCTGGAACATGGAGTCAACATTCTCATCTCTTCCCTCATCCTGGGACCCCTGAGAACAGCACCACACCTGAGCAGCACTGACAATTTGGAACAGTGACTCCAGGGATAAGCTTATTTCACCTCAAATTGCCTGGGATTACATGAAGGCACAGGTAATATTATTGCAAATCTTTCCCTTGGAAAGCAAAATGATGTTCCCAGGAAGCCAGGCCAGCTCAAGCACTGAGCTGCCTATCAGGCACACTCCTGTTTGCAAGCAGCCAAATGAATTCCCAAATAATCAACTGCTCCAGAAAATAGCTGGAACTGAGCTGGACAACGCAATTCTGCCTTAACAGCAACTCCATGGAACCAGCTAGGAGAAAGAAAAGGTTTTCAAGGAGCAAAGAAAAGCGATTTAAAATCAATATTTGACTTTCATTGCTGCTCTCTCCCAACGTCACAGCCACGTCTGGAGAGGGAGCCTGGGAACATCCTGCAGGGACACAAAGGGCACATTCACTGCTCCCAAATCGGCTCCACTCTGCCTGGAATTCCAGACCTTCCCTGCGGCAAAATCAGCTCGTTAACAACTTCATCTTCCTTGAGAGAGCAGGAAACAGAAGATGCAGGTTTTTGCAACAGCCTGAAGAGTCCAGCTCTGAAATCCCCGTCCTGGACAGCAGCACCAAACCCCTGTGCCACATTTAACACCCCACAGCCTGACCTGCTCTTTTAGAGTTTACTTTATTAAAAACAACTTAAATTAAACATCGAACATTTCAAAAACAAAACCAAAACCAACAAAACAAAACAAAAATACCACAAAACATTAAAACTTGACAGATCCTCTGCAAAGCCCTTGTTTTTCCTCAAAGGAAATCCATAGGAGGCTGTGCCCTTCCTGCAGGCTCCCAAACCGTGGCTATAGGTTAAATATAGATGGAGTATTTTAGGCTATAATTCCATCATTTTTATGCATATTTTTTTTATTCTGACACTTAAATTTGGATGCTCAGTGTCAGCTCACACACCCTGATCCAGTTTGCATTCAGGTCATGCCACAGATGCTTTTACATCAGCCCAGCTCAGGTTTAGACCTGACCCAAGGCTCAGGTTTAAGGAGGGCCTGTACAATTTAGCAATTCCCACTCTGGAATTCCAAATACACAGAGCAGTGGCTGCTGCAGCCACGGGCTGGAGTTCCTTCAGTTTCAGAGATGGGTGCTTCAGCACACATTGTAAAGTGTTCTAAAACCTCAGGCAACCATGAAGATATCAAAAATAATTATTAAATTATTGCAGGATATATTTTTTTTAATTATTTAAAGGCTCTAATATTAACATGGACTGAAGTACAAAAGCCTCAGATGTCCCTGACAGGTCCCAACTGCTGTTTCACTGGAGCACTCTGACAGGCTACCTCTGTAATTCAGTATTAATTAACAGCTTTGCTGGGAGTTTCACAGAACACAGTGCAGGAGGGACAAGGCAGTTCAGGGTGTGAATTTGCTTCCCTTGGCGTGTATCAGCCAGATAATTAAATAAATATTACAATAAATATTACAATAAATATTACAGACACACGGCGCACTCACCTCGTGTGCTAACATTTTATACAGCTCTTCTTTAGTCACAGAAATTCTCTCTCTGTCTGTGCTGTCCACCACAACTATCACAAACTGCAAAAAGGGAGAGCTATTAGGCAGAGAAACTCCTGCTGTTCCCACTCCCAGCCCATTATCCAGCTGGATTATCAGACCCCATCCCTGTTCCCAAACCTCCCTCCAGCCCCAGTAATCCCACAGGCCTGGGGTTATTCACTCTTGTGCTGTGCTTTGGGGACAAGGCAGCTCTGACACAACTTTTCACTTTCTGTTCTCCATTTTTCAGTGAAAAATTCATACTGAATGCAAGAATTTTCTTGTAATCCCAGATCTGGTTTTGTTCTTTGCTTGGTGTAGCTGAGGCACCACACAAACCCCTCAAATAATTTGCTGCAGCCTTTAAAACAAAGTGCATCATTTTTCTTTGTCTAGGTCAAGAACAGATATTTGCACGGGATTTAAGAAGTCCTGAAGCTCCAAACTCCAAGAACACCCTCCCAGCTTCATTTAGGCTGGAAAAGGAATCACAGCACCTCATAGGGATGAACTGGAGAACAAAGGTAATTATTGTGATAAAATTGTATTTAACCATACCAAATGTAACTTGTATAATATAAATATTTAAATTTTATTTGATAACATCTATGAAACCTTGATTTAAATTATTATTTTTATGAAGCTGTGTGCTTGATAATATTTATATAGATGTATATATACACATATACATGTATATATATATATGTGTGTGTGTATGTATGTACACATATGTGTGTGTGTACTGCAACTGCACCTCTGAAGAGCTCTGAAAACTCATTTAAGGTGGGGATGACAGGGCCTTGTGAGGCAGAGCTGCCACGGTTTTGGGGGGAACCTTTGGGGCTGCCAGGCAGGTTTTGGAGCACCCACTGCAGGGAGAGTGAGCGTGCACACAGCAAGGTGGGATGGGCAATTCCCAGACACAGCAAGGTGGGATGAGCAGCTCCCAGACACAGCAAGGGGGGATGAGCAGCTCCCAGACACAGCAAGGGGGGATGAGCAGCTCCCAGACACAGCAAGGGGGGATGAGCAGCTCCCAGACACAGCAAGGTGGGATGAGCAGCTCCCAGACACAGCAAGGGGGGATGAGCAGCTCCCAGACACAGCAAGGGGGGATGAGCAGTTCCCAGACACAGCAAGGGGGGATGAGCAGTTCCCAGACACAGCAAGGGGGGATGAGCAGCTCCCAGACACAGCAAGGTGGGATGAGCAGCTCCCAGAGCAGGGGGAGCACAGAGGCAGCCCCCAGGAGAGCAGAGTGCCCTGGCAGGGGCAGGGCTGTCACCTCGGTGTTGGTGTAGTAGGTGTTCCAGGAGGAGCGCAGGGACTCCTGCCCCCCGATGTCCCACATCAGGAAGCGCGTGTTGTTCACCACGATCTCCTCCACGTTGCTGCCGATGGTGGGAGAGGTGTGAACCACCTCGTTCATGGAGCTGCACGGGGAACAGGGAAAGGGACAGGACAGTCACCCAGAGGCACACCTGGAACTGCACCCCACGGACAGAACCTCAGCAAACACTCCCTGGGCAGCCAAGGCAAGGGCCGGTGGTGGAAGGTGCAGAAACGTAAATAAAAACAGCGATAAAAAGGACTCAGTGAACTATGTAATAATCAAATTATAGAGCTGAGAGAGCACTTGTGAACATAATGTGTTATAATTAATTAAACCATGGAGCTGAGAGCATTTTTGCTTCAGAAGCTTTTGGGAGCACTCAGCTCTTCTTTCTCCAGGCCCATTTTGGCTGACATGGGACAGAGCAGCTGTTTTGCTTCAAGAATGTGGTTAAGCCACAAGATTTCCAAGGTTTCAGAAAAACAACAACTCATGCTCCAGCTCCACCAGAAACACTTCACCCACTCCATCCCGCTCTCCTTCCACTACAACCAGACTTTCTTCACAACGTTTCATGTCCTAACTTCCTCCTCTTCTCCCCTCAGCACAGTCCATACACAACTTTCTGGAGACTAATGCAGCCATGAAATATTTCAAACGTACTGTTTAGTGATACTGAGTGTGACTTTGCCACTAAGAACACCAGTTTCACATCAAATAACCAAATGTGTGCTCTGGATTCTCCTAAAGTCCAGACTATTTAAACTCTACTGCAACAGGCAAAAAAATTAACAGTAGCTCCAAGGCAAACCATCTGTGTTCAAAAGAACTTAATTATTTTTTCTTCTGATCATCTTGATACAGCTTTTCATTTTGTATGAACCTTTTTGAAGTTCCAGCAGAGCTTTTAGTTACAGCGACAGCAATTTGAGACTTGTAATGGTGCTGGGATATTTCCTGAAGAGGATCCAGAGAGCCAAGGAGATAAAGGGATGGTGCAGTGCTCTGAAAAACAATCCCAGTTACCCTGGGCCAGTGCAAGGAGAGCTGAGTGTGAGAATGGGAGAATAGAAGTGTCTGCAAGAGGAAAAATGGGATCTGCAAAGATGGGGTAGGGTCAAGGAAGAGTAAGGCAGGAGAATAATGGAGCTGGGAAAGTCCTGTGGAGTCAAGTGGGTACAAAGAAAAAGGAGACAGACAGAGATCTGTATGAGAGGGAAAAGAAAGCACTGAAACTGCAGAAATAAGGGGAAGAACTGTGAGACATTTGTGGAGGAAGTGGATTAAAAACCACCAAGGACGGCCCTCAGCTGCAGCAGTTTCCAGTCTTAAGAAATACCCTTCATTCTGTTTGTGCTTTTTAACATCTCTCACTCCCTCTATAAATCACCATCACCTTCACCTTCCACTCTCCCTGCAGCGTGGCAGGGCACCAGCAGCCAGAAATGTTTGGGGAAAGGCAAAGCAGGACAGAATGTGACAAACCCCAACCACTTCCAGAAAGCCAATTTGAAATGTGGGCTTGGAGCAGCATGGCCACATCATTTAACAGGAGTTATTTCTGACTCAGGAACACTCCTCAGTGCCACACACTGCACGTGGGAAAGGGCCAATCTGTCCCCAGCACAAACAGACCTTGAGCTGCCTGTGCCACCCAGCAGCCTCTGAGCCTGTGGACAGATTGGTGTCCTCTATCAAACTGCAGCTGGGGAACTGAGATATGAAACTCATTTGAGCTCCATGTAAACCAGGAGCAAGGTTAATGCAAGGCAAACACAAATCAATGCTGCTGTGGAAGGCAGAGGTGCAGGCAGCACAGAGCTGTTGTCCTGGGTTTGTGCTGGTCCAGCCTTCCTCCTTCATCCCATCCCACAAACGACACCAAACTGATCTCAGCACTGGGGACACAAGTCAGGGCAGGCAGAGGTGCTTTGCCACTCACACAATGATCTGTCTGCTGTTCAAAGCTGTGGCGTGGATCAGTTTTGCAACAGCGTCCCGTGGCCAGCACTCACTCCAATCGTATTTTATGGGGCTGGCAGAGAGCCAAGGCCGTGACACCAAGGGTGGCTGGGAGCGCGTGGTAACAGCAGGTGAGGTGATCCAAACCCCCTGAACAAAACCTCCTTCATCCAGCAGAGCCCTTCCCAAACTGCAGGCACCCTCTGGCACCTGGAAAGCTCTGAGTGAACGCACCCAGGGCCACGGAGCACACCTGGAAATGCCCCGAGTGTCCCCACAGGTGCTACTTACAATTGGTACAGAATGGTCGTTTTCCCTGCATTGTCCAGGCCCACAATGATCACCTTGTGCTCTGCAATGAAAACAGCACTGGTAAGTCACAGCTGCCGGGGCTGGATCCAAGTTAGTGCCACGTTTGCCTCTGGTTTCCTGAGCCAACAGTGCCCAGCTCCAGGTGCCGTGGCCAGGTGTGTTTGTGGGCCAGCCCAGGAAGTTTGTGCGGGCAGGGAAGGGACTGGCAGCTTCTCCCCCTGCACAGAACCATTCCTGAGAGATCTCAGGAGGATGTTTTCCATCTCTGACTGCCAGGGTCACGCTGGGATCCTCTCCCAAGCTCCTGCAGACTTTTGCAGCCTGTATCACACTGCATCCCCCAGCCAGCCACGAGAGCTCTCAACTCCACTGTCAACTTTTCAGCTCCCAACCCCACTTTCCCTTCACCCAGGCAATCTCTTGATGTCTTTGCAAAGAACAGGTAAAACCCAGCCAGGCTGGTGTGATCCCTGCGCCCCCCTGGGCAACAGATGTGCCCTCCAACATTTCACAGGACACATTCACCCAGTCTGGCCTTGGACAAGTCACCAGGTGCTCCACAACCCACCACTGACATTTTGAAGCTCAATGCCCCCCGATCAATTCTTGCTTCCCTTCAGCACCTCCTCTCCTGTGCATCACAAAAGTGGCTGAGAACTCTACAACTGGTGGTGTCAAGCACATCCAAAGGGATGATTTCCAGTTTGGGAGAGCACAGCCAGCTCCCAGCTCTGTTACACAACTTTCACTTGCACAACCAAGCAGGAGCAGTCAAGTAAAAGCCTGGTGAGAAGGGGGTTTCTCCCCTCCTTCCCCGTGTCCCTCAAGGGCAACAAAAAGCATTAAAAACATTCCCAAGCTTCAGACACTGAGATCAATCCCTGCCAGCAAACTGATTTATCCCACAGGAGAGGGAGGGGACAGGGGTCAGGTAAGTGGGGCTTTCAGGGGTTTAATTTTACCAATATTGTGTGGTTTTGCAGAGTTGTCTTTTATGCCCTCCAATACAAATTCCAGCTTTAATAACTTTGCACAACTGCACAATATTGTAAAAGCGTCTGCTTACCTGACCCCACATAACTAGGAACTTTTGTTTCAGGTGGGATGCTGCCAGCATAGTGGATGTTAGGAAATCAGTTGGAACAGAAGGTCTGAGGTGGGGCTGGACGCTACAAGACAAAAATATTTTGCTGTATTTGCACTACACGTTAACAGGGACATAACTGGGACATTCAACCAGCAGGTGTGAGAGTACTGAGCTTCACTCTAAATCAAATTCCAAGGACTTCAGAAACATGGAAAGAGCATCGGGGGGGTGTTTTGTAGTTAAAGTTACAACTCTCATCAACACCTTGCTGTAAGGAGACAGGTGTTAAAGATCCCAGAATCCCGAGATGGTTTGGGTTGGAAGAGAAATCAAGGATTATCCAGTGCCATGGCAGGGACGCCTTCCACTGTCCCAGGCTGCTCCAAGCCCTGTCCAGCCTGGCCTGGGACACTTCCAGGGATCCAGGGGCAGCCACAACTGAAGCTATAAATAACATTTACTCCGTGAACGAGCCACTTATCGAGCATTGCCACTTAAACCCACACTCTGCCGACAGCAAAAGGAACCCACCCGCCACGCCGCGCCGCGGCCGTGCTCCTCTGAGGAGCACACGTTAATAATTTAACAGGCGGCTGTCAGGAAATGAGCACTCCAGTAATTGAAAGAAGGTGAAAAAAAAAAGGTTAAAGCCCCGACTTCCAGGAGCCCGTGCGGCCGCCCCGGAGCGGGTGTGGGTCCCTCCCGGATCCCCCCGGGCCTCACCCTGGTGGTTGAAGAGCCTCCATATCCTGGTGAAGAGGATCCCCATCCTCGGCCGGGCGCTCCGGGCCTCGCCGGCCGCGGCTCTGCGGGGCCGCGGGCGCTCAGGGCCCGGCGCAGCGCCCCGAGTGCCGGCTGGGGCCGCGCCGAGGCCGCTGCCGCTCGGACATCGCCGCGGGGTGGGGACGGGGCTCGGGACGGGGCTCGGCAGCGGCGGCGGAGGCGGCACCGGGAGCGGAGCAGCGCCCGCGGCCGCCTCACGGACGGGCCGGGCCGGGCCGGGCCGGGCGCGCTGCGCTGACGCGCGGGGGCGGCACCGCGGCCGCCATTACACGGCACCGCCTCAGCGCGCCCGGCGGAGCGCGGCCACAGCGCCGGGCTCCGTCACAGCCGCTGCCCGCGGTGCCTCTGCGGGCCGAGAGCGCCGGACTTTCCCTCATCCGCTGCCCGCGGTGCCTCTGCGGGGCCCGCAGCCCATCCCAGCCTTCCCCCGGCCACGGGCACCTCCCGCTTCACAGCTGATCCCGCCGCCCTCACAGCCAGGGGTTATTCCTCAGTACCGCATCGAAATCACCCATCCCTTCAGGTTTAAACCGTTCCTCCGGGTCCTGTCCCTCCATCCCTTGTCCCCAGTCCCTCTCCAGCTCTCCTGGAGCCCCTTCAGGCCCTGCCAGGGGCTCTGAGCTCTGCCTGGAGCCTTCCCTTCTCCAGGGGAACATTCCCAGCTCTCCCAGCCTGGCTGCAGTTTATGAAGAAACCACGTTCACTTTGCCCTGCTAAAAACTTGGTGCTCTGAGGAAAACTCGGTGATAACGTGGGTGAAGCTGCTCCCCAGTAGCTGGGGGTGTTTGCATGAGGGCACTTTTGGCACTGGAATGGGCTTTAAGATCTGCCCAGAGCCTTCTCTTCCCTGAGATAAATTTCTCTGTCCAAACCCTCCACTGCGTTTAAATCCTCATGGATTTGGAAATCCCAGGCAATAATAATTAGGTTGTGCGCAGCTGTGTTGCTGAGACGAGACGTGGGGCATTTCCCCTCTCACTTGTCCTGGCCCTGACTAATAATTTGTGATGTGGGTAATGAATAGAGTAAGTTTTACATCTCTTGTGTCTCACTATTCATTGAAATAATAGAATAAAATGTTTTTAAAACCTCTCAGTTACCCCATCTCTGTAAAAACTAAGAAAACCAACCCCTGACACCTAACTCCATCTTTCACTGTGCCAGGCTGCTCCAAGCTCCAGTGTCCAGCCTGGCATGGGACATGAAATCGTTCTTATCCCAGAAGTTTTTCATCTTTCCTCCAAGCAGTTCTTATTCCCAAACAGCTTTCTGTGTTTAATTTTCCCTGCTGGTCCGGAACCAAAGCAGCAAGGCCAGAATAATCTCCAATTTTCTGTGTCCAGAGACGTGTGTGTTTCCTGTTGCTCTGGAGGGGGATTCATGGCCCTGAAGAGTTTAAGAAGAGAAATATTCTGGTAGCCCGCTGTGCCAGTCCATCCCAGTGCCACCTTCACAGCTCTGGGTCCTGGCACCGTGGGGGACCCACAGGTAAAGGAGCAGCTCCTCCGCTGTAAAACATTCCACAAGTTCAGCATCCAGCCTGCAATGGCGTTAATTATTCATTAGCTGGCAATTATCCCCCTTTCTGCCGGCCCTCGGCTTGGAATTTCAGAAGCACTCGGCGTTCTTCTCTGTTCTCAACTCTCGCAGGGTTCGGTGGCTGCACAGCTGTGGGAGAGCTACCAAAGTTCAGTTAAACTGTTTATTCTGATTATTTACATTAAAACTCTGAGGACTCCCCCCCCCCCCCCCCCCCGTGCGTTTTTTCCTAGGGCAGCCTGGTTGAACCTGGTTTTTATGGGCTAAGCTGGGCTTCCCAGTGCTGCTGGAAGCTTTCGAGGAAAGCGTTGCAGTGGGCAGGGCTGGTACAGCCTCGCAATTCCCTCCTGGAAGTCTGGGAGGGCTTTTACGGGTCGTGTACGGATTGTTCCAGCTGTAGCACAGACAGGGTCAGGGAGTCTGTGCTGGGGAAGTGCTTGGAATGCCGACAGAAGGATTTCATCATGGAAATGCTTCTGTGCAGGAAGAAACCCAAACGGAGAGAATATGGCATGGCTGAGTATGGAAAATGCCTCCAAGATATTTGGGTCCAACCATTCCCAGCACTGCCCCGTGTCCCCAGTGCCACATCACAGGGCTGTGAAATCCCTGCAGGGATGGGGACTCCACCTGAGCACCTTTTCCTGAAGGAATTGCCCCCAAATCCACCCCGAGCTGTTCCTGGGGCTCCAGCCCCTTCTCCAGGACCCAGACAACTTAAGCAGCTTAAGAAATGTTAACCCCTAGGATCATATAAAAACACACAAAAGGCTTTTCCCCCCCTCATTTATATTTATTTGAAGACCCTCCTGCTTTTCATCAACAGCTTAGATGAAAACTCATGCCTTAAGATCTGATTTTGAACACACAGCCAAGCAAGTCCTATTAAAGAGAACTTTAAGAGCTTTAGATCTGCCTGAGGGTGCAGCTCACCTGGCCAACGTGCTCCTGTCCCTCCAAGGCAAGGTTTGGGTGCTCACAGCATCTCCAGGAGGTTGCTGGTTCCTGTTTCTCCTTTTTGGGAAGAGGAGGCTGGAATCTTCCAATGCTTCTTCCAAGATTCCAATGGAATCTTCCAGAGGCAGCATCTTCCAATGCTTTCAGTTTTCCAAGATACCATAAATGGCTGGAGGTGGCACTCAGGTGGGGATCAGCCACAGTTGGACTCGATGGCCTCGGAGGTCTTTTCCAACCTTCACCATTCTGTGATAAACTATTGATTGCCTTTGAATTATCCAATCCTTAATCCCTCCCATCATTCTGCCCCTTGTTCCTGCCTAGGAACCAGTCCAGGAGATCCCACCAAGGACCAGCTCCAAAGCCCTGAACATTCCCAAGAATCCTCCAAAGGAGCAGTTGGCTGCCAGTACCTCGTTCCCTGCTGGATCAGCAGGAGTTATCTGTATTTTTGTACTTCTGGGTCACAGCTATTTAAGCTCGTTACAAAAATAAACATCATTTATTTCCCAGAGCAGATGCATCTCCTTCTTCAGAACCTCATTAAATTTTCCTAAAAACGCAACACGTGAGGCTGCTGCCAAAAACTATTGGCAAACAGCAGAAATGCCACAGGGCTCCGGGTTCCTCCTGAGCATCTTCCCACTCTTAGTGCAGGACACAAAGACACTGGACAGACTTTTAAACGCTTGGTAGTTTTGTTCATTTATTGTAGAAAAGTTATTGGAATGCAGTTCATCTTTGTACATCTAAATTCCAGAAAACGAATCCATAGAAATGAGGATACTATGGGCATGCAGTCTGCATGATCCTGGTCACAAAAATAACACCACTGGTTTTTTTATTCTTTTTTTTTTTTTTCCAATTTTTGTAGTTTTCTTTGAAAGCCACTAAAAGCAGAGGGAGAGCAGAGCATGCACCACTGTACACATTGCATAGTATATGGTACCCACATGCCTGGTCAGGTGCTACACACACGGGGTCTAGAGGGCAAAACAAAGGGAAAATCAGCAGAAAACACAAATTTGGGGTGGCTCTGTCCCAGTAAAGGCAGTAATGTCTTCACCAGTGTGGCTCTGAACTGGCTCCCAGCGAGGCAGCGCTGCCGGGCTCTCCCTGGGAACCAGTTTGGCTGAGAAACAGAGATTTGCCAGGATGTGAGAAGCCCAAGGTGTGGAGTGTGCAGCTGGAATGGCAGATCCCAGCATTCTCCCCGCTCTGCTTGCACACAGTCTGCATTTGCTGGCCTGACTCTCCCTGTCTGCCCCAGGAGGGAATCACTCAGGTGCGTCCCAACCCCAAACACACCTGGGCCCACACACAGTTCCTCAACCTCACCTCCCTTCAGGTTTGCAGGGAATTCTTGGAATTTGGGGTGCTGGGACTCTTTCCTCCCCGCTCCAAGCTCTGTATCCCCACAAACATTTCCTGGGAGCGTTTCATTCCCAACCTTAGGCTGCTGCTGGGTTCACCAGTCACATCCCAGATCTACACATTGGCCAAAATTAAAGTTATTCATGTGATTTCGGCTTCCAGGAGGAAATCAGCAGAAATGAATGCAGTGGGCTTTGTGAAGAAAAGGTTCTTTTTGTTGTCATTAATTAATTCATATGGAAGGGATACAAGTTATTGAAAAATCAGTCCCATGTGCAAAATGCCAAAATCAACTGCTGAAGCATCAGGCAGCGAGTAAACAGATCAAAAATGCAATAAATCCACTGATGCTGGATCAGAATTCTCCCCCTCGGTTCCAAAACCACGATACCAGATGCAGGAGTGGAATTATTGTAAATTTGTGCTATTACAAATGTGCTTCTTTTCCCTTGCTCTGTTTCCACACCGCTGGCAGGAGGAGAACTCTGAGCTCCGTGGGTTCCCTGCTGCAGAGCAGATGCACCACGGGCACGTCCCCGTTAGTCACAGCTCGGTTTGCAGGCAGTATTGGTGAGGCAGGGCAGGGTCAGGAGGTGCCACTGCTGGGCAGACCTTGCTCTTGGACCAGACAGGAGTTGGTGTCACTGCCAAGGAATTTGGGTTCCCAAATTCCTGAGGCAGGTCCATAAACCCTCCTGGGACCAAGCCAAGGCTGCTCCTTCCAAAGGAGCAAAGGAGTGACACTCATTAACATCTGAAACGATTCCACCTCCTCCCCAGGTTCTCTGCATGGATCTAATCACAATATTTCTCCTGACTTCTTGAGTGGATTCCGCACACACTGAAAGAAATCTGAACTTTCACTCCTAAATAGCATTTTCACCTCTTTCTCTGAGTTAATTCCTTACATATGTTTTACAACTTTATTAAAATTTCCCTTTTTTTTTTTATTTTAAGATGCACCTTTATTTTTCTATATAAAATAAACTGGGCTTGGTAGCAACCTCACCAAGGTTATACAAATGCCTCTTAAAATGACACCACACTCTCTTTTAGGATCATTTAAACTCCATTTCCCCAGAGTTCAGCTTGGCTGCATTACAGGATCCTACAGCCTTTGTAGGACTAATACTTGAAGGAATGAGAGGCAACTCCAACAAAATACATGGCAGCAGAATCCCATGGATCCAAACCTGGACTGGCACCAACAGGGGTAACAGAACCTGATGTTAAAATGCACATTTTTAGGAGCAAACCCAGGTTTGTATAAATGGCATTTTATAAAATATGCATCTGATTTTGTCGTGTGTAGTCTCCAATTATTTTGCCTTAAAAAAAAAAAATCAGGAATGTGGGATCAAGGGCAAGTTTCAGAAGTACTGAACCTGTGAAAGAAAATACAGCAGAGGACACATTTAATGGATTATTGAAGAAAAAAGGAGTATGAGAACCCCTGACTTACCCAAATCAGTGTGCTGTGAACAACAGGAATAACAATATTGTTTTAGAATGGTCAAGTGTACAACAGTGAAGTCAGTAAAGACAGGAGAGTCTGGATGCTCCAGGGAATTCTGTGGTGTTGAGACCAAACTGAATTCAGAAGATTTGGCATCAAACTGAAGTTACAAATATCAGCAGCTGTGAGTTGCACATCCCATGGGAGAAGTGTTTGGCATCAGGAAAAAAATCTGTACATGTTAAACACAACTCCAGGGAGAAAGTATTTGAAGGTTAACAGTTAGAATAATTGATTCCCAAACATAAGAGCGTGCTGAATTTTCTCTTTAGAGATTGTTGTTATCACCTTGATTGGTTAAATCCTTGTTAATCCCAAAGTGTCTGAATGAGAAACTCGGATAACAACAAAACTTAAAAGAACTCCCTGTTTTATAAACATTTGTAAACCCTCTGTCCCTGCCAGAGCTCCCAACAGAGCTCTGGTCTTCAGTATTATTCTCATAACAAGAAATGATGTGAGGACTGGAGAACGAGGCTGGATTGCTTCACTCAGGAACACATGAACTCCTCAAACCTAAACCACAAGAGAGCTGCTGAGCAGCGCTGGAATCCCACCAGGAATTACCAATCCTGATCCCCAGCACAGCTTTCACTCCTTACTGTGTCCTGAACAGAAATCCCCTCTTCAAACAAACACTGCCCATAGGATCTGCAAGAAATGAAGAGTCTGCCAGCCTGGCTGCTGTATCTGTACTTCAAGAATATCTCTCTTCCCAAAATTGAACACCCCAGCAAGGAGGGAGACCTGCAGGGCCCCTTTGATGACAATGGAATGGGCTCTGGGGGAAACTGAGGACAGGAGTCAAGGCAGCTTAACCCCAGGGAATGAAGGACCTCAGGCCCATCCCTGGCTTCCTTCACAAGTTTGTTTTCATCAAACCCAAGTTTTGGCACTTGAGATGTTCAGGTGGTGGATTGTGCAGAGTGTGGTGGCTGGGGATCCTTCCCTGGCCTGGGGTGACATGGAAGACTGAAAACAAGGCTCCAAAAGGCTCTAGGAAATATCTGACTGCAAATATGCAAATATGCAAATCTCCTCAAGCAGTTAACGAGCCGATCCCTAATCTAGTGCAGAATAAAGAGAAGCAGCTGCTGCCCAGGGTTCTACAGCTGCCCTGCAATCAGGACCTCAATGCACAAACAAGGAAAGCTCAGAGAAGAAGGGGCTGCCAAGGCCTCCCTTGTCCTTTCTGTGTGCTGGACACGGAAAAAGGGCTGGAGAACTTCCTGGAGGATGCTCCCCAGCACAGAATGCTGCAGGAGCTGCCAGAGCCAGGTCCTGGCACGTTCCCTCAGCCTCAGAACTCCTCTGGCACCTGCAGCCAGAGGGAATGGGGCAGGATCAGGTCTGGCAGATCCATCCAGAACTCTGAGACTCCAGTGGATGCACAGATTTCCACATTTCCCTCGGTAACTGCTCCATTGGGGTCACCCAGTGGTGCTGCAGCTGCCTGTTAGGCAGTGGGGTCATTAAAATGATTAATTCATCAGGTGTCTGCCACCTCTTAATGCTGTTGGGGATGGTTTAGGTTTGGGTGCCCCACAAAGGACGTGGATTGCTTTTCCCAGCAACTTCAAGAGGATAATCAGATTCCAGGATGCTGGAAACACCGGTGGGCTTTGCCAGCTGGTCCAGGACGGATATTCCAGAAATTCCTGTAGTGCTACATGCTTTCAAAGCCTGGGTTCAGCAGGCTTTGGGAAGAAAATAAGCAAATAAAAAAGGTAATGATCCTTATTTCGGGAAGAACATAGTTGTGACATGAACCTGCACAAACAAATGCATGTTCAGCATCATAACTGTGTCGATTCCAGGGAATGTGTGCGGTGGGAATCTCAGGAGGCTCTGCTGGAAGATGTCAGTGGTTGTACAAAATGGGCAATGGGGCTCAATTTTCAATCCCATGGGATCTAAGGCTTCACAGATGGTGTAAAACGCAAGGTCCAACCAGAGAAATTCATCTCTTGGAAGGAACTCAAGACTCAGCAGGCGAAAGAAATGATTGGTAGGAAGTAAGGCAGCAGTATCTCCAAGGATTTATCATAGCTCTTGGAATCCAAACTTGGAATCAGCTCCACGACTTCCCTGGGAGCAGATTTTTGTCTGATGTTCCCTTTTTATTGCAATTCTGACCGAGATGTTGTTTGAAATGTTTGTCACTGATGGCTGGCGAAGCCCACTCCCTCCCCTTGGGTTTCATGGCTGGAATGGATCTTGTGGAGGGTTCTTGTGCGCTGCTGGAATGGTCAGACATGGTCAGACATTCCCAGGTGGGCTTGGGAAGATGGAACATGTGGGCAGCTACTGGGGGTACTGGGATGTAGGGACTTCACACACGGGGTCAGAGGAGGGGATTGCTTTCCATTTAAAAAGCAGGATAAAAATGGGAGAAAAATCTGGTGTCTCTATGCTCCTGTTCCATTTTGGGACTTCTAGCTGTATTCAGGTAAAAGAGTGGGAAAAAATAAAGACTATTCCCGACCCCCAAGCACACAAACGATGGAGTTTGTTCCTTTTCCTGTCCCTACTTCCCGTCTCCTGTCGCAGCTCCTCCCTGCTGGTCCCAACAAAACTGTCAGGACTGGCTGAACTCAAGAATCATTTGGCTGCAACATTCATGTCAGGTCTAAAAATAATTTGGAACTGGAAAGTGTTTTGTAACTGCTGCAATAATTTGGGATATTTGGCACTCTTGAGAGTTTACATTTGGTTTGTCTGAAAAAGCCATTCTGGAAAGAAATCGTTAGAATAAATCCTTTTACTCCAACCGGAAATGGAAATTGAGCTCCCAGCAAATAAATACTGGAGCTGACTTTCTGACTTGCAGTGGTTTGTAATTTTCAGATTTTTCTTCGTGTTTGTTTTTTTTTTCCCAACATGCTCACGTCGACTTTCCAGTCAATTCACCCAAATTCCAACAGGAATTGGTTTATAAATTGGTTCCAACTGGAACTGGTCATTTGGAATTTCCAGCACAGGAAATTATTTTATAAGTGCCTCGATAAGTACCCAAAATTACAAACGGATGTGTCTAATACCTAAGGACGAGAAAAAAAATATGGCTATAAATGCAAACGCTGTATTAAACCCAAAAATAATCCCAAAAACAACCTCTATGATCGGGCAGAAACGGAAGGGCCGGGCTGGGTTTTGCTGCCCCCTAATTAAACATCAATGACAGCAGGGTGCAACCGCGGTGTCGCGGTCGCACCTGCCAAATGAACGTGATCTAATTGTTATTCCTAGCTACGTGATGGCGAGGTACCAGCGGGTGGATGCCGCTCCTCCCCAGTCCCAGCACTCAGAGCCGGTGCCGCGAGTCGTGGCTGTAGCCGCCGGGGGAGCCGCGGGTGCGGTGGGGTTTGTACGAGTCCTGGTAGGGGTCGGGGAACTCCTCTTCCACCAGGGGATAGTGCTCTCGGCTGTGCTGGGAACTGGAAGACAGGCGGTTCCTGCTCTTGCGAGCCCTCTCGTTGTGGTAGTTCTCGTCGGAGCTCATGAGGCTGCGCCGCTCGAGGGGAGAGCTCTCGGCCGAGTGCGCGCCGTGCCTCCCGCGCTGGCTCTGCGGGGCCAGAGAAGCGCAGTTAGTGCCCGCAGCCCGGCCCGGCCCGGCCCGGCCCGGCCCAGCCCTCCAGCAGCTCCCGGCTCTCCTTTCAGCAGGGCCCGGCTGCTGCAGGGCCGGGAGCGGGCCGGCGCTGCCTCCTGGAGCTCCTCGCCCTGCTGAGTATTACACCGAGCATGAAAAGTGAGCTGATGTAGTCAGCATTTATCACTTTTCTCTGATCAGGAACAGAACATTCACGCTGCTACTCTGCTTAGGGAATGTCTAAGCGTCCATTTCTGTGGTTCTGGAAAACATCTGAAGATGTTCGTTTGGGCTGTTTTTAAAGGTGCAGCTCTGGGCCTCATTTAAAACCCTTCCTATAACCAAACCATTGATGGTTAGCCAAGGGGAAGCTAAATTCATTGGATAACAAATTCTTTCAACTGAAGCACAGTATTTAAATATGTGGACAGAAAATCCCTTCCTGGGATAATTTATTAATTAGAAGCCTTTGCTCTCCTCACGTTCCCATAATGACAATGCCCATCATTTTCCTCAGATAATTTATTAATTAGAAGCCTTTGCTCTCCTCACGTTCCCGTAATGACAATGCCCATCATTTGTCACATGAACAAAATTAGTTCATGGGGTTTTTTTGCCAGTTAATGGCACAGTGCACAAATAGCCTAAAACAAGCACTTTGTTTGCTTTCATCACATATTAAACCTCTCAAGAGCATCAGCGCCCATCTCTCAGGACAAACTCCGTGCCGAAACTCCAGCCCCTGCTCTCTGGGATGTGAAACCTTCCTCCTGCTGCTACAGCCTCTGCCTGGTGACTCTTTCCTGAATAATTGATGTCCCAGGCTGCTGTGGCCAGGGCAGGGATGGAGCAGGGGTGTGTGCTTACAGCTCAGGGGTGTGTGCTTACAGCTCGGGGCTGCTGCTGCCAGGGACGCTCCTGGACAGGGGCCCTGAACCAGGGGCTCCTCTGCAACCTCAGCCCAGATCCTGGGGAGAGCTCCTGCAGGGAATCCCCATCAGAGCACCAGGTTTAAGTGGGGATTATGGCAAAGGGCTTCAGAAATTGAAGGCAGGCTGGGAGAGATGGGGGTGTTCATCTGGAGAAGGCTCCAGGCAGAGCTCAGAGCCCCTGGCAGGGCCTGAAGGGGCTCCAGGAGAGCTGCAGAGGGACTGGGGACAAGGGATGGAGGGACAGGAGCCAGGGAATGGCTCCCACTGCCAGAGGGCAGGCATGGATGGGACATTGGGAATTGGGAATTCCTGGCTGGGCTGGGATTCCCAGAGCAGCTGGGGCTGCCCCTGGATCCCTGAAGTGTCCAAGGCCAGGTTGGACATTGGGGTTTGGAGAAGCCTGGGACAGTGGGAGGTGTCCCTGCCCATGGATGGGCTTTAAGGTCCCATCCAACCCAAACCATTCTGGGGTTCCTTGATTCCATGATGAATTATCCTTGTGTTTATCTGACACAAACACAGTTTGGATGTGTAATCCCCTCATCAATTGTAGCTTTATCTCTGTGCTCACCCCTCTGCCTCCCCTGTGGGAATTCACCTCTGGGGCTGCAGGAACCTTCCTGCTTCCCTGGCTGTGTGCTCATCCCAGGGCTGCTGCTGAGCCCCCGGGGTTCAGCATGGGACACGCCTGGGCTGGGTACACCTGGGTCTGATGGCCCAGGTAACTTTGATCCTGCTGTGGGATTGGGATGACTGCCTGCAGGAATGGACCTGAAACCCCAATCCCCTGGAGCCTAAGGAACACACCTCCCCAAAACCTCAGCTATGGGATTTGAATCCATGCACTGAAATTAGACTAGATGTGTTTAGAGCTAACCAGTCAGAGGGAAATGACTGGTGCCAAGGAGTTAGAGAATCCCAGGATGGTTTGGGTTGGAAAGGAAATTAAAGATCACTTAATTCCTTCCCCTGCCATGGGCAGGGACATGTTCCACTAGCCCAGGCTGCTCCAAGCCCCATCCAGCCTGGCCTGGAACACTTCCAGCTTCTCAGAGCAATAAATATTTTTCTAGGCAAAGATTGAATTTACTCTTCCCCCTCAGCTCAGCATCGAGCTCTTCCTTTAAGGAAGGCAATTCCCTAGGATCAGGTGTGGCAGAGCCAGCACTGCCACCTGTGCCCTCTCTGACTGCTCTGGATCTGTGCCACAGAATGTGACCCTCATGACCTCTGTGAGTCAGGAGTTCAGGCAGAACCTTCAGTTCTCAGTAAGCAAAGTCCAGGCCACGGCCAGGTGGAAATGGGAGTCTCCCAAAAGAGGATTTGGTGAAGCAGGGACAGCCTGTCCCAGCACACCTCTATCAGGCTCACTGCTACGTAGCCTTTGGGCTTTTGCTTTTCAGTCCCCGAGGTACCAAGGGCAGAAGGAATATAAAACCTTCCTGCACCACAAGCACCTTTGCTAGTTTAATTAGCCTGAGTGCCTTTTAATTACCACACACATCGTCACAGTGAAAGCTGATGCAAATCCTTCACAGGTTTGAATGGGCACAAAACCTCCTGGTGGGCAGCAGGGATGGTGGAGGTCCTTACTGTGAGATACCCATGGAAAACAGCAGGGCCTGAACCCTGGTGGCACGGAAAACCTGCAGCTCTGGTTGGGCATGGATCACTCCGGGAGAAATTTACCCCTCTGCAGAGCACCAGCACCATTGATCCCACCGAAACCCTTTGGAATTCGGGTGAAGTGGGGATTAAGTGATGCATACCTTCAGCCAGCCCACTGCACAGGGGTGATTTTCATCTTCAGTGTGAGTTTTCCCTAAGTAAATGGAGCAACATTTCACAGTTATTGCTGGTGTCCATTGATCAGAGAGAAATAAATGCCTGAAAAAAATTCTGTGGATACACCCAGTTCTCAAAATGAAACTGAAGAGGTGAAAGTTCTGCAGATGGTATTTTATTGGCATGAAGGGATGGAAAACTGAAATTTTAAGGCAAGTGGAAAATGGAAACAACAGTTTACATGTGCATGTTATTATTAGTAACAGAACAGTGCTTGTGCATTCAGCCACTCAGGAGACAGTGACTTGCTGGTCCCAATAAAACCAAGCAGGGCTTTAGAAAGGTGAGTGCAGGAATTAAGCACCTTCAGGGAAGTGCAGCTCACTCACAGCAAAGCCAGCTGGATGTTAACTGAAAACACCAAACAACAGTCATTTCCTCCAAAGCTGTTACCTGCTTCCAGACACTCCACAAGCAGAGCAGACATTTGTTACATTTGTCAGGTGAATTATTCATTAAACGTCATTGTTCAGTTCTATTTCTGACGTACATTAGCAAGTGACACTCCTGGAGTCCCACACACACCCTGAAACTTGCAGGATTTAAAGCTCCCTGCAATCCTGAGCCCCTCAAGCATTCCCAGTTATTAGCCCCAAACATTTCTGGTTTCAAACTTAATAAAGCACGTACTTCTCATTAAGGACTATTTACATGCCACGATTGAAGTGTCAAAGTTCAGCCGAGTCTGAGCTATCCCTGTGGAAAAAAAGGGTCACAATTTTTTTCAATGGGTAAAAAAAATAAAAAATAATGCCTTTTATTCACACTCAAAGAACAAGCTTTTCCACCCATAAGCCAACGTTTGGTGAAGTTATGAGGGTAGAATAAAAGGGACCATAACCGAGCTGCCTGCTGGCTTAGGAAATGGTTTAGTTCCCACTAAAGGCAGAGCACTGATTCCCAGAGGAGCTGCACCCCCAGCGGCCGGCAGAGCCCCTGGCAGCCCGGGCAGCCCCCGGTGCTCCTCGTGCCCCGGGGCCCGTTCCTACCTGCAGGCCGGAGATGGCGGCGGGGTACGGGGACAGCGCGGCCGGGGCCAGGCTCCTGCCCAGCAGGGGCGTCATGGGCGCGGCGCTGGACGTGTGCGTGGCTCTCCAGTACGCCTCCAGGTACTCGGCCAGGTGCTCGCAGGCGTCCTCCAGCTGGTTCTCGTCCAGGATCACGTCGAACATGTCCTGGGCACAGGGACAGAGCGCGGTCACGGCCGGGGACACTGCGGGGGTGGCACACGCTGGGGGTGGCACACGCTGCCCGTCACAGCCAGCCTTGGAGCTGGTCAGGGAAGGGGAATCGGGGCAGGGCACAGGGGAGGGAGCTGGAGGCATGGAGGGGGGTCCTGTAACAGCAGGGAGGGACGGGGGCCATGGATGCACACTGGAACACAGCAGGGAGGGAGGGGAAACTGTGGAGGAATTCCTGCCGGGGAGGGAGGTGAGCTCCTGAGCAGCTGGGGCAGCCCCTGCATCCCTGGCAGTGTGACAGGGGGCATGGATGCACACTGGAACACAGCAGGGACAGAGGAATTCCTGCCTGGGAGGGAGGTGAGCCCCTGAGCAGCTGGGGCTGCCCCTGCATCCCTGGCAGTGTGACAGGGGGCATGGATGCACACTGGAACACAGCAGGGAGGGAGGGGAAACTGTGGAGGAATTCCTGCCGGGGAGGGAGGTGAGCCCCTGAGCAGCTGGGGCTGCCCCTGCATCCCTGGCAGTGCCCAGGGCCAGGCTGGACAGGGCCTGGAGCAGCCTGGGACAGTGGAAGGTGGCCCTGCCATGGCAGGGGAAGGAATTAGGTGATTCTCAACTTCCAACCCAAACCATTCCATGATTCCGCGTCTAGTAAAGAAAATGGTACAAATGGCTTTAGAAGGTGACCAAGAGCCAAAACTCTCAGGAGGCACTGGACACTGTCCCTGGGTGTTGCATGAGCCCTGTTTTGTTTCTGGGCACAAAACTCTTCAATTTATTTCTTTCTTTCCAGTGCTGATGCCCCTAAAGCAGCGAAGGCAGCAGGCAGTCCTGACAGCAGCAGCATTCCTGCCTCGGGGAATTCTCCAGACACCTCCTCCATGTGCTGGCTGAAACCACCTCCATCCCTGCCTGTCCTCCAACCTGCCAGAACCAGCAGAGGCCCAGAGAGAAACACAACCCTATTTTCAGCAGTTCAACTTCCTATCTCATCTCTAATCTTAACTTTGCAAAATACTGTGAGAACAGCACAGGAAATGGAAAATAAGTGCAGGTGCTGTGGGTGTAAAGGGCAACCAGCACCAACCACAGGCCGCTCTCTTCCACCTGTTTTTGCAGCTCTCAGAATAAGATTTAAAATGATAAAGCAGTTTTTCTTCTTTTTTTAATTTATTCTCTCTTCCCAGCATGGCAGAGAAAAGCTTCCTCCTCTGCCAGCAAGGAGGAGTTTCCTTCTAATCAGAATATTCCTAACACTGCATCCCTTGGTCCAGTTCAGTGTTTATCACTCTTCTTTTGCTCCTCTCTTTATTTACTGATTTTACTCTTTTGCTATTCACCCACATGTTGAGGCACCACACATTCCAGTCTATCACTCACTTGTGGAAGAAGTTATCAATTAAATCACAGTTAAATTAGAAATTTTAAAAATGTGGTTTGCTTATGTATATTGTGCTTTGGAAAAGACTGAAATTAAACACTGCAATATTCCTGGAGCCCTGCAATGTTCCTGTGTCCTGCAGTATTCCTGGAGCCCTGCAATGTTCCTGGAGCCCTGCAATGTTCCTGTGTCCTGCAATATTCCTGTGTCCTGCAATGTTCCTGGAGCCCTGCAATGTTCCTGTGTCCTGCAATATTCCTGTGTCCTGCAATGTTCCTGGAGCCCTGCAATATTCCTGGAGCCCTGCAATATTCCTGGAGCCCTGCAATGTTCCTGTGTCCTGCAATATTCCTGGAGCCCTGCAATGTTCCTGGAGCCCTGCAATGTTCCTGTGTCCTGCCCTGCAGTGCCCAAGTCTGGCTGGAGCAGCATCAGGGGCAGATTAGCAAGGAATTAATAATGAAAGCAGTTCCTGAGCTCAAATATGCCCAGCTATTTTTACAGCTATTTTTACAGTGTCTAGACATGCAGCACCAGCTCATTCCTTATGGCAGGCTCTCAGCAGAGGAACAGAGTGAGGAGTGCATCCTGAGCAAGGACCTTCCCTTTAAACCAGCACTCCAAATTCTCCTCTTGCAGGAATTCTGAGCTGCAAAAGGGATGAGCAGGAGAGAGGGAGCAGTGCCTTTGCTCTTAGCAATGAACTTTTACTGAATTAAACCGTGGGCCAACTTTAATTTCAAGCCTAGCCAGACTGTCAGCTCCCTGGGAGAGCTCAAAGTCA